>BNCP01000013.1:320000-1520000 GCA_019650235.1 Volvox reticuliferus | reverse complement strand
CCCCATGCATCAATTTGCTGGGCCTGAAGTTCGCAGTGGGCAGGGCCCCTCCACACGAATGTGATTTTCTTAACTGCCCCTTCACCCTCATTTACTCCAAAGACCTACCCACGTGTGTCATGATGTGGTCACGACCGCGATTCCGGTTCCAGTATTGCGCGTAGTGTGTCTGCCATGCGGAAAATGAGGGTGAGGCGGCGACAGGAAAGGACATGGAAAGCGTTAGAAGGTCGAACTCGGGCCAAGCACCCTGCGATGCCCGTATTGTTCTCATCTTCCATCTTAATAGCTTAGAGGCCCGAATCTGTTTCGAATCCGAGACGAATCTGACATGTCAGCTGAAATTAGCTCCGCCGTGACCATCGTCGCAACTGCATGCATCCGTTTACCTCCGCGCTGCACATTATTGGGCCCATTGAAATGCAACGCTCCAACGTGCGTTCACAACAACACGCACATTCGTTCCTTACATCTTGGCATTCATCCCTGTTATCTTCCTCCGTATCTCCCGTCCCAGGCTCACTAGTATGAACTGGAATTTCTCATCCCATTTGTCGCAGCCACGGCCACAGCCAGGTATGAAGAAGTAATCTGCCTTGGCGGGGTCCACTTCCCGCAGGCCCAGAGACATGAGTCGCTCCCACAGGATCACGTTGAGTGGCCGGTCCAACCATAGATTGCTCCTTAGATGCAGAACGCCGTGGGGGCAAGGCACTTCAGCGTACGACATTTTAGATGGGGAGTTATTTGGATATATCACTCAAGGTGCAGGCAATACAAGAACGGAAGGCTTATGCAAGGGGTTGCCCTTTATTGATGGGTGCGTATGAATGCAAGCAAAACGGTACATCTTCCCCACCACTCACCACAGGTTCATCTCCGGCGGGAACTCGTACATGTAGATTCGCGGGCCCCGAGGATTGTCTCTGTTGTGCAAATAAATAAGGAAAGATGGCGGCGGAGAATAAAGGAGGCTAGGGGGCCCGAGGGAAGGCACGCTCTACATGCACGGCATCGATCGGCGTTTATGATGTTCAACAAATGTACTTGACCACACGGTTCCCCGGACCCACCTACCCCACCAACGTTCAACCATACACATAAGCGTATACTCCCACACAGCACGCTTGAGATACTCACGTGTAGCCGAGCCCTGCCAGCAGCACCGTCGCCCCCGGCCCCCTGCCGCCCTGCCCTCCATCATAATCGATCGACAGGGAGCAGTCCGCTCCAAAGTATCCTGGGTAGCAATGGCACACACCGCCAACGCAGGTGCCCCGGCCGTTGCACTCATTAATGCACCATTCCCGGATGATGCGGTGGCACAGACCGTCGTGCTGGCAGAATTCCCGACAAGACGTTTGTACAGGAGTGGCACAGTCGGGCCCCTTACGACCACGTGGACATCCACAGCTGTGAGGGCCAGGGGTTGCGGGATGGAGTGCAGGGCTTAGGAGTGCTGGCTGCGGAGTGCTAAAGTGAGTGGACAATCAACAGCGCACGTGGCCGTGTTGTTTGCTGTATGGGTTTGTCGAGTTTATATGGGTTGTTGTAGCGTGCGTTGGTGTGGTACCGCTTGACCGAGCATAGCCCTCAGCATGGCTATCTGCCCCCCCCCGTAACTCCCATATGCTTACATCGCCAGCTCTTGGTTGCAAGTGCCGTACACGTGGCATACGGGGCCACACTTGTCACGCTCCGGAGTCCAGCCGGGGGCATGAGGAACCTGGACGGGGAGGTGGGTGCGCGCGCAGGTTAACATGTGAACCACTCCCTATGACTATGACTGAACTCAGGAGGGGAGCACTCTGCATTTGGCTCATCGTCTTCCCCATATGACCAATCCGTCTAGGCCGCCTCACCGACCCAACTTTCCGGAAGTCGCAAAACGCATGTTACCGGTTTTAGCAAGCATACGCACGGTCGTGCACCTGCGTTCTATTACGGAGGAAGTAGTAGATGTCGAGGAACTCCTCATCGGTCTTGGGGGTACCCCAGGAGCGCCCCGCACCAGCCACCCGCTGCCGGTACTCAGCCAGGTACTGCTCGAACGCCGCTGACGGCCAGTGACCGTACTGCGGGACAAGTATACGACATGACAACATATGATTAGACTACACCGGGCAATGTCCCCTCATCAGATGCCGTACAGGAACAGTGCAGCGGGTGACGGCCAACCAGGTTAGTGGTTGGCCATGCGATGGTTCTCATATCTACTGTGTCGCTGAAGAGCGGTGGAAGGGTGTCACCGTTTTTATGCTTGCTAGGCATGCAAGCAGTTTGTTGGGCGGGCAGATGCCGGGTGTTGCTATTTCGGCTGGGCTGAATGTGCTCTTGGCTGTGCGTGGCCTGGAACGTGTCAACGACAACGGAGCACGAATGTGTATGCTGGCACCATGCACGTCAATGGACAGACATGGGCGGGTTTAGGGAATAGGTACACGGCTTATAAAGTACGTCGCCTTTAGTTTGCATCAGGCGTTCAATCGTTGGTTGCAGTCATGGTTGCAAGTTGCAGCAAGGCCAGGTCATGAAGAACTCGCCCACACGAGAACTTTGAAACCCCAGCAATTCATCGCATGAATAAAACGATTAGGGCAGGAGAATTTCATATACAGGACCGGCAGTAGCACGGTCACAATGTACGGAAGCCACCGAAACGCACGCCCTTTTCCCCCGAGGGCACTGCGGCTTGCACCAGGCTCGCCGCTTTTTTCTTTATATGTTCTGGATGCGACTACCATCTTTTGCCAATAACCAAAAATCTCGCCCATCGTCAGGTCTCGAGTGAGCAGTCGTCGAGAGCGCCATCTGGGTTCGCTCTTTCCCAAGCCCCAGAGTTCCTCAAAGAGATCTGAAAAAAGACATCGTTTGTGCCGTTGCAGTTGAAAGTCTGCCAGAAGAATAGTAACGAACACATGCAGCATGAGAGTCTGGCCGCACCATGTTTAGATCCTTGGGTGTTGATCACAAACACCATCAGGAGGACAACGTTTTGAAGCCACCATAGCAGAGCTAGCTTCATTACGAGGTAAAAGGAAATAAGGCTTCCCTTAGGATTGTATTGACCCCTATTTATGCTGACCCCTATGTGTCATCGCTGACCCCTATAGATGAGACGGCTTGTAGGCCACATCCTTGACAGACCGATACGCGTAAACATTGAAAAAGAGACTTAAACAAGACCTCTAATTCATCTTTGATCATCGGCAACCAGCAAAATCAGTCATTAGATCCGAGCTTTCAAATCACTTAGTACATACATCCGCACACAATCCACGCAAATCAACGTGTTGTGTACATTTACGAAAATATATTACCAGGTCCTTCAAGTTCGAATTGAGGCATCTAGGCAGGGCCCATGGCGAATCCGGAAAGGCGTATAGCCCATTTTGTACTGCAGCTGACAGACAAATCCCAGTAAACGAAAAAATGATCTTTTGTTTACATCCTAGGCATTGCATAAAAGTTAGACACAGTTTGCTGACTCTAATTGTATTTGGGTCCCTGGTGTGGGCGGCCTGTATCATATATTATGCGATGACCCCGCTACCGGAACCGTTTTCATGACAAGGTCTTATGTTTCTTTTCAATTAAATTCAGATGCCAACAGCATCGTATGGCCTACTGAAAGCAGAACGCCTGACCATGATACCGTTCGTTTCACCTTCGATGCCTTGGAAGCGCCGACGCGGAACCGAAAAAAGGATACCTCACCATTGGAATAACAACTGTTTTATGAAATACCCAGTTAACTGCATGGTTGTACATGTTCATACCAGGTTCACAACCGGCAGGCGAAATTGAACATGGAAATGCCCACTCAGCCAATCTTCCGTGAAACGTTCCTCAAAAGTGCCAGTGATATCTTGAACATTCCTCTCTCGGCACCTCCGCCCACATGCCGCCTTCATGCGGATAGTTCACATCGACCACTACTTCGCAGTGTATGGAGACGGATATGCACGCAACACGTAGATTTGTTGAGATGCTCTTCACCGCTTGCGGACGTTTAAAGTAGTTGAGCAGCAAGGAGACCAGGGGCCGGCTGGTGAACGACGATGGAAGCAATGGGTGAGACATGATTGATTGCCAGAGTGACGGCGGCATCTGTACCGCTGAGGACGGAAGGATAGAGTTTACAATAACGGATCTGGTTCGGATCGGTGTGGTTGGTGGTTGACGGAGTTAAATTCGTTTCGGGGTTAGTTGGGTGCGGTTAGAGCTTTATATCTCTCATTGAATGTGCAAAAGGTTTTAAAGGATTGGGGTTGATGTGGAGGATGGGATGGAGGAGAGCGGAATCAACATTCTTGTGGTAGCGGTGTCTTCAGCGTGTGTATGCGTGGCGATAGATGGGGCCAGGGGAAAAGGGCACATGCCGCGGCACGAAATGTTTGCACCTGACGGTATACCCCCCGCATTACATACCTGAGGCCCGCCTGAGATGTAATGCGGGCGGCTTCCAACATGTTCCGGAGCTTTGATGACATGGCATCCCTGGAGGCTGTGAGCGTAACTTTGCTCGGTGTGGCTTCGCTGCCCGATGGGTATGGCCCAGGCGTAGCGGTCCCAGGGATGCGTCGCTGGCTTGGTGGCCATACCATCGCTTGCGATTTCTTGCACCAAATTCCGGAGATTCTGCCTTTCATAAGGACTTAGATCCTTATGAAAGATATCGCATGATGGGAACAGGTCGCCGTCGGGACTTGGGCACACAAACCATGCCCACAGCGCCCACCTGAGGACGGGCATGTGCTCGAACGTTTTAATTATCCGACAAGTGCATGTTCCTGGGTCTCGCGGCTAGTTGGCGTGTTGTGACCTCCTGGCTTCGGCCTTGATAGGGTATCTAGGGCAAGCAAGGGCAAACACACGCAGGATGTTTCCTTCCTGTAAAACTCGAGATGATTTGGATTAAATACTTCGTCATTTGCGACTCCCATAATTCTCGCTTCCATGTTCATAATCGCAGTCTCGCAGGTACCATTATCGTACAGACAAAGTCAGGATATCTGCCGACAGTGGTTCTGCGTATTGTGCTCAACTTTTATGTAAAGGAGTTCAAAGTTCGTTTTGAATGGCGTGCCCGGTATCCTCTATTCTGTATGTTTCATGATCTTTCATATTACCATTGCTTTGCATGCTTTCAGTTTCACGTCCTCAGCAAAACTTGTGATGGATTTTGCGGAGCCAATCTTCACATAATCAATATATACCATGACGAAATACAATCGTATGCTTATATAATGTACCCGGTTGTCACATGACTTTGAGGCCTGACCGTAACATGGGCCACGTACAAGCAGCTTACGTTAAATACATTTCAAAAATAATATACATGGTAAAATGTATAACGGCACGAGTCTGCAGAGCCTTATTGCCGCAGTGCCCACGACAGTTGGCCATGGATTGTAAATGAAGAAACGACCGGCAGGCATCACACTGATACCTATACATTTTGATCATATATTATCTTGTCATTTGAAAGCGACGTATAATGGAATCTTAACCGTGGTCACCTTCTCGCACCCTTTTACGCCCACCATATTGGCCGGCTTGAGACTATCGGCCGACTCGGTGCAACGCAGAGCAAAACATTTTGTTAGAAACATTTTTAAACGCTACCAGCTCCTACCATGATGCGCCCTGCTTGAAGCTTTAGTGGTTTGTTTACCCAGTCTTCAAATCATTATGCTTACTACTAAATAATGCAAGATGTTAATAATTCTGGTCCTAATCTTATATACGGGTTTGGCGCCGAACAGCGGGGTCGTAGGTGACGTTAATGCCGCGCGACGGAGTGCTTTAGATCTTCCATCCAAAAGCCGTGGCAATCAACGTGATCTGCTATCGTCCACAGACCTAGCAGGCGTAACATTTGATAGCTTGGATGCGGTGCACACATCCTCCTTCGCCACGCACCCCGACTTGGGTCTCGGGCACCTCTTCGTGCCGCTGACTCGGTCTTGCCACCCGGACTGCACCAAGAGGGGCAACTGCAACGCCGAGGAGGGAAGATGCGAGTGGGTTTGGTATTGTTTTGGGGTTCGGCTTATGGTTGCGGGATGTATCACAGCTAGCTCGGAACGAAGTTTTGAATCCGCACCTGTGGGGTTTTGGGGATAAAATGTTAATGTTATTGGCTCTTTTATTTTGCGGCTTTCAGACCCCCCCCCGAGTTGCTCGTCATTTTACGGCGTTCAATGAGCTGATTTTCTTGTGTGCCTGTTATCCGTGTGCGCCTTTCCCGTGTTGCCACCATTGCCACTGTCACCGCCATCATCACCGCCACCACAACTATAACAACCGTCACCACTGTACCGGGACACGGCTACCTCATTCAGATGCCCCTTCGGCTACACAGGTAAACATGGGGATCGCCCCATAACTACGTTTGGCGAATTGGGGCGGGCGAGGTTTGGATGAATTCATTACCCCTATACCACCACTTATCTCTGCCTGCATGCTGCCTCCCCGCCCTGCTCAATAGATCTTGATCTCCCGCCCTACTTGTCGCACCACTTTCGCATGCCCCGCAGGGCCCACGTGCGAGGAACCTCTGCTGCCCAGCTGTCAGCGGGGTCCCGGACTAGAGCCGTTCTTCGGAGTGCTGCTATCCAGAAACTGCGAGTGTCTGAGGCAGGCCAACCGCTTCTTCGGATGCACTCCCAACGTACGTATGTGGGGTGTGCACGCAAAGACGAGGGACAATCTATGGCAGGATATGCTAGGTAACCGACGTTCCCCCGTCCGAGCATACCCCGCCTCCGCGATTGTTTTTCCTATTTGATTCAAAGTTCGAGTGCCCTACAGATGGCGCTCCATTCCGTTCCCCCGCCCATCCCTCCAGCCTTGCTGCGCTGTGTGGCGCCGCACCGTCGTCTCGCCTTCCCCTCAACTTTGAATCGGCCATACCTTACTGTGTCATGATTACTTACCGGAAGTCCGCATTTACCCAAAACACTCCTCCTTCCCTGCCCCGGTTCCCTACACACCTCCAGAACGACACATGCACGTTGCTATCTATGGGTTTTCATCATGTGCAGTGCTACTCGGTAAGAGGGGGCAACCTAGGAAGGGTGTCTTGGAATTGGGAGGAAGGATAGCGGGAACTGCTAAACGGTGTTGAGAACCTTTAGCTAGTCGCGGGTGATTGCCCGCTTTCATTGCTGCTGCTGTAAACAGCTGGTCTAGTAATCGTTTTTGGTTAAGTAGTTATTTTGAGGTAGTTATTTAGCAAAATTCGCCTGTCGTACTGTCACCCCTATTACCGAGCATTAGTAATGTAAGGCCCTCGGAAAAAGTTTTGACATCGGGGGCAAAATGTGATTACCTGCTCGCGAAATCTTCTTTTATTTAGCTGATCTAGTAATCGTAAATGATGTCTTTTTAGCTGTGATCTTTTCTTTTCCTCTGATAGTCAGTTTGGGAAATTTCGTCTGTCAAACTTTCACTTCTTTCATTGTAGATGATTTCCTTCAACTATGATCTTTTGTAGCTTCCTTTAGCTATGTTCTTTTGTTGAGCTGTAGGCTCAGCTCTAGCGTACCAAGTCCGAGTAGTGTTAGGCCCTCCGGAATTTTTGCTTGGCTTGACAGGCAGGAAGGGCGGGACAGAGAGTGGGGAACGAAGGGAGGCACAGGAAGGGCGGGGGAGACAGAGAAGGGGGAGGGAGTCATACGTAGGGGGCTTAACTGTAATCACGTCACATCACGTCCTCACATCTTTATCGCATTGGGATTCCTTTTACCGGGATATGCTGCTATTGAGGAATGCTTTTTATAACTTTAAATTACTTTGCTTAAATTCACTACTTCTATGTAATAACTTTAACTCTTCAATATCTCAGAAAAATGTTAGTCAGGACGGTGGCAGTGCAGGGAAGCGGGGTAGCGGACCCTGCAACCTGCACGACCACTGTGACTTTCAGGTCCAAAAGAACATTATAAGCGGTAACCCCATGGAAAATGTAGGATAATGTAACCTTGTTATCATGTCGAACGCGACGTAGGTAACGCGGAATAACTTGCTTGATGTCGAGGTGTGTGCGGGCAATCCCATACCCGACCCCGTGCTTATCATCCCAAAATTTATCTGCAACATCGCAAATTACCGCCAAAGCTGCTTGCGGCAATTGATCATATAATTTAATAGCTTGCTTCAGGTATTCTCCTTGCTTCTAAACCCACAACATTGGCGATTCGCGCGGGCAGCAGTCAGACTTATCAGAAAGTAGTCGCACATACGACACTGAAAGAGTCGCCCGAAGAATAACTAGGTATGCATAGTAAAACATATATCAATATAGAGGAATTTTGTGTCCGTTCTCTATTCCTATGGGGCCGTATCTATGAGGCCGCTGTGCATTGTTCATTCCCACGAACAGTGGCGCGAGCAGTGCTAGCTAACGGGTAACGTGAATGCTACGCATATCGAAAATGTGTAATGCGTTATGAAAACTGTAGAATTAAAATGCCATCCCTGCAGCATGCACCTTTCATGTCTCTTGAACGAAAGTTATTAAATAACGCACGTAGCTGTAAGGATCGTTATGATCGTTATGATGATGATGGAAGGGGGGATGGTGCCGGTAGGTATCCGCCCGCGTCTGCCGCTAGGCCGCCGGGCCGGACCTGTCGGGCGGGCGCGTCTGCCAGCGCATGCCTGCGATCGGTGTTTGTGTCCTGATCTCACAAATTTGGGCGTGTCGCCAAAATTTTAAACTTAAATATTTATAGAATGATGCCTGGCTTGCGTTTGTTGCACGAGCGAGATTTCTAGATTAGTAAACAAGAAATGCATGATATGTCCTAAATAGCTTCTTTACCTCGACTCGCAGCCGTGCTCGTCGTAGGTTCGTTTGGCGAGACATATTTATTTTAATGTAATCGTACACACTGTCCGTCCTCGAACATTGGTCCATCCAGCAGCGGGATTAAATGTAATAATAATCGCACGTCATTCATCAAGCACCGCCCGCCGTCTGAAATCGGCAACACTGAACGGAGAATTCTCCATCCGACAGACATTGCGAGGACATACAGAATGTAAAGAAATATATGAAATCCTATTCTTCACGCACACAAACGGATTTCTCCATGGCGCTTCATCATCGTTGAGTTGGCCGCATTTGCCATCAATTGAGTGTTCCGATCTAGTTTATCCCAACTACTCCTAACCGTCTTACCTGTCTTTACGTTTGTACCAGCAGTCCTAACGGATGCAGAAGCTGACACCTGAGACCTGACACAAGGCAGGCAGAAAAAGGTTTTAATGTTGGCCCCACTATCATCATCCATTGAACTTTTTCATATGGCAAACACCGAACCCGTTTCTTAGTAGTGATTTCACACCTGCTGTAGTGGCCGTACAGTACGGCGCAAATGCACGGGACATACTCACGTATGTGGAGTGCTGGGTGTGTGCGTCCAGCCTGATGGGAGGTCCTTTCTGCAGCAACTACATCACCCGCTGTTGCCGTTGAGTTGTTATTAGTAATATCCTAATTCTCTTTTTTTCCGCCCGTACACACACACATACACACACACGCACGTGTAACATTCCACTGCCACCTCTATCCCAACCCCGCCCTGCACACATCATCTCCATCCAGTTCACGGGTGTGCCCGTCTCCGAGCAATGGAGCAAGATGCCCTCCCTGGATCAGGCCGGGGTGGAGTACTTCAGGGGGATGATCAACAAGGACGTCGCCCTGTCATCAGTGGATCCGCAGGATGGAATGGTGGGCCGTGATATCTGGGGGAAGTGAGTTTTATATGGGAGGGAGGGAGGGAGGGAGCGGGAGAGGGGGTTTCTAATTCATACAAATATTTAAAGGGGTGTTACACTGTGGGCGACTCGCCCTGCAAAAACCAGCACCGGGGGTCCTGCCGGGACCGAGCCACAGCGCAGGGGAGGGGCACTGGGGTTATATATATGCGTGTATTTATGTGTGTATTTACACATGGCCTTGCCCCCGAGTGTTCTCTCCGATCACGAATCTTCACATCATCTTTATTGGATCCAATTTTACCGCCACGTGCATTCACATAGACACATGACAGGTGCTCCTACCCGTTTGCCCCCTGTGCCTCCATCCCATCACTTTCTCTTTCTCCCCTTCCCCCAGCCACTCACACTACGGGCGTTCGCCTCCTCTCCTCCTCACCGCAGTGCGTTCATGAACCTGCCACCGGAAAAATGCGGGCAGCACGAGTGCCATGGACACGGCGCGTGTGTGGTGAAAGTTCCGGTGAGGGGTTTCGTGCATATGTGTGTATGTGCAACATATTTAACCTAGCCTGGCGATGGCACGGGGAGAAGGGCGCCAGGGGCCGCTGCTCCCCCTCTCTACGGCTGCTCATATTCATACCTTTTTATACCATCCTCGCTCGTAATACCTAGGCACCCCCTCCTCCCCTTTTTTCCCACCAAAGAGGGGCGCCGCTTTTTGTGCGGAAAGCTACTCGCAACCCAGGCGCATGCCCAAACTTACGTTTTTTGGGGAAATGTATCATTTTGGGGGAAATGACATCAAGATGCACTCCTCAGTTCCCAATGAACCGTCTGCGAGCCCAATGCGAACCCAATGAGCCATTCTGCGAAGTGTTGGTCCAACGTGCTGAAACCCCTGGGGCACCATCGTTGGTCATCGTTAGTTCATGATTTCTATTCTAAGATCTGGGCGTGTTTTGACCTTCTTTTCGCATTCCCACTTGATTACCGCCGTCGGTCGATGCATGAAAGTTATTGGACCCACCATTATCAGGATACGAACTTGGAGAGTCTCCGTGAAGCCAGCGTCAGTGGTAACCCGTTCTGCATGTGCTTCAAGGGCTTCAAGGGACATACATGCAAGTGAGTTCGCTTGCATGGATGGATTGCGTTGCGGTGTCCTTCAAATCACAACTAGAGCTACCATACTTTCGTACTATTCTGCGTGTGTGCCATGCATGTTATGCTCCGTGCTGTGCCCCACGGTATGCTCTGCTGTGTGCCTCGCGTTGCAGCGACTGCTCTCCTGCAGCGACTGCTTTCCTGCTCCTCTGCGCTGCATTATGCTGATCCACCATGCTTCTTGGTTGCTGTGCCATACTGCACTGGTTCTCGCGTCCGCAGTGAGGACATGTGGGAGCTGTGTCCCAATCGGTGTCGAGGCAGGGGTCAGTGCATCCGGGGCTTCTGCCACTGCAGGTGGGAGGGTTCCGGTGCTGCCTCGTCCGGTGAATGGGGAGCCAGTGGCAGTGTAGGTGGATGTTCAAGAGCCCCTTGGAATTGAAGAGCGTTAGGGAGCAGCAAGGCGGGGTATAGGTTAGAGCCAATTGCACGGTAGCAATGTAACGGGATGATAGGGGGGGTTTAGGGACGGATACGGAAGAGGCAATTAAAGTCCCCCTCCATCTCTCCCTCTCTCCCTCTCTCCCTCTCTCCCTCTCTCCTCTCTCCCCTCTCCCCTCCTCCCCTCTCCCCTCTCCCTCTCTCCCCCTCTCCCCTCTCTCCTCTCTCCCCTCTCTCCCCTCTCCCCTCCCTCTCCCTCTCTCTCCTCCCTCTCTCCCTCTCCCTCTCTCCCTCTCTCCCTCTCTTCCCTCTCTCCCTCTCTCCCTCTCCCTCGCTCCTCTCTCCCTCTCTCCCTCTCTCCTCTCTCTCCCTCTCTCCCTCTCTCTCCCTCTCTCCTCCCTCTCTCCCTCTCTCCTCTCTCCCTCTCTCCCTCTCTCCCTCTCTCCCTCTCTCCCTCCCTCCCTCTCTCCCTCTCTCCCTCTCTCCCCTCTCCTCTCCTCCCCCTCTCCCCCTCTCCCTCCTCTCTCCCTCTCTCCCTCTCTCCCTCTCTCCCTCTCTCCCTCTCTCCCTCTCCTCTCCCCTCTCTCCCTCTCTCCTCTCTCCCTCTCTCCCTCTCTCCCTCTCTCCCTCTCTCCCTCTCTCCCTCTCTCCCTCTCTCCCTCTCTCCCTCTCTCCCTCTCTCCCTCTCTCCCTCCCCCTCGTAAGTCCTTGTTTCGTCAGCGACCATCACCAGTGTTTCTGTGCTCGTCTTTCCTCCCGTAAGGAAGGGGAAAGGGAGGGAAGACGGATTCGCCTTCCTGCGTGCTCCCGTCCGTATACGCTTGCCTCACTTGCGAACCGCGTGATGTCCTCGCAGTGTTCTTTTATTTTCAACCCTACATTCGGGTGTGCACATGAGGCCTATGAAGGGTCCTTTGAGAACCCTTCAAATATATGTATACTCGCAGACGTGTAGAATTACGTGGAAGGAATAATACCATGTGCCCTTTCTTCCCTCCTCGTCTGCCGTTCGTATTGCCGTACGCACAGGCCGCCGTACTGGGGCCAGGACTGTAGTCGTGAGCATGCGTGGCAGTTGGCACCAGGGGCCTCCCCCGTCCCAAACCGCCACGTGCTGCGGATCTACGTGTAAGTAGTGGGCACTGAGCGGCAGCAATAGCAGCAGAGCAGTAGCAGCTGTAGCAATTGGCGCTGCACTCGGCCGCATGGGGCATATGTGGGGGGAGAAGTTGGGTTTAGGACGACTGGAAGGGAGGGAGAAGGGTTACAAATGTAAGTGCTCCATGGATGCCGGTTACTCGATACGTGTGTGTGTGTGTGTGTTTATGTATGTGTTAAGCTCCGGAGAGGGGCCCTGAGCTTGAAGGCTGCTGCCGCGGTGACGTCATTGTGCAATCAAAAAGTCTTATGCTAAGAACTGGGCTCTGTGCACTCAAACCCCTCTTCCCCTCTTGGCCTCGTCACATCAGCTACACACCCGTGATCCTAAGCCATCCTTCCCCCTTCCGACGAAGCTCCAAACCCTAATAAAAGCCCTGCTACCCCGTGTGCCGTACTGTTGCCCTGATCCTAAGCTACGAGCTGCCCACCCACATCGCCTTCCCCGTCCCACTGGTGGGAGTTTGTGGTGGGCGATAGCGGGGCCGGAGGAGTGGGGTGGGGTGGGGTGTGTGGCTGGGGACGAAGGGTCAAGGGGACCCGAAGGTTAAAGGTGTATGGGGTTTTGGAAATGGTGGTGGTGGTGGGGTTTATCATCAGCAACACTGGCTCAAGTATCTTTCCTTTCCGTACATCACAGGATGACAACGTCCATGATGTAAATGAGCAATTCTATCAAACAGGCAACAAGTTCCTGGTGCGTGGGGTTTAGGGGGCAGGGGGCCTAGAGGTCGAGGGGGACGTTTAGGCGTGACGCGTGGTGTGTGATGTCGTCTTATGGTCTGTGGCGCATTATATTATTATTTATTTATGTGGTGCGGTGTGTTGTGATGTGGGGCATGCGGGCGAGGTTGTCCCGGCATAGTTACGCATTTCGTGTGGTGGGGCCGGGGTGGGGAGCATCTCACACACATGTGCACATGGCCGTACAAATCCTCAAGGGCCACAAACCCCCACTTGTAGGCCTATTTTACATCCCCCACATCCTTCCCCAAATCGTGTCGTTGAAACTTCGGACCTGCGTGTCTAGAGTTCCGGTAGGCCCCTGCCGGCGTAGGTGAGCTAAGTGGCGTTCCTTAGCCGAGGTTCCCCCGCCGCCCTCCCCCCATTCCCATCCCTTCGGTCGACGAATTGCCTGACGCAGGAGTTACTGTTATTGGATAATGACGTACGAACAGGTGAAGATCTGGGGTCAATGACTGAGTATGTGTACGTTTTCCGAACCAATGCGTACATATATATATATATATATGTGTGTGTGTGTGTAGGGCGAGTCGCCCACAGTGTAACACCCCAATATATATGCACACACATATCTATGTATGGTGTTACACACACACATATATATATATATATATATATATATATTGAGAGAGAGAGAGAGAGAGAGAGAGAGAGAGAAAGGGAGAGGAGTCGTGGAATCACTGATGGAGGACCGGACATGCAGCCCCACGGCAATAATAAGCGATACGGCACCGTGCGTTATGTCCCGTGGGTCATTCCCAATCCCATTCACATTCCGATTGTGCCGCATTGCTCCCTCCTTTTCTCCACCCCTCCCTCAGAGAATCCCCTGGAAGCAAATCTGTTTTTCGTACCAACCAATTCTTATTCGTACAGCAGTAACACGAATCCACCCTCAAATCAGGTAGGTAGCCAACTTAGGTAATGTACGTGTGAGAGCCAGCTCAGCAAGTAAGAGTGAAGGAGTGCATGGAAGGAAAAGGAGAGGGTACGAACATTATTGTTGTACGTTTGGGCACGTGACGGTGAAAAAACGGGTCGTATGTACGGAAAACATCTTACCATGGAAATGGTCATAATTACTTCCCACATATAGAGAAAGGCCTTACGCTAATTCCTCCTCCTGACAGCTGGTTGATTGGTGCAATGTTTACGGCGCTATACGGCAGATTGAGTCCGCACTTAAGTTCGTGGCCACCAACTACCCATACTTTAACGCCAGCGGAGGAGCCGATCATATCGTGTTTACCACGGGTGCGTGTCATGTTGAGTTTTGGCGAAGGGGACGCGCGCGTGTGTGTGCGTGTGTGTCTGTGTCTGTGTCTGTGTCTGTGTCTGTGTCTGTGTCTGTGTCTGTGTCTGTGTCTGTGTCTGTGTCTGTGTCTGTGTCTGTGTCTGTGTCTGTGTCTGTGTCTGTGTCTGTGTCTGTGTCTGTGTCTGTGTCTGTGTCTGTGTCTGTGTCTGTGTCTGTGTCTGTGTCTGTGTCTGTGTCTGTGTCTGTGTCTGTGTCTGTGTCTGTGTCTGTGTCTGTGTCTGTGTCTGTGTCTGTGTCTGTGTCTGTGTCTGTGCGTGTGTGTGTCTGTGCGTGTGTGCGTGAGGTAATTCGCTAGGGTAGTCTACGGGGCATTCATCAGGTTCCAGGTAGGTGATGGGGGGAAGGTGATGATAAGGGGGTGATATGGTTCACAAGCGGGGAGGGTAAAACCACCGAAGCACTTCCAGTGGGTGGGTTAGGTTGGGTTGGGATGGGTGCTGAGGAAAAACCACCCAGTGACAGGAACTCACGGCCACTGTGTCGTGACACACAGCATATCGAGCATAGTGCGTTCCGCAAAAGATTATGTTTGCACTTTGAAGTATAAACTTTCACTTTGAAAGCTGTGGGCAAATGTTTTACTGATATGACATCCCGCCTGAGAAGCAGCCGCTACAGCTGTCCAACCAACGCGACAGGGACTAAACGGGGAAGTAAATGGAAGGGGGAGAGGGAGGTTGGCTAAAGGGCCGGTGGGCTGAGCCTGGCAGGGGTGGGCGGTTGGTTTCGGAGCACGGTCGTGCACTGTCTCGCAACGCTGTGATTTGGGGTGGGTGGGCCCCTGCCGTATATAATTAGGCTCTCCTGCAAATAGTAAATATTAATTTGCGCTTCGTTTGAGTCACGTGATCATTTGAAGCTCGTTCATTGCTGCTTATCGCTGCAAGTCGATGGGCTGGCTGGACTGATGAGCGGTATTGGTACGGTATCTTACGGTTATCTGTCTTATCTGTCTTCATCTTGCCCACATCTCACACCCTATCTCTGAAACCCTAAAAACCTCATCCCCGTCCTCATCACAGGCGACAAGGGAATCTGCTTCGTGCCACGACGGGTAAGATTGAATAATACATGGTGGCTGGGGGCCCCTGGATGGTGGATGGGGGGATGCAGGCAGGGCCACGGAAGTAATGGCGCAGGTATATTTATCCTCACTTGCCTAAACAGGGAAGTAATTTTTCCGCGCTACGTTTTGATTATGAAGATACAGGGCGTTTGGTACGACCGGTAATGTTGATCTGGATGGTGAAAGTTGGTGACAAAGCATTTAGAGCGAAAGATCGATACAGCCTTAACGAAAACGCTAAAAACGCTTAAAAGAGGCTGGGGAGGGCCCTATTTCGGACTAGGGACTCGCGCTACGGGCTCCTGAACCAGGTTCCTTTATGGTAAGGGGCGAAGAAGTTTTTTTGTGTATGTGTATGTGTATGTGTATGTGTATGTGTATGTGTATGTGTATGTGTATGTGTATGTGTATGTGTATGTGTATGTCTATGTGTATGTGTGCGTGTGTGTGTGTGTGTGCGTGTGCGTGTGCGTGTGCGTGTGTGTGTGCGTGTGTGTGTGCGTGTGTGTGTGCGTGTGTGCGGCCCTGGGTTGAAGTTATTGGTATGTACATATCGGGAGCCGGTCCATAAAAAATAAGAGAGGCAAGTGACACATATATGTAGGGGGACGCAGCGCCTGCACTGTCTCATCTCTCCCGTGCCTACCTCAACCCTTTCATCATCTGTTTCCCGCTTCCACGTCCTTGGTGGATATTTCATTATGGATTTTGATATTTCTTCCCTTGCATTCACGCACGGTCATGGTTTTGGCTCCACCATTCTCCCCTCTCCCTCCCCCCTTTCGCCTTCCCCCTCGTCTCACAGCTTTCCAATGTTATCCACGTGACGCAATTCGGTTTGCATACCAACTTGTACGACGTTAATGGAACCTTTTTGCGGCCCCACCCGGAGCACCACCCCACCTGGGGCTGCTTCCATCCAAAGAAGGACTTGGTGGCAGCGCCTTGGTGAGACGGCTAGGAGTCCAGTGAGGGGGGGATTACATAAATATGTTGGGGGTTTGGGGATGTCACGACGGATTAGGTGACCGAACATGATAGGTGGCGCGGTCAATAGTAGCATGCGACATGCAGGGCCGCATAAGGGCAAAAGGGCATAACAAAACCAATAGTTGCATAAGAGAACTATTAATCAGATAAGGAACCGGAGTAAGTGTTTCGCATCTAGTGTGTTTGTGGGGCGGTAATCGGGCGTGACAGGGAGGTGGAGGTAGCAGTTGGGGGGGTGCTGGACGGAGTGTAATCGGACTGAGTTAGGCTACACGGGTGCACAGCAAATTATGTAAATCACCACATCTTACCAATTTTAACATTTTCTGTTTTGCTCTGTAATTTGAAAGGGGTGTTACGCTGCTCTGTGGGCGATTCGCCCTGCAAAGATGAGCACCGGGGGTCCTGACCGTAATAATGTAAACATAAATATAGACTTGGGTAAATGTGTATATACGTATACACACACACACACACATATATATATATATATGTGTGTGTGTATAAAGGGGTGGTTTGATAAAGGAATGTTGGTTTGTAAACGTCGTGCATGGCGGGGGATGGTCCCATGCATCACGGGCGGGCGAGTCACCCTCAGCGCAATGTAGTATCCCACAACATATGTTACGTATGAAGGGTGTCTTGGCACTGATGGCTGTGGGGGATTCGTCCTGGACGGACGAGCACGGTGGGGGACCCCTGACCGGGTCGAGCCACAGCGCAGGGGGGGGCACGTGGCTTTGTCTGTCTGTCCTGCCTCGTGCCTCCTGCTCAGCTTGAGCTCAAGCCAGGTCAAACCTCACCAGCCCCAGCCCGTAGCCGGGATACTTAGAGGATCGGTATGTATATTATGTGTAACCTCTTGTGCAAAGATACATGCACACACCAGCCAGGCAAGCTTACGGGCAGGGTTATTAACAGGTATGAAATGAATTGGGAGGGGAGAGGTTGGATGGGTTCTGAGAACCGTACACACACACACACATACACACACAAGGTGCGGTTTTAGCGCGGCATAACGGCCGTGTGGACGGACGGCCCCCGGATGAAGCACACATGCCTTCTTCGTTGACACCCATGTGCTGAAGCCCAAGCCTACATGTGTACGGCAGGTGTGATGGCATGGTCGGGTCCAAGGATGCTGGGCAGCTGTACGAGAAGGTGGTTGAAGTGCAGGGTGATGCACCTCAACGAGACCTACTCTTCTTTTTTGCAGGTGTGTGCATGTGTGGGTGGGTCAGATAGCAAGAGTAATATAATATGATATAATATAATATAAATATATTAATACAATAATAATAATATATTTATATATTATATTATATTATATCATATCATATCATATCATACTTATAAATATCCATGGGGCTACCGCTTGTAATGCTGTTCTGGTCCTGACAGTTACGGTGGCCGTGCAGGTTGTGGGGTCTGCGACTCCACTTCCCTGCACTGCCACCGTCCTGGGTATTATATTTCTCTGAGATCCCTCCCCTTTCCTTTTTCCTGTCCCTCGTAGCCTTTGCCTTGCTTGTCCGTCCCCTTCCCCAACATATCCTCATCTGGCATCAGCATCAGATAGAGTACCTATTTATACTCATGGTGAATGTATATTTGGCTAAGCAGGACAAAACAAATAAAAGATCATAGTTAAAAATCATTTACAATAAAAGAAGTGAAAGTACGACAGACAAAAGTCTGCTTAACTGATTTAAAAGAGGAAAAGAAGAGATCATAGCTAAAAGATAGCATGTAGGATTTCTAGGTCAGCTAAAAATAAAACAGAATTCGCGAGCAAGTAATCACTTTTTGCCGGCGACGGCAAAACTTTCCGAGGGCCTTACACTACTACTAGGACTCGGTAATAGGGGTGACAGTACGACAGACGAATTATGGATACCCAGGCATTGCAATGGACAATGTAAAGCAGGTGATAGACACGGAGCCTGCTGTCTATATATGGGTGTTACACTGTGGGCGACTCGCCCTACAAGGCCTGACCGGACCGAGCCACTGTGCTGTCTGTCTGTCTGTCAACCATTGCTGTCTGTCTGTCAACCATTACATGGATCCATTTTTATTCCACTTTAATGGATCCCACCAGGCTCCATAGGTCTATCTTGGGCACACAGGAATGAGTTGAAAAGAACTTCTTTACAAAATCATAAAAGCCATAATAGGAATGTGCATAATGTCTGCCCTGTCCAGGAACTGTACGGCCGAATGACATGGCATACAGCGGTGGTGCACGCCAGGCCCTGTTCACTCACCTGAAGGAGCTCTTAGCTTCGGGAGCCAACTATTCGGACATCCTCTTCGTTGAGGGTGTGTATGTGTGTACATATATGCGTATTAAGGGTTGTTACACTGTGGGCGACTCGCCCTGCAAAGGACGAGCACCGGGGGTCCTGACCAGACCGAGCCACAGCGCAGGGGAGCCCGAGGGGCACGTGGCTTTGTCTGTCTGCGTGTGTATGTGTGATGGGAGTGGAACTATCGTTGACAGGTCGAAATGAACAAAATAGTAAAATAAATGCCGACAGAGACGCATGATAAACACAAATCACATTAGAGATATCAAATTATTATACATGCCTATCTACCTTGTAATCGCGAGAGTTTATATGCTAAAGAAGTATGCTAAAATATGTAATTATATGGAGACCTGGTTAGCAGCAAGCAACCAAATGGGAGTTGGTATGCGTGGAGGGGAGTTTGATACAGTTATACACCAGCAGTCATACCCGACTGATGATGTATCATTTACATGACACCTTCACAACCCCTTCCCACGTGACGGATTGTGGGTGCTTTCTTTAATCCAAGTCTCTTCCCTTTTGCCTCCTCCCCGCCGCCCTGCTCTTACCTGGGAAATACTTAGGGTTTACACACAACTACAATGAACTATACTTGCGCTCTCGCTTCTGCTTGGCACCCCACGGATCTGGTTTTGGAGTCCGTCTCACACTGGCCATGACCCACGCCTGCATACCCGTCATTATCCAGGCGAGTGTATCAGATCAATGGAACTTATTTTTTCAAGAACTCTTAGTTTCATATTATTGGCGCCTGCACTTGTTATACGGTCTAATGAATAGCCTTGAGGCTATGCAATGAATACACATATGCGCCACACGCATGTGTATTGATATGTGTATTACACCCCATCCACCCTGTTCCCACCACTCGTAAATGGAAGGCTCCCCACAGAAGCGCACGCCAACCCCTTACCTCTTTTCCCCCTTTGCGTTCTCTTCGCCCCCTATCTTCATTCTAAATAACCACTACAGGATCAAGTTTACCAGCCGTACGAGAGCGATGGCCTCCTGCCGTACCGCCATTTCTCTCTGCGTCTGTCCTTGTCCGATATTCCGTACATCGTACCTATCCTGCGCACCATACCCATGGATCAACAAAAGCGCATGCGGCTGGCCATGGCTAAATACTACCAGTGAGGAGTTAGATGACACTGGGGGCCGTAGATAAAGGCTGTGAGAGATCGGGATATCACACATACGTTTGTAAATGCACATCTACATGCATCGCTGTGTATATGTAACACACATACGCGCACACGTGTGTGTGTCTGTTCCCTCCGCTGTGGCTCGGTCCGGTCAGGACCCCCGGTGCTCGTCTTTGCAGGGCAAGTCGCCCACAGTGTGACACCGCATACATGTCCATGTTTTGTGTTCTGTATGCTTACAGTTCATTTCCTTCTCTTTTTAAACACAACCACTTTATTACGCTGCCTTCTTAATGACGAGCTTGCAGATGTTTATATCTTACCCTAAAACCCAAGCCGTACCTGTTAAACGAAACTAAAACATACAGTTATATTATGTTATTTCTATTTCCTTGGTTTTCTATTTCCTTGGTTGTTTTACGGCGCCGGCCCCCCTCCCCCCCCCCCACACACACAAGCAACGGACCCCGCCCTCACTCCTCGCTCTTCATCCATAACTTCTTTCTTCCCCGTCGTCCACGTTCGTGCATCCCCGTACCCGCTGTCGTATATCCTTCTATCTGGGACCCATGTTTACATCTGCACGTCTGCATCTGCACGTCTGCAGGGCGTTCCTCTGGGATCCCTCCCTGGGCGGCCGGGCCTACAACTACACGATCCGAGCCCTCAATTCGAAGCTGAACGGGCTCTGGGGCCATCTCTGGGGCACTCCGCATCCAAACGATACTGATGATGCTGGCGCGGCTGCAGGCCACCACCACCGACGGCAGCTGGTGCGGGTAGCCTGGCAGGCATGAAGAGGTGGAAGAAGAGGTCGAAGCTGCGCATCAAGTAGAGACGGATTTGGTGGGGATGGAGGTCAATTGGTAGGCGAGGGCAGCAGCAGGGAGGCAGGGAGGCAGGGAGAGAACTTTTGGGGTGGAAGTAAAACGAGAGAAAAGCAAGAGAGACAAACAGCGTAAAGGGGGTAGGAGTCCTCCAGCGGAAACAAGCAGCACGAAATAGGATAAGGGTGCTGTGCGGAAGTTATGCTTATACGGTCACGCTAAGAGAATGCGTATGCGTGCGTGTGTATGTGTGTATTTGTGCGGGTGTGTGTTTGTGTGCTGGGGAAAGCCAACCGGGCAAGATAAACGTACCTGGATGGGATTGGGGCCATATAGTGCCACATGGTGATGAGTGGAGCGCGGTGGAGGGGAGGGCAGGGACTTGTATGGAGGTACAGGAAACACCCGGGTGTGTGTGAGAGCTGGACAGCTATATGTCGTGTCATGGCCAGCCGGTAATAATCAAAATTTTCATCCCTTGCGTATTACGTTAATACGCTTCATCATTTGGCTGCTGTGAAGATGTCTAGAAATCCATGCAACCGTAGAAGCTGCATGAGCTGTCTGTGTGAACCTGCAAAACGAAACTTAATGAAGCTGTGCTCATGCATCTTTCATGGCATGGCATCCTCGATATTCCGCTTCTTTACTTCATATTCATCATGTAAAGCAAGACCACGCTCCTCAGGAAACGCATGTATGTGTGTACGTACTACATGCCTGCACATGCTCGTGAATGAACGAACTTTGGCGGCCAGCTGTTTGTGCAGAATCCAATGGACCAGGCAGAACCAATTATTTCTCTCTCTCTCTCTCTCTGCTTCGTTTGAGATTCTTTGGGATCGAGTGGAGATGCATATTTACGATTGTGTATAAGAAAATGGGTGTTAACCTTATTAGGTAGTAAACAACATAAGAACATTTGTATATATGTAAAGGTGCCGTGTAGTTAATTCCTCGCCAGAATCTTTCATAGACCGCCACATTTAGAGCATCCCTCTCTGGTCTGGTGGTGACTTCATGGCACTACGCGGTTCGCTTGGCGGCGCCCCAAGAGATCAAGCAATGAGATCGTTGGCCCAAGGAATTGAACTTGCACATTAGCATGATCTCATGCTGATTGCACAACGATTTTTAAGCCCACAGAGGCAGTAGTACGTACGGCCGATGAGAGCCACTTATGTGCTCCGTCGGGATGATACCGCCCAGCTTCGTAGCATGGCATCGGCGCACTGGTGGTCAACAAGGCGAGACATTAATCGTCCAAAACAGTCTGAAAGGAGGACATGGAGTTTTTCCGGCCTCGCTTACAGCTTATCGCCATTATTAATTGTGTAAGGGCCCTTATATTATCACATGTAGTGGTGATGCCTGTGTTAATTGTTACGGACCTGAACGTCTTTCGGAGTTGGATCCGCTGCGGTGCGATGGGCCCCGGTAGCCGTGACGACATTTGCGTCCATAGCAGTGCATGTGGATAATATCGATGGAGAGGCGAAGCACTGGTGCTGCGTCTGACTGAGTGTTTGCTGATCTCGCAGTCGGGTTTCAGCAGCATTGCTATTTCAGGTGATGCACACTGCGAACTAAATCACTGTGCTATGAACGCATGGACGTGTGTTTGCAGGAGCAGGAGGGCCGGGTTTGAGGGTGTGCATATGCAGCGATCGGGACGACCCAGGAAGGGATGGAAGGAGGGCAGCTGGGAAGAAGGGTGTACTTTTAGATATACATGCATGCACGTGGACCATACATCAAGGCCTCCCACCGCCTGCACCCCCTAATGCCCAACGAAATGAGGTACAGTTGCTGGTACGGTACGAGGATATGGTGGCAACCTATTTTGGCGCCCGCCGGTTCAGATGTATGTGATGATTTATTATATTGATGAAGTTTAGGATGATATTTGGTCCGACTTCTAATGACAATCCAGGACAATCTTACGGTCCTCTGGTCGAATCGCATCTTGCGCACCGCTCATGGCTCCCATTTCGCACAAGATGGATGCCCCGGGGCGCTGCGTCAGGAATACGACTCGACATTATCATCTTGTGAAAGCTGCGGTAGTGCCGGGAGAACAAAACAACCCCGCCCATCCGTCGGATGCAAGGCGCAAGCTGTCCTACGGGGTGCCAGGGGCGCCCGAATAGGTACGCTGCAGGGCGGGGAGGAATGTAACGGGGGAATCCATCCCCTGGAATCAATCCCCATCATGCGCTATTTGCACTTGTGTTACATCCTGCATAGATATCAACAGTGCTCATGCATTCAGTGGATGCCTAAATAGGCTTCGTGCACACATTGCAAGCAAATAAAGAAGCTCAAGTTTTGAGGCATCAATTGTCATCGAATACGTGTCGCGACATAGTACTGAAAAACGTACTATGTGCGAATGCGCTACTATGTTCATATGTCGTGACATACGGTGGCTTCATCCATGCATGCATGTCATGCCCGCCTTCTTGCCTTCTGTTTGGCTACTGTGTGTACCAGTGCTTATCTATGCTTATACAACACACACACACACACACACATACAACACGCACGTCAGGTGGTTGGGGTGCGTGTATGTTGAGGGCAAGAGTTGAGAAGAGCTGTGAAAGAGTAGCCTGATGTGAACGTTCATGTGGCTTTAAACATTATTACTGGCAGGACGGATTGAGAAATTATACAGATCCTATTGTGATGCCAGATACAGTTCTCAAGGGTGCTCCAATACAGTGGACGTATGTGGTGAAAGGTGCTGAACGAAGCGCCTGATTTTGTGGGGCTGACAGAATGGCTAGTCACTTGCTTGTTGCCTAAGTCTCCAGGAGACTTAGGCAATAGACTTAGGCAATACGCAGTTACAGTCGGTTTTGGATTGCTGACCCAAAATGCATTGATAGATAACAAGTCCGACAACTTTAACAATAAGTAACAATAACAGACAGGCACGTGCCCCTCCTCAGACACGTGCCCCTCCTCTGCGCTGTGGCTCGGTCCGGTCAGGACCCCCGGTGCTCGTCTTTGCAGGGCGAGTCGCCCACAGTATAACACCCCTACCTTAATATAACTGTCTTAGTTGTCAGGCTCGGCTGTAACAAGTAATGGTGTATGCATGGGGAATGGGCTTACACCTGGGAGGGTATCAACGGGCTTAACAAGATGCGGCAAAGCACCTGGCTGTAGATAGATAGATAGATAGATAGATAGGTATCAGTTGACTTGAACCTATACATCCCGAACATAGGGCCGGTAACGGTATCAAATTAGAATTTTTCCGTATCTAAATGCGGCACAGGGGTCAGTCTGGAAGAAAGCGCAGTCCCGGTCCGAAGCAAAAGAACAGTCGTCAAGCAAGAGGGGCCAACCTGGAGCTGCTGTGGCTATCACTACTGAACAGGCGCGCGGTGCATTGCAGGGTAGTCCTTACGCTGGTGAAACACTCAGCAGTGTGCATCGCCCTTAACACCGAAATGGTGGACGCAGGGGCCCCTCCAAACGCACACACACGCGCTTGCCAAGCCTCAGCGTTCACAACGCTGTCACGCGACTGCGAGGCTGGGTCCTATTGCCTCCTCCACACAAAAGGCAAGAAGGTTCCTGCTTGCCGCAAAAGCTGTCGCATCAAATAGCTCCGGTTGACCTATACCGAGGCATGGGGAACGCCAGGCCGGTGAAATTAGAAAGGGGTTTGCATCGCAGGGGAATGGCAGTGATGAGAATAGGTGAATGAGGTACAGCAGGCCCAGTTAGTACGTAGTCGCATGCTGTGATGGCAAAGGGCTCAAGCAGTCTGAGCTAATCAAGCGCCTGAAGAAGGGAATCTGCTGACTGCTAAGCAAGACGTTTTCTGAAGGCTCTCCCCCATGGAAAGTGGCATGTGCCTTCAAGTCACGGATTGCCTGCCCTGGTGACAGCGACGATGCCACGCACGATGTGGTACATGCGGACGTGTAGATGCACATGCACGTGCTATCGGTAACACAGGCGAGCGAAGTAGGCGGAGTGTTTGGGAGACGTGTGGTTTTCCATGGTACCGGCGGCAGCACACCAGCGCGGGCACGGGCACGGGCACGAAGGCGCCGGTTATGGAAAGGGGGTTTGGCAACTGGGGGAGCTCCGCCCCATCGCTGGTCCATGCGGCAGCTAGAGCCGTGCCGGCGCATGGCAGGGAGGGGTGGAACTAAAGCTGATCGAAGGAGCATCCTAGCGGCGGCAAGCAGTACAGTCTGACCCAGCGCAGCGTCCTGACGAGTTTGCGGAGTCAATCACTGTAAGCTAGTTTAGGCAGGTCGTAGCTTTGCTACATCAGCGATCCCCGCTAGTACCCCTACTGCGGTACCAAGTATTGGCCGATCCTAGATGACGTTCACATGCACTATGCATGAGTAGGAAACGAAGATGTAGGCAAAGGAGAGGCAGGATGTGCGACAGTGGGCACTTCGAGCGGGACGATATAGGGTTTGGCGATGTTTTTCAGCCTACGCTGAAACCCTAAAACCCTAAACCCTAAAAAGCCTACGCTGCGCTCCCCGGCCACTTTGCTGGCAGGTTTGACTTAGGGTTAGGTCTAGGTATCGAAGTAAGCTGCTGTGCCTAATTCCATACCGCGAGCGTAGTTCTTACGCAAGTAAAGCGCATGTATGTGCATACCTGGTGTTGAGAGCTTTGCAGATGGCTTGAGATTCCGCAGCATGATGTGGCAGTGCCAGAGCTGCAGGGGCGATTCGTTGTTGGGGAAAAGGGTTGAGGCATTGTACGTAGTCTATCAGCAGACCCAGGAACCACGCAGAAGCGGTGACAGCTTGCTTGGCATAAAAAATCGGAAGACACTTTTTTATCTGGAGGAAATATTTGATTTCACCGAGGCATCCTTCTCATTATTGTGCCTATGGCTGGCCCCATCCCAACCCTTGATCGCTGATGATGTCAACATACATTCTGAACAGCGTTCGGACGCACACGCACCGCTCGTACAGATCGTAGCTGTGGGGGGTTGACAAACCAGACGTACTCGTCACATGGGAGTCGATCAGCGATGAGTTGCTCCACCACGTTATCGCT
The DNA here is from genome assembly GCA_019650235.1 of Volvox reticuliferus. Taxonomy (NCBI): domain Eukaryota; kingdom Viridiplantae; phylum Chlorophyta; class Chlorophyceae; order Chlamydomonadales; family Volvocaceae; genus Volvox; species Volvox reticuliferus. The sequence continues at coordinate 1,494,111 of BNCP01000013.1, read as the reverse complement.
TAGCGCCTCAGAGCTGGACCAGATGTTTATGTGCAGGATGTTGTCTTCCGTTGCGAAGGTATAAGGAAATTCATTCTTCATAACCAACACGTAGCATGTTGAAGACGTCGTATCAGCATCTATATCTACCTCGAGCTTGCCCTCAGCGTTTTCCTTCGTTGGAGCATTGAACAGCTTCGCCCTCATGTAATCGCTGACAGTTGCCCATTCCTGCTTTAGCTTTCGACAATAAGCCATGTAATCTTCGTAATCCCATATACATCGGCCAAGTCCGCTCAGAGCATCCGCGTCCGTCTTCCCACGCTGCACGATGTCCTTGACCACATGCCATTTCAATGGAGCTTCAATTGTTGCTGCCATGGGCAAGAGTCTCGGCTTATGATATCTATTCACATAAGAATGTTGGTCCCGCGCTCCTCGCTACGTAACCAATCATCTGTGCCCGACCTCCAGTACGTTGTACGAACTTACTAATCACAGTCCGAACAAAGGTAGGTCGTCCCGAGCCCTACGTATCTAGGATTTTCTTACGTCATTAAGCCTGAGAGTGCAGTAGTCGTCGTGGTTAGACAGGACGACTAATAACGACGTACTGTACTGGCGATTGATTTTCACGAAACACTCCTGGCAGAGCCCGAGGATGGGTTGTGGAGCTTCCAGGCAGGAATACATTTCTGGCAGCCGGGAGCCATTGGAACGGTTGCCACCGGAAGGGAAGCCGCTCGAAGAATGGGAGGCGCAGGTACATGACCTGTCAACTAGCTTCGCGTCCGTTTGGTCGATGTCCTCACAAATCAAGGACATATTTGTTTCAGGAGGTCTCTGGATGGTTCAGCTCGCTAGTCCCAGATCTTCAGAAGTACCGCTCGAGCTTGTTGCCCGATGAGGGATGCATTGTTGCGCAGTGGACCGAGCAGGTGGGGCGATCCTCAAAGCAGCAACATAACTCGTCTAACCGTATAATTTATAGATTACTCTACCTTTTATCCAGCGCCCTTCCTTTCGTTCATGCTGGTACGAGGCCGTCAAACCTCTCATAGGACATCCTTACGGGGCAACGGCACAGGTGCAGCATGATCCGATCCGCAGACACCTCCTTTGCCGGCACCACGCCTTCACTCCCGACCTTCTCGCGTTCCAATTCTCGTTGGCTGCAGCACCTGATCAGCCGGGGCGTCTCTGGCCACGACGCCATGCGCCTGATCACCTATCGCAACAAAGCAATGTCAAGAGCAAAGCAACCGGGCCCCACCGCAGCACCGGGATTAGCCTCGCCGACATCAGGATCCGTGGTCCTGGGCATCCCAGACCCTTCCGCTGCGCCCACCATATCCACAATCGCCAGTACCGCTACGGCGCACCTGGTCGTACAAACGACCCAGCGAACGGTTGGCAACAGCAACCAGCAGCAACCCGTCGACGTCGGCAGTACAAACACGCGCCGAGATTCGCTCATGGTTCGTTTCAGCGGCTGCAAGCGATTTAGCCATGAGCGCATGAAACCATTCCTGCACGTCCCCCTCAGCATCCTGGTTTATTTGTACAGCCCGCTCGCGGCCCTTCCTGGCACAGCTGTGCCCGCTCGCGGCCCTACCTGCACGGCCCTTCCTGGCACAGCTGTGCCTGTCGCGCGCAGGGGACATCACTCGTCTGCATTCAGCAGCTCCCCGCTGCCGCAGCCGCACCAGATAAAACGAGTGTTGTTGGAATCGTGGCGCTGATGCTTAGCAGCACACAGCATAGGTATCCTCCCCATGTCCCCAGGTGTTCTCAGTAGAGCAAGCACGCACGTCAGGGGTACCCTACAAGCCTCATGGCTACATACCATACGGTACTTCTTACTGCCTCCTATTTATTTTTGCCGTATGCTACCAGCTTATCAGTTTATGTGAATGTTTGCACCGCCCCGCGAGCCCAAGGCTGCAACTGACTTGGCCTGCCTGTCTGCTGGCGTGCATGCGTAATAAGCAGGCCCTGCTCGCCAAGGGAGTAAAGCTGGCCCGCAACTGCATCCGGACGCTGGGGCCCTCGCTGCCATTTCCAGGTGGGGAAGGGATGGCGCCTGGCGGCCGGTGGGAAGGCCACTGCCACTACTTCAGCCACATTGTTGCAATGTGTCACGTTACACACACACACAGGAGCACACACACACACAGGAGCACACACACAAGCACACACACACAGGAGCACACACACACACACACAGGAGCACACACACACACACACACACACACACACACACACACAGGAGCACACACACACACAAACACACACAGGTGGCTCGTGCAGGAGGCTAGGTAAAGGATGAGAAGGCGGCGCGCGCTTTGCGATGGACCTGCTGCTGCATCATCATGCGTGTTTCTGGAGGACTGCCCCCCAGCAGTTGATAGATCCTTTCAAACCACCAACTACTTTCGGTTCTCACTGCCATCTGCGGCGCTGCACTACCCGGCATGCACCCGGCGATTTACACCCCGTGCCTTCAGTCCCAATGACTTATGTTAGTTATGCCAGTTTTGTTAGTTATCTCAGTTATGTTAGCTTTGTTAGTTATGTTATTACATCGTTGACACTGAACTGACGAACGAACAGCGATATATTCCCGCTGAGCCCAAACCCGTCCTGCTGTGGCCCCTCATCCTTTCCCGCTTTTGTTCTGTTCCCTGCTGCCGCCGGCGTGCCTGCCCCTCCAGGCGCTGAGGCTGCCAACCTGGTGGTAATGTTCTTGGACCTGGTGGACGGCGCCATTGCCAATCACGCGAACCTGATGGAGCTGCGCCAGCGGGCGGTGGCCTTCCTGGACATCCTGGTGGCCTACCAGGAAGAGCTTTCGAACCTGCGGCCCCCCCGCTACAAGGGCGTAGTGGATGATTTCCAGGAGCTGCTGCAGGTAGGAATGGGTGGGGAGGGGAAGCGGGAGGGAGAGAGGCGAGGGGGCGGCGACATGTTGCATGCCGGCCCCGAGCCTGCCTGGAGGCCAGTCCGTGAAAGACGATGAGTTTTACCACCCGGGTGGGGGCGTGCCGCACCTGTGCTACAAGAGGGTGCAGCTGACAATCTGGCTGCCTGCCCAATGACGCTCAAATGCCTACACCACATTCCAACACGTTGCATGCGTTACCCTTGGGACGCATGGGCCCTGTCAACACACCCGAGCTGATCAGCGTTGAGCACAGCATCCTGACAGCGCACACCTACTCCTTCACTTGCCTACCCCCTCTCGTATTGCAGTAGTGCGCATTTCTACATCTGCACCTGCCTTTCGCGCATTTGACACACACACACACACACACACACACACACGCGCGCGCGCGCGCGCGCGCACGCACGCACACACACACACACACACACACACACACACACACACACGCGCGCGCGCGCACGCACGCACACACACACACACACACACACACGCGCGCGCGCGCACGCACGCACACACAACACACACGCCGCCGCGGGCCTCCGTTGGCGGCCTTTGTTCCCTGGCTGGTGACGGTCCTCCATTATTGGTGTGCGCAGGGCATCATCGCCTACACCCGCATCTATTGTGAGCGCAATTGCATCACCCGGCTGCTGACGGGCGGCAGCGATCAGGAGCAGTACCAGGCGCTGGTCGCCTCTCTGGGGGCTCTCAGCCAGCAGGTCATGATGCTCGTGGCCGCGGACAGCAACGCCCGGCTGCAGCAGCTGCAGCGAACCGTGGATGAAGCCACGAGGCTGTTGGCGCAGACGGCGGAGTACCAGGTGGGTGGATGTGGGGACTCGCTCGGACTCTCCTTACATTCGCAACGCACACGGGCTCTTCTTCCACCGTACAACAGTACGGTATTGTAAACCTTACAAACCAACCGAGTCAGTGTCAGTCTGGATATCTGACCGATGGCGTCCTGAGCCGGGCCGGACGTTGCTCGCAGGACCCCGCTGCGGCCGCCAGGGCCCTGGTGGCGGAGCTGGGCGGCCTGGACTCCGTGCTCGCCGATGAGGATAAGTTGCGGCGCGTGAAGCTCCAACTGGATGTGGGATCTCAGGTCACCATCAAAGTGGTGAGATGCGGGGGGCTAAGAAGCGCGGGCGCGGGGAACATCCGCACCCAGAACCCGTTGTAACCAATATATGGCCACAATACCCTGAGAATGAACATGAGGGTTAAATAGAACCTAGCATTTAAGTTTGTTTTTTTAGGTTTTAAGTAGTCCGCATTCCAAAGGGTTTCAACGCTGACTTTCTGCGTCCGAACGGCGCGATGGGTTGAGGACGCAGCTTCGTTCGGCGTCCGCCAGCAGAGGACGTCCTCCAATGCCTTTTGATGTGAGCCGGGGACGCCGGTCCACATCACATTACGTCACATCAAGTTGCTCGATGCTACACGACGCCGTAACTTGCTGTACTACTGCCGTACCCGAGGCGGTTCACACACCTTATTAAAATCACCTCTGCCCCCATCCACCCCGACCTGGCCGCCGCAGGTGGAGTCCTTGCTACTGTCGCACCTGGACCAGGGCCCGCAGCGCCTGATCCGCCACCCCGACCTGCGCGTCTTTTGGATGAAGCAGTACGCGAGCATCACAGAGGTCCCCTGGTTCGATTTTTGGGAGCAGTTTCCGGAACAGCTCAAAGAGAACCCGGTGGAGCTGGCCTTGGTTTCGGAGCTTAGCAACATGCTGGGAGACGGACGCGCGCGCACTGCTTTCCAGCTGGCGGTGGAACGGGGGAACAAGGACTGCATCAGCGTGTGGGAGCTCAAGTTGGCGTTTAGCGGCGACGAGGGGCTTCTGCCGCAGGTTGAGAGGCTGCTCACTTCGTCACCCAAGTCGAAGCCCGTGGCAGGAGCCACGAAGGTGGGTACAGCTGCGGCATCTGCCGAGCGGCAAGGGGCGCCGCTGGCGGCCGGTGCCGTGCAAGCTCCGACGGTGATGCCGCTCAGCAGCCCGGCTCCCGTTGTGCGCTGCCAGCTGCCGCCGCTAGTATCCAATTACACGGGCCGGGAGGATGAAGCAGCCGCAGTGGTATCGCACCTAGTGAACCACGGGTCAATTGCGCTGCTGGCACCCGGCGGCATGGGCAAGTCCTGCCTGGCCATCGATGTGGGCTGGCGGCTGATGAACAGCGGCGCGGCGGCAGCCGGAGCGCTGTGGGTTGACTTGCGGGAGGCCAGCAGTCTGGCGGAGGTGGAGGCGCGGTTCTGCGCTTCGCTGGGCCTGCAAGCGGTGAGGCGGTCACGAGCGAGGGGGCCATGCACGAGAGGGGGTCCTTCCTCTGTTGTTCAGGAATTCCCGGTAGCATTCATGTGGGTTGGTTAACGTAACGTAACGTAACGTAACGTAACCTAACTAGGTAATGAAGGACAGTAACTGAAAGCTGGCAAGTGCTGTTAGGGGTTTCCAGACACACCCGCACCCGCAGCCATGGCGCATGCCCAACCGGGCTTGTTCAGCGCCTGACATTACCAGGCCGGAGCCGCGTTGGGTGAAGGGATGGGGTAAGCGGCCGCCTAGGTCAGAGCCTGCTTCTAAACGATCGTGTGGACACGCGGAGGGGCCAAAACGGATGGGGGCTTCCGTTGGGCAGGGCCTTATATGGTTAAACATTCAAAGGGGGCCCCGGACACGCGGGCCTGGGCCAGGCGCATGGTGTCGCATGGGCCCAGGTGCATGAAGCGTACGTAGGGGTGTTATCGGCCTGGGCCAGGCGCTGTGCATGTAATGGACACATTAAGGCCACGTTGTACATCAGACGACCGTTCCGCCTCGTGCCGGAAGCGCAGCCAGCACATTAGCACATTAGCTTGTTGTATGGTGGCACACACGTGAGTGACACATCAACCGTACACCCGCCGGCGGTAACCAGACTCCCGGTGTGGAAAATCCTTCTTCTCCGTCGCACTTTTGCCTCAGGAGAAGCAAGACAACGCACCCCGCATCTTGGCCGCGCTAAAAGCGGCTGCTGCTGCGCCCGCCTCCAGCACTGCTGCTGAATCCAATGTCAGCCCGCCGGACGGCGCACTTGGTAGTGGGCAGGCGCATATGCACGGCGTCGACTTGGCGGGGAGCGGTTATCCGGGCATGGCAAGTCGGCCGCCGCCCATGCAGGTCCTGGTCGTTGTCGACAACGCGGAGGATGCGCTGCTGCATCCTGGGGCTGCGGAGAGCGTGCGTGGTTTGCTGAGTAAGGTGCGAGCCGCTGGGAGGCGTCAGAGCCTGGGAGCTGCGGGTGGGTGGTGGTGCCATGATACGTGACTGCTGATGACGAAGGACTGCTGATGACGAAGGACTGCTGATGACGAAGGACTGCTGATGACGAAGGACTGCTGATGACGAAGGACTGCTGATGACGAAGGACTGCTGATGACGAAGGACTGCTGAATACGTGAAAGAGGGACGCATTACGGCTCGTGACGGATGACGAGATCGGTCGCTGTTGCTGTCAATGTCGAGGAACTCCGCCCACTCCGTGAAGCGGGTACCTCCAGCACAGGGATGTATGTACGACACACGGCAACGTATGTGTGCCTTACAAAGTCCTGCCTCCCCACATGTACAACCAATTGTGTGCTATCCCTGCTATGGCAACCCACCGCTCAGTACCATAGCTTGCGCTGTTGTGCGTAGCCTGTACGCGATATGCTACTCCTACGCCCTCCTAGGGCCACACATTGTAGTACATATAGGCTAAACGAAGAGCCGCCTGGAAAGTCCACGGCCCCCCTCAGGAGGCCCGCTTGCGCTTAACTAGCCGCGGCTTGTGCATCCTGCTCTCCAGGCCCCCCTTTCCAAAATGCTATTAGGGAAGAATTCCCTGTGCCCCATGTTCCCACTTCCATGGCAAACTCCCATTCCCACGAACCTCCATAAACCCTGTAACAACGGCGTTGAGGAAAACTCTCTGAGATGCTGTGCATGGAGATTTGTGCACGGTTATGTCGTCGGCCTCATACCGGAGTTGCGCCGACCTTCATGACATATACCTTCTTTTCACCTGTGGCTCTGCATGTGAGCGAGAACTCTCGACCTCCCCGCAAGCGTCCCCGCAGGTCCTCCGGGAGGCTCCCTCCGTGCGCATGCTGATCACCTCGCGCGTGACGCTGGGTATGTGCTCCGCCGGCCTGACGGAGAGACCCGTCGGCGCCATTGCCGCAGATGCGGCCACGCTGCTTATCCGCTCCGTGGCGGCGGACTTGACGGAGGCCGAGGCTGCGAGCGTGGCAGACGCGTGCAAGTGCGTGCCGCTGCTGTTGTGCCTAGTGGCGGAGGCGCTGGTGGCGGGTCGCCTTACCTTGGAGGTACGTGCGGAGCCTGCCGGGGTTCGGCGGGGCTTGAGGCTTACTTGAGGTCTGGGAATCCCGTCCCGTACAATTACCGGTTCCCATTGTGGGAGTTCTGTCCCGTCGTAGCTAGTACTTGCTAATGGCTCAGAGAAGAGTGGGGGAGGCCGAGCTTGGCGGAGCGGCTGCAGCAGCGCAGTCCGGCTGTTTGCGGTGGTTCGCCCAGTGAGCACACTTAGCCGCACATCGCCTGGCCGCAAAGCCTACCGGTATACCAGACGCTGGTAGCAGCTTTTGCAAAAAGCCAGCATTTTTCCTTCATCCCCGTCTCCGTCCGCATTTTACCTTCAGCCACACTTTGCCGCGCATGGTTACCTCGCCGATCACCTGAAACGCCAACCCCCGTATCCAAGGATGAGGATTTGTAGCAATGAGGTCGTAGGTTCACTTCCGGGTCGGGAAATGGCCTGGAGAGAGAGAGAGGGAGAGCGCAACTTGGTTTGCCCAGATCTTCAGTAGGGTCCCGGCTGGTTAGCGGCCATGTGTTAGGGTTATTATATGCATCGCCCGATATGTGCGCCGCGCGAACAGTGGATGGCATCTGAGAGAGTGTCTGCGGGAGGGACGGCTTGACACCTAACCGCACGTAAGCGGGGGATTTCGGGAGACTGGCAACACGGATAGGGGCCGCAGGCGTATCACTGGGCGAGCAGAATACATACTGGTGACCAATAGCGGCTCCCAACCCGAACATCGCTGGCCGCCTTAATAAACGCCAGTTCATGGTCCTGGAGTAAACTTTACCGTGACGGTTTTCGCCGCACTTGCTCTAAATATTTTCCGCGTATCGGGGCTCGGGGGCGCTGCAGGACCTGGACAAGCTGCAGGCACGTGGCACTGCGGGGGGAGAGCCCGTCGATGCTACCGGCAGCACCGTTAGGCTGGTTCTTAGCAGCCTCAAGCGACAACACCAGCAAGCCGCAGCGCAGCTTGCCGTCTTCCCATCTGCTTTCGATGATGAAGCAGCAGCTGCCATCTGGGGAAATACACCGCCCCAAGCGCGGGCGCTGCTAGCCGTACTGCATCGTTACAGCGTTGTACAGCGCAGCAGCGGTCAGCATTACCTGATGCACATGGTGGTGCGGCGGCAGTCAGCGGAGCAAGGTCACCGCATCGATCCTGGCCTACAGCTAAATGTGGAGGGGCGGTTCGTGAACTGGATGCTTGGTTTGTTGCGTGAGTGGTCCGTCATGTACCATACCGTAAAGGAGTGGCGCCTGGCCATGACTATGGCTCGGGACCACCAGGCCGACGTCAGCAAGCTGTTTCAATTGCTGGCTTCGGGATTTGAAGAGGGGTTTTCAGGCTCCTGGAAGGGACCGGCTGCCGGAGAGGTGGCACCAGCGCAAGGCGGCACCAGCGGCCCCAGGCCTTCACCACCCAACGGCAGCAACAGCAGCCGCAGCCCCCCGCCTTGCTGCTGGGATCCTGCAGTCGTTGCATCCGAATTGACGGACAACCTACGGCAAATGTTCGAGGGCTTAGGGCTGCTAGGCCGCATGGAGACGCCCTGCCTCGCGTTGCTGAAGCGCCTAGGCGCAGAGCCACAACTGCTCCCACCACAGGCACCGGCTGCCGGTAGCGCGCCGCCAGCGCCGCTGCAGCATATGCAACCAGCAGCGGGACCTCAGCCCCAAGAGCTGCAGCAACCGCTGGCCGTTGCCAGCGTACTGTACATGCGGGCATGGGTGCGGGTGCGTGGAGGCCGCATGTATAAGGAGGCAGAGGAGGACGCACGGCGGTCCTGGGAGCTGCGACATGCAGCCTTGGGGCCCGAGCACCCCGACACTGTCATATCGCTCTACATCCTGGCAGCCGCGTTGGGGTACTTACGCCGTTACTCCGAGGCGGAGGTCTTCAATCGTCAGGTCCTGGATCTACAGCTGCGGCTGCTGGGCGAGCTGCACTCGGACACCGCCTATTCTATCAACGGCCTTGCGGTGTGCGTCGATAAGCAGGGCCGCTTTACTGAGGCGGAGGAGATGTACAAGCGCGCCCTGAACATTCGGAGGCAGGTTCTAGGTGAGCGGCACCCCTGCACGGCTGGCTCGCTTAACAATCTAGCTGGCAGCATTTACGGCCAGGGCCGCCGGGCGGAGGCGGAGGAGCTCTACCGGCAGGCGCTGGAGCTGCGGCGGCAGGTGATTGGGGAGGAGCACCCGGACACGATTGCCACGCTCGCCAACCTGAGCAGCTGCACATTCGATCAAGGGAGATACGATGAGGCTGAACCGCTGCTGCGGCAGACACTGGAGCTGCGGCGGCGGGTGCTTGGGGAAGATCACCCGGACACGGTGCAGTCGCTGACGAGCCTGGCGGCCTGCCTTGATGGACTGGAAGGTCGGGAGGCAGAGGCGGAGGCGCTGCACCGTCAGGCGGTGCGCATCAGCTTGAGCACGCTGGGCCGGACGCACCCCACCACGCGCAGCCGTCTGGTGCGGCTCGGAAACTGCATGGAGGTGCAGGGGGCGGCTTTTAACGCAGAGGCGGTGCTGGCGGAACTGGAGGGGAGCATGAATTAATAATGAGAAGAGCGCTGGGGACATTCAGTTAATGAACCCTAGCTAGCTAGCTACCTACCTACCTAGTAAACTAAATGTTGTGCACAATTGGTGTTGGCGATAGATAAGGCCCGTGCAAGTAGTCGGGATGTCAACGTAACCTTAAGGGATGTCGACGTAGGCTTAACAAACGCTCAGAGTTGTGAATGCAGCATCCAAACTCGGCAGGGAGAACATATGAGAGTAGTACGCGAAGGGGCAACTTACCTGGTTCCATGGATCAAGGCAAGACCGGAAAGGGGGGTTTAGGCTTATTAGGCCTCTGTACGGCACCCTTATCACTGCTCGGTATTATTTCTTTGACACCACCTCGCACAGCGAGGTATCTGCGTCACCTTCCGGATGGAATCATGCATTCCCATCGCCAGCTGTAGCAAGACCGAGTGTGGGAGCTGCTGAAAGTCCGCATGCAGTAGTATGGATGTGCTGGCACGAAGAATGCGTATTACAATGCTGTGTCTTGGGTGGAAGATGTGCTACGCCATTTTCCTTACTCGTTTTCTTTTTATTGATTAGCCGGATGGCATGCGGGCAGCCGTGCATACATATGTACGTCTGTATGTTCCAATAATTTATAGTAACAGGCTTAGGTCGGGTCCCAACGAGCTGTGCGGGGGCTCCAGGGCACGACGGGCACGACATCTCATAGGTCTAGCTATGTTCTTTAGCTCTGCAAGCGAAAGCTCCTGACAGTACGTGGATGATGGCAGATCTTAAGTGGCAGAGGACACGCCACTAATTTTTGTGCATTTCAACCTAATATGGCGTTGCGCGCACAGACGCAAGGCAGAATGTGCTGTCTTGTATGTGAGGCTTAGGGTTAACTCAGCGGGCCTACAGCGTTACACCGCGACAGGTTACGTTGCGTCTCGAGGTCAGGAAGAAGCATGTATGTGGCCTTGCTGCATTGCGAAGCGCACAGAACCGCCTATTCTTTCTGGAGCAGGGTATAGCTGTTTTCGTGTTGGAAGGGAGGAGAGGGTCTCCGGAAGCCTGGAGCGGCGGGCGGCTTTTTTGAGGTCCTTGTCCTGCGGCAGTGGCTCCCAGGTGTCGTCTGCGTTCCTGCAGACGTCTTTGCGGGCGTGGAAGGCGGGTGCAAGGGCATCGTTGCCCGATCCGGACTCCTTGCCTCCATCTTTTTTCCGTTTGGGTCTTCATTCGATATAGAGTTCAATCAGCAACAATAGTTTAGTCCGTCCGTTAGTGTCCATTTTCCTCTACTCGTGCAACCAGTTTCCCATTTCTCCGAAGCCCTAAGGGCAAAGCACACACGTCCAATGAACTGAGCGCGGTAGGTCCTAGTAAGTACCGTCCAGCACTAGGTACGGTTGCATGTAGTTTCTGGTGTAACGATGCCATTACGACGTATATATTGGGGCGGTAGCGTTTTGGTAGTACCTAGTGTGTTGTCCATATTTCTGGTAACATGTACAGGTGCCGTGCACGGCAAAGCCATACGGAGTTCTGCCGCCAAGAAGGATTTTCCATTCAGGGAATAAATGATGCCTGTATTGCTAAACAAGGCGCATGTTATCCGGTCATGTTTACTCTCCGTTGCGCTTTGTAGTCGCACACAAGGAAACAGGCGCACGCGATGATGAAGCCACGTATCCATCCATCCACGTATCAGACGCCTGCAACATTGCGTTCACTCATGTTCGGTCTAAGATTAGCATTTTCCATCTGAGCGTAACAAGGTGCACCGCTATAACCCAGAGACAAAGGCAAGGTGATATGAATCGTGCCTCAATTTTACCCCCAATAGTCCGCCGGGAAATGAGCCGCCGACTGGACCACAGACTGCAGGCAGGTCCCCCAAACAGCAGCAGCCTTGTGGTAACCAACTCGAAATACGAGCGGCTTAGGGTCTTTGCTTATGCCTGGCTGCCTTTAGCCAAGCCCTTGATAGCATGAAAGTCATAACGACTCTCGTGAATATAAATACTTCTCTGAAATGTCCGGATCAAACAATGACGAGATGTAGGTCAGTCCAGATGGCGTGCATTTACCGGGTCTATACGATGATGATATGGCATTACCACATCACTATTGTACAGTGCATCATGCATGCGGGCTAGTCATATATGCATCGGCACACCACCTATGAGTAATCACATCGATCATCCAGCAGACATCCTTTACATGTGAAGCACCGGCATAAGAAGGATTCGTTATACACCCAATTCATCCAGCTAGCTCACGCCATAAAGCCCCAAGATGAAAGCGCAGCTTCGCCACCGATTGATTGTCCCAATTATTCCGGTAATCCCAAGATCCCCTTAAGGGCGCCCAAGTGCCAAGATCCCCCAAACCCCATAAAGCTGCTCCTGCAATTGTGCGACATAGCAGGCCTGCAAATAGTGCCTCCACCATTTCGGCACAAAATGTACATTCTTGCGCACGCAAGCTCGCACCACATTATTGGTCATCAGATCCAGCCAACTACAAACAATCAAGCTGAATGTGCCAGTCAACCGTCACGACCACTTGTTCGACCTATGCCAAGCAACATGCTCACTTGCTGCGACGCGGTCGCCCGACCTTAGGGCCCTCCTGGTTGTCTGTCTTTCCCTTACCACCGCGACGCTTCGTGACTTTCACCGAGGGGGCCTCCTCCTCCTCACCCTTCCCGTCCTCCTGCACCGCAGCCGGGACTTCGGCTGCCACAGCTTCTGCCGTGCGCTTCGCAGGCCTGCCGCGCTTCTCACCCTTTCCGGCCAGCATCTGCCGCTTTTGCTTTAATGCGGGGCTTTCATCCATTTTGTCCTTCTCCGGCGCGGCATCAGCAGCGTCTTGCTCCTTGTCGGTCGCTGCTGTAGCCTTGACAGCACGTACGGCAATGGAGCGACCCTTGCGCTTTAGAGAGGCAGATTTGCCTCCCCCAGTGTGTACTGGAGCGACAGGAGCAGCAACAGGCTTGGCGGGCTCTGGGTCCGCGTGCGGGGTTGGTGCAGCCTCCTTGGCGATTTTTCGACCCCGCTTAGGTGCCTGCGTAAAGTGAATAAAATATTAAAGAAAGAATATCTGGACCCCAGCCGTGTCCGTTACATCTGTCTACGCGGTATTTTAAGTGAAATTGACTGTGAGCTGGCCGGACCAATAAACTAAAACATGACGTGAATCTTCCACAGGTTGCAGAGCCTCCTTTGCATCAGATCAATCCCAAATCCATAAGCATGGAACACCCAACCGTGGCCCCATACTCAACATGCACTTTTTGGTACATGTAGGCCCCTCCTCACCAGTTCCGCATCAACCTTTGCTTTTGCATCCTGTGGCCGCTTGGTATCCACCGGCTGCTCCTCCTCCTTCTCCTCCTCCTCCCCCTTCCTCCTGCTCTTGCGACCCAGGGCAGGGCCAGGGGCTGCTGCTGCAGTGCCGTGGAAGCGGGTGCCAGAACCGAGTTGAGTACAATATTTTCCGCATTATTAATTAAGCAGGTAGCTGTTTCCCTAATCTGCTCCAAAGCCAATAATTGTTTTCATGGATGTGAAACACGTTATACTTATCGAATCCAGCGCTGCTGCAGCGCAGCACTCTTAACTAAAATTATAGATCATAACAGCCATTGTAAACTTTTTGCCCATTTTTGACAGAAACTCCCATGTCCGTCGCTTGTACAGCTTGCTCACTCTTAAGATATCGACAAATCAGCACTGCTTCTCACCTGCCTCTTGGGCTGCGGCTGCTGCAGCTTTGGAAGGAGGCCTGCCCCGCCTCCGGGGGGCCACCGACGCTTCCTTAGCATTCTTTTGCTTCAGGTCCTGCTCTTCGGTCTCGCTTTCAATTTGCCATGGGTCTTTTACGTCACCCTCGCCCCGGTGTTGGGCCTCGGCGACAGGACCTTTCTTGCTGGCCACTACCTTCTTCACCGCCGCTGCTTTCTTGGGCTTGACAGAGGCCTTGTCTAGCCGCGCCGCTGCTTTTTTAGTGGCCGTACGTTTCGGCTGCTGCTGCTTCTTCGGAGGCACAGGCTTCTCATCCTCCACATCGCTGGTTGGAACTATGACGTCTTCATTTTCGTCGTCGCCATCTTCGTCACTGTCCTCTGGAACACCTTCCTCCTCGCTGTCTTCGCTGTCTACGTCCTCATTTTCCTCTTCCTCCTCTTCAACCATCTTGCGCCGCTGCTGCGCTGACAACTTGGTAGGAGCACGGCCGGCCTGATCCATCTTCGTCGAGTTCTTGGCACCACGGCACTTCTTGGTTGCATCAACAAGTTCCTCATCTGCCGCTACCACTGCCGGCGCTGTGTCACCCTTCATCATCTTCTTGGAGATGGCAGCTGCCTGGCGGCCCGATGCAGCCCGGCGCTTGCTGCCGACGGCGATGGGCTCTTCTTCGGCAGCGTCAGTGCCACCATCACCATCTTCATTAGCGTTGCTGTCCATGTCCATCCCCTCACCAAGCAGCTCCTTCCGCTGACGCTCCGCCCAGCGCAGCGGCGCACGGCTGACCTTAACAACCTTATTGTCACCCACAGCTGCTTCTGCCTTACTGCTCGCCTTCTTTTGCCGCGTTGGCTTGGCCCTAGCACCCGCGTCGCTCCCGCCTGCTGCCACGTGATCATCCTGAACGACGCCTGCATCGTTACCCTTCACGGCTGGGGCCTCGGCTGCCTTCTTCCTGCTCATCTTCTCCTTGGGTGCGGCGGCCGCCTTGTCCACGCCAGGCTTTGCCTCTGTGCCATCATCGTCAGCATCTTCTTCGCCGACATCGTCATCACCCTTCTCGAGGTCAGATGCAGCATCGTCTGCCTTCTTCTTGCCACCTTTGCCATCAGCTTTGTTCGCCTCGCGCCAGGCCTTCATTTCCATGCGGAAGCGCTCCTTGTCGGCTGCATCAGACAGGGCATATCGGCATGACAAGGCATGCAGTGACGGTACGGCCCAAGGATGCATGGTTGCACACTCAACGCTAGTTCACACCTCTTTTAAGGGAAAGCCACAGAGCCATCGCTCTTAATAGAGTTGCTCCACCGAACAGATGGATAGGTTTAGCGATGTCTTGGTACAGGTCAGTTTGATGATGTGCCGAATCAGCGTTCTTCACCCCGGACAGGACCCAGAAATTTATGACATTTTAGAAAAACGCCCTTAAAAATGTTGGGGTTGCTCCGGGGATCCCCGGGAAATTTTTCCAGTTTGCAGCGCAGCTTTCCGGGGGCAGAAAAAACGTGCCCCCTAAAGAAAATCCGGGTGTACCCTGAGAAATTTTGCAGAACGCAAGGTTGAGTTCCGGGGATTACTGGCTCCAGAACCATTTAATGTGCGTATGATTTATAGATTGAATTTTTAGGAAAGCAGAATATTCCTTTTAATTTATTTTTAACGGCTCCACAGCTACAAAACAAAACTTCCCTTCATCGACATTTTTCCTTAAACATGCAATGCCTAAGGTAAAGCAATAGCCAGCTAAGCAGCATGTGGGGAATAGCCACGAACATTTTTAGCTTCTCCAAACCAATAAATATAAGCTTAAAGTAATCGAAATATTTCGCATGTTTGCAGTCAGCATCCGACAAATTTATGGAGCGGCCTTCAAATATATAATCCACTTGCAGATGCTAGCAGAACCCCGATGCCTATCTATACCTGGCATAACTGAAAATGTTTGTGTGTCTGGTATGCGCGGCTTTATTCAGGGGAAAAGGTGGAGGGGGGGGAGAAGAAGGGGGAAGGCAAATATACGGAACCCGGTGCTGATGCATGCTGACGAATAAGGACTAGTCGTGAAGGTTGGCTGACGGTTGGCCTTGGAGACGGAGGAGGAGAACGAAGCAGAAGAAGAGAAGTTAAGCTAGGGAAGCTGTGTGGTTTCCATACTAATGAGCAGGGTAGAGGTGCTGAGCATTGGATGGCCCCCAAACACCAACTGCCAGAAAGACAACATAATAAACGAATAAGTAATAATAAATGTTTTCATGATCTATGAAACTTGTCGTCCCAGAAAAAACGTTTAATAGTCGACAATCACGTATTCTCTGCCCCGAGAAACTTTTTCACATGTTCCGGGGGTCCCCGGAACGTTTTAGGGCTAACCTAGGTTAAGTTCCGGGGACCACCCCGGAAAAAAGAATTTTTGGGGCTGCGGGAAGCCCCGGAACAAACAGCGATCCCCGTGATGAACCCTGTGCCAAATGGACAATGAGACCCAGTATAACTACATGGCCGCAGCGAGCAATGGCACAACGAAAGACCCACAGTCGATTCCTTGGATTTTCCTTCAATACTTATGCCTTCGAACAAATCGTATTACGTAAGCACGGGTCCTTAATTCCAGATCTCCGACAATTTGTGACTATGTTCACCGCGCATCGCATTTCTTGCAATCCACCCCAACCTCGGAAGACAGGCACTTGTCTGCACCACCTCCCATTGGATTGGTGATCTCACCTGCAGCCTGCTCGTTGTACGCGCGCCGTTCCGCAACCGTCATGACCGCCCAACGATCGGTGTACTCGGTCCTCAGTGCGGACCGCATCCTGCGGAGTTCTTCCCCGTTTGACGCCAGGTCAGGCTCTGCCTCCAGAGCCGTCTGCACTGCCTCTTCTACCATGAAGTCAACGGGGCCTCGACATGGCTGTGGGCCGGCACTGGAGTTGTTGCTGCGCTGCTGCTTCTTGGCGTCGGGAGCTGCACCTCCCCGCTTCCAGCTGGTACCAGCCGCCCAGTCTGCATAGAAAAGACCAGGAAAGTCATGAGAGGTAGGGTACCGGAAGTGTTTGACTTGCAACTTAATTGGACAAGCCGCCAACACGGATTCCAACAAGGGAAATAGCAAGTGGCGCCGAAATCGACACGGCACAACTACAAGCGATTTGCAATCAAACGTCCGGGGCGCGCTTGTACAAGTCAAAGTATACATTGCCATATTGATTTGCCATATGAGCAGTCAAAGCCCGAAGATGTGACTAAAAGTGATAGCTGTCGAATCTTATTTTGGCGCGCAAACCAGTGGAAGGGTACTGACGCTTCATCTCTTAAAGGCAACGCGGATCAGTAACTTAACCTACTTAGAGGCATAAGAGCCTTTTTAGGCTCCGGTTGCGGCACATCCTTGCCGAAAAAAGCCTTTGCGGACAGCGTGGAAGGTTGCTTGGTAGCGGCACGCTCATCCCGCTCCGTAAGGACAGCATAAGGAGTATCCTGCACTGATTCCTTGACGGCAGATGCCTTGCTCCTGCTTCGCGGTTTGACCATGACTTGGGCTTCACAGATAATAACTGCAGCGGCGCAGCCTATGCCACCTAATTCTTTACAGTAGGCCACCCGATACAGCAAACGCAATCTATATTTATGATATTAGTAATAAGAGCTTAGAATGTGTGTATGATACAAAGTGAAAGATTTTCTCTTAAATTCGTTTTCGTACGACCGTGACAAAAGGCGTAGTAACCATGCTTTCTTACTAGCTGAAGATAACATAGCCATTAACGGTTTATGGCATGATATTATTTGAACTTTATCGTGACGGAAGTGGGCTTTGTGACATCGCTGTCGTCATACATCCTACGGATCTTCCCGAAAGGAGGCTTGCAGCCTTACAGCTTAAGGGGATAACCCTATCAGAGGACTGTCTTTGATCTTCTGCTGATGAGCGAACAGTTCAGAGCAGCTGTCGCAGCTGTGTATGGACATGACCCTGCTCAGCGGCAGGCCGCAAACTTGTGGCTGGATGCATTCTCCAGGACACCTGAGGCATGGGGTTGTGCCTTGGATTTATTGCAGCACACGAGTAACGCATCAGTGGAGCAGCGGTTCTTCGCAGCCAACTTACTCGCGTCGAAGACGAGAAGCGATTGGGCCGGACTTGACCCGCGGCAGCGGTCCGAACTCGCGGAGGCATTTGGGTAAGGAGGAATGGAACCCGATGGGATAACGTCGCTTGGATTTAAAAGGGGAATAACCAAGGGCACAAATGTGTCATGACTCACAATAAGGGGTCGCTCAAAACACACATACACACATATATATGGGGTCACTCAAAACATACACACACACATATACATATATATATGTGTGTGTGTGTGTGTATGATGGTTATGCACAGAGGGTTAGGTTGAGCAGGATCACCCATGCCCCGCACGAACATGCATGCACCAATTCGTGCATGCAGACATGCACGAATTGGACGTTGATGCATGATTTTCCTTTCATTGGTCTTGGGGGCCACTTTCTGCTTTACTATAATGCTGCGATGTGATCATGTTTGGGGGAAGGGGGTGCGCAACCGCTCAATGCGATAAGAAATAGAATCAGACATGATTAAATGAGGATTTACACCACCACCTCATCCGTTTTCCCTTCTTCCACTTTGCATCGTCCCCACGTTTCAGTTGGCGCTGCCTCCAATCGCAACCTGACCTCCAGATCCTGCTCCCGTCCTCTGCAAGCCCATACTCGTTCTCTTTTCTGCACCTCTTTCCCCCTCCCCTCCCCTCGCCTGGCCTCATCTCGAATCTCACCACGTGCATCTCCCTTCGCTGTTACTGTCCCGCAGCACCATTCTCCGCAACATGCTTCTTCCTGCAGGGGCTTTGAGCCCCTCCACCTTAGTCTCTCTGCAGCCCGTACTCTTAGAGCGCGTGGCCCGGCTTGCCGCAGCCGCGGCGGCATTGGGCGGGCTCGCGACCGCGAAGCGGCACTTGGCGCTTGCTCAGGAGCTCGCGGCGGCTGCACAGCCAATCCTGGGCACGGTGGCAGCGCCAGAGGTAAGCAGGGTGCGCGCGCACACGTGTATGTACTGATATGTACACCTGTACCACCTGGACTGCCCAGTGCGCGTGTGGCAGTACCTGCTGCCGGCGGTCTCAAGCACGGCGTCGCGACTCCGTCCGTTGCTCTGTGCGTCCCAGCCTTCTTACTTCGTGATCGCCCTCTGTTGTCCTTACGTTTCGGCAGTCGGCTGGCGGAGCGCTTCTCCGTTGCGCGCTGCTGGTGCTGCAGCAGCTAGCAGAGGAAGCGGAAGCTTTGGACAGGTGTGTCTGTGTGCCTGGGGTGCAGAGGGACTTAGGGTTTGACAGTGGGAGCTGTATTCCAGATAGCGCTAGCCGACGAGGCGAGGTGATGATACACAATGAAGCGATATATATATATGTGTGTGTGTATGTGTGCTGTACAAAGCTCATATAAATGGCTTAGGATAAATGGCTTAGGATATAAATCCTAAGCCATAGATTTCTCTTCTGGACGCGGTGGAAAAGAAGGCGCTGAAGAACAGGAGAGAGGCTTTAAGAGATGTGAAGGCGATGATGTTTCAGTGAGCGCATGCGTGCGGACATGCTTGGCTTGGACTCCCTCACAGCGTGCGGCGTAAGGTCCTCTTGGCGGGACCCGATGGACCAGGCGGCGGTGGCGGTGGCGGCGACGGCGGCGGCGGCCTGGTTGCACAGCGACCTATGGTCGTGGCCCTGACGCGGGATGTGATGGCGGCGGCGGCAGGTAAGGGGCGCGTGCATTAGCACCTTACGAAGGTCTCCTGACATCTCATGACTTACTCTTAGTTCCGCTCGCGATGACGCCCAATCAGAACGGCCTTGGAGATCCGACTGACTGTGCGGCCGTGAGTAACATTTGGGGTTTTGCTACCCGCCATTTTACTACAGCCCCCTGCCACACAGCAGCTCGCTAGTCACATACCATTGGAAAGGGAGACGCTGGACAAAAAGTCTATGTTTGAAGTTGGAGAGGAATTTCTCGCGGGGTTCCATCCCGCGGAATTTGGGTTCTTGGGGTCCACTACCGGAACTAACTTCCATGGGACCGGGTTGACAAGACGCGGGGCTGCGGACGCTATCGAGAGGACCAAGGAAAAGAAGTTTGTGTAAAATGAGGGCTACCCAAGGGTTACTTAGGGTTTAGGGTTTAGGGTTAGGCACGACGTCCATACTACTAAGGACGGCCAAAATGATGATTTCCCCCCCTTCCCCTTCTCTCGAGTAAACGGTCGTGACTGCGGAAAGGCATTCAAAGCCAGGACAGCCAGACGTGCCGTACCTTTTACGTACTGTTACAGGATCAGGTGCTTTGGTTGGCAGCCCGAGTGTGAGCTTTCCGCTGCTGCTGTCCGCCGTACGGTGCCTTTCGGCATGGGTACGACTTGATGAGAGTGGATGTGCAGATGGTGGCTTGTCTCCCGGGGAGCTGCAGGTAAACGCAGTCGTGGTGTGTGTGTATGCATGCGTGTGTGTGCAAAACCTCACGGCCAGGAACTACACGAGTGGACGCTTTGGTTTTGGCAGTTGAAGGTTTCCATGGCTTGTCAGGTTGCAGGAGCAGTTGCAGACTTGCATTGTTGCTGGCGTTGCTGCTGCTGGATAAGACACAGGGCAGTGTCACGCGCACCATTCAGGGCCGCCCATCACTTGCATTGCTCCCATTGCTGCCTTCAAAGCAGCGTCCGAACCGTTCAACCGTTATATTCCTTGGGCGGCTGTGGACTGATGCTCCTAACCTCTTCAGTTTTCACATCATTCCTAGGATACGATGTATCCAACAGGGGTTCGTCGGCGAAATCTCACTTTTTTCGGCGCATGGTTTTCCTGAGCGCTAAATAAATCAAAACCGTTTTGCGTCGGCCAAACTCTCGCGCAGGCAATGTCTCCCGGCCTACTCCCCTCGGCCCTGGGCCTCCTGGCTCTCCCGCCCCCCGGGGCCCCCACGTCCTCCCCCCTCGCCACCTCGCAAGCCGCGCGGCGGGAGCAACAGCCCGCCATCTCCCTCTTCGCCGCCGTGTCGGAACTGGCTGCGGATTTACTCGGCTCCGGCAGCCGTACAGCTGCGGCAGCAGCTGGTGGCGAAGCCGCTGACGTCGCCGCCGCGGCGGCGGCGCTTGAGGTGCTTGTTAACATAGGGCATCCGTTGGCGGCGGCGGCGGCCGCGGAACGGGAGGCAGAGGGGGCGACTGCCAGCGGAGGAGGCGGCGAAGCTGGCGCCGCGCTTGCTGCGCTGCTGGCTTGGGTTCGCATGGCGGTGGCGGTGGCGGAACGAAATGCGGGTGGGCTCGCCAGCGGTCCTGGTGAACGTGCCGTGCAGCTGGCGAACTGCGTGGTGGGAGCGTGGTCCGCCTGGTACGTAAGCCGGCTTTATTCAGCAGACGAAGATAACATCTATCTATCTACCTATCTATCCATCTATCTATCTATCTATCTATATGTATATATTTAATATTTATCTATCTATCTATATCTGTCAGATGTGTAGATGATTTCTCCCGACCCAGCAGATGACTGCCAATTTCGACAAACACACTACTCACGCCCCAACGCTGTCCTCCCGTCTCCTGGACCTCCATCTCCGTAGTTCTCTGGGCTTGGTCCTTGGCTTCATGATACTCAACTTTTTAATCTCCAACCCTCCGAACGGTCACGCGCCTTCTCATGTTCCCGTCCCAATCGAACCGCTTTCGTTGGCTGATGTACCGTTATTAGTTTTCGTACATTCACGTCCCCCTGTTGTAACTTTACCGTAAATCGCCAAAATCCTCCTCCGTACGTGCTCCCCCGTACCAACATGCCGACAGTCCAGATCGCCGTGAGATGGCAGAGGTATGCACGGACTACTTCCTGGCCATCAACACCGTCCCCACAGCTGAGCGCCATCCCGCACTGCGCGCCCCACTTTATAGCGCCCTGCTGCCACACGTGATGCGGGCGGTCTCCTACCCCGCGGGCTTTCAGGACTGGGAAACCGACGTGGAGGAAGACGAGGAGGCATTTAATCGGTGAGGTGGGGTCTCAAACGGGACAAGGGGTAATGAAGCCTGAGCTTTCTGCAGAGCGTTCCCCTCTGCGTTCCTCTGTAGCCAACATCTGAGGAATGAAAAACTTCAGCGCCTTAGGATACGCGGTATTGCGGGGCGGACCGACAACTTGGTCGGTCACTTGATTGGTCACTTGCCGTACATGCGAAGCACAGGACGTTCCATCCTACCCTACCCAGGGGGAGGGCATGGCCCACACAGATCAGGGAGCACATGCAAAGCAATTTAACTGCTTTTAATTGATCCATTTAATGCAGTTTATGGGGGCTTGGGGTTTTAGGGTTTTTTGAAAGTTTTTCAACCCATTCCGACATCCTTCTTTGGCGCCTGCTGCCGGCCGCATGCCACAGCTTCCGGGAGCAGCAGGCCGCTGATCTGCTCGAGAGCATTTGGGGCCAGTGCCGTACCTCCATGGTGGCACAGCTGGTAGCGGAGGCGACGTCGACCAGCCCCGGTGGCCCCGCCATAACCACAGTGAACGGTGCCGGCGGCGCCGGCGCCAGCGTGGGTCTCCATGCGGTCACCGACTGGCGTGGGGTGGAAGCGGCCCTGTTCTGCTTACGCGCCATCAACGTCCCGGTCAAGGTAATACCTGACGCGGCGACCGTGCGTTGTGGAGGCCGTAGTGGAGGCCTAGATCGTCCGCAATGCTGTTCTTAACCATCCAATATACATTCAATTTAAACCAAGCCCCACCCTCTCCTTTTTTTCTAGGTTTCTCTAGCTTTTCTACCACTTTTCTACTTTCTTGGTATGTTCTATCCTGGCATGGTCCCACTTTTTTCCCACAGGTAACAGTACCAGAATCAGGATCATTCAAACTATCAGCTTTTAATTCTGGTGGGCCTCGCCTCGCCATGCCAATCACCCTAAGCAAATCCCTAAGTGCTTGGTAAACGACCTCAAGATATAAACCCTGAGCCGCTGAGAACTAACCAGATCGAGATAACCGGATAACAGACGGAACAGAAACCGTAAATCAACACCGGAAAGTGAAGTCAAAGGTTTCGTTAAAAAAAATTTAAAGCCCTTTTCAAAAGCACTAAGACATAAGACGACGAACAGACGACATTATTGTTTCTTCCCCGTCGTGATTTCTCAGTTATGTCGGGTGGATGAATTCCGACAGGCCGCCGCTATGGGTGGGCGGGCGGGAGCGCTAGACGATGCACAGGCCGCTGCGACGGCGGCGGAGATGCAGGTGCGTCGACATATGGAGGAAACAGTCCACACAGGACACCTGACACATCAGCAGTTGGCCCCGCCTCCGGCTCTTCGGTTTCGGTGTGGGGCCTATGTGGGGCCCTATGTGTTCTCCGCATGCAAAATCTGCTTTAATTTAACGCACAGCTCACAGCCCACCCACTAGCCCTGCAGTCCGTCTGATCCGTCCGCTCATCCGAGGAAGATCCAACAGCATTTTTTCCAGCACCGTCGCGCGCAACCTGCTTGATTAGGTAGCCGCCCACGTTTGGTTCACTCATTGGTTTTTATGACAGCCCCTGACGGCCTGTCATGCTCTGCAGGCCCTGCTCGGGCGGTTGTTCGGGGACATCTGCTCTCCCTTGGGTCGTGTGGCTGGGTGAGTGTAAACATCCATTGCACGCACTCACACATTTGCACACATACATAGTGATACACACATGTGCATATTCAGACACATTTGCACAGATATATATTTAGATGTATGTTGAACGAAATATGGAGCGCACATAATGGAGCGCACAGAGCAGGTTGCGCGAAGCCGTCAGACGAGTAGTGCGAGAGGCCCGAAGTCCCGGACCCAAGAGAGGCCCCTTAGAGTCGCACCCTCTGAGCGCCCCCTGACTGACACCGACACATCCTGTGTACCTGGGTACATGGATTTATCGGTTTGCGGTTGTGGTTCTGGAGCTGTCCGGTGCAGCTTTGGCTTCATCTGATCTCCTCTTGTGCACCTGTGTTTGTTGCCGTTCCGCTGTGATACGAGTCCCCTCATGCCTGTCTTTCATGCCTGTCTTTCATGCCTGCGCACCACCTCCTTACCTTACTCACCTTGGTTGCCTCTTCTCACTTCGTTTTTCATTTATGGTGTCAGTTTGCTGGTTGTCCCGTGGGTCTGTTTGGCGGTGTCGCGGCTGATTGGCGAGTACGCTGCCTGGCTAGGCAAGGGCCAGGACGCGCCGCTGCAGGTGCGGGTTGGGAGATCACACTGTTGAGAATGCTGAGCGACACACGCTGATATATAAACCCCCTTCCGGAAAATGAGAAAGGAGTAATTCGTACGGCAGGGGGCCCCCACGGGGCGCTTTTCTTTCTAACACACACAATATTGGGTTTTAAGAGCCCTGTTGATGATGATGCGCGAGAAGATCTTTCAGGGGGCTAATCCTTTTTGCTCGGTCCTGTGAACATATGAGCTCTTTCCGACAGGACTTATAAAAGGATCTCAGTGGGCCTCGGGGTACAGGAACCGCCAACAGGGGCAGAGACTGAGGAGCGTGCGCACCAGAACTCAGGGAGTTGCTTCGCTTGTCCGTGACTGACCTAAACTTACCAAAACCACTAACCGTAACGGTAACCGTTCTACCTGACAACTGATGCCGGTGAACTTGGCAGAAGATGATGACCATTATTGGGGGCATAGATCTCACTCGCTCACATTTTGAAAAGCCTAAGGGCAGTGAACACCAAGGATTAGGGCGGCCCGGGTGGCCTGGATTGTTCCCCTATTTCGTACTACCCTCCAACTGCCAACTAACGACCGACAACCGGAATTCCAACTGCCAAAACTGCTGTACGCAAAGGCGGCGATGGGGTTGCTACTACATGCGCTAACGGTGGCCCCTGCAGCTTCTGCGGCCGCGCAGGTACGGCACTGTCACTGATTATGTACTGATGACCGTGTAAATTCCTCTATTACCTCATCATTACGTCATTGAAGTCGTACCGCTGACAGCGGTATAACTAATTCAGCGGTTAAGTGAGGGCGCCACGATGCATTTTTTGGTTTGTCGTGACCTTCATGGCGCGCGTCGCCACCACCTCCACTGATTCTTCCATTAGTGCATCAGGATCGGCTTCTTCATTGCCTCCTAGCGCCACCCCGCGGCCCCATGTTGTCGTCTGCCTCTGGGAACCACCGCATTGATTGGCGGGTCGCTCCAGGGGGGCCGCCTACCGTGCTGCAAATGGCTTAAGATTTTACGGCTTAGCGACGGCGTACCCCGCGCATCCAACGGCGCCAAAAAGCTAAAAGGCCAGACATCTCTCTTTAACTGTTGCTTCTCCCTTCGCGTTAATGATCAGCAACCGTTCCTCCACAACCTCCGTAAGAAACATTAGGACCCGGTTCCGCTGCGTCCAGGCCTTCCGGAATTGCTGCGTCCGGGGCGCGGAGCGGCTAACCGCTGATCCACACGTGCTGACGGCGCTGGCGACAGCGGCCATGGCGGCGGTAGCGCCGCCGCCGCCGCCGCCTGGCGGCGGCGCTGCGGCGGCGGTCCCGCTGGGGTTGGAGGAGCGGAGCGCGGTGGTGGAGGGTCTTTCGCGGCTCGCTTCCGGGCTGCCGACGGAAGCGGCGGCGGATGCGGGGTGCGGCCTCATCGCGCCGTGTGTGGCTCGAGCCCAGTCCGTGGCGGCAGCGGCAGCAGCGGCGGGTGAGTGATTGTGTTGTGGAAGAGGGCCTGCTTGCTCTCCTCCTCTAAGACGGGATAAGGCTGCACGTGTTGGATTGGCAAGTATCGATGCGTCAGCCAGCGGCTTGGTATTTTATTTCTGGTATCGGTTACTGGTTTCGGTTAGGGTTATTTTACGTGTCCTGGTGTTATAAACGAGAACGGTGGCCGTTCGTCACACGTCGAGAGCGGCCGGGGAGAGCCCATATCCGCATACCCAAGACACTCCCCATCCGTCTGCTCCATGAGGTGCCTTTCCGTCATCCGCGCGAAAACTAAGACGCATGAAAACTAAGTAGACGACTACCCCTCCCACCCAGTACCCAGTACCCAGTACCCAACTCTCCAACCCTCCAACGCACCTACAGGCGGTCCGTTATCACCCGCTACCCTGGCGGCTCTGGCAGCGGAATTGGGCCTTATGACGGCCGTAGTGCGTTTTCTTGAGCCGCCGCCGGGGCCACCCAGGATGCCGCCATCAACATCGAGGCCGGGGACAGCGGCGGCAGCGGACGACCACCCGGCGCTGCGGGCGCTGCAGGTGCACAGAGAGATGGCAGTTGAAATTTCCTCCCACACTCGGAACCGCAACAGGAGCACCTTCCCCCCTCTCCCTAATGGGTCCGTTGGTTACCAACAGCAGCACTATCAGCAGCACTATCAGCATCCCCGGGGTGGAGGTGTATAAAGAGGTGGTGGGAAAGCAATTCTGACAGCAGCACTAGCAGGACTTGCAAGTCCTGCTGCGGTCAAAGATGTTAGAGCTATGGAGGTTACTCCAGATACGGCAACTCCAGTACCAATTGTAAAACTCTGTTTTATAAAATTTCCCATTTTTCCAGCTTTAGCTCATAGTTTAAATATTTTATTGTTGTGACAAATTTTAATCCAGGAGGTTACCGTAGCTGCTTTGGGTGTGATTGTTTGCAAGGGGTCATTGCATCATCGTGCTCACCCAAACCCCCCATTCGCTTACCCCTAAGGTACATGCAAAACACACACTCTCACACACAGGTGGCCTGGCCAGTTTTGAGTGCAGTGGCGGGAGAGCCTCAGTGTCAGAGCGACCCCGGGGTGGTGGAGGCGCTGGCGGAGCTGTACAAGGCAAGCAGCGCGGGCGGAGGGGATACGTGTCGGGTTGCGGATGAAGGGGAAGTGGGGGAAGGGAAAGGGGAGAGGGTTGCATGGGGCCGGGCTGGGGCGGGCACGCTGAGTCCGCTCGAGCGGATGGAGATATTGGGGACTTGGGTTTGGATTGTGGGAGGCCGTGGTCTGCGCGCAGGGGGTAAAACACATACAACGGACCCATCCATTGAATCTCATTGCAAATGCCCTTGTTCGTGTGCTAAGCCCTCTTCTTCATGTGTCATGTGCCATTTGTCATTTGCCATGTCGCCACATTGCTTTCAGATTTCGCACCTTGCCTGTGTTGCCACCACCGTGGCCCTCCCTATTTCCTTCTGGCCTCAAACCCAACCAGCGCTCACTAATGAGCACCAAGCTTGCCGGCCGGCCGCTGCTACCGCCCCTCATTGGCGCTATGCTGGGCGTGCTGCGCGTGCGGCCCCATGCTGCGGTGCTGGATTGCTTGGCTGCTGTGGTGGAGCTGTTTGGGGAGGTGGCACACAGCGGCGAGACGAGGATGGCACAAGTGAGGACAAAGATAACAGACTCGGGGGAGCCACCAACCACCAGAGGGGCGTGAGGGGGGCGTGGGGATGGTAGATGCTTATTTAGGCTCTTCACCTGGACAGGTACAACAGCGTGATGTTTAGAAAACCCATTCATTTGGAGTAGCGGTACGTCTCGGTGGGTAAACAGCGGTGGGTTTGGCCGCTGGCATGTGCGACTTCATTCGTTCGGTGTTCCCGCTGTTTGCTCAACTCATCAGCACCCACCCACCCATCCCTGCCCCGCTTTCCATTTTCGATACCATATCGCCCAACGCTTTATCTGGCAATGATGGTGATGGTATTTGGTGGGGCTTTCCGACCGGAACTTAGATTGCCGCGCTGGACGGCTGCATCCAGATGATGGGTGCCCTCATGACTCACCTGTCGGCGCAGCAACAGGTGCGTATGCGCAATGTATACTTGTGTGTATGTGTGTATGTGGATGTTTGTGTGTATGTGGATGTGTATGCGCAATGTATGTGTGTATGTTCCCACCCTCTCCGCCACTCCACTATCCCACATCCCTCTGTCTCATGTGGGTCGTCGTCGGATTTCAACACCTGCACCACCCCGGTCAACAAGTACCTCCCAACCCACCACCACCACCCCGCTCCCAGTCTGTCCAAACCCCGTCTCGATTCCCTCCCACCCGCTCCCATTCCCGCAATTATCGCTATCCCCGGCTTGGCTTCATGCCACAGGGTCTGTTGTTTTCCCTCGGGATGCCGCTCCTCCGCCGAGCTCGTTAAAGTCTGCCGACGTATGGCCTCGAACACCTTCCCTCTAAAAGGACTGGATTAATCCCATTTTTTCAAAATTCTTATTTAATTCTTTTACAATTTTAAGTTCTTTTTTTCAAAATGAAGTGAATCAATTAGTTACAATGTCGGCCGAATAAAGACGTCATCATACCTGATAAATCCCCACCTTCTCGCGGCGGCTCGCGCAAACCCAACCCCACTTGTCCCACAGGCGTCCTGCGGCGTTCCCGCCGCCTCTACCACCTCCCCGTTCCCCTCTGATTGCTCCGCGGGTGAGCTCGCGGCGGCCTTTTTTTCCTTAACAGACCGATACCTCGTCTTTGCGAGGGACCTGTTGTTAACTGGGCAGGGCGCTTCGGCACTCCCCACCTTGGTGGAGTGGGTGTGCGGGTGAGTGCGGGCGGTGTGAGGGGGGGGGGGAAGGGGGGATAATTAGGGGGATGTCGTTGCGTGGGAGGGAGGTCCAACGATAAGATGTCTTTGGGTTATGGTAACATCGTGCCAAAGCGCTTCAGTGAGCGACCGCGAGCCTGGGTGAAGCTCAAGTACGGGAAGGTGACGGTAGCAAGGTGCGGAATACGAGAGGTAGAATGGCATCATGGAGGAGGATTCGATGTTTGGAAATCTGACGGAAATGGTTTACGTGCGATGTGCGGGTTTGCACTCCACCCTCACCCCTCACCCACATTTCCCCTCCCTCACACCCCGGCCCTCCTCCCTGCCTTCTCCCCACTTCGCTTCATCCCCACCGTATAATATATATATATATATGTGTGTGTGTGTGTGTATAATATTCAGCGTTCTCGTGAACATGCGCGAGCGTGAGCCGGTGGCGGCGGCGCTGTCCTTCCTGGGCCATCTGCTGTCGACGGCGGCACGGCTAGCGAGCGAGGAGACGAGTGAAGGCGTTGCAGGCAGCGGCGGGGACGGAGTGACGGCGGCGGAGACTCGGGCCAGGTGCGGATGGCGGATGGCGCGTGATGAATCAAAGGGGCATTTAGCGGGACGAGGCTCCCTTTCCTTCAATCGCTGTTTACACATCAAAGACCGTTCGTTTACATGACTCTCCGTCTCTCTTCTTGGCTTTCCCAGTGTTGTTCGCAAAAACTGGCAGAATCCACATGCCCGTTGTCAGAATGTCAGATCTCAGCCGCGCCATTAGGGGGGAATAAGCGGAGGGAAAGCCATTTGGGGAGAGCTTTTACGTCGTACGGTCGTCCCTAAGTTACGAAACCTTCCGTCCACCTCCATCCCCCGCCCCGGGGGTTCCCCGATGGCGCTCGGGTTTCCAATTTAGGCTGGACGCCCTCTTTGGTCGCTGCGGGCCCCGTCTCGTGCACTCTCTGCTGGTCTGCGGAGCGGACACCTGCCCCCTGCAGCTCATGAGACAACTGGCCGGATGCCTGGTGGGGCTCACCGCACTGGCAGACCGGGGGACGGCGGCCGCAGTGGTTTCGGAGCCACCCCCAATATCTGCTGCCGACTCGGAGTTGCGGCGGGGCCTGCCGGGATGGCTGCGTGGCGCGTGGCAGCTGCCGCCGCTGGCAGGTCTGTTGCACGCCTCTTGCCTTTCTGCGGGCCCCCACCCTGTTGAAACATCCTAATTAAGCTTCATCAAACATTGTTTAGGAGGCAGGCATCGTGCTAGCAAAACAAATAGGCTGTCGCTCACAAAGGCACAGACTTCCATTTTCATTAGTTTCATGTGTTCTTCTTGACCGAGTTATCATGTTTCCGTCATTATATGCGCACACACCACATACCCACGGGTCGCTGAAACGGAACTGATGCGCACAATCCATCACGCTACAACACCGTCTCACGTCAATGTCGTCTCCCTACCCCGTTACCCCTCGCTTCTTCCCGTCTCCATCTCCCACGCCCTCCCCTTCCGCCTGCGCCTGCGTTGTTTTCTCCATCACCCTCCGCCCCCACAGAATTAGTTCAGAGCGGCCGGTTGGGCAGTGGGGGCGAGCACGCCTTGCTGTTCACGGCCTTGTTTCTACGTGGCCATTATCCACAGGTGGACATTGCCAGCGCATTGCCATCTGCCACGGCTCCAGGGGCAGTTGCCTCCACCACCACCGCCGCAAACCTACGACCACTGCCCCGCGGCCGGCTGGATGCTCTCGTAACAGACTTTTTCTGCCTGGTCCGTGGGGAGGTCGATGCGGACGTCATGCTCGCGTACGAGCTCTAGTACCGGTACCACGACAGGACGAGCATGGCCGCTGGCGTGTCATTCAGAATTCCCATCATATTCTGTTTCCTTGTGGGTGTGGCGCCATGGCGAGCAGTGTGTCGGCGTGTCGCCATACGACCCGCTGGAGCAGCGACGATGCTGTGAAGGCTTCACATTCCCGCCAGGTCGTCGGTGCTGAAGCAGACTTGGTTTCTTCTCCATTTTTGGTTTCGGAGCAGTTTCATTAGACGCAGCTCCACCATGGCTTCGGAGGCTACCGGTAGGTGGAAATGCAACGATGCAAGGACACATACGTGGTTTGCTAAAATCTTCTCCCGATGCTCTTTCTCTTGTCCTGGTCCCGACCTGGTCATGGAAGGGGGTAGTTAAGAGAGAGGGAGGTCTGCGGCAGAGGTGCGGGGGAATGGTAGTTATGGACGCAAACAGGGAGGCTTGCGAAAGGGGACAACTGTAAAAGCTGTAGAGGCGGCTTTTTGTTAAAGGCGAATGCCGGTGTGAGCGTGCGCTGGTTATTATTGGTGTGGATTTGTAGCCACATTCGTAGAGTGGCGATGGTCCGCCTGACCGTCTGACCGTCAGTCCGTCACCCAGCCCCAGGGGTGCACAACATACGCGGCCAATCGACAGGATATAAATCAACCGAACATGGGCATTGCCCCAGGGGGCCCCACGTAAGCGGCATCGTGTACGGCTACAGCAGCTTCACAATTATAGAATGGTGGGGGCCTGCGATGTGAGTATATGCCCTGTCTTGAAATGCTCTGCGTTCTCTGCTCCTCATTTTTGACAGCATCGCGACTGGGCAGCAGCCCTAATTCCAGACCCACCTGATAAGATGTTTAACGCCTTGCATGATGAAATGATGTTCACAATGATGTATGAGTTGTTCGAAGCGTCCTTCTTCAGGCACATCCAAACGAAGGACGGGCGGTACTGGTACACACGCCGCAGATAGTTCCACATATGCGAAGTGGCGAAACCCCCTCAGGAGCCTTTTGCATTTGTAACTTAAGAGGAACTGGCAGCGCCTGCTCTCCTCCACCGACCTCACCGCCGGCCCAGGAACAGCCAGTTCAATGACTGACTTCTTCACATCTGCCCGACAGGCAGGCAGCTCCCTCCTGCTCGCCGAGGTGGCAGCGGCCCGTATCATCTCCACTATCTGCAGGCCAACCTGGCCTTGCCGACATGAATCCATAAAGTGCTCGAGTTTAATGTATTAGTTATTAGACATCAAGCTGAGAGCGACAGTACGGCGATATACACAGGAGATGGTTAGCTACGAAACCCAAATCTCTGGCTGAATGGCGGCTCAAAGCCCGCTGCACGGGAGGCGGGCAAGGGCAACGTACTATCTGTGGCTGTGGCCTTGTATGCGACACGCATGGCAACCCCGTCCCTTCTCTTACTTCACTGCCCGCTCACATCTCCTTTTTCCCCGTTTATATTTTTTGTTCATCCATCAAGAGAGCTTCGAAACACGATTAATAAGGCCCCCCGATCTGCGTGCGAAACCGAAACCCGCGTGCCTCTTGCATTCCCCGAACCGCACATAATCCTGATTACTTAAAGAAGAGGTTGTTTTGGTAACGCAGTTGATGCGGTTTAGGGTACCCCACGACACTGGCAGGTGCTCTCCGCAATGGACGGAGAGTAAAGTTCCGCAGACCAGGACTTGGACAAGTAGAGCGTGACAAGCAACAGCAACAATGCAGTATGCATGAGATCGGCCAGTTCCGGGACCTTGCCCGGGGACCAACGTGGGGACCAACTCAAAGGCCTCAAAGGCAGCGCGATACGACAAGGCCCCAGCCCTGGTCACTAGGACCGCCTTCCAATACTAGCACCGGATCCCGGACATGGCCCCCTTCTATTGGGAGCAGCAGTGGAGTGATATGCCTGTCGTCTTCAAGATCCAACTGAACATTGTAAGCGCTCGGTTCACAGCTGAACAAGCAGCTGCTCTCGACGTGAAGGACTCATGAAGCTTCCACCACATAAAGCAGCAGCGTTCTATCTGCGGCGCCGGAGCCGGCTTGTGCTGGCGTGCTTGACCCTGCCTTAAGACAACGGCAGACCAAAACATGCATGAGCAGAAGGCCTGGTCGCAGCAACACGTTTCGTTGCAGGCACCGCGGCGGGAGGACTGACGCAATGGAGAGCTGAGCTGGCTTTGCTCTCACGGGACTTGTGGGGCCACACCCACGCAAGACGGGTCGCGTGTCCTCCCAGTTCGACATTCTGGCAGGCAGTCTGGATCAACCACGCAGTACCAACCGGCCACTCAGCAACTCACGCATGAGTCTGTCGTACTTGTCGGGCCCAGGTGGGATTGCTGCTGCGGGAGGCGACATGTCCATCTTGGTGCCATAAATGGCGGCGGCTTCTTTTGAAGTTTTGCAGAAGACCACTCTCCCCCGGGGCACCAAAGGTAGGGCGCCTCTGGTCTGGGCTGATCACAGATTCCGTGAGTCATTGGGTACCCTTGAATCATGTACGCAGGCCTGGAAAGAAGCAAGGCCCGAATATTCTACACAGTAACGGAGCTGGGGGCGGGCCCGGGCCGGGCTGGGCTGTACTGCTCTGTGCCGCTTGTATCCTAATTTAGTCCCAGCTGTCCTCTTCCTCCCACAGCTCCACCAGACATTCAATGACGGCCTGGCGGGTAATTGGATAGCGGGACGAGGACGGTGGCAAGGAGGGTGAATTGCCAATTCTAGGGTTGGATGTTGGGTCTTAGGCCTCTTGGGTTTTGAAACGTTTCCCATCCTTTGCCAGGTAGTACGGCGTGACAATGACAACGTTTATGCAGGGACAGCAGGACCTGAATTGAACGCACGCACCGACAGACAAACAATTGAAGCATCCAACGGAGAAGAGGAGGTTAAGAACGGAGGGAGTCCACGATGAATGACTAGGGAGCTTTGCAAGCAAAATTGGCAACATGTCGCAAGGCGGAGCGCTCGGAAGATGCGGTGGTGCACGGATGGTGCTGACCTCTAGGGGCACCGCGCGTGGAAAAGGTCGCTCTCCTAGTACCATCTCGTGAGTAACCAGAGGTCTGCAGATAACGAGTATGGAGTCGGGGCGACATTTTTTGGGATAAATGACAACCGACATCGAGCATCTTGGGTACTCTTGTGCCATCGACTTACAGACTCCGCGGCCTCGGCTGTGAAGGACGGTCTCCAGATGTCCACTGAGATCTTTGTGCAAGCCAAAGTTTATAGCCTGTGCACGAAGCACGCAATATCGGGTCGTCAACCAATTGCCAAAACGGCATTAACATTGTTTATCGCGTACCTTCATTTACCCAACCATTTGGCTCCTGTTCGGTTATTTCAGCTTCTCTTACTTCAGAAGGACTGGGCTCGTCTTGAGGCTCTAGCTGCCCTCCACCTTGCCGCTCCCTTGTCGCCATCTTTGTCACTCCGTGCCCCGTTTCTCACGGTTGTAAATGAAAGAGCAATGGCAAATTCGTGAATTAAAATGCCTGTTACGTGAGCGAAGATGACGGGCTGAGCCACGACTGGAAAAAGTTGACGACTGGCGAGCTGTGGATGCGAGCTTGAAATCTCAGCACCAGGCTGGTAATGAAATTCACGTGTTAATCACAAAATTCCTTCTAAACACCCTGAATTATGCAGAGCTTCAGGCCTCTTTATCTTAAAACCACTTAGCTTCAAAAGCGCCAACGCTGCTGGTATACAAGGAGACTTAGTTCCAGGATGAATACTGATGCGAACCAAATAATCGGATTATTGCGATGCTGGTGTAGGAATCTGCCTGCGGTAACGCATAATGACAGCATTGAAATTCATTATTAACCGCCAACTGTCAACCTTCCCTCATGACGCCGTATCATGTGAGACCGAGACTTCCCGATTTATATTAATACGGCAGCGCTTCGGTGTTCCTTTCGCTCAACTAATTTTCTAGGAATCACCCCTGGTTCATTGACCGGAACGTCAGGGAAGAAACGTTCACAAGATAAAGAGGATGACACGTCCGTCCGATCGCAGAAAACCCACGCCTGAAATCAAAGCCTCCGTTATCCGATATCGCATCCTACAGCGACACATCAAATCACGAGGATGCGGAGGGGGTGCCGGGGCACGAACGTTCTGGCGTCGCACTCGGGCACCGTGTGGCCGCCACCACCCACTACCACCACCACCACCACCACCACGTGGCCCTGCTCACCGCCCTTCTCCTGGATTACGCGCTACAAGTTCTCTGGACTGGACATGCAGCCATGGCTTCTGATACCACCTGAAGGCTGGAGTCCACCCCAACATCCTGATGCGCCACTAATTAAAAACTACATGGCCCTAATCCCCCCATTCCTAACGTCCCGCGTCAACACCCCCCCCCACACACACACACGGCGCAGGTGCTGACCCCAACCCCAGGCACGAACGTCAGGCACGCACCATTGAATACAAAGTCCACACGAGCTCGTCAGGCAAGAGCCCCAGCACCGCGTGTTTGGCTTCACGCGTTTCCCCCCCTTTTCATATCCCGTCTCTCCCCGGCCGCAGTGCTCATGTCAGACCGCCAGCTGGGCGGGCCGTCCATCCGCCGCAGACAGCGGGGTTATGGCTGTGCCTCTGATCACCGCGCAGCCACGGCCTGCGCCTCCACCTCCCGCACGGCCCGCTTCAGGTGCATCACCTGATGGCAAATCCGAAGGGTCATGAGAAAGATAACGGGCCCAAGCGAGGACGTGGATGCGAGCAGTGCGATTCGAAAGTGGACTTTGAGAAAGGATGCTGATGACGATGATGATGATGTTGATGATGATGATGATGGTCATTACATCATGTCATCTCCACCTCTTCTCCTTCCTTAACATGCGTGCATAGTTGAAAACACGTTGACCACGACCGTGCCGTACGTTTCCCACAGCCATATCGCGCATCACACAGGTTGCCCCTCATGACCCACATAAAGCCACTCGTAAACCTATGGGTGAGGTTCAGGTTCTCCAGACCCCCAGACCCCAAGACCTGTGACCCAGATCGGCTGCTGACACTCTCCCGCTGGGAGAACGTGGGACCGCAACGCTGTTGGTACTTCAACCGACCTGGTACTTCAGTTTCGCCACCTCCTCCTCCAGACCCTTGCGCTCCGAAACCGCCTGCGAAAGGACCATTCAGATCAGCGAACCAGATCCGCATCCGTCACGAGTACGCGCCAACATCTGATGGCTGAGGAATATCCTTAAGTACCCGCCGCATGAGATGAAGGAACGACGTATCCCATCTGGCGATGACGGCTGTCATACGGGCATGTGGAGTGGTACGGGATGGAAACATCGCGTCGAGCACCACAGTGACCCGAGACCCACTAAGCGGTCCATTGAGGAGGAAAGAGAAGCCAGGATTTTCCACACGTAGTCTATAAGACATTGCCAACTATTACCGTGCTAGGTCTGTGCTGTGTGGTTTAGGTTGGGGGGAAAAGGTTGAGGTGTGCAAAAACGTGTAGTCGGCTCAGGGGGGGAACGAAACTGAACGCATCTCAACCGTTTGGTGCACCGCACACATCCGGCATGCCCCGACCGGCCGAAACGCCCCAGCAGGTCGAGAATTCGCGTATTACAAAAGAATTATAACAAACATATTAGAAGGGCCCCGTACCGTAACAGCTGCGGCTTACTTCATCGCGTTCCGCTTGAAGCTTGGCAGCCTCCTCCTTCGCATTCACGAGCAGTGCTCGGAGCTCAAGCAGCGCAGCAGAGTCGGTGATACCTAAGCGATGCATACAAATATTAAAATTTGTTATGAAAGTGTCCATGCTTGCGCAATCCAGACGCGTGGCGTCAAGATGCCGAACCTCCGGAAGTCACCAGAGCCTCCAGAGCGGCGAGGCGACTCTCAGCATTGGC
Organism: Volvox reticuliferus; assembly: GCA_019650235.1. Lineage (NCBI taxonomy): Eukaryota > Viridiplantae > Chlorophyta > Chlorophyceae > Chlamydomonadales > Volvocaceae > Volvox > Volvox reticuliferus. The sequence continues at coordinate 1,458,283 of BNCP01000013.1, read as the reverse complement.
TGCGCGTTCTTCGAAAACGGCGAGGCTAAGCGCATCCATTAGTAGTACCGCTGCTGCACACCAAGGACCAAATGCCCGACGAAAGAAGAATCGTTGCGCGTTAGGTACTGGTAGACGCTAAAGAAAAATGCAAAATAGTAATCTAAGCTGAGATCAATGGAGCAGGGTCTTATGGTTAAGGACTATGTGTCGATATGGCCAAGGGCTTGCGCTACATGGCATTACGGCGCCGTGTCGTGCATTCGCTGCGATGATCGCAAAAGCATTCAACGCCATGTACTATGAATTGCATCCATGATGAAAACTAAATCTTTTCAAAACGGCTGACAACAGGTTCCAACAAGCTTTCAAGCCCAAACCCGAACGAGTTCACCGAAGCGGATGTTCAGGGGTACTTTAACTGGTGTACCTCGTACAGCACATACACGGCCGTACACCCATATGTATGCACCACGCGCCGAGATACAACATAGCGTGGGTGTCTCTAAAAGCTCACCCCATAACGCTGCTGTCCATCTGCATATCCTCCTGCTTTTCAGTGAATGTTGTTGAAGACTCCGATCTATTCGGATGGGTCTGGGACCCGGACGCGATTAAACGCCCGAAGCTCCCGCAGCACTGATTTGCGTCAAAACGTCCAAACGCTGACTGGCTGTCCGCGCCTTCTCGTTTAAAGACGCCCTGCACATATCATCCGCATATCTACCTTCCCCCCGTCACATCGGGAGGAAACATACACATTGCCTCCCTCCCCTCCGCCCCCCCGCCGCCTCCCCTCCGCCTCCCCTCCGCCTCCCCTCCGCCTCCCCTCCGCCTCCCCTCCGCCTCCCCTCCGCCTCCCCTCCGCCTCCCCTCCGCCTCCCCTCCGCCTCCCCTCCGCCTCCCCGCCGCCTCCCCTCCGCCTCCCCTCCGCCTCCCCGCCGCCTCCCCTCCGCCTCCCCTCCGCCTCCCCTCCGCCTCCCCGCCGCCTCCCCGCCGCCTCCCCGCCGCCTCCTCTTCCTCTAATGTCTAGCTGATCTCTGGTCTCTTGCTTGGCGTCTTCCCTTTGCCTCCGCGAGTTCTCAATTATCATCATCTCTCAGCCATCACAGAGCTGTAGTTTGATGGCATTTGACATTCGCTGACGCAACCCAATTCTCAAGGACTTGGGCTTACGCTGCTGAGGCTGCGCCGCCTGGCCTGAGAGCACATCTGGGGGTGGGCACTTCCGCACTTCCATTCCCATAGGGGTATTGATACATTTACTGATAGGTATTGATGTATTGGCACGCGTATAGATGATGCGGGTGGTGGACCAGGTGGCAGCTGCCGCTGCAAGCGCACGCAGGTGAGGAAGGGGTTATCATTACGGCCGCAGGAAAGCTCCAGGGGGGATTAGCGGTTGGTGCATCACATACGGCTACACCACTGCATCCGATATGGGGGACCGCCCGTCCAGGGCAACCTGATGAGGGCCAGCATCGGTTTTTTAACCGATCAGTCCACCTGGATGGCAAGGGAGGAGCCAGGTGGAGATTGTCCCTCGCGTGGGAAATGACCCTGAGGAGGCAAATGGAGGTTGGGCGCGCAGTCTGCACCCCGGGAACCCCGGGTTGCGAAACGAAGGGGGAGGGAGAGGGGCGTCTGAGCGGTGGAGCGGTGGCGCGCAATGGAGAAGCGGTGGGGCGGCGGCAGGCAGGCAGGTAGATTGCAATGGCGGCTTGCTGCTCATCAGGTAGGGTGGTCCTCTCTGTAAGGTTTGAGGACTGGGTGATCCGTGGTGATGGGCTGCCGCCGAAACAGTGGCCATACTCAACCGACGTACATTAGGCTGCAATATTGATGAGCAGGGTGGTGGGCCGCTCTGTGTGTGTATGTGTATTATGTGTGAGTGTGTATTTTTTTTGTGTGTGTGGGGGGGGGGGCCGGGGGCCGCAGGGCCGACCGTGCTCGGGTTCGGTCGCTTTTTCCAATATCATCACAAGCGGTGCTGAGCAGCTTAGGCTTTCCGGGGTTTCTGTCGGCTCGTGCAGTAGTTTTGAGTGTCTTCATGAGCCCGCTTAGCTTTTGACACGTTTGCGCTCTGCATGAATTTTTTGTGGTTTTCCTGCTGTCGTGACCTGGAGCAATATATAACGGCATACATGCGCTTTGGACTTACACGCGTACAATGTAAGCATATGGAATCATTACAAACCTGTGGCAGCATATAATTGGCTTGATTAACAAGATTTGATAACCTGTTAATGACATAATAATAGTAAAGCAAATAAAGCACACCGAAGATAGTGAATTTTCATGACAAGCGCACATTTGGCTTAGTAAGGCAAACCGACAACCGGATTTTCTGTATCGGATTTCAGATACTTTGACTGAGGTTTGGAGGAAAATGGGTTATTCTGTATTACATAGGGATTTGTGTTTTCCTTATGCTATGCCATGGACCTGTATAAACACGAGTTTCAGAAATTTGGTTATACTCCGTTCCCTTCCCTTCAACACAAAAAATATTCTGATTCTTCTGAAAGAAAATCTGCTTAATTATAAGAAACGTATTGCACGGGTAGATTGACGATTGTCGCGCCGGCCTTTCGGCACAAATTGAGGCTCCAATAGGGCTATGGCTGCCGCTACTGTGTTGGATTGCCTCCCGCAAATGGAGCTTTTGTATGGATCGGGTGGTGATGCGGCTCTGGTGCCCGCGCGTGGAGAGCTCTTGCCCCCTTTAGTACAGGTGCGTGCAAAGCTACGAAGTTGATTATTCGGAGGCCAGGGAGGGAGCAAATAGGTCATTTTTTTGTTCAAAGGATCAGGCCTCGGGATCCTAACGTTGCTTCTACTTTGGAAGTCGGTTAAGTCATCTGCCTTTCCCATTTCTGAGTTATTCCTTTCCTCTCGTGTTTTCATTTTACTTCTGACTCCTGACCTCGTGACATCTGACCTTGTCTCCTTCAAGTGCCCCTGCCCCCCGTCCTGCATGCCTGTGTCGTACTTTCCCTTTTAATCTGATTCCTCTTACTTTGTTTTTTTCAGTTATCATTTACCGCCATCATGCCCCACCATGCTCCCTCCTCCCCTCCACATACACCACCAATCGGATTGCCGCAAACGTCAAACCCCGTTGAAAATCGAAGGCTCCCCCCTTCAGCGCCCTGGGAGGCGGCGCGTTCGGCGTCGCCGCCGGCGCTGGTGATGCCGTGCTTGCTGCCGTCAGGTCGGCATACCTCGAGCATGACACCGCGGAAGCCATGTCGGCGGTGATGGCCGAAACCGGTGAGTGAACTAACTAACTAACTAACTAATTAACTCCCTAACTGGATGGCTGCTTGCCCGGCACCTTGGCGCCTTGGCGTGTGAGATTTGTCGGTGTGTATGTGTCTCTGTATGTGTCTCTGTATGTGTCTCTATGTCAGAATCTCGGGTTCTTCCTTCAACCGTACAGCAGTGGGTGACAGTTGTCCGCACTGCAGTACGCAAATGAGAGGCCCCCCTTCCGGACCCATCGCCAGATTCTGGCCACTTGTCGCGTCGCCCTCGTGTCATGCAAGTTTTCTTGCCGTACTGATACGGCAAAGTCGCTGCCGCAATACCCCTCCGCTGCGTTCTCTTTCCACCGCACCGTGCAGCCCACCCGCTGCTGACGCTCTTTCCCCGGGCGAGAGCCTGGCCCGACGTATCGCTGCCGTCCGCCCTCGTGGAGCCCACGCCGCCGCCGCCGGGCGGTTGCGAGCAGGACGTTGGATGGCAGCTCGTCGAGGTAGCGGCGGCGGCGGCGGCAGCGGCGGAGGGTAATGGCGGCGTTGCCGGCGTCACAGCCCCAGGGCGGATCGACAGCTTGGCGCTGCAGCGGCGGCTGGCTTCCCGGGGGGGCGGCACGGACTCGAACTGGCGGGGCCTTTCGGTATCGTTGCCGTACATGCCAGGTGGGGCCTTATTGGCCACGATCTTGGGACGCACGGCGGTGGGGATGTTCCGGTGTCGTTAATGCGCGCGCACGAATCGCAGACGGACGCACGGACAGAAGGGTGTGTCTCTTCTGAAGAGACCAGAATGCTCTCTTTGATGCCGGGGGTTCGCGCCATTGCTTGGGGAATATGCTTCGGAATATAATCTTGCTCGTACGACATCCTCACTCGGTTTTTTCACCCACCTGGTCGTCCCCGGCTGGACAAAAAGAATGAGAGTGAGAGTGAGTGAGAGTGAGGACATGGGTCTGTTGCAGTATACCCCACCCGTGTGGGCGGCGTCTGAGGTAATGGCGACTGGATCCTATTTGGATCCACCGTAAGATTGTCCTTGTCGGTCTAATGTTCGTACAACGTCGTACATGCATGGGCTGCAGGTGGCGGAGTGGCGGTGCCTGGTCCATCCGGCCCTGCCGCAGCGGAGGCCGCCAGCGGGCTGTGGCTGGCGCAGCTTGAGCTCGGACTGGAACGACCCATGGGTCTGCCACGCGTGTCGGCGCCTGGACTGAGCGGAGGGTTGTTCGGCGGCTGGGCCGCGGATGGCCAGGTGGTTCCGGAGCCGGGTTCAGGTGCGTGGAGATCAGACGCAACGGAGGACTGGGTCGCTTTCACAGGCCATCACCGCATCGCAGCTTCTGCTGCAGCAGTGGTGCCACGTAATCCTGCCGTACCTCCGCCACCGCCGCTTACGACGCCGGCCGGTGAGCGGATCAAACCTTTGGCGGAGGTGCTACATGGCGGGGGCGGCGGCGGCACCGCCGGCGGATCCGGCCCCGCAACAGCCGTTCATGGATCTGGATCTCGTGCTATTGCCGGGACGTTTGCGGACCTCTGGATGGAACCGGAACTGACGGCGCTGACGGCGGCGGAGGCGGAGGCGGAGGGTGGTACGGAAGAAGCTGAGGAGGTGCGCGCAGGTGGGGCGGCGCGGCGGCGTGCTGGCGGCGTGCTTGCGGCGCTTGAGAATGAGGGGGTGCGCGGTGGGAGACAGGCGGCGGGAGCAGCTGCGGAGACTGCAGCGGGTGACGGAAAGCTGGCGGCGGTGTTGGCGGCAGCGGCGACGAGGGATGGCGGCGGCGCGGATGCTGCAGCAGCAACGCGGCGGGGCCAGGTACGACACCCCGCTCTCCGCCCCAGCGCCCCCCACGCCTCCCGTTCAAAAAGCACGCACCCGTTTGTGGGTTCCGTCTCCCCCTGCTGGCGCTCTGCACCTAAAACCCGATTCCCCTCCCGCTGTTTCCCCCTCACCCCCGCCCTTTGGTGCTTTGGTTTTGCGTACTGCAGTACGGCGGCCCCGGCTCCTCCCCGCTTCCCGGTAAGCTCGCACCTGGCGCCACAGCCGAGCATCCCTTCGCCGCACGAAACAGCATTCGCAACGTTGAGGAGGAGTTTAACAAGGTACGAATGGTGACGTACGGACGAACATGGCGTAATGTAATGTGTACGACGTATGGGGGTATTGTAAGGTGTACGACGTATGTGGTGCAGATTTGCAGTCGTTGACACCCGATTAACGACTCCGGTTGGAGCGAAGGTGGACGTGGCGTGGTGGGTTGTTAGGGATGTGTTTTAATGTTCTTACAACCCCCCACGTCCTCCCGGAAAGGTTCGCTTCTCCCCCCACCCCCACCCTCACCCCGCCGCAGCTCCGTCCCCGCCTGGCACTGCACTACCCCTTCGAGCTGGACACGTTTCAGAAGGAGGCGGTGCTGCATTTGGAGGCGGGCCGGAGTGTGTTCGTGGCGGCGCATACGAGGTGGGGGGCCCGGGAGTAAAGGGGAGGGGGAGAAGGGTTGAGAAGGCGCCCAAACACTTAGTTCCTCCACTCCGACACACACGACCCCTCCCCCCCCGACCCCCGACCCCCCACATACACCCACACCCACACAAACGCACCCCCCAACAGTGCGGGGAAGACGGTGGTGGCGGAGTACGCCTTCGCGCTGGCCACCCAGCACTGCACACGGGCAGTCTACACCTCCCCCATCAAGACCATCTCGAACCAAAAATTCCGTGATTTTTCGTCCAAGTTCGAGGTACGACGTACGGTTTCAGGCGTACGGCAGCACTATGCGATGCAAAGTCCGTTACCTCGGGCGCCATACCCCTTGCGTCCACTTGGAACGTACGGACACATTTACGCCTTGTCGTACTTAAGCGCAGAGAGTAGGCTGGCCGGTAAAAACGTGAAGCCGCGGCCGGTATTCAACCGCCGCGTGGCAGTTTATGGTTGGTGGTTAATGGTTGACGCTGAACTTTGTTGGCTTCCCCCCGGTAGTAACACAACCGTCCGTACGCGCCCGCATCCCACATTCCCCTGTCCCCTTCCCTGCCATTCAGGTGGGCCTCCTGACAGGTGACGTACAAGTACGGCCAACCGCTCCGTGCCTCATTATGACCACCGAGATTCTGAGGTCTATGCTGTACAAGGTAAATACTTACGGTACAACGTACGGCATAACAGCGATATGTGAGACGTCATTAGTTCAATCCCCACTTGGATCGTACGCTGTCCTTTTTCCTTACCCTTTCTGGACGTCGCAGTGTTGGCCTCCCGCTCTGGGGCGTCCGGGCCCCCTCCTGGAGCTGCTCTTCATTCCGGGGTTTAGCTTCTCCCGCTCTCTCGTCCACCTTCGCACCATCATCAGCTTCCCTCACGCATATGTGTGTGTGTATCTAAATACTGCCAAGAATCTTCCCCCCACACACCCCACACACCCCACACACCCCACACACACACGGGGCCCCCTTTCTCCTCCTCCTCCAGATTACCTTTGCTTCTTTTGTCTGTTCGGTTTAAGTGTTTCACTGCCGGGCCCTCCTTTTCGCCGCTGCCGTACACCCGTACCAGGGCGCTGACATCATTCGGGATGTGGAAGTGGTGGTGTTCGATGAGGTGCACTACGTTAACGATGTGGACCGCGGTGTGGTGTGGGAGGAGGTGAGGGCTGACGTCCGCATTACGGCTAACCAGCCAGGTTAGGGAGGGGAGCGGGAGCAGAACGAGTGAGCGGTGTGTGTGTGTGTGTGTGTGTGCGTGTGCGTGTGTGTGTATGTAGCCAAGCATAGGGGCCTTAGAGGACGGGGTTTTCGAGGGCTTTGGAGGAGTGGGGGACAGAGGGGGAGAAAGCAATACGCACCCGGTTGGAAGGGAGGAGGAGAGAGGAAAGGGGCCGGTGGAGGGGGGAGAGAGATCCGAATGGGAGGGGGGTATTATATATAAGGCCCGCAAGGGAATTCAGTTGCCGTAACGGACGTAACGGAGCGTGACGATCACGATCATAATCGCAGCACTGTGTGTGTGTGTGTGTGTGTGTCGCTCTCTATCTCTGCATTCCCCGGGCCGGTCGCGTTCCTCACCCCCAACATATCACTGCAACTGCCACCGCTACTGTAATTCGCGACTCGTCCCCCCCCTCTTCCCCTTTTCCCCGGCCTCCTCTCCCCCCTCCAGGTGATCATCATGCTGCCCCCCCACATCACGCTGGTGCTGCTCTCCGCCACTGTCCCCAACGTCCTGGACTTCGCGGACTGGGTGGGGCGCACCAAGCGCAAGGTCATACACGTGACGGGTACGTGCGCCGGTGATACGTGAGTGCTGAGTGCTGAGTGCATTAGGTTTTTGTGGTTTTGTGTTTTTGTGGAGAAGTAAATGAATTGACGGCAGTAGCAGCAACACCAGCACAGCAATATATGCCAATATATGTTCGACGGTCCTTACAGAGATTTTATGTACGACACGCTGACGTCTCGCACGTGCAATTTCGCAGGCACCACCAAGCGCCCGGTTCCCCTGGAGCATAGCCTTTACTACGGTGGCGAGATTTACTCCATCTGCTCCAGGGAGGTATTCAATCCAGAGGGCTTACGGCGCGCGCAGGCGGCGTACACAGCCCGCAACGCGCCACCGGAACGTGGCGGCGGCGGCGGCGGCGGCGGCGCAGGAGGAGGAGGGGGATTTGGTGGTGGCGGCGGCGGCGGCGGCGGGGGTCGCGGCGGCGGCCGTGGCGGCGGCGGCGGCGGAGGAGGAGGTTACCGCGGCGGGCAGCCCAGTGGCGCGGACGCCGCTCGTCAGATCGCAGGTGACGGGTGCACGCGAATACGACCCCCGTCCCATGTCTCGCATCTCACCCTCATGACGCGGCCCCATGCGGGCTGTGTCGGAACACCCCGCTGCTTCCGTTTCCTTCCGATCATGTCCGTGGTGTCATGGCATATGTGTGTGTATTTCTCTTCTTAAGGGCCCTGCCACCCCAACCCCTGGCTTGCTCCCTTTCCCCTGCCGTACCCGCACTGTATCACATCAGGCATGGGCTCGGGGGGGACACGGCTCGCGACCACATACCCTCCCCCCTCGTGTCATTCCTGTGTGTTTTCTGGATTGATCCCCGGCTGCCGATTTTCGCAGTCCTGCCCTCTCCCCCTTTTCCCGGCTGCAGTGGCGGCCGCCAACCGCGCGTGCGGGCCCAGGGCCCAGGGCGGTTTCCGCAGTGAGCGGCAGCAGCTTCTGGGGCTGGTGGGAGTGCTGGGCAAGAAGGCTATGCTGCCGGTGGCGGTGTTCTGTTTCAGCAAAAAGCGGTATGTGTATATGTTTGCGTGTATGCGTGTATGCGTGTGTTTTTATTGGCTGGGGTTGTGCGGGTGTTGCCTGGGGGTAAGGTTGTTGGTGGAAGATGTGCGTTGAGGAGGGGGCAAAACGTGGGGAAGGGGCGGGAAGGGGGAAAGTGTATAGGGTTTTGGAGCGGCAACAAACAGACAGGTAAACGTAGTAGTAGTGGTGAGACGTGGCCCAGGTGGGGAAGGGAACAGGGGTCTCAAGAGCGTGGTGGGTATGGGCGTGTGGGGGAATGGGGCTTGTGGGGCCGGGGGGAGGAGTTTAAAGTCCCGTGCGAGGCGCACAAGCGCGTGGTCACATAAAGCACATGGTTTCGGAGCTTCGCGTCTTCGACTGCCAGAATCATCCTAGTCCGTGCTTTTGACATGGATGATCCGGGTCCCTCGACTCCTGGGATCCACCAACCTGCCAACAAATCTTTCGGATGTCGTACACGACGTACCTTTTCCGTACAGGTGTGACTCATGCGCCGACGCGCTGTCCTCCCTGGATCTGTCAACCGGTTCGGAGAAGGCCGCCGTGCACGCCTTCGTGGAGCGCTGCCTGGCGCGGCTGAAGGAGGGGGATCGGCAACTCCCGCAGGTACGCGTGTGTGTATGTGTGTGTGCGCGTTCGTACAGTCGTACATGCACGAAATAAGAATTATCAATCGACAGATAGAAAACGCAGAGCAGTAAAAGTGTAACATGGATGCGAGGGTGACAGCAAATCGCGTTCGCCTGGTTTGTGAATAGGGGGCAATTCTGCCCGATGAGCACAGAGCAGAGAGCACAGCCCTTCTTAAACGTTCAAACCTTCGACCCCCAACGACTCATCCCCCCCTCTTCCCAACCACCTCATAGATCCTGCGGCTACGTGACCTGATGCGCCGGGGTATTGCCGTACACCATGCCGGACTCTTGCCCATCATGAAGGAGGTGGTGGAGATGCTGTTCTGTCAGGGTTACATCAAGGTGTGCGTTTCTGTCTTTCTCTCTTTCTCTGCGTCTGTCTGTCTGTCCATCGATCTATCCTACCGACGCTGCAGAACAATAACTCAACACAAAAACACACAGAAATCGTTTTTCTGGTTTGATGAACGAACGAACAAACGAACCATGTCCAGGTGCTGTTTTGTACGGAGACCTTCGCCATGGGCGTCAACGCACCCACCCGCACAGTGGTGTTCCACTCCTTGAGGAAACACGACGGAAAGAACTTCAGGTGGGTCAGAAACACGGGGCAGTTGTAAAACCGTTAACTGTGGCCGTTGCATGAGGAATAGTTTTTCATTCATACATAACAACAACAACAACAAAAGTAATAAATAATAAAGTTAAGTAAATAAAAAATATTTTTAAAATTTAATAAGGATAATGATATAAAATAAATAATAATAATATATCAATATGGCAACAATGGTAACAATAGTAGTGATAATAACAATCAATCAATACCAGTCTGAAGGGTTTTAATCATTATTTTATTTTTTATTTTTAATACTCTTTTTTCCTTAATCGTGTGTCACCACTCGCTTACCAAACACAGCAGATGTCTTCGTGTTGGGATGCTGGCAGGGGGCGTCACAATGAAGGGGGTCGGGGTGTACGAGCAGTTTTGAGCGCATGCGCACCAGCGTGTGTAATTTCCTTTACGCAGTCACCTGTACCTGGTGGTGGTTCTTCGTACTTACAACTCCTAACAAATGTAACTACTCTGCGTCCGTTTTGTACTGCAGGTACCTGCTGCCGGGGGAGTACACGCAGATGGCGGGTGGGTTATGCAATGAGCTGGGTGGTGACGGTTGGCAGTTGGTAGAGCGGTTGGGTTTTCTTCCTGGGGATTCCAGTGTGTGTGCGCGCGTGTGTGTGTGTACATGTGTGTGTGTGTGTGCGTGTATGTGCGTGTGTGTGTACGGTCGGATGAGGCGAATGCCAAAACTTGAAAACCGAAAACCCAAATCCTGCCGTACTCGTTCATTCAGGTCGCGCGGGCCGCCGGGGGTTGGATGCAGTAGGTCACGTGCTGCTGGTGTGTTGGGACGGGCGGGAGCTGTACGGCGAAAGCGAGCTGCGGTCCATGCTGACGGGTCGCGGGGTGAAGCTGGAGAGCCAATTTAGGCTAACGTACGGCATGATCCTGAACCTGTTGCGAGTGGAGGACCTCAAGGTGCGTGTATTGCGGGGAGAGCGCAGAGTCAGGGCGGGTCAAGCAACGATGGAAAAAGTTAAACAATGGTGGAAACAGAACTTGATAAGAAAACACGATAAATAGCTTTGGGGGATTTTTGGGAGGAGCTCGCAGGGGATAGCGGGAAAGATGAGATCTGGTACTGCTGCTGCTGAAAAGTGGAGGGGTTTGCGGGGGGGGAGTTTGGGGGGTTTGCGGGGGTGTTGGGGGGTGTTTTGCGGGGGGGTATTTTGGGGACATGGGGGGTTTGGGGGAGAGGGTTGCGGGTGGGGTTTGCAAGGGGGGGGAAGATGAGCAACGGAGACCGCGAAGAGGGGCCGACAGTTCTCACAGGGTCTCACGAGTTATGACACGAGCTCGTGTGGCGAAACCCTCCCCCGCCCCTACCCCGTGAAGAACTCCTCCTCCTGCCGCCGTCTCCGTTTCCGGCCCTCGCCTATCCACCCTCTCGGTCCACACGTGTGCAGGTGGAGGACATGCTCAAACGTTCGTTTGCGGAGTTTCACGCGCAGCGAGCCGCCCCCGCCGGCGCCGCCGAGCTGGCGGCGGTGGAGGGCGAGCTGGCGGCGGCGGCGGCGGCGCCCTGGCCCGCTACTGCCCTGGGATGCTCCAGGGAGGAGGTAGCGGAATATGTGGACATGTGCGAGCAGCTCGAAGCCATCAATGCACAGCTGCAGGTGCGGACGGTTGTTTGTTGACGTTGGTTGTTAGTTGAAGTTCGGTTAGCAGTTTTGCGGTTCCATGACTCTGACCGGGTTCTGGCGGGTCTGAAAGGAAATGAACTTGGCATGCACAGCCGTTTCCAACCGCAAACGGTATTTGCGACCAGAAAACCTGAAATGCGTTGGATAACTGAAAACTGTCTTTTTTGTTGAATATGAAAAAACAGGACGCGCTAATAGCGAACAAGTCTTTTCAACAGGCGCTGGTACCGGGCCGACTTGTACTGTACAGCAATCCAATTAACGGTTTGACCGAGCCGGCTGTCGTACTGGGTGACGCACCGGCACCGCCGGCGCCGTTACCTTCGGCATCGCACACCCTTAACACTATAAAGCCAGCTTCTATATCCGTTAGTACGGCAACAACAAGCAGCACTGGCAGTACAACTGTCGTCGGCAGTACGGCACCGGGGGTGACATCGGCAGCAGCGTCGAGCGACCGGCGGCTGTACTTGCTCGTCCTCCATCGGCCTGGGAGCATGGACGAGCAACACGAGCGGCAGGCCGAACAGGAACGACGCGCCAGGGAGGGTCATGCTGGCGGCGGCGGCGGCGCTCTGGCGGGATTCGGTGGCATGACATCGCTACAGTCCCGGAAGCAACAGGACTTGGACGGTACGGCAACGAATTCCGGAAATTGTACGGCAACGATCATAGAAGTCGAGGCATGGTGGCGACCATGAATGCTTTTCCCCACGTGTAAGGCCCTTATTCTAAGTATCGCCTACGTCCTTGTGTCATGTCGTACGCAGATATGTTCAGTGGAATGGTAAAGCTGGGGGGCGGGAAAGGCGGGAAAGGTGGCGGCGGCGGCGGCGGCGGCGGATTCGGTGGTGGCGGCGTCGGTGGCGGTGGCGGCCCGCCGCGCCCCCTGCCCGTTCCCCACTACGGCTGCGAGGCCGGGTTGCACTACTGCGTCGTGGCCGACTGGACGCGGTGCGTGGTGTACGGCATGGTTGCATATGAGCTATGTTCGGCACGGGAACACGTGCGCGTGCTGTTGTGTTCCGGGCTTCAGGCATGTCAGGTGCCATCGGTTAGGCGGCGTGAAGAAGGGTGATGATGGTGGTGGTGGCGAGGTGAGGGGGAAACGCTGCAGAAGAGGGGGGAGAGTGGGGGGGTAGGCCAGAGAGTGTGTATGTGTCTCTATATGACGAAGGGGAAACGGACGAAGGTCGTACATGCTCACCTGGCCTTTCCCGTTCCCCTCTTTCCCGTGTGTGTATACTAGGGGGATGTGCCGGCCGTTGCGACTCGTGTGTGTGTTTTGTTTCACCCAGCTTTGGAAGCGCTGGATAGGTTACGGCCGCCATAAGATCGCCTGAAAAAAAAACATAAGGCCCCTTTGGGTTGATATCCCCAGATCCATCGTGGGGGTATGCCGCGCCCGCCTTCGACTCGATGGTTCCGACGAGATCTTGTCCTGCGGAGGCAACTGGACGGCAAATGCCGTACGGCGGGCGCTGGCAGCACCTCTGCGCGGCATCGCACGCACAGTCGACGAGGCGGCTGCCTCGGCGGGGTCCGACGGCGGCGCCGAGCTTCCGCTGCTGGACCCACGGGTCGACTTTAAGATCGCTGACGTGGCTTCCGTACAAGCGCTTCTGGCCCGCGCAGCCCTGCAGGTCTGGGGGGGGGGGAAATCAGCCCTGACGAAAAGTCCCTGCGTGCGGGTTACTTCATGCGGCTAAAAACATGTGATAGCTCCTCCGCGGTCGACTTCATCGACCATCCCAAGGTCGTCCCCGTTTGATCGCTAGGGGCCCCTCTTTGCCCCCTCCTCTTTTTTGGTCGCATCATCTCAACGTTATGGTGCGGCTATCCTGCGGATGTCCCCGGCCCCTCCCTCACCCCACTACGTTCCTGTCTCCCGTCCTCCACATCGAACGGCGTCGCGGCCTTCACCGCAGTCACGGCGGGCGGCTCTTCGTCCCCATCGGGACCCGGGGCTGGTGGAGGCATTCCAGGTGGGCAGTGGGATGGGGAAGGGTGGGGGCGGCGAATACACAAGAGACCTGGTGCGCTGTAGAGAAACACACACACACACACACAAATCACCGACTGGGATACAGTTGGGCTTATGAGTCTGGGGAGGTGGGGAGGGGGGGAGGGGGGGAGGGGGGGAGGGGGGGAGGGGGGGGAGGGGGGAGGGGGGGAGGGGGGGAGGGGGGAGGGGGGGAGGGGGGGAGGGGGGGAGGGGGGGAGGGGGGAGGGGGGGAGGGGGGGAGGGGGGGGAGGTGGGGAGGGGGGGAGGGGGGGAGGGTGGGGAGGGGGGGGAGGGGGGGAGGGGGGGAGGGGGGGGAGGGGGGGAGGGGGGGAGGGGGGGAGGGGGGGAGGTGGGGGAGGTGGGGAGGGGGGGAGGGGGGAGGGGGGGAGGGGGGGAGGGGGGAGGGGGGGAGGGGGGGAGGGGGGGAGGGGGGGGGGGGGAGGGGGGGGAGGGGGGGAGGGGGGGAGGGGGGGAGGGGGGGAGGGGGGGAGGGGGGGAGGTGGGGAGGTGGGGGAGGTGGGGGAGGTGGGGGAGGTGGGGGAGGTGGGGAGGTGGGGGAGGTGGGGAGGTGGGGAGGTGGGGGAGGTGGGGAGGTGGGGGAGGTGGGGAGGTGGGGGAGGTGGGGGAGGTGGGGGAGGTGGGGGAGGTGGGGGAGGTGGGGGAGGTGGGGGAGGTGGGGGAGGTGGGGGAGGTGGGGGAGGTGGGGGAGGTGGGGGAGGTGGGGGAGGTGGGGGAGGTGGGGGAGGTGGGGGAGGTGGGGGAGGTGGGGAGGTGGGGAGGTGGGGGAGGTGGGGGAGGTGGGGGAGGTGGGGGAGGGGGGAGGGGGGGGAGGGGGGGAGGGGGGGGAGGGGGGGGGGGGGGGGGGGGGGGGGGGGGGGGGGGGGGGAGGGGGGGGGGGGGAGGGGGGGGGGGGGGGGGGGGGGGGGGGGGGGGGGGGGGGGGGGGGGGGGGGGGGGGAGGGGGGGGAGGGGGGGGAGGGGGGGAGGGGGGGGAGGGGGGGGAGGGGGGGGAGGGGGGGAGGGGGGGAGGGGGGGGGAGGGGGGGAGGGGGGGGAGGGGGGGAGGGGGGGAGGGGGGGAGGGGGGGGAGGGGGGGAGGGGGGGAGGTGGGAGGTGGGAGGTGGGGAGGTGGGGAGGGGGGAGGGGGGGAGGGGGGGAGGGGGGGAGGTGGGGAGGGGGGGAGGGGGGGAGGGGGGGAGGGGGGGAGGTGGGGAGGTGGGGAGGTGGGGAGGGGGGGAGGGGGGGAGGTGGGGAGGGGGGGAGGGGGGGAGGTGGGGAGGGGGGGAGCAGCGTTCTTCACCCCGGACGGGGCCCGGAAATTTTTGACTTTTTAGAAAAACGCCCGGAAAAATGTTGGGGCTGCTCCGGGGATCCCCGGGAAGATTTTCCAGTTTGAAGCGCAGCTTTCCGGGGGCAAAAAAGATATGTCCCGTGAAGAAAATAGCCTTATTCCGGGTGTACCTGGAGAAATTTTGTAGAAAGCAAGGTTGAGTTCCGGGGCTCCAGAACCATTATGATTTAATGTGCGTATGATTTGTAGATTGATTTTTAGGAAAGCAGAATATCCCTGTATGTAAAAACATTTCTTTAAACGGCTCCATAGCTACAAAACAAAACTTCCCTTCATCTACAGTTTTCCTTGAACATGCAATGCCTAAGGTAAAGCCATAGCCAGGTAAGCAGCATGTGGGGGCTCTTATTAGCTACGAACATTTATAACTTCTTCAAACCAATAAAATTAAGCTTTAAGCAATCAAAATATTTCGCATGTTTGTAGTCATTAAACAAATATATGGAGGAGCCTTCAAATATGTACACATTTCCAATCCACTTGCAGATGCTAGCAAAACCACGATGCCTGACAGAAATGAAAATTGTTTATGTGTCTGGTATGCGCGGCTTTATTCAGGGGAAGAGGTGGAGGGTGAGGGAGAAGAAGGGAGAAGGCGAATATATGAAACCTTGTGTTGATGCATCTGTGCTGACGGACCAAGGACTAATAGTGAAGGTTGGCTGACGGTTGGCCTTGGAGAGGGAGGAGGAGAAGGAAGTCAAGCTGGGGGAGCTGTGTGGTTTCCATACTAATGAGCAGGGTAGAAGTAGTGCTGAGCATTGGATGGCCCCAAAACACCAACTGCCAGAAAGACAACTTAATACACGGATAATAGTAATAATAAATATTTTCGTGATCTATGAAACTTGTCGTACCAGAAAGAACGTTTATGATTCAACAAACACGTGTTCTCGCCTCCGAGAAATGTTTTCACATGTTCCGGGGGTCCCCGGAACGTTTTAGGGCCTAGCAAGGTAGAGTTCGGGGGACCACCCCGGAAAAGAATGTTTGGAGCTCCGGGGAGCCCCGGAACAAACAGCGACCCCTTTGAAGAACCCTGGTGGGGAGGTGGGGAGGTGGGGAGGTGGGGAGGGGGGGGAGGGGGGGAGGGGGGGGAGGTTGAAGATATCACAATCAGACTCTGCATTTGGCTTCAGGTGAGGTTAGCCGTGTGTGTGTGTGTGTGTGTTTTGAAGGACTGACTACATGGGGCGGTCAGACACCACCATGTCTTCGAGACCTTGACTAATCGCCCCCTTATCGGCCCTACCCACTCCCCGCGCCACAGCTGGTTCGAACTCGGCGGCGGCTGGAGCGGAGGTCGGCAGAGCTGAGACATCAGCTTAGCGACGCCAGCCTGCAGCAGGTAAGACCGTGTGTGTGTGTGTTTGGAGGGGTTTCCACGCTGTCGTACTTCCAGTCCGCATCGGCTGCCCTCATTTGCCCATGCCCCGCATGGCACACATGTCCCCCCCCACCATTACCCGCTCCTCAGCTGCCCGAGTTTGAGCAGCGGGTGGCAGTTCTGCAGCAGCTGGGCTACCTGGCGGAGGACAGATCCGTCACTCTGAAGGGCCGGGTCTGCTGCGAAATTCAGTCCACACAGGTGCGGTCTGGGTTGGAAGTACGGATGGTGGTGGTGGTGGTGGTGGTGGTGGTGGTGGCGGTGGCGAGATGGTTTGGTGGGAGCGTTGGGCGCATAGCTCCCCGCTTCCCCCTCGTCCTCATTCCGCCGCCCTCGTTAGCACTGATCTGACGAAGGAGCTGAAACGCGTCCGCAACATCGATCAGGGGTTCATGACCCGGAGGGGCGGTGAGGTTGTGATCGTGCTGGGCTCTGTACCTGATGGATGTTCATCTCGTTCTTTCAGGTCAATGCAGATGTTTGATTTATTTGGATTCGGATTTGAATCTTGGATCTTATTCTTGGATTTATTTTCGTCTAGACTGTTTTGCACGTACCTCCCGGTCCCTTCCCCGTGCCCGCGCTGCGGCACGCCGTAAGTCTTTTAAAGGGAGTTGATTCACCTCCTTCGCCGCCTCATGCCGACATCCAGGATGA
The DNA here is from genome assembly GCA_019650235.1 of Volvox reticuliferus. Taxonomy (NCBI): domain Eukaryota; kingdom Viridiplantae; phylum Chlorophyta; class Chlorophyceae; order Chlamydomonadales; family Volvocaceae; genus Volvox; species Volvox reticuliferus. Next base: position 1,441,453 of record BNCP01000013.1, on the reverse strand, counting down.
GCTGGTTGCCACTGAGGCTGTCTTCAGCGGTCTGTTGGGGGAGCTGTCTCCCGAGGAGGCGGTGGCGCTGCTCTCGGCGTTGGTGTTCCAGGTGATGGGTCCAGGAGGGTCTGCGGACGGAAAAAGCGCGCGGCAGGCGTCAAAAAAAGAGTTGCCAGATTAGGTTAGATTCACACCCTCCATCATGCTGGTCCAGCCCCCCATCACGCACCGCTTGTTGGCGTACCATCACCGTACTCTCTCCGCGTGTTTCTCCACGGGTTTACTCCCCCCGTCATCATGGGGTACACTCTTTCCCCAGCGGCCCCCCCCCCGCCCCGTTTGTGACCCTCAGGAGAAGTCCGAGGTGGAGCCCCGACTGCCGCCCGCCCTCTCCGCTGCCCGGGAGGCCCTCGTCGCCCTCACCGCCTCGACCGCCGCCCTGCAGCGAGACGCGGGTCTCGATATCGCCCCCGACCAGCACTGCGCGGACGTGCTGCACTGCGGGCTCATGGAGGTCAGGCTGACAGATTGCCCGACGGACGGACGGACGGACGGACTGGGGAAGCGTGGCGGTGGGGGACTCCACAGGGTAGCGGCGGGTGTTTCCTTTGTGCGCGTGCGGGTTCATGTATATGGGGCATCGGACCGCCACAGGCCTACGGTGTACGGTGTACGGTTGTACGGTGTCTATTGGTTCCACGGTACAATTCAACCGCCAAATAACCGATTGATGGTACCTAGCTAAGGTACCTAACTAACTAACTAACTAACTAACTAGCCAGACGCCCACTAGCCAACCTGCGCTCCTCGTCTGCGTTTTGCTGTCCAATGGTATCCTTCCGCGCACCGTTTGTGTGTGCATGTGCTATGTGTGTTTTGTCACCGACTCACCTCCCTTCCCCCTTCCCTCTTTCTTCCCCTCTTCCAACCCCTCCTCCCGCCCCTCTCCCCCCTTTCTCGCCCCTCCTCTCGCCCCTCCCCGTCCAGGTGGTGTACGAATGGGCGCGCGGCACCCCCTTCTCCGCCATCACAGAGTTGACCGATGTGATGGAGGGGTCGATTGTGCGGGCCATGGTGCGACTGGACGGCGCGTGCAGGGAGCTGCAGGTGCGGAGTGCCTGTGTGTGCGTCTGTGTGTGTCTCTTTGTGTGTATGTTTTATTTGTGTGTATGTGTGTCCCCCCGCAGGCGCGCGCGCGCGCGCGCGTATGTGTGGGTGGGCGGGTGGGGGTGGGTCGAAGGACGAAACGTTCATAAGAGCTTTGGGGCCTTATGCAACTTCACTAAACCTGTACGTGTGAAATCAGGCTGCGGTGCTGCTCCGTGCTGCTCCCCCCCCCGTCGCCTTCCATGACTGCCAACTTACTTCCCAACCACCCGTCATCTGCATGTGAATGTGTGTATCATCAACATCATCATCTACTTCGCCATCTTCATTCTCATCTCATTGTTCATTACCACCATCATCACATTGTTATTCTCCGTCCTCCTCCTCCTCCTCCACTTAACTCTTCTTCTTGTTGAGCACACATCCCATTCTTGTTGAGCGCACCCCCCCTTTCGCTCCCTCAGGACGCGGCCCGGGTCATGGGCAACACGGCGCTGTTCCAACTGATGCAAGCTGCGAGCGCCGCCATCAAGCGAGACGTCATTTTTGCGGCGTCTCTGTACGTGGCGTGATGTGTTCGGTGCCATCATGTGTTCGTCAGGCGGCGAAAATATGTGAATATCAAGGTGTACGCATCTACGTGCAGAACAGATGCTGCATGTGCGAAGGCGCGAAGTACGGCATGAATCTCAATCTGTCGTACATGTCTGGAGTCTTTTAGTCTCGTGACGAGGCCCTGTGGGAACTTTGTTAGTTGGTTAGTTAGAGGTTAGTTGGAAAAGCGTGAAGCAGGTTGAGAACAACAGCGGCAAGGGCATCACCGGTCCCATTCCGGCCACGGCTTACTGGAAGACACAGGTGTGGTGTAGTGTGGGGTTGTGTATGTGTATGTGTGGGGGGGGCGGGGGAGATGGGGATACAGGCGGCCGGTTGTGGGTTTTTTCGTGTTTTCCATTGGGAGAGTTGGAGGTACTTGTGTCAGGTAATTCCGGTTCAGCACCCAGGCAGTTATTTCGTTAGTTAGTTAGCTCCTGCATGCGGTCGTTGTGGAGCGTCGCCGTTGACCGCCTTGTGGGTTCATAGGGCCTCGTGTTACGCCATGTGGGGATGGGTGGTGCGCGGGGTCGAGAGGAAGGCGTTTTACTCTGTCCGGTGGAGCTGAGTGTCGCTGAGGGGAAAGGTTAGGAGGTAAAGCAGCAAATCCTCTCTGCGTGCGTGTGTGTGTGGGGGGGGAGGCGGGGGGGGGGAGGGGAGGGGGGCAATGGTTTGATGTGTAACAAACATGTGGAAGGAATGTACCATGCAACGAAACGCATATGCATGTGAATGTTTACATTATGATGGTTTCCTTTATCTCCCATCGAAGAGGTGCAAGCAGCATCTGTCATGAAGCAAAAGCACGAATTGTGTATGTGTATGTGTATGTGTATGTGTATGTGTATGTGTATGTGTATGTGTATGTGTATGTGTATGTGTATGTGTATGTGTATGTGTATGTGTATGTGTATGTGTATGTGTATGTGTATGTGTATGTGTATGTGTATGTGTATGTGTATGTGTATGTGTATGTGTATGTGTATGTGTATGTATGTGTATGTGTATGTGTATGTGTATGTGTATGTGTATGTGTATGTGTATGTGTATGTGTATGTGTATGTGTATGTGTATGTGTGTCACGCCGAACTGCTATCCCGTAGACCCCCACCGCATGCGAATCTCTTGAAGCATCTGTAGAATGTCGATTGATACTGAGATGAGAGAGGCTGGGGAGAGTTCGAAAGCTTACGTAAATAATGTTATTCATTGGCGCAGTCCCCGCACAGCAGATTATTACAACCTCCGCCCCCGTATCTTCGTACGGAAGTATACGGACAGGTACCGATACGAGCGTTGCAGCACCGGTAATCGAGCGAATCATGCTCGGAAACTTCTCAAGCATTGCTTGAAAACTCACTCGCCTCATATTCTATTCCAGCGTTCGAAAACGAGGAGTTTCGGAAGCAACCCACAAGTTGTACGACCAGCGGTTGACCACGATCGAGAGGCATTTTTCGATGTCCCGGTGCCCATGACGACCGAAGGCGGTCTTTAAAAAGCATGCGCCATATTCCCTGTGTGGTGCGAACTTAATGAAAGTTAGTGGCGTTCGAGGTCGATACAAGTCGAGATGAGGATGCGGTTTCGCATCTGTTGTAATCGGGCAATACCAACGTGCGATACTATCGGTACGGGCACGGCTGGCTCGTAATGAGTGATGCTCATCCAGGGCTCTGGATTGTAGAAACAACTTATAGAACTACTCAATGGTCATTTGATATGAGTGTCTAATTGATGTATGTAGCCGATTTTTCCAGAAGTCGGCATCGCGTCTGAAAGCGTTCCGACATAATAACAAAATTTCAGATATTTACAAAGCCGGCCTCTTTGCGAGTTTCATTTTTCAAAACATATATTATAAATATTATTATATGATTTGTTAATGATTCAAAGAGGGCGATTGCTTCAACATTGGCAGCTATCGCACTGGCGGGCGGCAGGTGGGCACTCGGACGGCCCTCCTGGAGAGTATTTCAACTCGTATCCATACGCCATACTTACTAGCCGTGTATTTCTGCACATAGGGCGCGCAGCTGTCACACTTCTGCCTGCCCCTGTCAGGCCCCAAGCAAGCACCGGTGGTTAAGTCTGCCATTGAGCAGTAGGTGGGTATTTCCGGGAGTCGATGTCTTACGTTTCCATGAGTATGTTCGGATGTAGGGACTAATGGTGACACGTGCTTTTCTAAATCCTGCCGCGCACGCACGGCCGTTTCGGTCCTTCGGCCTAGTAGCATCCATGCCTCACACGAACTGTCCCGTATGCGCCGTGCTCTTTGTTGTCTGAAAATAGGCTAGCCGACTCTGGAGAAGATGTCTCGTCAAATGAGCGCCCTTTCGAAGCCCTGGCTGCTGGCGATGGCTGTCCTTGTAATGCTCACCGTGGCTTGCCAGGCGGACCCGCGCACCACGCAGAAGATTGCAGGTGAGCAAAACATCCATAGTATCTACCTCTAGTAAGGATAAAGACTTTGATTGCACACGAGTTTATAGTCCCTGTGAGTCATAATGTTAGGGTCGAAGAAGGTAATGGACGGGTTCGTGCAGGGCGCTAGAGATTACGATGTTAAAATTCTTTTTACATCATTCAATATATCTGTTATTGCGTAATAATGCTGACTGAAGCATCTGGACAGAATTCCGAAGAGAATAATCTTTTCAAAGAGTAATTCCCGAAACGCTGCCCCGGCCCCGCGTTGTTACCGACATTACAATCAATTGCTCATATCATAATAATAATAGGCAGCCTAAATTTGCACACGTGACAGAAAAAAATATATTTCAGAGGGAAGGCGGCGCCACCAGTCACATGAGCCGAGTTGCATCCGTGTTCATAATCGACCACCACGGATCGCATCTTTCAAAAATTTTCAAAAGAGTGCAAAACCTTCTGGCTCTGGTGCGGTTGCGCTCGCTGATGGATATGCGAGCCCCAATCGTCGCCACACCATTTGCGGCGCGGAGGCGGCCTTCTTCCTCTCGGCACATATTTCTTCAAATGTGCCCTCATAGCGTGATCGCCACAGCCACAGCTCTGCCCCTCTTTCCTCATTGTGGCCCCATTTGGTAAACGGCCGCACGGCACTCTCATTCCATACGCATTCTGGTTTTGGTGGTTTCTGGTTTTTCAACCATCCCATGACCCACATTCTTATTTTGCGTCCACGTTGTGTTTCCATCCCCCGTCCATCCCCCGTCCATCCCCCGTCCCTCAACGCACAGCCTGCCCACCCACGTGGGGTTACACCACCTTGCAAGATACGGTCGCCGACTTCTTCGAGGAACAATATGAAGGGAAGACCAATCATGGCTCGGCAGCCGCAGCAGCGGCCGCTTGCACCGCTGACAACAACTGCATCGGCTTCGACATCTCCGGCTTCACCATCGCAATGGGCGCAACCGTACGCTTCGTGGACAGCCCTGGCAGGTGCACCTACGTACGCAAGAGTGAGTGTAGCCGCGTGAGACCCTGCGGAACCCAAGGGACAGGGGAGAAGGGGGAAAGGGGAAAACGCCGCCACCGCGCGCGCGCGCGTGTGTGTGTGTGTGTGTGTGTGTGTGTGTGTGTGTGTGTGTGTGTGTGTGTGTGTGTGTGTGAGGATACTGGGTCTCGGGGGTCCAACGGGGAAAGGTGGGACTATGTACGAATATGGATGCCGACAAACCGGCAACCTGGACCTGATGAGGTGGCGGCAGTAGGCGGGAGGCCACAGTGCGGCCGGGGAGTGGGTTTTGGATTGCGGGGAGCACAGCTGTTTCCACCGCTCTGTGTTCCTCGCTGGGCCAGTCTGTGTATGTGCATGACTGTGTGTGTGTGTGTGCGTGTGTGTGTATGGTATGTGTGAGTGTATGTGTGTGTATGTGTGAGTGTGTGTGTATGTGTATGTGTATGTGTATGTGTGTGTGTATGTGTATGTGTATGACTGTATGTGTATGTGTGTGTATGTGTGAGTGTGTGTGTATGTGTATGTGTATGTGTATGTGTGTGTGTATGTGTATGTGTATGACTGTATGTGTATGTGTGTGTATGTGTATGTGTATGACTGTACGTGTATGTGTACGTGTATGTGTATGTGTATGTGTGGGGTAGGTGGGCTCTTGCCACCATTGCCGTCGTCGGTAACTCAGAACCGATATAGATATATACCTATCAAATCAAAGCTCTGTTTATCACTCACTGATGCTCTAACAGCGGATGCCGGTCAGAGCTCAGGCAAAGCCTAAGACTTAAATCAAAGTACGGCGTTACCGTACATATCGTCCAGGAGCTAGCCTTCTGTCAGAAGAGAAGTATGCCCATATACATTCCATACTTACACACTTACTTCATCCAAACCTGACCGTTGACCGGGGCCCCCGCAACCGCCTTGCCTCGCCCCCCAGGGTGCCCCGTCAGGTCGGGCTACCTCGCGCTGGCTAACGTCGGCTGGCAAGGTCAAATCGGTAGCACCGTAACTTATGAGTACGACAACGCCGATGACGCCATGAGGGCGTGCGACCAACTCCCCACCTGTACTGGATTCAATACCTTCGGCGCCTACATCGAGGGAGAAATTATCGGCACGTTGGCGGCCGCAGTGCGCATGTGCACCTACATAAAGGACAGTGAGTCTCGAGCCATCGCCGCGACTATATATATATGTGTGTGTGTGTATGTGTGTATGTGTGTGTGTATTGTCCGTACATATAAACGTTTTTTCATCATCTGCTTTGTGCGTATCCCTGCTGTTATATTATATATATATATATATATATATATATATATATATATATATATATATATATATATAAATTTACACACACAGGGCACGATGTCGTTTTGGTACCGGTGTTCTGCGTTCTTATGTTATTGGGCGGTTGTTGATACTTTGCATCTTTTACCAAAAGGTGTCTTAATTAGGATCGTCGATGTGGGGCTGGATCCTCCTGGTGGCGCTCTAGAAACGGCTGCAGCTGTTAGAGGGCTCAACGGCGGGAGATGATGTTAGGGGGTCCCCTGCCTGGTGAGGTCACGATGATGATGATGATGATGATGATGATGATGATGATGATGATGATGATGATGATGATGATGATGATGATGATGATGATGATGATGATGATGATGATGATGATGATGATGATGATGATGATGATGATGATGATGATGATGATGATGATGATGATGATGATGATGATGATGATGATGATGATGATGATGAAGAAGAAGAAGAAGAAGAAGAAGAAGAAGAAGAAGGACCGTTGCGTTCTGCTTCAGGCACCACTGCCGGTTCAGATTTCCACCAGTCCCGCTCCCGCTCCTGCTCCTACTAGACGATACACATCCCCGCACAAATCAGCACCGCGCCCACCATTCTTCCCGCCCCGCTCTCCCCCACCGTCCACAACCCCCCACCGCTCCCCTTCACTTCCCTAAAAGGGCTCCCCCGTTTCCCCATTCCCGATCGCCTCTTATGTACGGCCCTCAGGCTGCCCGGCAAAGTACGGCTACTTCAACTATAAGGATACGGCGCTCGCGGGCGTCACCGGTGTGGACGGCATTGCCACAGGCGTGCTGAACAGCCAGGCGGAGGCGGAGGAGTTCTGCAAGCTCGAGTACAGGTGCAACGGCTTCAGCTCTGACGGCTCGTACTACATCGGCGGCATCGCCAACACAGTCAGCTCCCCGGGCACCTGCTCCTACATCAAGCACAGTGAGTGCGGCCGCCGTTAGTACGGATCGCTCTTGCGTTGTACGACATGTGTATTGGGGTCGTGCGCTTGGAACAACTAGAGCTCTCCGTCAGGGGGAAGAATAGACGGGTTAGCGAGAAGTCGTACGAGAGTGGTTATCACGCGCTTAACGGTTGTACGATTTATATGAGCAGGAAAACCTTATGATAAGAACATGTTTTATTTTAGTTTTTTCATATTTTTTACAAGTTTTTTACAACAACATATTGAAAATTGATTTAAATATTTTATTTACATGAGTAGTTTTGTGTTTTGCAGCAAACCGCCAACAGCTCCAGAGCTCCTAAGCATCGATAAAAAAACAGCTAAGCCTCTTACCGGGCCCCACCATCCTTCGAACCCACCCTGCCCCTCTTTTTTACATCCACATGTACGAATGTACGACACCTTCCACCCCTTCGCCGACCTTCCAAATTGTGTCTGCTCGATTAATGGTCCGCCGTCCCCACCCCGTTGCCGGTGCTGTTACCTGGTATCCGCTGGTTCTGCGCTCCCATTAATACAACTCTCTAGATGCGTCTCTCTCACCCCCCTCCTTTCTCTTCCCTCCCCCCTCCCCCCTCCCCTCCCGTTTTCCCCCCTCCCTTTTTCCCCCTTGCAATACACACACACTGCTTCACAGGCTGCGCACCGATGGCCGGCTTCGTGGTGTACGCAGACTCCGATCTGCGGAAGAGCTCTAACGGACGGAGGTCCGACAAGTGCTTCAATGACGTGTACAAGGCGTGTCTGGCAGACCCATCCTGCAAGGCCTTCAACAACATGCGCTACACCTGGAACGAGCTGCCCAACAATGTCGACAGCGGCTTCGAAGCCGCTTCCGGCATTTGCACGTACGTCAAGATCGCGGAAGTTCTCGCCTCAAAAGGCGAAGAGTAAGTCCGTAAGAAAATTTCAGTTGGAATTTCAGTTGAGGTTTCAGTTTTTGTATCAGTTTTTTTAAGGCTGCGGGCAGGTGGTGGTTGATCGTTGATCGGTGGGGCCTCGCTGAGGCGGGCAGTGATGTTGACCATCGCTTCATTCGCCCTCCGGAAGTTTCGGCGTTCTGGCTGGCTCTCACGGGTTTTCGGAGCCTCTCAAGCATGTTTCCGTTACAGTGTGGTCAACGTGCAGTCAACAGGAAAACCCCCGGGAGATGGCCGGCCGGCTAGCACTACCCCACGCGGGGTATACATACAGACATGCGATTCACTTCATGTTCCGCATCATCCCCCCTTGAGCATCTGAGCATCTTCACCGTCCATATTGACGGTGGGCACTATTACAACGAAGCAGGCTCCTATGAGCTCATAAAGGCCGTCTCATGTGCGCACGCAATTACTTGGCCGTCATGTCGTACAGTACGGCGTGTGTACGGCCGTCGTAATCCACCCCATGCGACTAGGGACCCGTGCTGCTATCTAGGCACATATGTAGTATTGCAGCAAGGCGAGGCGAAAGCGCTCTCTCTGGTGTAACCCCCGGCATATGGATCCTACGTTTGTATTATGAAAGCGCTGTCAGTGCGCACATCCAGACGATCCAGGGGTGGAACCGTACGGCCCGTACTACTCATTCCATTCATATCCGTGTATATGCTGTCATGTCGTGTTATGCTGTCACCGAAAGTTGAATTATATCAATGTTGAATTATATGTCCAGGGCGCGAGAACTCCTTCCAGGACCTCTGGTGGGAGAACCCCCAGGGGGGATCATTTCGTGGAATTGTGTAGTATTTAGTTGGTAGTTGGTAGTTGGAAACGGTTAGGGCCACCTTGCTAGAACGGATGCAATCTTCCCACGAGTTGGATGCATTACTCACGAGTAGATACGGGCGCACTGACGGTGTGATGTTGATGATGATGATGATGATGATGATTGATGGTCATGATGGTGGTGGTGGTGGTGGTGGTGGAGGTATTGCGCCCGGTGTGATGATGACAGGGGGGGGTCGATGAACAGCAGCGGCGAAAAGTTGCTTTCGTTTGGTCTCTTAGAGAGAAGGTCCGTGTGTTTGTGTCGTGTGTGTTAGCGTTGTGCTATGCTGTACCACAGAAATAAATTGTGCCTCTAATCGTTCCCACTTGTCACACACATGCCGTACGTACGATACTGCGTCCCTTGGAATAGGAAAGGGAATGGGAAGGGTCACTCAGGCACGCAATGACTCATCAGGCCTGGACGTGTACGTGCAGCTGTACGGTGCCCCAGAGCGCGTTTGGGTTTGAAGTTGTTGCATTGATATACTATGCCGTACAATTTCCCATAATTATCCAGTTCGTCAGGTGCGTGTGTTTTTACTCAAGGCCGGCTGTGTACGGCAGTGATGGGGTTGTGGGCAACAGTGATTGCAGGTTACGTGCGTGAGATATGTCATTTCGCCGGATGGAAAAGGCGCACATGTGGTTTCATGCAGCCAAAATTTAGGAGTTTGTAATGAAAGTAGCCGTACCATCGTACCATCGTACCATCGTACCAGGATCGGCTTTCCGTCATGCCGGACATTCCCTGAGACGCATCGACCATATCTGTAACTCTGGTCTCAAGCCCAAGTCCAAGGCCAAACCCACGGCACGTGTGGGTTGCGGAAGTTGTACGACTGAAGGTCATCGACGCCCCGAAACCCCGTTGGGATGGAGCGAGGGCGGGAAACGCATCCATCTTCGCAACACATTAGGGGGGAAGCGCCCACCTGGCAAATTTCCGTACGGGGAGTGCAGCGCTTGAAAACGAGGCTGGCGATATGCGGGCACGATATATGAGGGTACCCCTGCCGTAGCAGCATTGGAATATCACCTAGTAGTATATAATTATATTACAATATATAATTATATATAATTTATAAGCCGTGGCCGTGGCCAGTTGTTTGTTGTAAAGAACTTTCCATATTCACGATAATCATGAAATAACGGAAAGTGGTGGAATTCTACGGCATGGTGCGAGGCTTGGCGGCACCACAAGGGCACCACAACAGCGCCCGCAGGCGGTACCTGGATGGCCGCCCCTCCACACCACCACCGACAAAAACCCCCGCGGACGTCAGGGCTGGGATGAAGAGCTCGATGCTAGATGTTGCTTCGCCTTCAAAATGCAACTTTGAGAGTCCTTATAACAGTCTTGTCCTAACCGACTAACCAACCGATCAGCAACCATCGATATTTGTCAGACTCCCGCATACAAGATCTTCCACTTGGCTTTAAACGTCTTCATTATCTTATCTCGGCGGCAAGATGAATCGGTGTGTGACCTAAGGGTTTTTTTATAATCCCTCTCGTGTGCGTTACCTTTCGTGAGATGTCGTACCACGGAAGAGCTTCTGTCGTCGTCCTGTGCTTCTGAAGCACTGGACTGCTCCGGACGAGCTCTGACCAGAGGTCGGCTAACGTCTTCTTTTCGAAGCTGCTGCGGGTTGTTTCTTAAAACGCTTTTTTCGTCGCTCTGCATGTGTTGTGCTGATCGTTGATCGTCGCAATGTCCTCTCGAGATCTCGCCGTGCAAAAGAGATGCAGGAACGGGCAGAGGATTAGACCGAACGGCACTCGGGGCCCGGGTGATGACTCAAGAATCACATTGAAAACAGCGACTTCGGTCCGTCAGTAAATACCACAATTAAATTGATTATAAAAGTAATATATCAACTTCTGAGCGAGTACGATACTCCCCTTTTCAGCCTTTCCAGCCTTGTCCCGCTGCCAAGCCGTAGCCCGTTGGCTCGCAATGTTATTTTTGATCTTCTCAACAGTTCTGTACAACGTAAATATTTTAATGTTTACTATTACTCCGAATATTTCGTTATGCATGCTTTGCCTTCGATCACGCGGAATACGTACGGTGTCATCGCTACCTTTGTTGCCTACATCGGCCCTCGGATCTGGCGCCCAAATTCATCATTACATAATAATTTTCCGAAAGTAATTACACACGCTTATTTCAATAATATCTCTTCTTTTCGGAGATCCGGCGCTGAGTTTCTGTACAGGAGCGATGAAATGACAGTTTGGTATGGAGTGGGGAGGTACGTCATGATCGTTCAGGAACGGTACTTCAGTACGTAAAACACGTAATTACTGAGATCCGTAAACAAAGATCAATACCTGACATAAATACATCGAAGAAGAATTATAAGAGCATTCCGAATGCGGCAGTGATATGATTTACCTGCCCTCTTTACGCATGACCGTTTAATTCGGACCCTCCCTGGAGCTCCCTGGAAAGCGTAATTTCGGCCCGCGAAATTTATGTGCTATATATACTTCACACCTCTGTAAACATTCCCTGAAGTCGACGGGGCTGTTAGGAGAGGTGCGTTCTTGGAGAGTGAACATTATCTCCATCGCAGGAGCTTTAGAGGTGCCGTAGTCGAGCAGCATAGTAGAAGCGGCGCACGAAAACAGGAGAGGGAAGCGATTATGTATTGGGTGAATTATACTTATACTTTGCTCTAGATGATGTTTGGTGGCTAACCTATCGTTGTCTGATCCCGCCCTCCCACACATCAGAATCGGTTCCGACATTACTCGTTGCAACTATCCTCCACGCTGCGTGAACGGTTGCCCAACATAACAGTCCAAACTAATCACTTGATCATTTTGCATTCCTCGACCTATTGCAGCTGCGCGAGCACCCGAGAGGGAGACTTCCTGCGCGCCCATCCTCCATCCGCCGCTACGCTTCGACGCCGAAGAAAATGGCTAGCTTAGGTAACCCGCCAAAGCGGCTTTCGCTGCTTTTCCTGGCTTCCATTGCTGGTCTTTTTCTTTGCTCGTGGACTGGCTTCGCCGCAGTTGATCCTGGTGCCTATACTGGTGAGTGATGCCATTGGGTACCCGCGCGACCAAAATTAAAGGTCGGTGTTGGAGGCCTGTAGATAGAAGCGATCAAGGTAAGGTATGGCCATATGCTGTCGACACTTACTATCGGCATTCGAATGTCATGTCATGCCATGTCAATGGCACTTAAACGCCCACCGCGCTGTGCCAGCCGCGTCCCACCAAAACGCGTGACGCACATCACGAATATCCTGGATTGAATTTGTTAATTTCATCTGGAGGTATTGCCGGGCAGGGCGGGGCGGCGTGATGGCGTGTCGTACCTCTTACATAGGTGTAGATGGGTTTCTTGTTCCAGGCACCATGTACGGAGGGTGCCGCCTGCCAGGCCGCCAAATGTTTCAACAAACGATGTTCTGTCCTCTGATTTGGTGACTTGGTTCGTTGGTACGACTCTCATACTTATATCGATGTAGGTATTCATCTGGGCTCATCTCATCTCCCTTACCCAAACTTTCAAGATCATTTCTTTGGTTTTCGTATCTTATAATGCCCGAATTCATCCTGCCATTCAGCCCAGGTGCACTAACCTAACCCTACTGCGCCCTGTGAGCCCAGCCGCGAAAGACTCTCAGCCTCTTGTCGTACATTCATCCCCCCCTTCTCTAATTATCCCTCCCCTCCTCTTTCCTCTTCCCCCTCCCCCCCCAACACACATTCACATTCACATTCACACACGTGTGCAAATCCTCAAATGGTGCAGCCATTCCTGAAGTCCCATTACCATCATCACAACCACCATAACCACCATAACCGCCGCAAGCCCCACGGCCACCGTTCAAAACCCCTCCGTCCCTCCTGTTATGTGCTAACCTCCTATGCTAGCTTTCCTTACCCCTCCCCCCCTCCCCCCACCCCCCACCCTCCACCCTCTTCTAATCGTCGGGCCGGGACGGATGGGTGCCGGCCGCCCGCCGTACCGTAGCGTGTCATGACAAGCGGGGTTACGTGACGATGTCGGATATCGCCCCGGTGTTTCGCGGACCCAACGGCCTCTTCCCCGGGTCGTCCGCCGACGGCAGTACGTGGTCGTCCGTGGATGAGGCTCTCTCCAAATGCAACGACGACCCTTCGTGCGTCGTCGTCACTTCCCTAGCGTCCACAGCACACCGCGAGGGTGTAGCAAAATGGAGACAGATGCCAGGCGCCTGCACCTGGGCTAAGCGAACAAGTGAGAGTCAGTGGGGAAAGGAGGGGTGGAGGGGGGGCAGGAGGGGCGAAGGTTTTTTGGAAGGGGCCCAAGGAAAAAGGGGGATGGGCAGGGGGAGGTGAACGGAAGGAGAAGGGGGTGAGAAGGGGGAGAAGAGGTGCAGGGAAGGATCAATGCTTCGCTTGATTTCTGTGTGTGTGTGTGTGTGTGTGTGTGTGTGTGTTTGAAAACAACTAAAGACATCCCCGTAATCGTTCCCCATCTCCTCCGTGGTCATTCGTCCGGTTTCATGTACGACGCGACTGCATATGGCCCCATCGTATACGGCCGTCGAAATTCCCGTACGACATGTGTATGTCCTCCTTTCCCCCCCTTCGTCGACCTCCCTCGTAAATAGATTGGATGTCAAAGACCGGATTCAAGCTGTGGCCGTACAGCACCTGGAAAATCTCCGATGGTCCAAACACACCAAACCTCCGCAGCGCAGACTCGGCTGCGGCGGCTGAGGCCGAGTGCCGCAGCAATGCGGACTGCGTTGGCTTCAGCAGCGCGGGGCAGTACCTGCTGTCTCCGAGCTCCATTGTTGGCTATGAGCCATCTCGTGTCCCGGCTGCGGTTTATGTAAAATTGAGTGAGTTGGCTTGCGAAATGAAATGACCTTCGTTAGGGTCACCCTGTCGCCTGTGTAATGTGTAGGGATATATTATATGTATAAATACAAAATATATATTTTATAAATTTTATAATAAGATCTATCTATCTATATTAAGGGTTGTTACACTGTGGGCGACTCGCCCTACAAAGACGAGCACCCGGGGGTCCTGATGTATATATATATATATATACATATATATATCATTATGTTTAGCCCCCGAGAGGCCGAGTCTATTTTCCTGTTAATGTGTGTGTATTTGAAGGTGGGGAAATAGAGTTTTGAGAAATTGTACGATGTGTGGAAGGCAACAAGAAAGAGATAGGAATAAACGGTGAAGTACGATACGAAAGTACGGGACAATGTCACGTGGATTCATATAACTCACCTCCATAACATCAAAAAAATTCGCATCCGCACATACACACATGAACAATCCCACACGCCGTATCTTTCTTCATTCGCTTGTTCCGTATGATGCCGTACGTATGGCAGGTTGTGCGGAGAAGTTTGGATACATCTCGATGCCCAATACGGCGCTGGTTCCAGCGAGGGGCGAAAACGCTATCGCGTACGGCACAGCTGAGGGTGAGGAACAAGCGGCAGAGTTCTGCCGGCTGAACTACGCGTGCACCGCCTTCAGCTCTGACGGCTCGTACTACATCGGCGGTGTGAGCGGTTATACCCCTGCGAAAGGCATCTGCTCGTACATCAAGGAACGTAAGTGAAAGCTGGAAGGCGTACGAATGTCGTACATATGAATATCGTGAAAAGGGATAAATTAATTAAGTATTTCGAAGGGTTGTCGGGTACGGATGGATGGATGGAATGGGGTGGGGTGGGACATTGAAGGTGGGAGGGCGGGAAAGCGCTGGAGTTAACAACTACGGCAGCGTTCTGGCCCCGTTCGTCATACACCATATGCCGTACATACCGCGTACGGCAGCACGCTACCTTTCTGCTTCGTTTTTATGTCTCCGTCTTATACCCAACCCACCTCAGGGGATCGTTAGCTAGTAACTGATAACTAGTCCAAACGAAATGAATTACGTAATCACAACTCCCAACTTCCAACTTCCAACTCCCAATGCAGCTTGCGCGCCCATGCGCGGTTTTGTCGCCTACAACAACGTCGCCTTCCCGGGGGGTGCCCCGGACGCCCTCTTGGCCCGGCCTGCTAAGGATTGCTTCGTGGACGTGTACACCCAGTGCTTGAAAAACAGCGACTGCAACGCATTTGACAACATGCGGTACATGTGGACGAGCGACGCGCCTGATATCCGGGAACACTCAGAGCCGGCTCCCGGCATGTGCCTGTACGTCAAGATATCCGCCTAGCTTAAAGCCGCTGCCGCCGTACGACTTGCGCTTGGACTTGCGCTAGCGTCCCGTACAATTACGTAATAGAGTGGCTGTACTGCAAGGTGGGCAGCCACCTCCTGTGATGGCCCAACAGTCGAAGCCGTTAGCACTGCTGCCGGAAGTGTCGTTGTCGCTGTTGCTGTCGTACATATCGGTTCTCTCCCCCGCATACTTTAAGGTCTTCAGGAGGGTAAGGGGCCTTAGGGAGAGCGATTATTAAGGAGTGTACACCGCCTTCCTTATCGTGCGTTGGGCGGCATGTGGCTCTGTTGCGCGGGGGAGGATGGAGGGTTGCCGGGGTGGGGGGTGTTCATCGATGGCATGGCGGGGACGGATGGGAAGGGGCAGGGGAAGGCGCGAGGGGCGGGAGGGGAAAGGAAGTACCGCACAACCCTACCGAGGTCCGAGGCGCTGTGAATACAGCCCTGAATATAGAAATGTATTTTGTTCGTTCGTCCTCAGCCCCCTGGACGCCATGGAGCCTGAAAACGGGCCTTGGGGTTTTTATGGACACCGTTTCGTGTGTTAGCAGGAGGTGATAGCTCGTTGCGTTGCAGGGGGTTAGGGGGTCGGTTAACTGTTCTCGGCGTGCAGGTGCTGAGACCGTTCCCCCCTTCGTCAGTATTAGATAACTCGCCCCGTACGTACCCGCAATTGGTACGATCACTCAGAGGGGCTTCTACGCCAGTCCCGATTTGGTGAGGGGAATAGCTGTGTGTTTAAAGGGGGGGTCCGGGCCGGGCTGGGCCGTGGGGGGAGGCTATGAGGACATGGCGGCACTGATCGCGGCACGTTGCAGCGAGCAGCTCTTCGTGCGAGCTCTTCTTAGTCAACTGCCAGTGAAGCTTAAAAAGGCAACAACGGCTCTCCTAATTAGGAATGAGATGTGCTCCTGCAACGGTATGCCTGTCTTGGTGCCCTCATGCCCTTGAGTGATCAACCAGGCCGTGTTGAAGCCGTACCAATCCCACATCGCGAAATGACGCCTGGTCATCGTTTTCGCTGGATCTTTTTATAGTTGTCGCTATGTCGTATTTGCAATTTAAATACTTAGTCGAATATGCTCCTTCGCGTTGCGCCGGATAGAAAATTAAAAATGTTAAGTAACGCAGAATGTGTTTTCGTATTTGTATGTTTGTGATATGTGCAACTCCCCCCGTTTCATAACTTCCCCTCGCGCTCTTATTTTGGGGAAGTAGGTGACATGTTGGAGCCGTACGATACCGTATTGTCGTATGCCGCGGCGTGAGACGTCGTGCTGATGCTGATGTAACATTGACTTGCACAGCAGTGCCGTACACCCGTACCTACCGATAGACAATGATGCCGGTTTTGTTTTTTGTTCCATCTGAAAGTACGGGTAGCTAGAGTATCCCTTCTTGCCGTACCTACAGGGCAGATGTATCGTAATGTTCCCCACCTGTGTTTTGGATGTGCATTTTTTCCAGGGGCTGCGGATTTCTGTTATCGAATCGGATGTTCGTTGGCCGTTGCCCACAGTGTGATGCGATTGAGGAGGAAGCAGAAAAATGAAAAGTAATATTACAGCTACTAGATTGTAACGTTGCTTGATTTGGTGACGGTTTCCTCACTACAGGGTTTTCAGATGTCTTCTGCAGATAGAACTAGTGCCCGTATGCTGCCCAGGCGGGGGCTGGAATGGCTGGACGATAGATCGTACAGTACGAAC
This sequence comes from Volvox reticuliferus, assembly GCA_019650235.1. NCBI lineage: Eukaryota > Viridiplantae > Chlorophyta > Chlorophyceae > Chlamydomonadales > Volvocaceae > Volvox > Volvox reticuliferus. The sequence continues at coordinate 1,424,373 of BNCP01000013.1, read as the reverse complement.
AGCTCGCTTCTGTCTGGTTGTAATACCCCGGTAATCTTGTTTCCTGACTTTCACGGGCCCCTCGCACCTTGCGCGTTGTTGTTAGGAGAGCAGTGGAGAACAGTCTCGAACAGCATGGCGGGACACGAAAACGGACACGGTCTGAGACAACAAGGCGCGGCCTTCCAGTCGGATCGGGGCCATCGGGCCCATTCAACAACCTCTCTGCCTCTGACTTCATTCCATTCCATTCCATTCGTGCAAAACAATCGGACCTTTTCCTGCTCCACCGCCTAGTGGTGGTTCGCCTAATTTGGAAGATGTTCCTCTATCCGGGCCTCAGCCTGCTCCAGACCTGCTCCCAGACCTCTGGTCGCTTTAGTTCTGTAACGACACATGTCGTGCCATGCACCCTAAGGTTAAGCACAGCCAACAGTCAGGTCAGTCGACTGCGTCTTATCCGAACGCATAACCCACCTTTGACGGTACCATGACTTTAAAACAGGAGCCTAACTTGGATCGAGTTGAGGCGGTGGGCGCCATCCCAAAGCAACGGTACGGCACTTATTGAGTATGGTTTTCACTGCTTTGTCATGACACACCGGATCAGCCGACGCACTGGCTACCCGGGTATGTGCCATCTCGTTAGACCCCTGGACGGCTCGATGACTGCTCTTCATTGGCTTAGTGGGCGCTGAGACCCCACCACCACCCCTTCCAACCCCTTCTCCTCCCCTTCCTCCAACACTGGCCTCGGCGTATGCTCTGCAGCGCAGCACCGCAGCACCGCAGCACCGCAGCACCGCAGCGGGTTCCACCTGGCACACACCTGCGGCAAGATACAAAAGATTCCGCCAAGAGGTCCGCTGCTAGGACGGCTGGATTGTATTGAATTGTCACGTCGCCTACCAGCTACCCTCCTCACGTGTGATCCTCCCCTCATGGTCGAGTATCTCGAGGGGTGTTGGTTCACCCGGCAGTCTACGTGTCGTCGACCGTCGTGCCAGAGTGCCAGTGCTCTGGATGCCGTCACCTCCCATCTCTCAACTGCCTTCCGGCTCCTCGGCCGTGCGTGATGGTCGGCCGTCCCTCTACGACCGTACGAGCGGTCGAGGGAACCCATATGCATGTGACAGCAGCGCCCTTGTTCGACGGGGTGTACGACGACGGGTTTTATACGGTGCACTGTGAGCGCAGTGGGCCGTCCCATTGGGAATAACATTTCGAAGTTCTATCGTTTGTGTGGTCATCGGATCTTTGCCGTGGTGCTGCTGCTGTGCAAGACACAAGCTATTCCTGCGCAGCTTGTTGCTGTGTGTGGCTTGGCGGTCTTCACCCCTCTGTGGCACACCCATCATCATCAGCGGGGCGCCACGACATCGGCGAACTCACGCCCTCGGACTTCAGGGAGGTGTCGCATGGGCGGTCCGAGTACACTGGGTGGCCGCTACTGCCCCTCGGTCCGATATGCTGGTCCCAGCTGGCTGGCACGCGTCTACGTATTGAAGAGTTGGTTTAGATGCCATAGCTCCAGATTTACCGATGAGTACTTTTTAAACTGGTAATTTCCCGCTTAAAAACGGCATATGGGCTCTAACGAAGACTCATCATCAAGGCCGTCGTGCACCTGCTATAATGGTTCATCCTTCTCAGGAGCCCGCCGCCTGTCCACTGAGGACGCTAGTCCCTCTGCATGGATGTCTGTCGTACTCAGGATGTGCCCGTACGGGGCTATTCCCGCAGTACGATATTGTTGTACTTTTGTAATTTTTTTCTCGGTTCTCTCTGTCGCGCGAGCGGTACAGAGCAGAGCGGGAGTACATACGCAATATTCGCTGTACGACATTGCTACTTACGACATCGTAACGGATACTACCCGGGTATGGTTAGGCGGAAGGGAGAATCATTTGAAAACTGACAACTGAATCGATCAAACGATACTGATGCATTTGGACGAGCGTGAAACATTCGATTGTTGCGTATTGGTTGGCTAGGCCCGCCTGATGATTCACCAGCCGCCGCATGCAGTACAGGTGGTTACAAACCGTAGGTGAAACGTCGTACAGTATCAAACCGTACAGACGACCATGTAAACAATGTGTCTCAAGTCGTGCACGAACTGAACGTGTGTGTGTACGGCATGACCCCAGAGCTGAAGTCGCAGCTTCTCCCCGGCCCGGCCCAATGTTGCGATCCACAGCTGCCGTACCATCGCTTCAGCTAAGCCTCAATGATGTTCGCGCGGCACTTGTTCACCACGCCTACCTCTACCCCCCCCACCACCTCATCGCGAACCCCCCCTGCTCCGCATACACATACTCATACACAAATACACATACACACACACACACGCACACGCACACATACACATACTCATACACACATACACATACACACACATGTATGTCGAGGAATCGGAGCATCAGATCGCTTTTCGGCACGAGGATATAAGAGAAGCACAAGAGCTTAACAGTCGTTGTACGGTTCTCGTACAAAGGGCCAACCAACGACCAACGTGCACATTTCCTGGCTGTTTAAGCCAGCCGTACGCAATAATTTCCCCCAGGTCAATCGTACTTGGGAGACTTCTTGCTTGTCGCCTTTTTGACGATTCCGTACCGTTGTTGACCCGCCCCAAAACACACAGGTACACACACAAACATGAACACACTTAAGCGGTTTTGTTGAAATGAAGTAAAAGGCCGAAGAACAAATTTTTCCCTCAATTTAAATTCTTCTGTCCATATTTCCGAGGGGCCGGCGAAAACACTTAGCACTTAAATGAGGTATGTGGGCCTTTTATGCCGTACCAGATCCATCAAGATCCAAAATATTATTATATGATAAATATGCGCCTTGCCGTATCCAATCCCGCAGCCAAAGACCACATCATTTGCACTCGCAAGATTAGTACTATATGAGGAAGCTATACCTAATAGTTCTAACCAACTAACGACCAACGGTACCCTCCATCAACTAACCAACGAACTAACCAGCGATGTCTGTCCTCACGGGACTCACGGGAAGAGAATCTCTCCAGTCTTCACAAAGGGCCGGGGCCCGAAGAGGCGGAAGGCACCCCCCTTCGAGGCAACGAGCTCGATCGCAATCCCCTCGTGTACGAACACACCTGAGAGGAAATAGAAGCCATTCTTCTGTACGGCAAGGCTGATGTGTTTGTAGAGTTTATCTGCAATGCGGTACATGTCAGCCCCTTCCCCAACACCATCGCCGACTGTGCGCTGTGGCCACCCTCCCCGGTACGGCACCTGCCCTCCCGTATATAACGGAAAACCGTCACGAGCTTTCGGACGTACAATTGAGCCATAATGGCAACCTGAATCCAAATCACTGCCATTCGTCAAAACACAAATCCGCAGCCCCTCTCTCGAGACACCACCTCTCGAGACATGACCACCATCTCAACTCGGCCACAAAAAATACGAATACTACGTACTGACGGTTTTCACGAGACGGCACATCCGAAGTAGCGGCCAAAGCGGGGAAAAACGACCCAAATTATATCCAATATCGCAGCAGATTGGAAGCTTGAAGCCTCCGTACGCAGATGCCGTACACTGTCGTATATCCGTACATTCGTCGTACATCAGAGATCGACCGCGGCCGCGATGCGGTCGATGTCGCTGTGGATGATATCATCCAGCTCGTCCAATCGACCCGCAGCCACTCGAATTACGTCTTGCATGACGGCCTCGTTGCCTAGGATCTCAATGTGCGCTGCTGTCGCAGGCCCCCCACTGCGCACAAAGTACGAACGGAAGTACAATTACGATAATAATAATAACAGTAACAATAATAATAATAATGATAATAATTTAGTTGTAGGATAAACTTTAAGATCCAAAATTTCTGTTGCCGTACGCATGGCCTCCACACCAATGACAGTGATCCTCTTCGCATGTTCGCTTTCCCCCCTTACTTTCCCGCTCTCGGCCCCCTTCCCGGGGCCCCTGCAGCGCAGTACATGATGTCGTACTTCCTCTGACATGGAGTATGAGGGGGTATCGTCCCACCCTAACCCGCACGATCGTACCGTGCGTCTTGCAGCAATGACACGCTGCGGTGTTTGAACTCCCGGGTTACGACCCGCATTCCCCCCGGGTTGAGGGACCCGCCGACTCGCCAGCCGTGGCGACACATAAGGCCCAGGCTCAGCAAGGGCACGCTACCGTCGCCATCACTCAGCTGCACCCCGACGTCCTGCGATACAGAGGGGTTAGCGGACAGGGGGGGAACGTCCGTGGAGCGGTTAACAGTTATGGCAGTCCTTAGGTCCTTAGACGTACGACAGTTGGTACTAGCCTGCAGGCCTGGCTGTTGATGTGGGCGCGATCCATAGCAGCGCCAAGGGCCCACTCTTTCCCTCCTCGTCCCCCCATAAGGCCCACCAAAGAGGTTCCCGGACTAGAGACGTCCTTCAGGATCATCCACCCCGCGCTGGCGTCAGAGCCCGACTCGGGGCTGGACTCCTCCCCGGAGAACAAGGGGTTGTGAGGCGGCGGCGGCGACGACGTTGATCCCGAGCCGCCATCACTGCCCGCCGCCGCCGCCGCCGCCGCCGCGTCGCCCGCCCCTGATGCCGATGGCGGCGCAGCGGTCGTACTGCCTTCGCGACCGGCGGTCGGCGAAATCGCAGCCGCCGCCTCGGCGGCAAGATCATGCGGTCCCGCCACCCCTGCCGCTGTCGCTGCCGCTGACGTCGACGGCGATCCCTGCGGTGGCGGTCTCAGGTAATGATACCCGCGTTCCGTTGGCAGCCCGATGCCGTACAGGCAGACCATGGACGTCGACGGCGCGTTGGGTAGCGGTGTACGGGTCGCATCCGGAAATAGCGCGATGCGTCGTCGTACAGTTTCGCGCAGCCGCCGGGCGCCGCCGAGTGCCTGTTGGGCCTGCGGGGTTGCGTTGTCTGCTACGGCGGCAACGCGACGGCGTACGGACTCCCCTGTGCAGCACATACACACACATACACACACACACACGCATATGCGCTGACACGTCCACCCTTTTTAAGTAAACAGAGGAGCGGTGAGAGTTTCAACACGGATACTAAGCGTACGATGTTAATGCCGTACTGCCCAACGCATTTACGACAGAACCTCCGTACAACGGATAGAATTTAAGCGTCTGCAGCCCCTTCGCCAGACGCACTCCTTCATAGCCGGTCAACACAACGGTCTGAAGCCCACCTTGCGCCTCCGCCTCCGCCAAGTCCACTGCGGCCCACTCCGTCATGTGCTGGTCGACCAGGGGGCCCCCGACCTCGCGGAGGAGCGCCAGGAACCCACTCACATCCAGTCTCGTCACCTGATGCCAGTTAATGGTTGGTAGTTGCGGTTAGTGGTTGAGACCAGTGACAGACTGACAGCTGGCATCTCTCTGACAGTTGTCGGTTGGGCTGTGGTTGGGCTGCGGTTCGGCGGTGTGTTTTGCTGTGTGCGCGCATGACGTGTAGCACGTGCTAGCACCTTGAAGCAGATTGAGGGTTTCACTATTGCAGGTACGGCAGGTACGGCAGCGGCAGGTTGTCCAAATGCCACAGCCAGCGTGTCCCGTCCTGGGGTTGCTCGTCACGTGAAGGGCGGCGGGGTGGGGGGGAAATCGCTGACGCGGCCAAACTACCCCCAGGAGGCCAGCTGCACAGCCTGAGCCCGAACAGCGTCCTGTGTGAGCCGCGGACTAAGTATGACCCCCCCTCCCCAGGGTGCACACGCGGCTTCATTCCCCCCTCCTGCATCAAAACATAATCTTGACTGATTTTCCGTACACTGCCGTACACTTGCCGTACAGCAACTCACGTGTTCACTGTTGAGGTAATCTGCGGGGTCGATATCGCTTCCTCCGCTGCTGACCAACCGCTTCAACGTATCCGTGATCCGCGTCATCGGGCTGCTGCTGCTGCTGCTACAGCTGTTACTGCTACTGCTGGCGTCCAAGACATCCGCGACTGCCTTGGCCGAGATGGCCTCCGCCGGCTTCTCGGACGGCGGTGACAGCGGCGGTTCCGCCGCCTCGCTCACGTTGTGCACCAGGCGCGAGAGCTCTTCCCGCTGGTGCTGTGAGGCGGTGGCTGCGGCCGCCAGGACCGTCTCCCAGTCATGCGGCCACAGAGATACCATGGCCCTGTCGGCACGAAACACACAGACGGGGGGGGAGGGGGGAGGGAAGGGGGGAAGACGAACATGGAAACGCTGGTGGTGGTCGCTGACGAAGCAAGGGAGGGGAAGGGGGAGGGGGGAGGGCAAAATGTGGATGGATGGTGGGTGGGAAAGGGCGGAAGCACAGACGGATCAACAAACAGACAGCGAGCGGGAGAGAGAGCTCCCGGACACGATCACGGCATTGGACCCTGACGGAAATGAGTTTCACAACACAGCCAACTGTCCAGCGTTCTTCACCCCGGGGAAGGGACGGGACGGGACGGGACCCGGAAAATTTTCAGTTCTTACGAAAACGCAGAACGGAAAGATGTTGGGGGGCTGTGCTCCATCGGGGGATCCCCGGGAAACTTTTCCAGCAGTGTGAAGCGCAGCTTTCCGTGGTTTTTTAGGGCGTAACTAGGTAGAGTTCCAGGGGTGGGACCCCCCAAGCTGTTTGGGGTTGGACCGCGCAACTTCCTTTCAACGAACAACTACCGGTAACCGCTCACCCGTACGTCCGCTTCTCCGCGCGCATCTCCGGCGTGTCATCGGGCGCCCAGCTGGCGTTGCCCCATACACGGGGGCCACCCACAGGTAGCATCGCGTACGACGCCCCCCAGGTGCGCCAAACCCGCGTGCGTGTGGCCCGGGGGACCAAGTTGGACGTGAGGAATCCCGCCAGGGCACCCAACTGAGCCGTGTCGCGTGTCTCCCCTGTAGAGTGTATGTGTGTGTGTATGTGTGTGTGTGAATGTGTATACGTACCGGTACGGGGGCCCTATGCGGATGCCATGACGTCATGCGTGAGTGGCGGCGCGGGCGCTTTGCCTCCCGTCCGGGACGACGCAAATCAGCGAATTCGAACTGATCTGGATCCGGATCGAAAATCTGGATTTCGTTTTTGGATCTGAATCAGCACCAGCCAGCGAGGACGCCGTCATCCCCAGCTGAGAGCAATTACGGCTCTCTAAGATCCGGCCGGGATGTGTCGCGTGCGCCTGCCAGGCTACCTAGTTTGCCGTACAAATTTCCACCTCCCCCAATCCCCCACAAGTTACTGCTGAAGTCAACTAGTAGCTGTACGGCAGGATTCTACGGCTGTTCCTCCCCCTCTTTGCCTTCTTTTATCAACCATGGGCTCCTGGACAGGATCCGCTGCTTTCCTGCGCCCCTCAGCATCATCGTTCCCAGTTCACAGACCCATGGGTCATGGCACGTACCCGACAGGAGTGCCGAAACCGACTTCGGCACGCCGAGACTGGTCCCGGCGATGTTGACGATCGTATGCACGTGGGTCTCCACCCATCCCGGGTGGTCGGTGTCCACCCAGGTCATGAAGCTGCGGAACTGCAACCGATACGAGGGCCCCAAGGGGCGAGGGCGGGGGAGGAGACGGGGGAGGGGACGGGGGAGAGGGCGGGGGAGAGGGCAGGGGAGGGAGGGAGTTTTGTAGCATGACCAAGCTACGCGGGAACCCAGTGCTGTAGTGCTGCCGGGGTTGGAGTAATGCCAGAAGGCCTCATGAGGAGTAATGCCTTGGGGGGGGGAGGAGGAGATGGTTTGTGTCGTACCTATGTGTTTTTGTACATAGCAAAAAGCGGCATGATGGCGGATATGGGAAGCGTTGAAAATATAATAAAAAGGTTGTATGTGTATGTATATGTGTGTATTTATGTGTGTGCATATGTGTGTATGTATGTGTGTATGAAGGGGTGTTACACTGTGGGTGACTCGCCCTGCAAAGACGAGCACCGGGGGTCCTGACCGGACCGAGCCACAGCGCAGGGGAGGGGCACGTGGCTTTGTCTGTCTGTCCTGCCATGTGCTCCCACTCGGACCAGCTAGAGCAAAGAAAGACTCAGAGGCTCTAGCCTGGCCACCAACAGAGCACAGAGGGAACTTAAGGAGAAGGGGCCAACTCGCTGCTCTAAAGACGGTTCAACCACTCTTCACCACCACGACTCTGAGAAAGAGGTAAGAGCCTGACAAAGGACACACAGAACCCCTCAGAGGAGAGACACCAGCAGGAAATCACATACACTCTTACAAATCCGAGCTGGAAGAACCAAGCTAAAGATGGAGGGGGAGATGACGAGCCAAATTGGCGCCCCCCTAGAAGGCCTCCCGGCCCCACCCACAGCTGGCCCTGCAAACTCCTGCACTGCACAAGAGGGAAAGACCTCTCTCGCTGGCAACCCCCCCCCCCCAAAACCCTCAGGACCCGGTGCCTGGACACAGGCTCCTCCAGCCACGATACCATCCACCCTCTCCCTGCCCCAACTCAAACACTAGACTGCCTTCCCCTTGTGTGTGTATGTATGTGTGTCTGTATGTGTGAATGTGTTCAACTCCAATGTTGTAGTGGTGCACCACAGGACCCGAAATACGATACTGATGCATCATATCGAAGGCATTACTGATATGCCGTACAGCATGAACAGGGTACGGTCAGTGTTACGTCACTGGCTCACCACATTCTCGCCGAATGAATGCGTCGTGATAACCACCCGTTCGTTGCTGACCTCCGCCAGCGCCTCAATGGCCAGCCGCAGGCGGGTGAAATAACCGTCACGTTCCTGTCGTACAGCGATGCGGTTAACAATTTGCCGGCCAACGAAAACGGTTGGTTGTAGTTGGTGGTGCATTGACATGCATTTTAACCGCCCAATGAATGCAGCAACGAATACGTGCCATGATTATGGGCCTGTTCACGAGACACGGAACAGACGAAACATTTCTTGTAAAGCCGATGTGTTATTAAACCGTTTTTAAACCGTTTTACCTGCTTTAACCGTTTTTTCTGTTAGTTCTATCGGGATTTGTTATCGGAATTTGCGGAATACCGCGACATCGTGAGTTCATTCCGGATCCGGCAGCCGTGCCCAGGATGTGCGCATGCAATCAATCGCAGTTTTTCTGGTCCTGCCTGGCCTCCTTCCGTAAGCCCCTTAAATGCCCCAGGAATTGCCGTACATGCATATCCCTATCCCATCCCTCTCCAACTCCCGAAAGCCCAAACCTTCACGCTTTCTGTTGTCGAATGCATAACAGAGCTTGCTTACAGAAGGTTGATAACGCACCTCCAGGAGGGGGATTGCGAGACGCCAGTCGTACGGCATGCTGACAAGGTTGTTGCTGTCGTACCCCACATCCGCCAACGCCTCAACGAGCTTCCCCCACACCCTGATAGGTGTATGGAGATGACGTACGGCGGGTATGCGCAAGTGTATGTAAGAATGGTGAGCAAGATTTGAGATCAGATGCGGGGAGGTGCTTGATGGTGCTCTGACATGTACGACATGACGTACGGCATGATTTCGAGAAAGTCGAAATCGAATAAATGCCGAATTGGTGAGGTGGTTGAAAGTGTAGCTCGGCGTAATTGAGAACACCGGGTCGCGGATTGGCCTATGACTAATGAGTATGACATATTTGCTACACACCATATGCCGTACACTGGTCAACGCCGATTGGCAAGGCCCAAACTGCGAAACCTCCATATCCGTAACCGCCCAACGAACTGCCGTACCAGTATCCCTGGATAAAGTAGTCGACTGCCTCCAGCCCTACCGCCGCACGGATCTTAATGCCCTCTGGATCCTGTTCAGTTGGAAGGACGTACAATGCACCGCTTGCAACTGACGATCCACATCATGTACCACACGTGTACGACGTGTGTACGATAGCTGAGGGCACCATACACCTTTCCGAGCTGCAGTATAACCGCGTTGCCGTACAATGCCGGTGCAACCTTGCCGCCCTCGTTAATGTTCCTCATCTTTGCCCGGGGATGGATCATTGGATCATTTACCTTACCCCCCCTTCCCCTCCCCCCCCACCTCCCCCCACACACACAACCACCGCTTCCCCATCCGCGCACGAGGTCACGGCACCTTTGCCGTACATCGTAGGCTTAGGGTTGATGTTGTTTCTGTCGCACCCACCCCCAGACTCATCTGGCTAGCGGTCCACCCCTGCTCACCAGCCCGGTCACCGGGTCCAGCTCCATATGTCGGAACCAGCAGGCGGGGTCCGTAACGAAAGCCTGGAGGGGGACGAGAGAGGGAGGAAGTGTGAGGGAGGGGGACGAGAGAGGGAGGAAGTGTGAGGGAGGGGGACGAGAGAGGGAGGAAGTGTGAGGGAGGGGGACGAGAGAGGGAGGAAGTGTGAGGGAGGGGGACGGGAGAGGGAGGAAGTGTGAGGGAGGGGACGGGAGAGGGAGGAAGTGTGAGGGAGGGGACGAGAGAGGAGGAAGTGTGAGGAGGGGACGAGAGAGGGAGGAAGTGTGAGGGAGGGGGACGAGAGAGGGAGGAAGTGTGAGGGAGGGGGACGAGAGAGGGAGGAAGTGTGAGGAGGACGAGAGGGGGGTGTGAGGGGGCGGGAGAGGGAGGAAGTGTGAGGGAGGGGGACGGGAGGGAGGATGTGAGGGAGGGGGACGGGAGAGGGAGGAAGTGTGAGGGAGGGGGACGGAGAGGGGAAGTGTGAGGGAGGGGACGGGAGAGGGAGGAAGTGTGAGGGAGGGGACGGGAGAGGGAGGAAGTGTGAGGGGGGGGACGGGAGGGGGGAAGTGTGAGGGAGGGGGACGGGAGAGGGAAGTGTGAGGGAGGGGGACGGAGAGGGGGAGTGTGAGGGAGGGGGACGGGAGGGAGGTGTGTGGGGAGGGGACGGAGGAGGAGTGTGAGGGAGGGGGACGGGGAGGTGTGAGGGGGGGATGAGAGGAGGAAGTGTGAGGGAGGGGGACGGGAGAGGGAGGAAGTGTGAGGGAGGGGGAGGGGAGGGAGGAAGTGTGGGGAGGGAGGGGGAGGGGGAGGGGAGGGAAGACGAACATAGAAACGCTGCTGGTGGTGGTCGCTGACGAAGCAAGGACTAACCGTCAAGGCTTGCTCACTGTCGTCCTCGTCCAAGGCTGCTGCCGCCACTAAGGACGCGAATGAATCCAGGAGAAAACGCAATAGAAACCGTCATGGTGTGTACTACTAATGGCCTGGCTGCTGGCGGCGAAAGAATACCTACCGCGGAAAAAAGAAAACGAAAACTTAGCTGACCGCTGGTCGCTGCTGTCACGCGCGTGTGCTCCTCCCGCCCCCCCCTTCGTTGTTACCAAGCACCCACCCTGACCAAACCTGACCTATAAGACCGACCCACCAACCCGACCCGGGCTAGCCTGTGAAGACCGCGCGCGAACCAAACGAAGCGCGGTCCGGTATGCACCCACCTGCACCATGGCCAACGTGCCCCACATTCTCTGTCGGAAGTACCGCTGACCGCACGGCAGCCCCTGCCACAGCTCCAGCCCCGACGTAACGAAACCTGATGACGAGGACGAGGACGAGGAGAAGGGAAGGAGGAGGGGTGAGGAGGAGGAGGGGGAAGGAAGCAAGGAGGAGGGGGAGGGGGGAGGAGGGGGGAGGGCCACCGGGGGAGAAGGGGGAGGGGGCAATGAGCCCTGAGGACGTGAAACCCCCTCAAGGACAACTAAACACAAGCAGACAACGTACGACATCACGGTACGGTAGAGTGCCAATCGTACACATCGACAGTGAAGGCGTGGGGTTGGGGTGAGAGGGGAAGAGCGACAGAGATGAGATCAGATGCGGGTACCAAATGCAACTGAGAGACAATCCGCAAGAACTTAGATATACGACAAATGCCGCATTATTGATCATAGCCATGGCAGACGTTTCAAAATAGCCAGCTCCCCGTGCCCAACCTCCCCCCCTTTCCCCCGACCGTCATCCAACTATAAAGACCTGCAAGCTTACATAGACCACGTTTTCACACCGTTACCGTTACCCAAACCGCAACCCAGAACAACCGAAAAACTAACATAACCAAATGCAACGGCACCTGGGATGATCACCACAGGGTGTTTTGCACGATATCCCCTCCTCGCCATCATCAACCCGGGCCTTAGCCCCGTCGCCTCCGCGTCACCGGCCCCGCCACCGAGCCCTAACGGGGGCAGCAAATTGAAGGCCGGCAGCTGGGGGAGCAGGCCCGCCAGAGAGAGCCGACCCGCAATGATGGTGTCGGTTATATCGCTGAGGGTGTCAGTTAGGGCGTCGGTTAGGCCGATCAGTGCGGAGACGTTGACGCCAGTGGAGGCGACCAGCGCGTCCAGGGAGGGGCGGGGCAGGGTTACGTTGAGGCGGGCGAAGGGGCCCACGATGCCGTCCTGAAACAGCTCCGTCAGAGGGGCCTCCTGAGGTACGGAAAACGGTACGACATTGATACCACAAAATTGGTTTGGACGACATATGTAAGAGCCAACAGATAGAATAAACGGTTAGACGGATTGAGTGACAGATGCGCAGACAGATGTTATGACCGCGAACGGCGGGGGCCTTATGCTCTGGGTTTTCCCACGGAACCACGGTTGACCCCGGCACATTCTCCCGGAGTCTGCATCACGCCAGTCAAGGCGTAACCGCCATAACTAACTCTATTTCCAACACCCCCACCCCCACAACCCTCCACCTCCGTCATTCCCCAACCCATACACACACACACAAACACAAACACACCTGTCCCCAGCCGCATACACCACCATACCGCACTGGGGTTGGGGACCATCACTCCTGAACTCCCCACTGATCATTCGCATCAGTGGTGCGACGCCGGTCTTGGCAGATCCATCGCCTGTACGGCGCCCCTATATGCGTAACAATGCCCGCCCCCTGATGCCCCCATAATGCCCACAAAGACAGCAATGGTAGTTTTACACCCCTTACACTCCTAAGCGCAGCCATTTAGGTCGCCGGCTCATTCTTACGCCGGTCACTGCTTGCTTGCGGCCTTACTTCAATCAGCCGCTGATGCACCGCGGCAAGTGCCAGCAGCGCCAAACCGAACACCAGCGGCCATTGCATCACGCGCCACAGCCCATGCCGCCGCTGACAACTCTCCCCGCTGCCTGAGCCACCATCGCTATTAGTTCCGGCGTTGCCGGTGCCGGTGCCGGTGCTGGCACTATTGCCTTTCAACGTCTGCGCCGAGGTTGTCCATCCGGCTGCCGTACGGTCGCCGGTCGTGACACCACCTCGTGCTTCCGCCGTACTTCCAGCCCCGTCGCCGCCGGACCCACCGCCGCCACCGCCCCGGCGGCGGCGGCGGATTCCGGTGGACGCGTTTTCGTAAACTAGATTGGCGGAGCGGGGGCTCGCGCGAGGAGCGGACCCAGCAGCAGGGGCGCCGGCGGAGTGCCGAGTGGAAGCTTTCGATGAGGCCTTGTCAAGATCTGATGCGCCATCAGGCGCTAGTTTCTGGCTTCCTGGAGCACCGAGCGATGTGGATGCCCCTGCAGGGCGACTATTGTTCGTGGGTGGGTTCGTCGCTGTCCTTGCGACAACGCCATGCGCCACGGTCGAAATCCCAGCTGTCGCTGCGTCCTTCTTTTTCCGTTGTTTATTCATCCTATCGTTTGTTCATATGAGAGTTTTGTTCGCTAACGGTCTGGGAAGGGGTTCTTCACGATAATCTGCGCGGTAAATAGATTGTCCGCTTATTGGTCGTGACGGTAGGATGCAGCAGGACAATTGTAGGCAAATTCGATACTAGGACATCCAGCATAATTTATGCCATCAGTACTGTGCAGCGATGTGTGAGTACTGAATTGCGGTACAAGCTACATGAGTAAGGCCCTTCCTATGACGATGCCGATTGCGCTCAAACTAAAACCTGTCAATTGTAAGAGCTACAAGATTGCGGTCCTTGACTTGACAACAGCAGCGTGGCAACATCAGGCTATCAATAAGAACCCTCGATTCATTCACAGTCGAGCAGCGCCGACCGAACGCTCTTTAATTACTGGCCTAAATCACCAAATTGATGTAACAAGGCCACAAGAGATGAGGTGTCCGATAATGTTTTTGATTGGTGCATGCAAGCTCTTCGACTCGCAACTCCTGGAACGAAGAAGCATTCTATATATACTGTACAGGTTAGCCTCTTGAGGCAGAGCATGTGTTCACGTGAAGTAAACTTTCAAAGATACGTAGTTTATTCTCGCAGCGTCCAAGGATTCAAAAAGTTAGTAGTTGCAGGGTGGTTGGTCCCTTGCTTTGCATGTACGGAGCAATTGCTTGGAAAGTCTCCCTTACCCTTCCTTAGCCTACTGTCACTGCGTGATAAGGCCTAACGATGGAGTTTTCACATGATTGCTTTATTTTTGAAGTGCAAGTGTCTAAATAAGGATTGAAGCCATAACACTACGTAATAGAAACTAGGGTCAACGAATAATAATACTGTTTACTCCGGATGATGGGGATCATTATCTCGGGTGGTACAACGAAGATGCCAAAATAGATTGCTAAGTGCTGATCCACTACCACCTCTCACCGCCACCTCTCATCACCGACTCTCGATCGTCAGTCGTCACCAACTCTCACCACTGCCATATATATCATGGGGTATGTACGGGTAGGTAGTATTCAAGATGGCCAGTTAGTTCCTTGGCATCATTTGCTACAGGCATATACAACAGTGATATAACAATGATTTCAAGATGTGGGGTAGTGACTCATCTGGGTTCGACGGAGTGCCCCCCCCAGCCGACTGGAGTAGTGCGTGGCGGATGTGCTGTGACTGGTAGATTGGAATTCATTCATAGCACGTAGTGTGATTACTTCACCAGGCCATGAGGGATCAAATGCCAATCAGTCACAGGTGTTGTATCCCTGCTGCCTTTCAAGCATATCTCTGCACGCTTCGGCGTTAAGTGCCAAGGTGCAAGCACGCGCACAGTAACGCAAGCCAAGTGTACCTGTGATGAGAGCCAAGGGCAGCTAGCGGTCAGGGATTACAATGTACAATCCAAAATGCAGGATATCAATGGTATGCCATCAGAGTCAAAAGTGGGCGTTCATCACTTAGCAGCTCTTTTCAATACTCAGGCTTGGCTTGGGCCAGTAAACGCGTATCCGGACTCAGAACTCCGATATGCTGGATAGTCTGCATGATCGATCAGGCAGGGAAGATTGAAAGCATATTATATTTTCTACAAACAACGAAGGCCATCATCTCACGTCTTCACGATATCAGCATGCATGCGGTATATATCACACCAGATCTACTAAAATGCCAAAAAGGTCTCGCAAGATGTTGACAGGGTGTTTCTTGCACCTTAAATTGTGATAGTGTGTACTATACTACACTCTAACCCCTGATTTTAACCCCTGATTTTTACAAAGCATCCCTGATTTTTACAAAGCATCCCGTTGAACCGACGTCAAGCTAGGTGAATGGAGTACCTTGCTCGGTTTGACTGCACCTGGCAGCACATCGCCGGCCGGATCATTATTGCAGATGCTCTCAGTCAACACCCGTCACTACATGCTGCAATTTTGGCAGCACCTGTCCTATGCCTACAGGCGTGCAGCTGTCGTCCTCAGACCTTGCGGCTCACTTGAAAGCTGCCTACACTGGTGATTCCTTGTTCACTTCACAGAGCAATGTCTGGTGTTGTATCTCTGTTATATCCGCCTACAGCAAAGGCTCGATCGAAAGGATGCCAGACAACTGGCCAACCTGGATATTAGCCATGAGATACCCCAGGATACTACATCTGGCACCTACACAAGCAGGATTAATGGTCTGTATGTGGCTCCATCTGGACGGAAGGATCGAACCATGACTCCAAACAATGACTCCCTTCGTCCATGATATCCTTTCCCATTTTCATGAGGATCCGTTGGCAGGACACCCGGGTTGCACGTGGTTGGTCGAGCTGGTGCGATGTTCATTCTAGTGGTCTCGTCTTGCAAGAGACACGGAAAACTGTGTGCAGACATGCATGCAGTTTGTGCCAGCATAACAAGGCTCTGTCGGGTTGCTTCAACCTTTGCCTGTCCCTCATCATGTGCCTTGGGAGAGTGTTTCCATGGATTCTGTGGTCACGCTGCCCAAAACTAACTGAGGGAGGATACACGGCAACGCGGTGCTTGTCGTGGTTGACCGTTTGACCAAAACACTCTGGGAAAATGGGGGGTCCCGGCTTCCATAAAATTTATCGTCCTTTTCCATAAAATGGCCTCCATATTATTTGGTATGGAATCCATAAGCCTGCCACCAGGTTATGGAAGGTATTTTATGGAAGGCATTTTATGAATGGAAACGGCATTTTATGGAAAGTTACAATGGCTGGCATGGAGGGTACAAACGGAAGCGACCATTTCGCATTCCAAATACGGCGATTATTCAGCTTCATGGCCTGTCATGCATTAGCGTCATGTCCTATCATAGGCATATTATTAGTCATCATCTATCGAACCTACCATTACTATGAATGATGTGTAGATAGGGTATCTAGGATATCTCTGCCCACCTATCTAGCTTCCTACCTAACTAACCAACTATCTATCTAACTAACTAAATGGTTCATCTGGCACCCACCATGTTGACCTGCACTGCTGAACAGATTGCACGCCTATATTGACAATGTGGAATCTATCCTAAGCGTTTCCTGTACGGCCTTAAGGCTTACTGACTAACGGAATGCGACGTCTCGGCATGGCATACATCACGGATTACTGGATCGGCCTCTCTTTAGTAATAATATACTTGAACGACTCATGTATGTAATGTAAAATATATACGGAAAAAATGCGTAGTGTTTCACCTTACCGCAGCCCTTGTTCTGGAGCATGGTTGCCAGCGCTACTTGTTATGTTGATGCCGGCGGCACCATTACGGTACGTTTTACGAGTAGGATTAATGCACTCTTCCACTGATAGCTTCTGCTGGGGATCATAACGAATTATGGGCAGTACCAACGCTAACTGGTGGCTTGCTCAAAAGCGCCTACCGATATGTCACAATAGTCGTATCAGAAAGCCCTATATGCTTTCTACTCGCAGTGCAGCGTTGTTTATTCCTCAAACGGGCGCGGCCTCGTTCAACGTCGCAGGTGCGTCACTCGATACGTCACTCGATGGCCAGCAGGGCGATGAAAGCTTATGACACCTTTAAGAATCTTTGACCAACTGAAGACACGATTTATTAGTGAATTGATACGTTACTTCCATTTGGCAGTTATGTGTTATTTTGCCATTTTGTAATATTGCTACCTGCCAGCTGTCCTTCCCAATGCGCTCCCATTGATGATTAGCATTCATACATCTCATTAAATTATAATTATACGGTTGAATTAAAATGTATTGCCTCAACGCAATCTGTTACAAGTAAACTGGCTCATAAGCCCGGCTTGTTCTGACATCGCCCGGACCGTGCCATCATCACATCATATGTGACGTGATTGGCTGACGTGACGCTCGATAATGCTGCGCTTGTTAAGGCCAACTCGCAATGATGTCTTCGTGCTTCAGACGGGCTAGCTGCGTGCGTGCGTCACGTGCCTGTCTGCCAGCATCTTACCACGTCCACCCCCAACCTCCGACCAATCGCTCCCGGCGCGTTAACATTGGTCTCGATACCATGTTAGAAAGAAAAGCGCCCGGACCCCGGCCGTACTAATTACTTCTTTCTCATTCCCCTGGTATATCGCTCATGTTCAACATTTATGCACTTTAGAATGACGAAGCTGTGTACAATGCGAACACAATTTGCGAACGGCTAAAACTTGTAACGGCCCCAACAAGTGCTGGCACAACCCATTCAGTCCATACCTACATAACATAGCCATAAGAACGCCGTTGCTCGCTGTCCGGTCTTTCCTCTTTGCACAGTAACACCTTCCATGCACCGATGGTTTTGGTAGGAGGCATTGGGGATGCAACCCTTGTGCACCAGCGCCTGGCATCGTCCGCATCTGCTGCTCCTCAAGGTTCCGATGACCGGCAGCTAAACCCATCGTTCTTGCATTCGCTTCTGGAGCTTCCCAACACCGATTGGAAATTCACTTCGGCGACAGCGACCCTGGCGCTCGTTGACCCCATCTTTCCACGGCCGCCGACTCCATCTCCAACGGTCAACCAACGGAATAGCTCTCCCCTGCCCAAACCCCCTTCTCCTTCTTCCCAGCGAGCTCCCCCACTGCCACCTCCCCCTAGAACCAATCCGGCACCGATACAGTCCTTCAAACCCCCCCAACCTTCTCCACCATCTCGGTCACCGCCGGTCCAGCTGCGTCCTCGTCCCCCACTCCCAATGAGTCCTCGGCAACCCTTCCCACGGCCACCCGGATTATCGCCATCCCGGACCCCACCAAGAACCTCGTCCAAGCCGCCCAGCCCCTCCCCCCCTGGGCCGCCACGTCCACTGAACCCCTCACCGAAGAAGAACAGTCCAGTAAAGGTTAGACCTTCACCACCAAGTCCCCGACCTCCTAGACCTCCCCCACCTTCTCCAATGCGGCCCTCTCTCCCCCCTTTAAAGTACCCACCGCCCTTACCCGCACCAAGCCCTCCACCACCCGATGGCAAGCCAAAAGAGCCTCCTCCCCCTCCGCCCGTACCATTTCCTCCATATTTACCATTAGAAACCCCGTCATTGCCACCACCACCACCACCACCACCACCACCACGCTCGCCACCGCCACCACCACGCTCGCCACCGCCACTACCACGCTCGCCAACGCCGCCACCACCACGACCACGCTCGCCAACGCCACCACCACCGCCACCCTCGCCACCACCACCCTCGCCACCACCACCCTCGCCACCACCACCATCGCCACCACCCTCGCCAACGCCACGACTACCACCACCCTCGCCGCCGCCACCACCACCACCACCCTCGCCACCACCACCCTCGCCAACGCCACCTTCGCCACCACCACCGTCCCCACCGCCACCACCACCACCACCTTCGCCACCGCCATCTATGCCACCACCAACCTCGCCATCGCCACCCTTGCCACCACCACCCTCGCCAACGCCACCACCACCACCACCCTCGCCAACGCCACCCTTGCCACCGCAACCACCACCACCACCCTCGCCACCACCACCACCACCACCACCACCACCACCACCACCCTCGCCAACGCCACCCTCGCCATCACCACCATCGCCACCACCACCATCGCCACCACCACCCTCGCCACCACCACCACCACCACCACCCTCGCCACCACCACCACCACCACCACCACCACCACCCTCGCCAACACCACCACCACCACCATCCTCGCCACCGCCACCACCACCACCACCCTCGCCACCACCACCACCACCACCACCCTCGCCACCACCACCCTCGCCATCACCACCCTCGCCACCACCACCCTCGCCACCGGAACCACCACCACCCTTGCCACTGCTACCCTCGCCACCACCACCCTCGCCACCGCCACCACCACCATCACCACCCTCGCCATCACCACCCTCGCCACCACCACCCTCGCCACCACCACCCTCGCCACCGGAACCACCACCACCAACCTCGCCACCACCACCACCACCCTTGCCACTGCTACCCTCGCCACCACCACCCTCGCCACCGCCACCCTCGCCACCACCACCCTCGCCACCGGAACCACCACCACCAACCTCGCCACCACCACCACCACCCTTGCCACTGCTACCCTCGCCATCACCACCCTCGCCACCGCCACCCTCCCCACCACCACCCTCCCCACCACCCCCATCGCCACCGGAACCACCACCACCGTCAACCTTGCCACCACCACCCCCATCGCCACCACCACCCTCGCCACCGCAACCACCACCACCAACCTCGCCATCGCCACCCTCGCCATTACCACCCTCACCACCACCACCCTCGCCACCACCACCCTCGGCACCGCCGCCACCACCACCAACCTCGCCACCACCACCCTCGGCACCGCCGCCACCACCACCAACCTCGCCACCGCCACCGCCAGCACCACCACCACCTCCACGGCCGCCGTCACCGCCGCCACCTTTCCCCGTGCCATCTTCACCGCCACCGGCCTCGCCACTTCCACCCTCACCATCATCGCCCTCACCAAAGCCACGTCGCCGACTATCATCCCTATCTCCACGGCAGCTCTCACCCTCGCCGCCCTCTCTGCCATTCCCGCCCCCTATTCCACCCTCCCCACCACCAACCCCACCCCCATCTCCGCGACCGCCTCCTTCGCCCTCTCCTCCACCGCCACGCCCACCGCCACCCCCCTCACCAAGTCCACCACGGCTGCTATCCCCACGAGGGCCTCCCAGATCACCGCCTCCCTTCCCCAGTCGGTGTTCTCCAAGTGCATCCTCGCCGTCGTCATCACATCCTTCTCCACCACCCGCACTGTCACAACGCACGAGGCGCATGCTCCATCAACCAATAACGTTATCTCAGTGAACCACTACACAGTTCACCCACCCACCCCTCAACACGCACCCCTGGCCTCTTCCCCATTTAACTATTACTCATGACTCTTTGACTGCGTTATTACTTATACACACGCCTGCTTCTGATGCCTTCTTTACCACCCCGCCATGACTATCGCCATTGCGCAAGTGGGTAAACCTTCCGACGACCTATCAAGCAAGTCGACTTGTATGTGCGCTTGGCTGGCGGCAAGGACCTCGCGTATTAAGGGGAAGCAGGCATGCAGTGATGGGCAGAGGGGCACGCCAACGAAAGCAGTCAGAGGTCAGGGAAGGGCAGCTGCGGCATCGAAGGGATGGCGCGGATGTCTACCTGCAGGATGAGGTTTAGCGGCTGGCTGGCAGGGGGATATATGCGTGCGCATTGCCGCAGACGGATGTTGGTGCTGTACCTGCATCTCACTACGATGTCCTGTCGCCGTTCGTTATGGGCTGTCTTGCAAACTCATTCGGGAATTTTCATCTCACGTGCATCAGATGATTTCATATGGCCTTTATTTAGGAATTAATGGACTCTTGCAGCGGAATGAATCCACAGTTATTGTGCATCTGCTGTATGTGTACGTAATATGGTCGAGCTATGTTGGATGAAGGCTAGGTATTCAGATAGGGTGCTGCGCAATTGTTTCTTACCGGAGGAAGATTTGTACGTATGGTAGGCACCCGCAGCCATGCAACGATGTTCTCGATCGGAATGTTTGGTAGCACGAGATAAAAAGGTAGAGCTACCTTGGGCTGGATGGAAATGCTATCCCTTCGCAGAATGCTCCATGTCATCGGCATGTCGGCAAGTATAAACATCTACAAAACGATTGATGCATGGATGAATTTGTGCATCTCGCTCTACTTTTCCTGCTGGCCAATCATCATCTATCGGCCTACATGCTGGGCGGAAAGAGCTGCATGCATGCATGCATATACACGATCGTTAAAGAAACGGATACTTGATCGTTTGCTTGCAGGGTGGCATGCACACTTCGTGGTATGCGAGACTCACCATCAGGTGTCCTTAATAATTGCGTTCCGTACCTTGTTATATATGTTGGTGCACATATACCGGTGTTGAGGCACATACATTATTGGTGCTCTCCTCGCTCATCGGCTTCCGTCGCTTCTTGGTGTCCAGGCAGACTTTCAGTTGACCCGGGTGCTGCTTATTGAACGTAAATGGACGAAGTGACTACTTGACGTGCAGCAGGTGACATACATCCTATATACATGTATATATGTATATATCACAGCGGGCGGGGAGGGGCATTGACATCTTGGATGCCACGTCGGCCTCGAAGGCATCAGAGCCATACATGCAAGATGGGGAACCGGCGCCCCCGTATATCTTTGTCCGTTTTGTTGATGTGCAGTCGTTGGTGGTGTCCGGCGGGAGTGCTTTGAAGTGCTTTACGAGTGTAGCAGGATAACTGATCAGCCTTCTGAAGCGTAGCGAAGAAAACTACGGTTTTCTGCTACACTTGAGGTACGAACGATTGTGGTTCTGGAGCAGGGAAGGTTTGTAGGCTGCGGTGTGTTATTGGTGTTACTTTTCGAGTTGCGTACGTACATTGGTGTAGGTGCTGGGCCTTTGGCTGGCCATTCTTCATCGCATCTGCATCGGTGTTCCCATTCGGCTCGATCCATCCCTTTGTTTATTACCCCACTGGGGACAATAGTGTGTAACGAGATTTAGCAGAAAACTATGACGATGCCATTCATGGTTATTGATGACCAGCACACAACGTGTCTGCATGCTAATATGGAGACGATATTATTGGTGCATGATGTGGATTGGTGTTTTTTTAAAACGGACTCTTGAGGGTCTCATTACGAATAAGAAGGAAAGTATACGTACTATGAAGAAGGCTTGCTAATCGGACTTATTACTAATTGCACCGGTTTTTACAGTAGGTCATCCATCGAAGCCCGTGATTCAAAATCTATAAATGCATGTTTACTGGCGTCTCAGTTATTTGACCACTACACAGGCACAGGCAAGGCAAACTCTCCGCCGTACTCAGGCTAAAGTGAGGTTGGCTATGCGCCCATTAGCACCTGCCCTACCCGTACCCATGTTCCACCTGTCTAGTCCCTACGAGTCATACCGCACAGCGGCAGGTCCCGGCTGGTGCTCTGAACATGGGTAGCTAGCGGACACTTACATTCCTACTCTCCCTTCCCATGTCCTCATAGCCATCCTTCATTCCAGTTCTCTATCATTAGTACCTCCTGGTGTCGGGGTATCCTTGCTTGCTGCCGTCCTCTTTCTTCTTGACCTCAGGCCCCGATTATGTAGACTGCTTTGACTGTATGTGTATCGTGGGTGTTTCACCATGTATGGGCACACCGCCTGTTCCTCTGGGTGCTCAAAGAGCCCTGAGTGTGGTAGGTGGAGACGGGCGCTCACTGGCATCCAGATCAGCATCACCATCCGCCAGCGTGCCAGATGAGAACCCCAAGTACGCAGTTTGCCTGCTCTTCCTGTATCTTCGTTCTGTACCACTCACCCCATCAGCTGCTGGAAGGGCGGGTTTTAGAATAAGCCTAACGCTCAAAGTGTGGTGATAGAGGCACAGTGGCATGAGTGCAACGGAACCGATGCTTACCATAGGATGACAGTAGTGCCCGCATCCCCTTCACTACAAGTGTGTGGGCCCATGTGGCTGGCCGATGATGTCGTTCCCATTCCTAGCTGGGCCAGAAGCTTCTAAAATCATCCCGGACAGCTGCTTATGATGGCACGCTCGTGGGGAGGGAACAGGGAAGAAGGGAAGGAAGAACAGGCAGGAAGGGCGGGACAGAGAGTGGGGAACGAAGGGAGGCACAGGAAGGGAGGGGGAGACAGAGAAGGGGGAGGGAGTCATACGTAGGGGGCTTAACTGTAATCACGTCACATCATGTCCTCACATCTTTATCGCATTGGCATTCCTTTTACCAGGATATACTCATATTGAGGAATGCTGTTTAGAAGTTGAAATGCCTTTGCTTAATAACTTCAATATCTCAATGTTAACATTTTAAATATCTCAGAACGGTGGCAGTGCAGGGAGGTGGGGTAGCAGACCCCACAACCTGCACGACCACTGTAACTGTCAGGGCCAGAACAGCATTACAAGCGGTAGCCCGACGGGTATTACAAAGTGTTGTATCTGCACCCATAATGTCTGCAGGACAGGAAGGGACCAGCTATATACAGCGGTAGCAATATAATAATAATAATAATAATAATATAATATTATAATATAATTGCTACCGCTTTTATTAACTAGTCTAGTAATTTCTAGTTGCTTTTAGTTTCAGTTATTTATGACGCACTATGTTTACTGAAAATGGAAAGCTGACGCGGCATTTAGCTTAATTAGCTCCGAAGGACCCTGGCGCAGAGAAGCCGTTTTAGTTTTGCATTTTGGCATTGAAACGTGTAATTATGGATATATTTAAAAACCACAAAAATTGCATATAGATATATGAAACGGAACTTGCATACCATACGACTGGAGCGTCATGCTCCCCGAACCAATTCACGTCCCTGTAATAAGGACTTCATTGCACATGCTCATAAGGAATGGTAGACATATTTCGCGAACAAAAAGGAACAAAGAGCATATCGAGCAATGAGCATTGGTGAAGCGACAGCAGCGACGATTCAAACGACGCCTCAAATAAGAAGAATATGAAACAACATGTAATATGTGAGTTGCCCCATAAATACCCAGTGATAAATGATGAACACCACAAAGAAAAAACATGGAGAAAATAAGCCCTAATAACAGGGTACAGTTAAATACTTTAATTATGCCTAGCAAATACCAATAATGTTTTCTGGATAAATACGTTGCGCAAGCACAAGCCGGACCCTCCGGTTCACAGCAGACAATTAAAAAAAATCCTACAGTAAATCAGGAAGGGAGATTGAATTCGCTTGGAATGCAAGACATTGAAGCCGATGTCAATCACACCTCTTCCGTGCGTCAGTGCTCAAGAATTTACGGATATCCTTCGTGACAAAACACCTAACGATGCCCAACAATCGATTCTCACATCTCTCCAAGCCAAGCGTTCAGGACTCGTCATAATTAGCGGTGGCCCTGGCTCAGGCAAAACCTTCACTACACAAGCTTTCATCCACGTACGCTTGCAGACAGTCACGCAAGTCTATTCTGCTTACCGCCACGACTGGTGCTGCTGCTGTGCGCTTGTCTCGTTATGCAACAACAGTCCACAATACTTTCTGTATCCCCGTAAAAGGTCAACATTGGAAGGAGTTTGGACCTACACACCCCCTCCGTGAACCATTACGAACCGCTGATGTTATCATTATTGACGAAAAGCCATGCTCACTTGCAACGTCTTCCAGAATGTCATCTTTCGTCTCCAACAAATTTGCGGTGCATCACGCAAGTCCCCAAGAAGTGTTCAATACTAAGCTAATAATCTTGGTCGGAGACCACGCACAGCTACCACCTGTCTGCCCACACACATACGTCAATGAAGATGCTCCTGAACTCTGCAGACATTTCCATCTATGCTTCAGTCCTTTCTGGTCACTTGCTCCATTCTTTCACCTTTCTTCCTCCGTTCGTCACGCCCAAGACCCATGCCTCACCACCTTTCTGAATATTGCTCGAACTCGGCAACCAACACAAAAAGAGATTGATTCAACTTTCCCTCCACATATGATGCTTTCTCGTGATGACGTCGTGCAATCTGCCAACGGCACTGACACTATCCTTTGTTCTCACCGTCACCAAGTTGCCGACTATAACGGCGCCATCTTAAATCGTCTTGCCTCTGAACAGCAGCTCTCAGGGCCAATTATCCAGGTCCCTTTGGACACCAATGCAGCCCAAGTTCCTGAGTTATATGACTGGCTACAGGACAACCACTTTCATGAGCTCCGTCAGGTACGTTGCCTACCGTGCCTTCTACATTAACGTGCGTCTTGTAACACTGGTGCAATAGCGCGTGATGCTGGGGTGCGAAGTCCCCCGTTACACGTCTTCTGTCAATGATATACTTCTACATACATTTTTTTGTGAACACCTTTCATGCTTTCTTGCATTTCTGTTATATTCTTTTTTTCCTTCCCACTATAATATATTAATCACGTCATCAATGTTTCTCCAACATACTATACAGGTGGCCATCGGAGCATGAGTTGTGATCACCCGGAATGTACACCTTGGCAGAGGTGCTGCGAATGGTTCCACTGGCACAGTTATTGCCCTCAACTATTTACCTGAAACTACTCATCTTCGTTCCATTACTATTCGGTTGGATTCAACGGACAATTTCATCAAGATCTGCCGTACACGATGCAGCCCAAAGCGAATAAATGGCCACGCTTATTATAAAGGCACCTTTCCTCTTGCACTCGCATACACTATTACCGGCCATCGGGCACGAGGTGCAACGGTTTCCGGTCGATGCTTCGTTCACATGCTTGAAGCATTCACCCCTGGTCTACTGTACGTTATGCTGTCTCGAGTCACATCCCGTGATAATCTCAAGATTGTTGGGCGCCTGACTCCTAAACTGTTTGTTCCAGTCAACATTCCTGCTTGATAGGTCTATTTCGGACTCCGGTTTTGGTAAAGTTCCTTATAGGATTCACCGATTGTGGTCGAGGGGTCGAGAAGGGATAGATTTCCCGCTGGCTGTTGTACGGCGTTGGCATGCCCAGGAGGGGCCCTCCGAGTGCCGGTGAGGTAATATCCTTACAGTAACGGCAAACCGTGGAGCGTGTATCGCTCACGTGGGTGTTTTAAGAATAAGTTACACACGGTGATATACCAGGGCCAGGCGCTTTTCTTTATAACACAGAACCTCTTAACTCTATAATCTTTTTGTTGTGAACTCTGGTGACATTTTCTACGTCGTATCCTCTTTTGATGCATTAAATTTCTCATTCTTTCCATATTTTCTCTGGATGCGGCACACTGATCATTTAGTTTTTGTGTCGTATATTCAGTATGTAAGGCCCCTGGGAATTTCCAAAGCCGGGAGTCCCTGTAAGGAGTCCTAGTAGTGTAAGGTCCTCAGGAATTCATGCCGTCGCAAGGAAAAGGCACTGATTTCTGTTAGACAATTCTAGGCTATTAAAAGCATTTCCTGAGCTCTTTAGCTAGGTTATTTCGGTCTTTTGTTTTATGTAGTCATTATGTATCCTGCAGGGCACTGGGCAGCCCTGCACGAAGCAACTCTAAATGTCTCATTGTGCTCTTGATAATATTTTCTAGTGAACGGCCTGTTAATAGGTCAAACAAGAAAAATCTTTACAGCATTCATTTGACAGTTAATCTGTATCGTACAGAAATGCATGATTGTCCGCTATTATAGCTATTGCTTTATCTATAGTCTGCAATTTGTACAGACATTTAGTATTTTGGCTGCAAAACATGGAGCTTCAACAATTTTGTTGGATCTTGCCAACATCGCATTTGCCATGCATCCTGCTCGCAATAGGTAAGCATTACTCGCTAAGGTACGTTTTTAAAAGGTAAGTTTTAGAAAGCGAATTTAGAATGAAATTTTAGGATGATATCGCGTGGTGCAGATGCCCCGCAGTGCAGCTGCGACACGGCAGTGGCCCTGCAAGGCAGCTGCACCACATGCCAGCAGCACCTCATGCCAGCAGCACTGCATGGCAGCCACACCACATGCCAGTGGCACCGCATGCCAGCAGCACTGAATGTCAGTGGCCTGCATGCCAGTGGCATTGACTGTCAGTGGCACGGCATGCCATTGGTGCTGCGCAGCAGTGGCACCATGCAGCAGTGGCACCACGTGTCAGCTGCATTGCATGGCAGTGCAGCTGCCATGTGGTGCCACTGCCGCATGGTGCCACTGCCGGGTGGTGCCACTGCTGCGCAGCACCAATGGCATGCCGTGCTGCTGGCATGTGGTGGGGCCACCATGCGGTGCTGCTGGCATGTGGTGGAATGCCGTGCGGGCCGCCGCCATCTGGGGCCGCTGGCACCCGGTACTGCTGGCGTGTTATGCTGCTGGAATGCCGTGCCACTGGCATCCAGTGCCACTGGCATCCGGTGCCGCTAGCATGCCGTGCCACTGCCGTTTGGTGCTGCTGGCATGTGGTGCCGCTTGTTGTATCTCTGTCATATCCGCCTAAAGCAAAGGCTCGATCGAAGGATGCCAGACAACTGGCCAACCTGGATATTAGCCATGAGATACCCCAGGATACTACACCGCTGGCGTGCGGTGCTGCTGGCATGTATGGCAGTGCAGCTGCCATGCGGTTTCGGATTATCAGGATATACCCTTTCAATTTATTAGGATAACATGCTATACTGATAGGATGACAATCATACACATCATATATAAAATACATTCCAATCAGATGCTTGAGGTGACCCAAAATATAAACTACATACAGCCACGACAAATCGGGGGTGCACATAGGGGGAAATATCTAGGGGTAAATTAATAGTAAGAAATTTATTACAACTGCTCCCTGTTTACTTACAACATTGAATTTTTAATCTTATAATGCAACAAATAAATTACTATTCTGCCTTTACTTGTCTCAACAAGAATCTACTTTGGACCCCAGTACACCAAGATGGTGGAAGTGCGGAGAACTGGGGCAGCAGGCCCCAGTCCCCGCACAACCACCGAACACTTCTGGGGATTAACAGCATTGAAAGCGGTAGTCAAATGCATATATAAAAGTATGATAATAATAGTAATAGTAATAATAGTAATAATAATAATTGCGGGTTGTTAAGAACGAAATGCGTGCGATTGTTGAAAGTAATGTTCTCGGAACCGATTGCATGATATTACAGCCACACCGCTGGCAGGCAGCCATAACTGAAGGCAGGCAACCATGCCGGTGTACATCATCGACACGGCGGGCCTTACATGACAACCACGGTGTTGAAAACTGTCCTTCAAGAGCCCCTAGGAGACGGGTGCACCGGCCGCTACCACTATTGCCCTGATGGCGAGTATCGCTAGCGCTGCAAGAGTACCCGCGAGCACCCAGATTCGCTGCGTGGTGGTATGGACGGCTTCTCGGATCTGTGAGCATGACCAATCGAGTACGCAGCCAGGTTATATTAGAAGTCTCGTGTGAAGCCGACGGTGCTAATGGACGTTGTGGCCAATACGGCAACACGAAGTCCCCAAAGTGAACGGCATGTATTCGCAAACCTACAAGCATGTGGCACCAAGCACTGCGCTTAAGCTCTCTAACCCCTCTAAAGGTATCATATCTCCTTGTGTATAAAGTGGTGGCTCCTGTGATCGCCATCACAGCCGCCGTATTACATACCAGCTGGATCATGATGCCAAAGTCCTGCTTACTAAAGCCCCAAGAACCTAGCTCATTAACCACCATCATACTCGCCTGTACGTAGCTCATCTCCGCGCGCCGTATCAGCATGAAGGTTTGCGGTGAGAAGGCCCAGGGGAACAGACCGTGCAGCGCTGAACGAAGCACGGTATTCAGCATCCATAGGTTGCGTTTGAACGTGTCCTGGTTGTACTGCGGATGCAGTACAGGTCCTTACGTAAAGTGCCAGGTCAGGGACGCTGGAAGGGTAAGAGGGTTAGGAAACAGCGTCGCAAATTCCCAAACAGCTCATACATAGGAACCCGCAGCGCATGAACAGGGGATGGAGTCCCGACCCCCCAGACGATGGTACGGTGGCCCCAGGCAACGACAGCCGATGACGTCGACAGGAAACAGGGAAAGGAGTTCGTAATGTGTACGAAAACGTGAAGGGTAGTCTATGATGGTGTTCCTCTCTGGATACACCATCATGGTGTTCGCATCATGATTGCTTTCCAAGGAAAAGATTGTCGAAAATGGAAACATCATTGCCGTTCTAGCCCGTATCTAGTATCCCACAGTGGGGTTCACACCGCGCCGTAGCCGTATGTGCTGACTCCGACATAACAACCAAGCGGTATCTATCGTACCTGGTACGGGAAACCAAACGTCATGATCTCCGCCAGGGCCGCGGCCTCCGGCGCCTGGCGAGCCTCAAACAGCGGAAGCGCACGGGCCAGATTACCACTCGCCTCATCTAGCGCCTGATGCGATGCGGCGGAAAGAACGAAATATGTACGATCATTATGTTCGTACAAGATTCGAACGAAATTCTGTTAGAGTATACTCTACAAGACTAGGCTCAGAGTTAGGCGCAGCAATGTCGAGGGAGGCGGCAATTCGTGTGCACGTGGCAAGACAGCCGTCAATCACCCTTTGGAGAATCAAGTTGAGCCCTGGACGCGCTTGATGCGCATGCCAATCGCATCGCGCCCCTCCCTGGATTAGTCACATTGCCTCCTCCTGACCCCTTCAAGACGCAAATGTGGCAATCTGCGGTGCGGGGAGCGCTCATCCCGGCATGTCACGGCTTCCGCCTAGAGTCCTTGTAGATAAGACGTACGCCATGCCTACCTAGTACTGCAGGCGGGCGCTGCAGATCCCAAAACCGTTCCGCGGCGAGCAGCAGCCTTTGCCTCACCCCCCTCTACTTCCTACCCTTCAGGTGCTTGATGCTCACCTGCGCCAGGACGAGTGCGTCTGTCATGGAGCTGTTGACACCCTGACCCAGATCGGGAGGAAAGCAGTGGATCGCGTCTCCTATAAGAACCACACCGCTGCAGGGCGCGGCGGCCCTGGCGGCATCTGTACCGTCCTTCTGGGGGCCGTCTTCGTCGCCACCGCTGCCACCGAGGGGAGGAGCTCGTCCAAGGCTGCTGCCGCCACTAAGGACGCGAATGAATCCAGGAGAAAACGCAATAGAAACCGTCATGGTGTGTACTACTAATGGCCTGGCTGCTGGCGGCGAAAGAATACCTACCGCGGAAAAAAGAAAACGAAAACTTAGCTGACCGCTGGTCGCTGCTGTCACGCGCGTGTGCCCCTCCCGCCCCCCCCTTCGTTGTTACCAAGCACCCACCCTGACCAAACCTGACCTATAAGACCAACGGTATAGTGCCAATCGTACACATCGACAGTGAAGGCGTGGGGTTGGGGTGAGAGGGGAAGAGCGACAGAGATGAGATCAGATGCGGGTACCAAATGCAACTGAGAGACAATCCGCAAGAACTTAGATGTACGACAAACGCCGAGTTATTGATCATACCCATGGCAGACGTTTCAAAATAGCCAGCTCCCCGTGCCCAACCTCCCCCCCTTTCCCCCGACCGTCATCCAACTATAAAGACCTGCAAGCTTACATAGACCACGTTTTCACACCGTTACCGTTACCCAAACCGCAACCCAGAACAACCGAAAAACTAACATAACCAAATGCAACGGCACCTGGGATGATCACCACAGGGTGTTTTGCACGATATCCCCTCCTCGCCATCATCAACCCGGGCCTTAGCCCCGTCGCCTCCGCGTCACCGGCCCCGCCACCGAGCCCTAACGGGGGCAGCAAATTGAAGGCCGGCAGCTGGGGGAGCAGGCCCGCCAGAGAGAGCCGACCCGCAATGATGGTGTCGGTTATATCGCTGAGGGTGTCAGTTAGGGCGTCGGTTAGGCCGATCAGTGCGGAGACGTTGACGCCAGTGGAGGCGACCAGCGTGTCCAGGGAGGGGCGGGGCAGGGTTACGTTGAGGCGGGCGAAGGGACCCACGATGCCGTCCTGAAACAGCTCCGTCAGAGGGGCCTCCTGAGGTACGGAAAACGGTACGACATGGGTGCCACAAAATTGGTTTGGACCACATATGTAAGAGCCAGATAGAATAAACGGTCAGACGGATTGAGTGACAGATGCGCAGACAGATGTTATGACCGCGAACGGCGGGGGCCTTATGCTCTGGGTTTTCCCACGGAACCACGGTTGACCCCGGCACATTCTCCCGGAGTCTGCATCACGCCAGTCAAGGCGTAACCGCCATAACTAACTCTATTTCCAACACCCCCACCCCCACAACCCTCCACCCCCGTCATTCCCCAACCCATACACACACACACACAAACACACCTGTCCCCAGCCGCATACACCACCGTACCGCACGGGGGATGGGGACCATCACTCCCGAACTCCCCACTGATCATTCGCATCAGTGGTGCGACGCCGGTCTTGGCAGATCCATCGCCTGTACGGCGCCCCTATATGCGTAACAATGCCCACCCCCCTGATGCCCCCATAATGCCCACAAAGACAGCAATGGTAGTTTTACACCCCTTACACTCCTTAGTGCAGCCATTTAGGTCGCCGGCTCATTCTTACGCCGGTCACTGCTTGCTTGCGGCCTTACTTCAATCAGCCGCTGATGCACCGCGGCAAGTGCCAGCAGCGCCAAACCGAACACCAGCGGCCATTGCATCACGCGCCACACCCGATGCCGCCGCTGACAACTCTCCCCGCTGCCTGAGCCACCATCGCTATTAGTTCCGGCGTTGCCGGTGCCGGTGCCGGTGCCGGTGCTGGCACTATTGCCTTTCAACGTCTGCGCCTGGGTTGTCCATCCGGCTGCCGTACGGTCGCCGGTCGTGACACCACCTCGTGCTTCCGCCGTGCTTCCAGCCCCGTCGCCGCCGGACCCACCGCCGCCACCGCCCCGGCGGCGGCGGCGGATTCCGGTGGACGCGTTTTCGTAAACTAGATTGGCGGAGCGGGGGCTCGTGCGAGGAGCGGACCCAGCAGCAGGGGCGCCGGCGGAGTGCCGAGTGGAAGCTTTCGATGAGGCCTTGTCAAGATCTGATGCGCCATCAGGCGCTAGTTTCTGGCTTCCTGGAGCACCGAGCGATGTGGATGCCCCTGCAGGGCGACTATTGTTCGTGGGTGGGTTCGTCGCTGTCCTTGCGACAACGCCATGCGCCACGGTCGAAATCCCAGCTGTCGCTGCGTCCTTCTTTTTCCGTTGTTTATTCATCCTATCGTTTGTTCATATGAGAGTTTTGTTCGCTAACGGTCTGGGAAGGGATTCTTCACCATAATCTGCGCGGTAAATAGATTGTCCGCTTATTGACCGTGACGGTAGGATGCAGCAAGACAATTGTAGGCAAATTCGATACTAGGACATCCAGCATAATTTATGCCATCAGTACTGTGCAGCGATGTGTGAGTACTAAATTGCGGTACAAGCTACATGAGTAAGGCCCTTCCTATGACGATGCCGATCGCGCTCAAACTAAAACCTGTCAATTGTAAGAGCTACAAGATTGCGGTCCTTGACTTGACAACAGCAGCGTGGCAACATCAGGCTATCAATAAGAACCCTCGATTCATTCACAGTCGAGCAGCGCCGACCGAACGCTCTTTAATTACTGGCCTAAATCACCAAATTGATGTAACAAGGCCACAAGAGATGAGGTGTCCGATAATGTTTTTGATTGGTGCATGCAAGCTCTTCGACTCGCAACTCCTGGAACGAAGAAGCATTCTATATATACTGTACAGGTTAGCCTTTTGAGGCAGCATGTGTTCACGTGAAGTAAACTTTCAAAGATACGTAGTTTATGTATGCAGCTTCTCGCAGCGTCCAAGGATTCAAAAAGTTAGTAGTTGCAGGGTGGTTGGTCCCTTGCTTTGCATGTACGGAGCAATTGCTTGGAAAGTCTCCCTTACCCTCCCTTAGCCTACTGTCACTGCGTGATACGGCCTAACGATGGCGTTTTCCGATGATTGCTTTATTTTTGAAGTGCAAGTGTCTAAATAAGGATTGATTGAAGCCATAACACTACGTAATAGAAACTACGTAAGGTCAACGAATAATAATTCTGTTTACTCCGGATGATGGGGATCATTATCTCGGGTTGTATAACGAAGATGCCAATTTAGATTGCTAAGTAAGTGCTGATCCACTACCACCTCTCACCGCCCCCTCTCATCATCACCAACTCTCACCACTGTCATATCATGGGGTATCTATGCATGCGGTATATATCACACCGGATCTGTAGTACTTGAATGCCAAAAAGGTCTCGCAAGATGTTGACAGGGTGTTTCTTGCACCTTACATTGTGATAGTGTGTGCTGCACATCTACAACCACTAGTACACTCTAACCCCTGATTTTAACCCCTGATTTGTACAAAGCATCCCTACACGTTGAACCGACGTCAAGCTAGGTGAATGGAGTACCTTGCTCGGTTTGACTGCACCTGGCAGCACATTGCCGGCCGGATCATTATTGCAGATGCTCTCAGTCAACACCCGTCACTACATGCTGCAATTTTGGCAGCACCTGTCCTACGCCTACAGGCTTGCCGCTGTCCTCAGACCTTGCGGCTCACTTGAAAGCTGCCTACACTGGTGATTCCTTGTTCACTTCACAGAGCAATGTCGGGCACCTACACAAGCAAGCAGAATTAATGGTCTGTATGTGGCTCCATCCATCCAGACGGAAGGATCGAACCATGTTTCCAAACAACGAATGACTCCCTTCGTCCATGATATCCTTTCCCATTTTCATGAGGATCCGTTGGCAGGACACCCGGGTTGCATGCGGTTGGTCGAGCTGGTGCAATGTTCATTCTGGTGGTCGTCTCGTCTTGCAAGAGACACGGAAAACTGTGTGCAGACATGCATGCAGTTTGTGCCAGCGTAACCAGGCTCTGTCTGTCGGGTAGGGGCCACGGGTTGCTTCAACCTTTGCCTGTCCCTCATGTGCCTTGGGAGAGTGTTTCCATGGATTATGTGGTCACGCTGCCCAAAACCAACTGAGGGAGGATACAACGCTGTGCTTGTCGCGGTTGACCGTTTGACCAAAATGGTTCACCTGGCACCCACCATGTTGACCTGCACTGCTGAACAGATTGCACGCCTATATTGACAATGTGGAATCTATCCTAAGCGTTTCCTGTACGGCCGTAAGGCTTACTGACTAACGGAATGCGACGTCTCGGCATGCATGGCATACATCACGGATTACTGGATCTGCCTTTTGTGGTTCACTCTGGACCACTCTGGGAAAGGTTTTTTTTCCGTAAATGTTTTTTTGTAATAAATACAGTTTACCGTCCGTAAAGTACAGTGGGTGAATTTACGGAAAACAATTCGGCAGAGCATCCCCAACCTATACTTTAGGTAACAGTACCATGCCCACAATGCATAATATTTATGCTGAAGCTTTCCAATTTAAATATGTTATTATTTTTCAACCTGCCACTTTTCCAGGTCACTCTGGACCACCTCCTTAGTAATATACTTGAACGACTCATGTATGTAATGTAAAATATTTACGGAATAAAAATGCGTGGTGTTTCACCTTACCGCAGCCCTTGTTCTGGAGCATGGTTGCCAGCGCTACTTGTTATGTTGATGCCGGCGGCACCATTACGGTACGTTTTACGCGTAGGATTAATGCGCTCTTCCACTGATAACTTCTGCATGTGATCATAACGAATTATGGGCGGTACCAAGGCTAACTGGTGGCTTGCTCAAAAGCGCCTACCGATATGTCACAATAGTCGTATCAGAAAGCCCTATATGATTTCAACTCGCAGTGCAGCGTTGTATATTCCTCAAACGGGCGCGGCCTCGTTCAACGTCGCAGGTGCGTCACTCGATACGTCACTCGATGGCCAGCAGGGCGATGAAAGCTTATGACACCTTTAAGAATCTTTGTCCTACTGAAGACACGATTTATAAGTGAATTTATACGCTACTTCCAGTTGGCAGTTATGTGTTATTTTGCCATTTTGTAATATTGCTACCTGCCAGCTGTCCTTCCCAATGCGCTCCCATTGATGATTAGCATTCATACATCTCATTAAATTATAATTATACGGTTGAATTGAAATGTATTGCCTCAACGCAATCTGTTACAAGTAAACTGGCTCATAAGCCCGGCTTGTTCTGGCATCGCCCGGACCGTGCCATCATCACATCATATGTGACGTGATTGGCTGACGTGACGCTCGATAATGCTGCACAAGTTAAGGCCAACTCGCAATGATGTTTTCGTGCTTCAGACGGGCTAGCTGCGTGCGTGCGTCATGTTCCTGTCTGCCAGCATACCACGTCCACCCCCAACCTCCGACCAATCGCTCCCGGCGCGTTACCATCGGTCTCAATACCATGTTAGAAAGGAAAGCGCCCGGCCCCCGGCCGTACTAATTACTTCTTTCTCATTCCCCTGCTGGTATATCGCTCATGTTCAACATTTATGCGCTTTAGAATTATGCCGAAGCTGTGGATAATTCAAGCGCAATTTGTGAACGGCTAAAACTTGTAACGGCCCCAACAAGTGCTGTCACAACCCATTCAGTCCATACCTAGAACATGGCCATAAGAACGCCGTCGCTCGCTGTCCGGTCTTTCCTCTTTGCACAGTAACACCTTCCATGCACCGATGGTTTTGGTAGGAGGCATTGGGGATGCAGCTGTTGTGCACCAGCGCCTGGCATCGTCCGCATCTGCTGCTCCTCAAGGTTCCGATGACCGGCAGCTAAACCCATCGTTCTTGCATTCGCTTCTGGAGCTTCCCAACACCGATTGGAAATTCACTTCAGCGACAGCGACCCTGGCGCTCGTTGACCCCATCTTTCCACGGCCGCCGACTCCATCTCCAACGGTCAACCAACGGAATAGCTCTCCCCTGCCCAAACCCCCTTCTCCTTCTTCCCAGCGAGCTCCCCCACTGCCACCTCCCCCTAGAACCAATCCGGCACCGATACAGTCCTTCAAACCCCCCCAACCTTCTCCACCATCTCGGTCACCGCCGGTCCAGCTGCGTCCTCGTCCCCCACTCCCAATGAGTCCTCGGCAACCCTCCCCACGGCCACCCGGATTATCGCCATCCCGGACCCCACCAAGAACCTCGTCCCAGCCGCCCAGCCCCTCTCCCCCTGGGCCGCCACCTTCACTGAACCCCTCACCGAAGAAGAACAGTCCAGTAAAGGTTAAACCTTTACCACCAAGTCCCCGACCTCCTAGACCTCCCCCACCTTCTCCAATGCCGCCCCCTCGCCCCCCCTTAAAGTACCCACCGCCGTTACCCGCACCAAGCCCTCCACCACCCGATGGCAAGCCAAAAGAGCCTCCTCCCCCTCCACCCGTACCATTTCCTCCATACTTACCATTTGCACCCCGGCCGCCACCGCGAGATCATTATCAGCCAATGACACCGGCACCCCTCGGCCCCTCGCCACCGCCACGACCACCCTCGCCACGGCCACCCTCGCCACGGCCGCCGTCACCGCAGCCACCCTCTCCACGGCCGCCGTCACCGCCGCCACCCTCTCCACGGCCGCCGTCACCGCCGCCACCCTCGCCACCGCCGCCGTCACCGCCGCCACCCTCCCCCCCGCCACCCTCTCCACGGCCGCCGTCACCGCCGCCACCCTCGCCACCGCCACCCTCTCCACGGCCGCCGTCACCGCCGCCATCCTCGCCACCGCCACCCTCGCCAAGGCCGCCCTCACCACCATCGCCCGCACCAAAGCCACCTCGCCGACCATCATCCCTATCTCCACGGCCACTCTCACCCCCTCCAACCTCTCCGCCATACCCGCCCCCTATTCCACCCTCGCCACCGCCAAACCCACCACCATCTCAACCACCGCCTCCTTCGCCCTCTCCACCACCGCCACGCCCACGGCCACGGCCACCTCTATCACCAAGTCCACCACGGCTGCTATCCCCACGAGGGCCTCCCAGATCACCGCCTCCCTTCCCCAGTCGACGTTCTCCAAGTGCATCCTCGCCGTCGTCATCACATCCTTCTCCACCACCCGCACTGTCACAACGCACGAGGCGCATGCTCCATCAACCAATAACGTTATCTCAGTGAACCACTACACAGTTCACCCACCCACCCCTCAACACGCACCCCTGGCTTCTTCCCCATTTAACTATTAGTCATGACTCTTTGACTGCGTTATTACTTATACACACGCCTGCTTCTGATGCCTTCTTTACCACCCCGTCATGACTATCGCCATTGCGCAAGTGGGTAAACCCTCCGACGACCTATCAAGCAAGTCGACTTGTATGTGCGCTTGGCTGGCGGCAAGGACACCTCGTGTATTAAGGGGAAGCAGACATGCAGTGATGGGCAGAGGGGCACGCCAACGAAAGCAGTATGAGGTCAGGGAAGGGCAGCTGCGGCATCAAAGGGATGGCGTGGATGTCTACCTGCAGGATGAGGTTTAGCGGCTGGCTGGCAGGGGGATATATGCGTGCGCATTGCCGCCGACGGATGTTGGTGCTGTACCTGCATCTCACTACGATGTCCTGTCGCCGTTCGTTATGGGCTGTCTTGCAAACTCATTCGGGAACTTTGATCTCACGTGCATCTGTATGTGTACGTAATATGGTCGAGCTATGTTGGATGAAGGCTAGGTATTCAGATAGGGTGCTGCACAATTGTTTCTTACCGGAGGAAGATTTGTACGTATGGTAGGCACCCGCAGCCATGCAACGTGTTCTTGGAATGTTTGGTAGCACGAGATAAGTAGGTAGAGTTACCTTGGGCTGGATGGAAATGCTATTCGGTCGCAGAATGCTCCATGTCATCGGCATGTCGGCAAGTATAAGTATCTACAAAAAGA
This sequence comes from Volvox reticuliferus, assembly GCA_019650235.1. Classification (NCBI taxonomy): domain Eukaryota; kingdom Viridiplantae; phylum Chlorophyta; class Chlorophyceae; order Chlamydomonadales; family Volvocaceae; genus Volvox; species Volvox reticuliferus. The sequence continues at coordinate 1,386,497 of BNCP01000013.1, read as the reverse complement.
TTGATGCATGGATGAATTTGTGCATCTCGCTCTACTTTTCCTGCTGGCCAATCATCATCTATCGGCCTACATGCTGGGCGGAAAGAGCTACATGCATGCATGCGTATTCTAGAGGAATGGATACTCGATCGTTTGCTTGCAGGGCGGCATGCACACTTCGTGGTATGCGAGACTCACCATCAGGTGTCCTTAATAATTGCGTTCCGTACCTTGTTATATATGTTGGTGCACATATACCGGTGTTGAGGCACATACATTATTGGTGCTCTCCTCGCTCGTCAGCTTCCGTCGCTTCTTGGTGTCCAGGCAGACTTTCAGTTGACCCGGGTGCTGCTTATTGAACGTAAATGGACGAAGTGACTACTTGACGTGCAGCAGGTGACATACATCCTATATATATATGTATATATCACAGCGGGCGGGGAGGGGCATTGACATCTTGGATGCCGCGTCGGCCTTGAAGGCATCAGAGCCATACATGTAAGATGGGGAACCGGCGCCCCCGTATATCTTTGTCCGTTTTGTTGATGTGCAGTCGTTGGTGGTGTCCGGCGGGAGTGCTTTGAAGTGCTTTACGAGTGTAGCCGGATAACTGATCAGTCTTCTGAAGCGTAGCGAAGAAAACCATGGTCTTCTGCTACAGTCGAGGTACGAACGATTGTGGTTCTGGAGCAGGGAAGGTTTGTAGGCTGCGGTGTGTTATTGGTGTTACTTTTCGAGTTGCGTATGTACGTACGTAGTCATCGGTGTAGGTGCTGGGCCTTTGGCTGGCCATTCTTCATCGCATCTGCATCGGTGTTCCCATTCGGCTCGACCCATCCCTTTGTTTATTACCCCACTGGGGACAAAAGTGTGTAACGAGATTTAGCAGAAAACTGTGACGATGCCAATCATGGTTATTGATGACCAGCACACAACGTGTCTGCATGCTAGTATGGAGACGATCTTATTAGTGCATGATGTGGATTGGTGTTTTTTTTAAAACGGACTGTTGAGGGTCTCATTACGAATAAGAAGGAAAGTATACGTACGATAGATGAAGAAGGCTTGCTAATTGGACATACTAATTGCACCGGTTTTTACAGTAGGTCATCCATCGAAGCCCGTGATTCAAAATCTATAAATGCATGTTTAGGGATACATACTACATAGGGATAGGCGAGGCAAACTCTCCGCCGTACTCAGGCTAAAGCGAGTTTGGCTATGCGCCCATAGGCACCTGCCCTACCCGTACCCATGTTCCACCTGCCTGTCTAGTCCCTACGAGTCATACCGCACAGCGGCAGGTCCCGGCTGGTGCTCTGAACATGGGTAGCTAGCGGACACTTACATTCCTACTCTCCCTTCCCTTGTCCTCATAGCCATCCTTCACTCCAGTTTTCTATCACCAGTACTCCTGGTGTCGGGGTATCCTTGCTTGCTGCCGTCCTCTTTCTTCTTGACCTCCATCAGGCCCCGATTATGTAGACTGCTTTGACTGTATGTGTATCGTGGGTGTTTCACCATGTATGGGCACACCGCCTGTTCCTCTGGGTGCTCAAAGAGCCCTGAGTGTGGTAGGTGGAGAGGGGCGCTCACTGGCATCCAGGTCAGCATCACCATCCGCCAGCGTGCCAGATGAGAACCCCTAGTACGCAGTTTGCCTGCTCTTCCTGTATCTTCGTCCTGTACCACTCACGCCATCAGCTGCTGGAAGGGCGGGTTTTAGAATAAGCCTAACGCTCAAAGTGTGGTGATAGAGGCACGGTGGCATGAGTGCAACGGAACCGATGCTTACCATAGGATGTCAGTAGTGCCCGCATCCCCTTCACTACAAGTGTGTGGGCCCATGTGGCTGGCCGAGGATGTCGTTCCCATTCCTAGCTGGGCCAGAAGCTTCTACAACACCCGTCACTACATGCTGTAATTCTGGCAGCACCTGTCCTACGCCCACAAACCACCGACAGGCGTGCCGCTGTCCTCAGACCTTGCGGCTCACTTGAAAGCTGCCTACACTGGTGATTCCTTGTTCACTTCACAGAGCAATGTGGGGCACCTACCAGCGTTCTTCACCCCGGACGGGGCCCGGAATTTTTTGCATTTTTAGAAAATGCCCGTAAAAGTGGCGGGTGTTGTATCTCTGCTGTCAACCTGGATATTAGCCATGAGATACCCCAGGATACAACAGTGGGCCCGCTCCAGGGATTCCCGGAAATATTTAGCCGCGCGAAGCGCGGCTTTCCGGGTGGAAAAAAATGACCCCCGTGAAAGAAAATTTTCTTTTCCGGGTTTACCCGGAACATTTTTGCCAAAAGTTGGGGTCAGTTACGGGGACAACTACTGGCTCACTCTGGGAAAGGTTTTTTTCCGTAATGGTTATTTCTTCCGTAAACTGCAGTTTGGATTCCATAAAGTCTGGTTTGCTACTTTTACGGAAATTTTGACCTACCCAAATCCACTACGTTTCTTTTGCGACATGTACAGTTAAAACTTTCAGAAGTGTTGATCTTGACACTCTGTGAGGCATAGTGACTGCTCTTGCCTTTTCCCATGACATTTTCAGTAAACTTTTTACGGAAAATTTTAGGTGCGTGGTCATCAGAACAAGGCCAAAGCCCTAAATTATCTTCTACTTAACACTAGCTCTTTGTTTTAATATTAGCGCATTGTTTTTATGCTAAGCGAGAGTACCAAGTAAGAGGCAAAGTGCAAAGTACGTAAGGACAACTCGTTCAAGCCTTCAAAAATGGGAACTATTATAAGAAATAAAGAAGGAATCGTCGGCTATAAAAGCGAAAAACAACTTGAGGCATGAAGAAGATCAATTGAGGTCTTACCACTCTGGGAAAAGCCATCCTCCATATTTTTTGTTGGATCCATAAAGTCCATAGCTAGCCTGGTGGATTAGTTCAAATTGGATTTCATCCGTTGCTGTACAATTGTAATAGATACTCGTTGGGTTACATAATGTCTATCGCTATTCCTTAGCATAGCTCTCCAACATACTGCTCTATTTATATAAGCGCAATTCCTCCACATACACTATGTAGATCGGATTCCACCTATGGCTACTGGATAACAGAATACCCAAAACTGACACACCGCTCGACCGCTAATTTAACTGTCCTTGTGCTGGCAATCTAACAGTGCCGCACGTCTGCACTACTTAATGAAATAATACCGCGTCACTGCGCTGGCAATTTATTGTGCCGCGTCACTGCACTGGCAATTTATTGTGCCGCGTCACTGCGCTGGCAATTTATTGTGCCGCGTCACTGCGCTGGCAATTTATTGTACCGCGTCACTGTGCTGGCAATTATTGTGCCGCGTCACTGCGCTGGCAATCATGTTGTGCCGCGTCACTGTGCTGGCAATCGTATTGCGCTATGTCTATGTACTGAAAATGAACTAGTGCCGCGTCATTGCGCTGGCTATCGTACAATGCCGTGCCCTAGCTAATACTGGCAAGTAACCTCTACACGCTTATGCGCATTGGAAAATCTGCCGCTCAAGAGCGTGCAGTCATAAAGACATTCTAGACCCTCTGGCCATCAAGTAGTCTTATTACCTGCTCAGGCGCTTCACTAATAGCCCAGATTCGTGCACACCTAGTGGCCACCACCTTGGCGATTACAGCGCATTGACTTGTGGCCATAGCCACGTGCCTGCGGCTGGAAATAACCCTGCCCTTGAGGGAACATGGGTTGCTGCGGCATGTACATGGGTGGTGGCGGCATGAACATCTGTCGTGGCGGCGCTTGTTGCTGAAACTGGTAGTGTCCTCCACCACGGCTTCCACCCCGCTTACATGGTGGCTGACTTACGTCGCTCTCACCCCTGTCCAGGCCGTGCGTGGTCTGCGCCGCGTACTCACTCATCGGATTGATACCCTTCCGCACCTTCACCTCTTTGCAGACGTCCTTGAGAACGGTTTGATCCACATCGTACAGCCGAGTAGTCCCGTTCATGACATCCGGGCTGGGGTTTAATGCAAGACTTGAGCGGTTGTTGTAGTAAGTATTGCGGACGTCCAGGTGGTGATGTGCTACCTTAGAGCCTGCCTCTGCGGCTGCTCTGCGGACCTCACATAGGCGTACAGCTTCGGCTGACTCGGCGACGATAGCCTCAATCAGCGGCTGATGCTCTGGCTCCATATGTGGGATCATGGCTTCGGCGATGGCCTTGACGTTGCTGACTTTCAGGCCGATGCTGTACGTGAAGTTGTAATCTTCCTCTAACATCTCCGGCCGGCCCGTCTTGGCGATATCGACGGGGCGGCGCATACAATTGCGAAACTGGCTCTCGTTGTTAATCTTAACGGTTTGAACTAGATTTAAGTTCTGCGCCATTGCGAGCTGAAGATCATAGCCCGCGTTGGCTTGCCCACCTAAAAGGTGGGCAAAGCCTATGCATTCTGGACAGGTTACAGACGAGACCGTACTTGAGAAAAAGTCACATTTTTGCCGCAGGACGAGCAGATAGTGCAGTGCAGATACCTGCATGCAATTTGACATCCAAGTGAAAGGAGCACCATATGATAAAGGTGCATGTGTTTGCTGTTGAAATAAACTGCGAGATAAGAAAGCCGGAATGCGATTCAGAAGGTTGGCACAATAGATCAATATGAAACATGAACATAAGGTGCTTCAAGACTGGAGAGAGGAGCGTTCTATACGGATAAATCTGTATGCAGTAGCAGTTCAAAGCAGCAGAGCACAAACGGAGTGCGAGCTGCCCGTACTTGAGAGAAAGTCACACTTTAGCCGCATGTATGACGAGCAGACAGTTGGTGTGGCCCAAGGAATATGAACCGGCGATCATACGGAAGACGTTATAGGATGGCATGACTAGGATGATGACCAAAGTGATGAAAGAAATAGGGAAAGCAGAGCAAAATATATAGATTGATCAAAGTATATATAGACGCTTGGAGGATTTTCAAGGCAAGACGGCATCATCGATCCAGCAGAAGCGGGTAAGCGTTGCCACTGCTTTGAAGCAGAAGCAGTTGAAGGCAGACGATTATATATTGGTATCGGGTATTATAAATGCACTGACGCAACCACGCATCCAAGCAAACAGGCACCCAGGTGCTTGCCCTCGCACCGAAGCAATCAGGCATCCAAGTGCCCAAGCAGTCAGGTACCCAGGCGGCCAAGTATCTAGGCACCCAGGCGCCCAAATATCCAGGCACCCAGGCGCCCAAGTATCGAGGCAGCCAAGCATCCAGGCAGCCAGGTAAGAAGCACGCAACCAGGCGCTCAGGTGCCCGCCCAGGCACTGAAGCAACCAGGCACCCAGGCACCCAAGCAACCATGCAGGCACCGAAGCAACCAGGCACCCAGGTACCCAGGCACCCAAGCAACCAGGCACCCAAGCAATCAGGCACCCAGGCAACCAGGCACCCAAGCAACCAGGCACCCAAGCAATCAGGCACCCAGCAGGCAACCAGGCACGCAAGCAACCAGGCACCCAAGCAATCAGGCTCCCAAGCAACCAGGCACCCAAGCAACCAGGCACCCAAGCAATCAGGCACCCAGGCACCCAGGCACCGAAGCAGCCAGGCACCCAAGCAATCAGGCACCCAGGCAACCAGGCAAGAAGCACGCTATCAGGCACCCGGACCGAACGGAAGGAACCATCAGGCACCCAGGCAGGTAGAAAGTTGGTGCTTGCAGTAGAATTGATTGGAAAGACCGAGGTGTAGCATCAATGAAGCGGACATACATGGAAGCATGTGAAGGGAGCATGTGTCATGTTGTACCCCTCCTGCCTTTCAATCATATTTCTGCATGCTTCGGCGTTAAGTGCTAGGGCGCAAGCACAGCAAGCCAAGCGTACCATAATGAGAGTCAGGGACAGCAGAAGTCTTCAGAGGCCAGGGGTTACAACGTACGATCCAGGGTGCAGAATATCCAGTGAAGGCTATCAGAGCCGGAAGCACGCTATCATCACTTAGCCGCTCCTTTAATGCTCAGGCTTCGCTCAGGCCAAGTAAAAGCGTATCGAGACTCAGGACATCAATATGCCAGGGCATACGAGGGAGATCGATAGCATATAACATTCGAATGATAAACAAGGCCGTCATCGCTCGACTTATACTCGCGACGTCGTCCATAGTACATATCACACCAGATCGTTGATCCGCATGTGTGACATGTTCGTAATCATGTCGCAGACGATATTCTATCGTCCTTTAGCCTTCACAGCATTAAGGCCATGCAAATGCAATACTAAGCAATGTTCGTTATATGGTTCAACCGCCATGTGAGTCGATGCGAATATCACTCACTCAGTCGCAGTCCGCTCGCGCATGTGAAGTGCGTGGATATTCCATGATAAATCAGTATATGAGAATGCGCGCTCTCAGATAATTATTCCAGTGCGCGTACGCGGACTCGCTCTGGTCGCATGACTAAAGCTTCCGTACAGTGTCGTGCGATCCGAGCCGCACTCTCACACATGTGCGTCACATTGGTCAAACCATTTGCATAATAACGAACCGAATATTATTACTTATAATATTACGCAAATAGATTTGCGAGAAACCTACGTTTCGCGAATGCTTGCCCTGTCGTACTATCCACCTGGACAGTACGACAGGTCCAGCGGTGGAATGCTGGTTATTCCAAAACCTGTCGCATTGCAAGCGCTTCACCGAGAGCATGGTGCCTGTATGCCAATGCGCCTAATCACCGGTTGCCGGGCGCCTTACCGGGTCATATGGTCCGGCGCATGGGTGTGGGGTGAACCGTGATACAACAACTATCCCCCCTCCCGTGTGCAGCATCCTCGCTGCCACATGCAGCATCGGCTACACCGGTCACTGAGACTGCGTTGCACGCAATCTAGCCTCTTCGAGGATGGGTTGCATCTCAGGGGAGAAGTTACGTGCAGGCTCCCATGAGTTGTGCTCACTATAATACCCAGTCCACTTGACCAAGTACTCATGCACTGTGCATGGGTGAACAAGTGAAACATGGAATGTGGGATGGATGTTCATGTCAGGGGGCAACGTGAGCTCGACAGCTACGTTCCCTACCATGCGCACAATGGGGTATGGACCAATCCAACGGGGCAAAAGCTTATGGGATCCCTCAGCAAAGGAACGAAGGTTCTTAGTGCTCAGCAGAACCATCTGCCCTTCCGAAAAGACCATGTCCCGCTTGGACTTGTTGTAGTAATCCGTCGCCCATTGCTGTGCCGCATCCAAGCATGACTTAGCGTCTGCCACTCGGGATAGAAATGACTTAGCAAAGGTCTTATCCTCAGGGACATACACCTCCAGCTCCCGCCACACAGGTAGTGCAGGGTGAAACCCATAAGTCAGGAAGAAGGGGCTTTGACCTGATCGATTAATAGCATTGTTAATCGCAAACTCTGCCGCAGTCAGATAGGTATCCCAAACAAGAGGCGTGCGACCAGCAAAATTGCGCAACATATCACCCAATGTGCGGTTTGTGTGTTCGGTCTGGCCATCGGACTGTGGGTGGTATGCCGTGCTCAGGTTAACCCGCATGCCGACTAGCTTGCAGAGCACTTCCCAAAACTTAGACGTGAACTGACCCCCACGGTCCGAGACCACGTTCCTAGGGACGCCGTGCAACCGAACCACATTGTCGAAAAACAGGTGTGCAGTCTGCTCAGCAGTGCAGGTCGACGTGGTGGGTGCAAGGTGGACCATCTTAGTCAAACGATCGGCCATGACGAGCACCGAGTCGTATCCCCCCTCAGTTTTGGGCAGCGCGACCACAAAATCCATAGAAACACGTTCCCAAGGCGTGTCAGGGACAGGCAAAGGTTGCAACAACCCGTGGCCCCTACTGCTACAAACTGCATGTCTGCACGAAGATCTCAGCGTCTCTTGCCAGACGAGACCACCAGAAAGAGCGTTGCACCAACTTGACCAGCCGTGTGCTACCTGGGTGTCCTGCCAATGGATCCTCATGGAAACGGGCAAGGATATCACGACGAAGGGTATCATCATTAGGCACGACAATCTGAGTCGTCGATCCTTCAGTCGGTAGCCAAAGACCGTTCTGCTTGCGTAGGTGGCCCACGTTGCTAGGTGAAGCGAACCAGGAGTCGCCAACATAGGCAGCCTTCAAGCAAGCCGCAAGGTCTGAGGACAGAGGCACGTCCGTAGTTCGTGGACGTAGGACAGGTGCCGCCAAAATTGCAGCATGTCGCGACGGGTGTCGGCTGATATTAATCCGACCGGCAACGAATGTGCTCCCAGGTGCAGTCAAACCCTAGCTTGACGTCGGTTCAACGTAAGGATGCTTTGCAAATATGTCAGGGGCTTGTGGTCAGTCTTAAGCGTGAATGGCCGTCCCTCTAGGTAACAACGCCACTCCTTAAGCGCATGCAAGACCGCTAACAGCTCCTGTTCCCCAGTCGTGTAACGGGTTTCAGCCCCCGTAAACTTCTTACTCGTGAAGGCGATCGGTCGCCCTTCCTGCAATAATACTGCGCCACTCCCATACAACGAAGCATCGGTGAATACTTCGACACGAAATGGCAACGAGTAGTCGGGGAATGCAAGGGTAACGTCATCTGCAACGACACGTTTCAGCTCCTCAAACGCCTGCTGACACTCGGGTGTCCAAGCATCAGGCGAATTAAAAGCACCCTCACGAGTCAAATCCGTGAGCTGGGCCACAAGGACAGAGTACTGCTTGATGAACTTACGGAAGTAGTTGGTCAAACCAAGGAACTTACACAGCTCCTGGAGGTTCTGAGGCACAGGCCAATCACGAACCACCGCTACCTTCCGTGGGTCCATTCGCACGCCAGCGGCCGACACGATATGGCCCAAGTACTCGACCTGAGGCTGTGCCCAGAAGCATTTGGCACGCTTAGCAAACAATTGCTCCCGCCTCAACACCTCAAGCACAAGCTTAAGATGTTCCAAGTGCTCCTCGCGCATCTTCGAGTAGACCAGGATGTTATCCAAGTAGCAAACGATGAACCTGTCGATATACAGTCTAAACATGCGGTCCATGACCGACTAAAACGTCGCAGGGGCCTTGGTCAACCCAAACGATAAGACCGTGTACTCGAAGTGACCAAAGGGGGTCCGAAAAGCGGTTTTCGGCACGTCAGAAGCAGCAATGCGAATCTGATTGTACCCCTGTTGCAAGTCAATGGAGCTGAAATAAGCCGAGTCCTTTAGCTAATCGAGCAGGTCATCGACGCGCGGCAAAGGGTAACGGCTCTTGACCGTGGTAGCATTCAACCCCCTGTAGTCGATACACATGCGCAGGCTCCCATCCTTCTTAGCTGCATATAACATACGAGGCAGCACAATACACTCTGCTTTGCACATCCCTGTAAAAACGGGAAAGGCACGCGACCTTGAGTATGAAGCGCTCACAGCTGATGCACACAACAGCCTTTCATCACTGTATCAATATTTAGGGATCGTGTTCATAGATGAAGTTTCCATGGTTGGATGCGGCTTTCTTATGTACATTAATCAACGCCTGCAAGAAATTATGGGAAACAAATTGTGGATGGGCAACTTGCACGTAATTTTCGTTGGAAACTTGTATCAGTGCCGCCCAATTGGCGATCGATGGATCTTTCAAGCCCCTTACCGTGCAGGACTTGGTGCAGTTGCCCATATAGACTGGATTGAAAAGGGTGTACGCATGTATGAACTAAATGAAGTTATGCGGGCCAAACATCGGCAATGGGCTGAGCGTGTCAACCGTATGCGTGAAGGGAAGCTCACTGCTGAAGACAATGAACATATGTGCCGATGTGTACGGAAACCACCTCCTGTACGACGCCATGGACTCTTAGAGTGCATGTTTTCGTGCCTAGCTTTCTTCGCCGCAATAGACTTTCTTGCTTGCTCGCAGTAGTGGACGGTAGCCATTACTTTGGAAACGCTATGGCACTTAACGGAATTTCCCGATCGGAACTCATAGGAACAGCAGTATTGTAACGACCTCACGTTTCAACCTTTCTATTCCGTACGGATGATAAGCAATTTTGTGGGCAAGCCCAACTTAAGCGCAGCTTATCGTTTGTGTTAACTGTTGGACTGGCTCCGGTTCCAACATCAGCAGCTATTTGTGGATTATTGTTTCGAGGCTGCTGTATTGGTTGAGGGTGTGCTTGCGCAGTTGCGGGTGGGACCGGATTTTGATTGTTGCCACGATTGCCATCCATTGTCGCAGAACCGAAATCAAACGAATTGGTGTCTATATATTACTGATGCTCTAACGGCGGATGCCGTTCAGAGCTCAGGCGGAGCCTAAGGCTTAAGCTAAAGTACGGCGTTACCGTACTTATCGTCCAAGAACTAGCCTTCTCTCAGAAGAGAAGACTGCGCGTATGGAAGGCAACAATACCCAAATATAGCCATAAAATGTTTTTAATTATATACGTCCTTGTTATGAAAACGTTATCATTAGATTTGTGTAGCGAGCCGTCCTAGCTGGCTGGTTTGCGTATCCGTGAGCGAGCTATGCAGTACGACCTAGACGTGGTCGCGAAGTGAGCTTTTCAGGGTTCTATTTATGGTACGTTATAAGGTTTCGAATTATGTATATTGTGGTATGTTTTGTGGGCGAAGTTCCTATCTTTTTACGTACCGCTGCATGGACCCATCCGACAGACGTTGTTTCTATTTACGTTTCTCTCTCTCCCTTTTCATTATTCCAATATATAATTATGTAATAAATACTTCCTCGTATTACGGCCAAGCTTTGCCAATGTCCGCTAGACTATCTCGCAACAGTCCTATTAAGACAGATTGTGGAAAAATGCTTTTCTGTGACTTGGGGTAGTTAGGCTCCTGCGTGGTAGTCCAATACCTTCCATAATCCATTGTCCCCATTCCATAAAGTAAACTGCCTAGTGAAGCACACAAATCCATGCACAAATTTGCCCATACCACTCGCAGCATGCATTTTGGTTTAAGCCATATGCCCCTCATAGTGACTTTACTATGATGTGATGTAGTACGACAGTACCTACCCCTGTTACTAAATTGTGATGTCGTACGGCAGTACCTACCGTTATTTCTGTTTGATTCTGGCCCACCTTGCCTTTGCACCTTCAGGAAACCTACCCAAAGCTTACTTTGCATATTTTTCATCAATATCTTTGCTCTCGATGAAGGCCGCAACCCTGCCCAGCTGCTCAAGCTCCTGAACCACATCCTGCTGCACCCTCCATAGGAACATGATGCGTGCACTGGGCAGTCAGGAACCATGGCAACGTGTGGGTGGCCACATTAGTTACAGTACAGTAGGATGTCCCAGTCCTCCTCCCCATGACCATCCTCGTGCCAAAACGATAAGGATGTTTACATCCCCGTCCCTAAACCCCCTGCCGATCCCCATCAATATCCCCATCCCCGTCCGACTTCCGACTGACAGGCCACAATCCCTCCCCTCCATCCTCCCCTGTATGGAGTCGTTATCCCCTTATCTCCCCTTTTCCATGTTTTAATGGTTAAGTTGGAAATATCGAACCAATTTAAATACCAGGCTGCAGTCCCGATCCCCACCCCTGCCTCCTCCCTATCCCCATCCTTGTCCCCATCTGAGCTTTAGCTTTTGTGCCAACCCTAGCCACAAACATGTATCCGTTGTCAATGAGCACGTCCGAAATGCAACTGATATTATGCGAAAATGCTGCAAGCTCCAATCCTGTGCTTGTGATTCAAACAGGTCCTGAGCTTCGAGATGAAGAACTTGGCTAAGCCCATAGAGCACCATGATGTGGTCTGTATCACAGCCACCGTTTTGCTCCTTAGCCTGCAGGGCATGCCGAAAACACATTGAGGGATATCAGTAGCCATCGTTTTCCTTGTTCTTCTCCCCCGTTGTTTTCCTCCTCCATCATTTCCCCCCTCCTTATTCCCGTCCGTATTCCCTTGTCATCCCCCCCAATTATTCCCGTCAGTATCCCCCATTGTTTCCCCCTCGTTATTCCCGTCCTTATTCCATGTATCTCCCCCGTCATTTCCCCCCTCGGTATTCCTGTCCTTACTCCCGTCTTTATTCCCTTGTCGTTTTCCCCCGTCATTTTTCCGCCATTATCCCCGTCGTTATACCCCATCATTATTCTCGTTTTCCCCCGTCGTTATTCCTATTGTTACTCCCATCCTTATTCCCTTGTCATCCCCCCCCAATTATTCCCCGTCATTTCCCCCGTGGTTATACCCCCGTCGTTATTCCCATCATTATTCCCTTGTCGTTTTCCCCCGTCGTTATTCCCATCATTATTCCCTTGTCGTTTTCCCCCGTCGTTATTCCCATCATTATTCCCTCGTCGTCCCCCCCCCTTATTCCCGTCCGTATCCCCCATCGTTATTCCCTTGTCGTTTCCAGCAACCCAATCGGGATTCCCTTACCTGATTATGGCGTTGTACCTATCTTTGGATGCACTTCTAGCAGGAGGCCAGTGAAGACAACATGGATCCAGCTGAGAAAGCCTGGCTTACAGCACCATTACCGAATCCAACATTGCGTGCTGGGAAGCCCAAACAGCGCTGACAACATGATGATGATGATGACGATATGGGGTCTGGTGGGGGGAGAAAGAAGCAACGCAGGGAAAGTGGTGGCCGAGCGCGTGGTAGGGGGGCATCAACTGGACGGCGGGGCATGCGTCGGGCAGCAAGTAACCGCCGCCGTACAGGGGATGACGCAGAGGAGGAGGAGGAGGAGGAGGAGGGGGAGGCGGCAAGTGGGGACACCTCCGCAAGTAGCAGCGATATGGCACCATCATTGGGGGTTTCAAGTGGCACGGGAAGCAGTGGGGGCCATGCACATCAACCGGAAATGAGGTCGTCACGCCGGGGTACCCGAGGGGCGCTGCCTCCTGTGACAGCACGTACGAAGCAGCGGTTTGCGGCAAGCAGGGCACAAGTAGCCGGCGCCCCAGAGGGAGCAGGGGTGGGCGTTAGTGCAGAGAAAATGGCACGTACATGCCTATCCTTCTTTTGCTTGAACCGTGGTGTATGTATGACGAGTATTAGATTTGTTCTGACTCCGACATTGGTTTTCTTACTTGTGGCAGTGTGGATTGCGGTTACTTGCATGGATTGCGGTAAACTCTGTGTGTGGTCTTCAAAGAAGTGGCGGACATGTGCAAGTATGCGACAATAACCTTTACTTGCAGCAGTATGTATTTAGATAGTTACAAAATAGAGAGCATCATTAGGTAACCATAGACAGGTACGATGTTAGTTAGTTGGTTAGTTAGGTAGGAAGCTAGATAGGTGGGCAGAGATACCCTAGATACCCTATCTACACATCATTCATAGTAATGGTAGGTTCGATAGATGATGAATAATAATATGCCTATGATAGGACATGACGCTAATGACAGGCCATGAAGCTAAATAATCGCCGTATTTATTTGGAATGCGAAATGGTCGCTTCCGTTTGTACCCTCCATGCCAGTCATTGTAACTTTCCATAAAATGCCGTTTCCATTCCATAAAATGCCTTCCATAAAATACCTTCCATAACCTGGTGGCAGGCTTATGGATTCCATACCAAAATAATATGGAGGCCATTTTATGCAAAAGGACGATAAATTTTATGGAAGCCAGGACCCCCCATTTTCCCAGAGTGTACATGCATGACAGTTTGTAAAGTACGACCAAAGCATATGTCCTTTAGGCAAGCTACAATCATAGGATTTCACGTATTAGTTTCTAATTAATAAACAGTCTAAAAAATATTATTAATACAAGCGCGCACAATCTGTCCTGGTAAAAGGAATCCGTCCCAATGCGACAAAGGTGTGACAAAGTTAAGCTCCAAAACCTGGAAATGCCGTTTCAAATTTATCATTAAAACAGCTTCGGCAAATTTGGAAGCAATAAGAAGGTTCAGGCATCAGTTGGGATGATTGTTGACCAGCTTCTGGAGCGCTCCAGAACCACTAGGAGTTGACTAAGGCTTGATAAAACAACATAAAACCCTATGGCATTGGTTGGGAGGGTACTGGGTGGGTACTGGGTGGGTACTGGGTGGGTAACCCATGGGTAGCGGCGCTATTGGGGTGGGCGGGGTGGGCGGGTAACCTTGTGGAGGGGTAACCCATCGGTTAGCCTGCCTATTAGATAAGTGCTTCCCTTTAAGCAAGTAAAACGACTGGGGAAAATGCCTTGTCTCTGCAACTGACTACGGCAAAACTATTATGAGGTGAACCGAACGCGCTTAACACAAAAAATGAGCAATCATACTATAAGAAATAGACTGGAGTCTATGCAGGGTGAGCTATCTAACAATAATCAGAACCAAATCTCATTTTTTGGACACACGTGCACAACATGCAGAACGGTCCCAGATTTCATGAAGTATAATTGTGACGGGATTTCCGTCACTTAGAAAGTTAAAGTTAAGCTGGTTGTGAGTTCCCTTGAACGCCTTTAGTCTCCAGACCTCCGCTCTCACTCCCTGGAGCACCCATATGGGCGGCGACCCTTCAGAGACCGTTATGTGGTGCTCCGAAGTTAGTTAGTTAATTAAGTTGTATAGGTTTAGGTTAATTATATAGTTGTTATTATTATAGTTATAGTTATGTTAGAGATGTCTAGGTGATCAGCCTAGCATCCGTTACACTCCCCCCCCTTTAGCTGCTGACGTCCCGGCAGCGGGGTAAATAGGGAAAGTTAAGCGCTTGACGGTAGCGAGTATCGTAATCGGCAAGATACTACCCGGTCGTGTACACATACTGGGGCATTTAAATTTAATTGCTGGGTACTGGCCACATCGGTTTGGCAGCATCACAAGAAGTTTAAGAGTTAAGTCTTGGATGTTCAGACAGAAACACCTCTCCGTCAAGGGTCTGCGTTCTGTCTGACAGCCCAATATTCAGCGAGGGCTTGCGAGCAATTCGTTAGATTGCGAGCTGGCTCCCAGGTGTTACATTCAACACCATATCCCATCCATTTAATGAGGTAGTGGGAGGGTTTCTTGCCCGGTTTCTTGGGTTTATGATCCAAGATCGATTGAACTTCATGTTCAAGGGTATTGTTAATGAGTTCTGGCGGAGGTGGGGCAGGGGTGCACCCATCATCCTTCCATGTCCTGAGTAAGGAGACGTGGAATATGGGATGTATCTGCCAGGATGGTGGTAGTTGCAATTTAAATGCAGTCATACCAATTTGCTCCATTACGGAGAAAGGTCCAACCCATCGGGGAAGGAACTTATGGGTACCAGAAGAATGTAGTAAATTCTTCAGGTTTTTAGTATTTGGGAGAACGAGGTCTCCCGGTTTGTAAGAAGCATCAGTACGGGTTCAGTCTGCAAATCTTTTCTGCTTGGCCTGAGCCTCCGCAAGACAGTGTTTTGCGTTACGTACGGCTTCCTTAAGACGTTGGTTAAAGTTATGAGCTGTTAAGTTAGGGGTTGGGATATCCACCGCACACTTAAAGGAGTAAGTGGATGTTGGCCATAGTTGAGCATAAATGGGGTCGTTTTAATAGACTCCTGGTAGCTATTGTTAATTGCGAATTCAGCAGCTACCAATAGGGTATCCCAGTTATCTTGGGTGGGGTTGATGTAATGTCGTAAGTATTCTTCCAGAATACGGTTAGCTCGTTCCGTTTGTCCATCAGTTTGAGGGTGGAACGCGGTTGAGGTTAATTGTTGAATGCCAGTTAGGCGGCATAGTTCCTTCGCAAATGCGGAGGTAAATCGAACATCACGGTCTGTGATTAAAGTTTTAGGGAGACCGTGATGTTTCCAAACATGCTCAGTGAAGAGGTTAGCTACGTCTTCAGCTGTGCAGTTAGTGGTTGTTGGGGCAAAGTAGACCATTTTAGATAGTCGGTCCACAAATACCAGCATTGCGTCATGGTTATGCTGGGTCTTGGGTAGTTGAGTAATGAGATCCATACTCACACTCTCCCACCTTCGGCTAGGGATAGGTAAGGGTTGAAGTAAACCTTGTGGATGTTTATTAGAGGGTTTGTTATGTTGACAGTCTGGACAGGATGCGATGTAATCGTCAACATCACTGTGCATGTGAGGCCACCAACAAATAAGTTGGAGGTTTTTAAGAGTCCGGTTACAACCTCCATGTCCACCGTATGGGGGATCATGGGCCATTTGCAAGGCATATTGCCTTGTAGCAGGGTCATTAGGAATAACCAAAAGGCGGTGTTTATCAGATTTTCGCCAGTAAAGGTTATCGGAAAATTCAAAACGTGGGTTTAGACAAGTCTTTTGATAAAAAGCTTGTATAGATGGGGAGGAATTCAGTTGAAGAACTCGTTCCAGAAGAGATAGGTTAAGGTTAGGAGGACGGATACTTTCAGATGAGCGCGGTGAGGAGTGAGAAGCCTGAACTCGACGCCCCTCAACACGTTCAACCACCGGAGCCTGAGCTGGTGGTAGACCAGCCTGAGCCGGATCTCCTGAGAGCATACGTGTACGTTGTCGGGTTAAGACAGCAATTGTATGAGCGGGGGTCAAGGTTCGATGGGGGTGGTAAGCCCAATCAAATTTGAAACGCTCATGCTGTACACACCATTGAATTGGTGGACGTGCGGCGATAGGTTGCTGGGTAATACTAAGTAACGTGTTGAGTAAAGGTTGGTTAAGGTGGTTTAATGTTAGGATCCGTTAGTGGGATCGTGTGGCTGACATCCCGTTCAGGGGGAAGGCCGGTTAAAGGAGCGAATACATCTTTGTATTCATCGAGAAGGTTAAGTAAGCGTTGATCTGGGATGAGGTTGGGGTTAGGCGGAAGCGTGGGGGCTGAGTCGCCCGAGAGGGGTTTAATTATAGCTAGGAAGACTTGGTCTTCCTCATTATGTAAACTTTTAATGAGTTGGGTTGCACTCATAAGGGGGTTAGTTGAAGGGTTAGTTAAGTTAGTTCGTAAGGTGTACTTCCGGTTGGAAGTTTGGACCCGAATACTACGGGTAGCGTAGTCCAAACAAGCCTTATATTGCGTACACCAGGCATCACGAAGGATGACATCATAGGCATCGGTTAAATCCATAGCTGTTAGATACACAGGACATTTAAACGCCTGGGCTGTGATGGTACCCTGCAGATAACCTAATGGTTTCTGACAGTGACCATTAGCCATTTGAACTGTATCTAAGGAAGCTAGATGGATATGTAGGTTATATTTAAGTGCAAAGTTAGCGTTAATAAAAGAGGTGGAAGCACCACTGTCTACGAGAATGCGTGCAGGGTATCCATTAATGTGGCATTGTGATGTGGCCGCTAGTATGATGCAAGGTTGGGGTTAAAGGTTTAGGGCCGGGAGCATCATACCAGACTTGAACGGGGTACTGAAGCGGTTTAGTTTGCTTTTGTGTACCAGAAGGGTTAATAGAGTGAAAAAGGTTAGTGCCAAAGCGGCGTGGATAGATGGGGTTACTTTCAGCATGTTCGACATGTTGAACTCAGGAATAACTACGTTAATTGTAGCTTGATGGTTAGCAGCATTAGTTGCCGGTGTTGAGAATGTTAGACCGTGTGATAATGAAGAATGTCGACCGCTTGGTTAGTAAAGCGGACTAGAGTCATCGACCGGTCGTGGAAAAGGAGGCTGCGGTTTAGGTGGCGCAGGAAAACCTTTCTTTTCCATGAAATCGTGAACGCAAGTTAATTCATCTGGAGATGCTGGAAACGCATCTAAATCACAAACCATTACTTGGTGGGATATATAGTTATGTTGCAGATAAAATGGCGAATCGCGTTAGTGCGATCCGTGTGCAAGGTATTAAGCGCCGTTTAATATTGGCGACTTAATTTAGCTGCCGCAGCCGGGTTAACGTTCGACTGCGGAGCGGCGGGGCCCGGAAAAGGCGGCGCGATGGGCGGCGTTGACGGCCGATCGCCCGATAAAGCTCCGGAATGGTCCGCTGTAGTGAAGCCCAATCCATGTATTGCAAAATAACGGCGAAAACTGGTAATGGGGCTTGCGTTGAATTGCATTAGTAGCGAGGTCAGCTCAGGAGGCTAGTTATCCTTGCGCTTGCGCTTCTAATGGTTTGCTAAAGGTTAGTAGTTTGGGTTCGATTGATGAAAATTGTTAAGTAAAATAAGCACTAGGATCGTCCATTTCAGAGTCCATATTGGGCAATGGTGCGAGTACCAGCGAAAAGTTAGGTTTGAAGGATCGAAAATCCCTGGATACCAACTGTGACGGGATTTCCGTCACTTAGAAAGTTAAAGTTAAGCTGGTTGTGAGTTCCCTTGAACGCCTTTAGTCTCCAGACCTCCGCTCTCACTCCCTGGAGCACCCATATGGGCGGCGACCCTTCAGAGACCGTTATGTGGTGCTCCGAAGTTAGTTAGTTAATTAAGTTGTATAGGTTTAGGTTAATTATATAGTTGTTATTATTATAGTTATAGTTATGTTAGAGATGTCTAGGTGATCAGCCTAGCATCCGTTACAATAATATTAATATTGAAAGTTTTTGTGAGACCCTCACGGTTGCATATATTTAAATACTATCTTGGCCAAGGAGGAAAACATGCACCTACAACCGAGGCTCACGCACTAGCAGCTGCAAATAGATATAAATTAAGCGTATCTAGCAGAAATTGCAGCAGCGAGCTTTTGACACTCACTTGCCCGTCAGCAACCGAAGCGGCGGAGCGAGGTTGATAGCGGGTGGATGGAGCGAGCATGTCTACATCAGCAGCTATCGGCCTAAACATATTTGTATGTGCATGGCCAGGCTGATGCTGGTATATGCTGGTATTCCCCATCCCTTTACCCCCCCCCATATAACATTACCCCTACCCCGGGGTAAGGTTATTGACCCCCCCTCTAATGTCAGGGTTACCCCTCCAGTTACCCCCCTGTATAACATCACCCCTACCCCGGGGTAAGGTTATTGACCCCCCCCTCTAATGTCAGGATTACCCCTCCAGTTACCCCCCTGTATAACATCACCCCTACCCCGGGGTAAGGTTATTGACCCCCCCCTCTAATGTCAGGGTTACCCCTCCAGTTACCCCCCTGTATAACATTACCCCTACCCCAGGGTAGGGTTATTGACCCCCCACTCTAATGTCAGGGTTACCCCTCCAGTTACCCACCCCAGTTAAGGTTACCCCTACCCCGGGGTACGGTTACTGACCCCCCCTTGTAACGAGGGGGGGTCAGTAACTGCTACCCTCTCCCTTACTGGCCTGTGTAACATTTACGGGGGGGTTACCCCCCTTCTGGTGCCATAGGGAAATTCTCAAGAAAACCTCTATATTGTTTTAACAATATTATTAAATAAGACTTCCAATCAAGCTTATTGTGGTTACATACAAGTACCTTCAGAGGAAGAGATGGCAGGGGAAGCTGGTTTCAGTACTACTACTGCTGAGCTGCTTGCACTGGGCTTTGAGTAGCATGTAAATAAAGACAGAGCCCTACCTTACATTAACCCCAAAATTATTCCTTATGAAATTTGACTAAAAGAACTATTGTTTCCCTATAATACACAAGCATTTGTGACCCCGGAAAACGTTTTTGTGCGTGGGTTCCGGGCATCTCTGGAACATTTATGGCCTTGCCAGGTAGAAGTCCGGGGGACACCCCGGA
The DNA here is from genome assembly GCA_019650235.1 of Volvox reticuliferus. Lineage (NCBI taxonomy): Eukaryota > Viridiplantae > Chlorophyta > Chlorophyceae > Chlamydomonadales > Volvocaceae > Volvox > Volvox reticuliferus. Next base: position 1,366,975 of record BNCP01000013.1, on the reverse strand, counting down.
AAAGAATTTTTAGGGCTCCGGGGATGCCCTGAAAAAACAGCCACCCCCTTGAAGAACCCTGGCACCTACACAAGCAGGATTAATGGTCTGTATATGGGTCCATCCAGACAGAAGGATCGACGACCCAGATTGTCGTGCCAAACAATGATTCCCTTCGTCCATGATATCCTTTCCCATTTTCATGAGGATCCGTTGGCAGGACACCCGGGTTGCACGCGGTTGGTCGAGCTGGTGCGATGTTCATGCATTCTGGTGGTCTCGTCTTGCAAGGGACACGGAAAACTGTGTGCAGACATGCATGCAGTTTGTGCCAGCGTAACAAGGCTCTGTCCGTCGGGTAGGGGCCACGGGTTGTTACAACCTTTGCCTGTCACTCATGTGCCTTGGGAAAGTGTTTCCATGGATTATGTGGTCACGCTGCCCAAAACTGAGGGGGAATACAACGCTGTGCTTGTCGCGGTTGACCGTTTGATCAAAATGGTTCACCTGGCACCCACCATGTTGACCTGCACTGCTGAACAGATTGCACGCCTCTATTGACAATGTGGAATCTATCCTAAGCGTTTCCTGTACGGCCTTACTGACTAACGGAATGCGACGTCACGGCACGGCATCACGGATTACTGGATCGGCCTCTCTTTAGTAATAATATACTTGAACGGCTCATGTATGTAATGTAAAATATTTACGGAAAAAATGCGTAGTGTTTCACGTTACCGCAGCCCTTGTTCTGGAGCATGGTTGCCAGCGCTGCTTGTTATGTTGATGCCGGCGGCACCATTACGGTACGTTTTATGAGTAGGATTAATGCGCTCTTCCACTAATAGCTTCTGCTGGTACCAACGCTAACTGGTGGCTTGCTCAAAAGCGCCTACCGATATGTCACAATAGTCGTATCAGAAAGCCCTATATGCTTTCTACTCGCAGTGCAGCATTGTATATTCCTCAAACGGGCGCGGCCTCCTTCAACGTCGCAGGTGCGTCACTCGATGCGTCACTCGATGGCCAGCAGGGCGATGAAAGCTTATGACACCTTTAAGTATTTTTGCCCTACTGAAGACACGATTTATAAGTGAATTTATACGTTACTTCCAGTCGGCAGTTAACGGTTGAATTGAAATGTATTGCCTCAAGACTATGTGTTACAAGTAAACTGGCTCATCAGCCTGGCTTGTTCTGACATCGCCCGGACCGTGCCATCATCACATCATATGTGACGTGATTGGCTGACGTAACGTTAGATAATGCTGCGCTTGTTAAGGCCAACTCGCAATGATGTCTTCGTGCTTCAGACGGGCTAGCTGCGTGCGTGCGTCACGTGCCTGTCTGCCAGCATCTTACCACGTCCACCCTCAACCTCCGACCAATCGCGCCCGGCGCGTTCCCATTGGTCTCGATACCATGTTAGAAAGATAAGCGCCCGGACCCCGGCCGTTCTAATTACTTCTTTCTCATTCCCCTGGTATATCACCGTGTGTCGCTCATGTTCAACATTTATGCGCTTTAGAATGACGAAGCTGTGTATAATGCGAACACAATTTGCGAACGGCTAAAACTTGTAACGGCCCCAACAAGTGCTGGCACAACCCATTTCGTCCATACCTACATAACATGGCCATAAGAATGCCGTCGCTCGCTGTCCGGTCTTTCCTCGTTGCACAGTAACACCTTCCATGCACCGATGGTTTTGGTAGGAGGCATTGGGGATGCAGCTGTTGTGCACCAGCGCCTGGCATCGTCCGCATCTGCTGCTCCTCAAGGTTCCGATGACCGCCAGCCAAACCCATCGTTCTTGCATTCGCTTCTGGAGCTTCCCAACACCGATTGGAAATTCACTTCGGCGACAGCGACCCTGGCGCTCGTTGACCCCATCTTTCCACGGCCGCCGACTCCATCTCCAACGGTCAACCAACGGAATAGCTCTCCCCTGCCCAAACCCCCTTCTCCTTCTTCCCAGCGAGCTCCCCCACTGCCACCTCCCCCTAGAACCAATCCGGCACCGATACAGTCCTTCAAACCCCCCCAACCTTCTCCACCATCTCGGTCACCGCCGGTCCAGCTGCGTCCTCGTCCCCCACTCCCAATGAGTCCTCGGCAACCCTTCCCACGGCCACCCGGATTATCGCCATCCCGGACCCCACCAAGAACCTCGTCCCAGCCGCCCAGCCCCTCTCCCCCTGGGCCGCCACCTTCACTGAACCCCTCACCGAAGAAGAACAGTCCAGTAAAGGTTAAACCTTCACCACCAGGTCCCCGGCCTCCTAGACCTCCCCCACCTTCTCCAATGCCGCCCCCTCGGCCCCCCTTAAAGTACCCACCGCCCTTACCCGCACCAAGCCCTCCACCACCCGATGGCAAGCCAAAAGAGCCTCCTCCCCCTCCACCCGTACCATTTCCTCCATACTTACCATTAGAGCCCCGGTCACCGCCACCGCCACCGCCACCTTCTCCCCCGCCACCGCCTCCACCGCCCCCCCCGGTATTGGTACCGCCCCCGATATTGGTACCGCCCACCCAGCCACCGCCTCCACCGCCACCGCCTCCACCGCCTCCACCGCCACCGCCTCCACCGCCACCCTCGCGACGGCCGCCGTCTCCACGGCCACCCTCTCCACGGCCACCCTCTCCACGGCCACCCTCTCCACGGCCACCCTCTCCAAGGCCACCCTCTCCACGGCCACCCTCTCCACGGCCACCCTCTCCAAGGCCACCCTCTCCACGGCCACCCTCTCCACGGCCGCCGTCACCGCCGCCACCCTCTCTACGGCCACCCTCTCCAAGGCCGCTGTCACCGTCGCCACCCTCTCCACGGCCGCCGTCACCGCCGCCACCCTCTCCACGGCCACCCTCTCCAAGGCCACCCTCTCCACGGCCACCCTCTCCACGGCCGCCGTCACCGCCGCCACCCTCTCCACGGCCACCCTCTCCACGGCCACCCTCTCCACGGCCACCCTCTCCACGGCCACCCTCTCCACGGCCACCCTCTCCAAGGCCACCCTCTCCACGGCCACCCTCTCCAAGGCCACCCTCTCCAAGGCCACCCTCTCCAAGGCCGCTGTCACCACCGCCACCCTCTCCACGGCCACCCTCTCCAAGGCCGCCGTCACCGCCACTGCCACACCCACCGCCATGCCCACCGCCACCCCCATCACCAAGTCCACCACGGCTGCTATCCCCACGAGGGCCTCCCAGATCACCGCCTCCCTTCCCCAGTCGACGTTCTCCCAGTCCATCCTCGTGGACGTCATCACATCCTTCTCCATCACCCGCACTGTCACAACGCATGAGGCACATGCTCCATTGACCAATCGTGTTATGTCAGTGAACCACTACGCAGTTCGCCCAACCCCCCTCAATACGCACCCCTGGCTTCTTCCCCATTTAACTATTGGTCATGACTCTTTGACTGCGTTATTACTTATACACACGCCTGCTTCTGATGCCTTCTTTACAACCCCGCCATGACTATTGCCATTGCGCAAGTGGGTAAACCCACCGACGACCTATCAAGCAAGTCGATTTGTATGTGTGCTTGGCTGGCGGCAAGGACACCTCGTGTATTAAGGGGAAGCAGACATGCAGTGATGGGCAGAGGGGCACGCCAACGAAAGCAGTCTGAGGTCAGGGAAGGGCAGCTGTGGCATTGAAGGGATGGCGCGGATGTCTACCTGCAGGATGTTGTATCACGGTTTGCCTCACACGCATGCACCGGACCATGTGACCCGTTTAGGTGCCTGGCAACCCGCTATCAAGTGCATTGTGGTATTGGCACTGAGCTCTATATTTATGCATCAATAGATCAGTCTTAATGCGACAACCAACATTGTGCGAGCACATGAGGGATTTAGCATTCTATTGGCATAACATGATAAGCATTAATATCATGTTCATGACTGTGCAAATGGTTCGACCGCGCGACGCACAAGTGTGAGAATGCGGCTTGGAATGCGCGACGCCGTGTGGAAGCTTCAGTCATGCGACCAGAGCAAGTCTGCGTATGCGCACTAGAATAAATGTCTGAGAGCGTGCATTACCATATACTGATTTATCATGCAATATCCACTACACGTGCGCATATGGAACACGACTGAGTGAGTGATATCTGCATCAACATGATGGTTAGGCCACATAACGAACAATGCCAATTGCCGCAAATGCACTGCTTTAATACTGTGAAGGCTAATGTACGATGAAATATTGGCCGCGACATAACTACGAACTTGTCACACATGAGGATCAAGGATCTGTGTGAGACGTGGCCAACGTGGCGAGTGGCGAGTACAAGACGTACAAGGACGGCCTTGTTTGTATCGAATTCAACTTGCTTTCAATCTCCCTTGATCGGACTGTCATGAACATTGATATCCTGAGCCTGGATGCGCTCTATCTGGCCCGAGCTGAGCTTGAGTATTACTAGGCCCTATGTCAGCGTTTACCCCCGTAATGGGACCAGTGAGGGTCCGTAAAAATGTAACCCCATAACGGACCCCACCCCATCAGGGGGAAGGTTTTCGTCCGACCCATAATGGGCTTTACCCCCTATACGGCCCTTAACGCCGTTTACGGGCCGTAAATGTAACAGCCTACCTGGCACCTGATCTAGAGGTCGCTAGTTCGATCCTAGCAATTCGCACCAATGTAACAGCCTACCTGGCACCTTAGAAGAGACGACTAAACCGAGATGGAGGTGTTGATAAACACCGGGGTCTGCCCAGGGATTATATACTCGTTTGTCGTACGGCATAGGCGCAGATGTGGTAGTGTTGTACCATTAGATGACGGCTTCTGAACCATCTGGAGAGTTGGCGATAGAGATCTGACCATGTACGGTTACCATGTACCGGATTGTACAGCCATAGCCGTAACTATGTACTGCTCTGTACCGGATAGATGTATATGTACCGCTATACGGTATGCGCCTTTATAATAATTAATAGGTTAGAGAGAAATGTGTTTATGGAAACATTATAAGTCACGATGTAGTCTGTTACAGTAAACAGGCCCCCCGCCATAAGGGGTCCCGTTATGATAGATGGGCCATAATGGGTAGGGACAGTTGTGGCCTTGTAAGCTTACAATACACTTATAATAGGGATTTTTGTCTATGATGATCCCACATGCCACAGCACAAGCCATCATCCATACCTTCATCTGCTGTCACCAACCCACATCCCTGCCTTGATCCCCTCCTAAACCAGCGCTATAGGTGCCATTCACACTGCCCTTGTCACCAGCAGCTAAAACTGCAAAGATAGAAAATGAATCCCTACCATACACACATGGATGCAGAAGTATGTATGGGCAGAGCACACATTGCATCCATGATGGTATCATGCTCCCCTACCTTCCCCTTTGTTGTCCTACCTATTCCGTCCCCTTCATTCTTACCCCCAAACCCTATGTCCTCACCATTCCGTCCCCTTCATTCTTACCCCCACCTGCTTCCCTGTCCATCACCTCTGTTACACAAACTGTACCTTTCTGGCTTCATTGCAACCCCTCACCACTCATCAGTCACCACCTATTTCCCCAGCCACTCCAATGCACTTCTGCCAGCCTCTGTTACATCCTATTATTGCCATGATCTTGGCGATTATGACCACCTTCTGGTTCAGAACCAAAGCATTTCTTAACATTGCCATTATCCTCTGCTGAACCTGCAGCTTGTAACAGCCTACCTGGCACCTTAGAAGAGACGACTAAACCGAGATGGAGGTGTTGATAAACACCGGGGTTTTCCCAAGGATTATATACTCGCTTGTAGTACGGCATAGGCGCAGATGTGGTAGTGTTGTACCATAGATGACGGCTTCTGAACCATCTGGAGAGTCGGCGATAGAGATCTGACCATGTACGGTTACCATGTACCGGATTGTACAGCCATAGCCGTAACTATATATTGCTCCGTACCGGATAGATGTATATGTACCGCTATACGGTATGCGCCTTTATAATCATTAATAGGTTAGAGAGAAATGTGTTTATGGAAACATTATAAGTTATGATGTAGTCTGTTACATTCCTCCCCACCTGAAGCGAGAGTCCCTGCGAGCTCATTGACTCTACAGAGTTGAATTATATCCCTTGGGGGTGTGTGGAGTATTACTTTTTCCAAGCATGCTTAGCCTTTGGCTTAGGTTGAGGCTCTGGCTTTTGCCTCTTTCGTGTTTCTTGGGTAGCCCAGTATTCATCAATGGCAGCGTCAGTTATATTAGTTTCTGGCTCCCAACTGTTATGCTCAGGGCCGTAGCCTTCCCACGACACCAAGTACTCCCCTCGTGTTTTCCCTCGACCATAGGATTTATCTCTGTGATCCAGTAGTCTGTCGACTGCCCAGTAGGGTCCATCGTCCAGAACTGCTACCGGTCCGGCTGGTGTTCGACCTGTCCCTTCAATATAGGGTTTTAGCAGGGAAATATGGAAGACATCATGGATTCGGTATTCCGGCGGCAGGCTGAGTTTTACAGCTACAAGGCCAATAAGTTTAGTGATTGGAAATGGTCCGATCCATTGTGGCAAAAATTTTGTGGTTCCTGGAGTTTTGAGCCGGATATTTTTCGTGCTCAGAAGGACTTTTTGTCCCACCTTATATCCAGAATCCCTGCGTTTCATATCAGCATATTTTTTGAAATTATCTTGGGCCCGTTGGATAAACATTTTAGCTCTGTCGACAGATTCTTGTATATCACTGCAAAATCGGGCAGCTGCAGGAACACTAGCATCCTGCATACCCAATAAATTGGGAAGCCGTGGTGTTCGGCAATAATTCAGTTGAAAGGGTGTTGCCTTGATGGACTCTTGGTATGAGTTGTTGATGGCGAACTCAACCATTGAAAGCTTTGTGTCCCAGTCATCTTGTGATGGGTTCACATAATTTCGGAGGATCTCTTGCAACAGTCGGTTCATCCGTTCTGTTTGCCAATCCGTTTGTGGATGATAAGCCGTAGATAGTCGCCGCTCTGTGCCAGTTAGGCGCATGAGCTCTCCCCAGAATTTGCTTACAAATTGGGGCCCTCTTTCGGAAACTACCCCCTGCCAACTATGGGCCGGGCTAATTAAGCCTGACAGCCCAAAAGTTAGAGACGTTAGAGGTGTTACAATATTACCACTTTATCGGCGACTGTTACACTTAATTAGGATGAGCTCATTCTGTGGTTTTGTGTTACACGGTGTCTGGTGCTGTCTGGTTTAATTACGATGGGAGCATTTGATTGTAAATGTTGCCTGACTTTGTTATGCATGGTTACACCTGTAATTTTTGGCTAAGATTAATGATGAGACATTACAGATTGCGACGCAATTTTTGCCCGTATTGTTCGGCGATATTATAACGTGTAACCATCATGGCCACTCAGTCCAGAGAAATATGCAATCTTCTTCCGCCCTAAAAAGACCTGATCCAAGTCGGGATCGAACCTGCGACCACTCTCGTCTTGGAGGCATGTGACGTATGGCTTATCTTGTTCTTCCTCTGCGACGATGTGATGTTCGATGAGTCATTTATGTGGTTAAGGAGTATCTATAGTTTCCTAAGCCGACTACATACATCCATGTCCCCGTCGGGATCGCTCACAAACATGTTCATATGATCGAGTATAAAATCACAGGGTTTAGTATGTGCTACAATACCGTCAATGGGCACTATGTCAGCTTTTCCCATGCTCGCGATCATTGCTTTACATTCTTTAGCTAGCTTTACAGAAGTTAACAGCATACCGAAAATGAAATGCTTGACATATTTGGAACTGCATTGTTGCATCTTTACTTTTGGAAAAAAATTATGCGAGCCTGTTATATTTCTTATGTAATGCACAACTGCCTGATGTGTGACAGTCAACGACTTGCTAACTGTAGAATCCAGACTTGCTGGTCTGGATCTTACAGTTGCTTTCTGTTACTACGTTTGAATTGGAACTACCGAATCCAGACTGCCTGGTCTGGATTCTACAGTTGTAGCATTCAGTTGTATTCACAGTCATCGTACTGCTGATTTCTGGCCCTACGTTTGAGTTATAACTCCGATTCTAGACTATCTATCTAAGCTGGATCTGACCACTCCTGTTGAAGTAATGTGATGGCGGAGTGCATATTAAAACACGCGTCCCATGCGAATCGATCCCAGCACCACTACAACTCTCTGTAACATGGCATCAATTCTACCACAGACGAAACATGATGTAAAAGTGAAATAAAACAAATTTATAGCTGGTCTTTCAACCACGGGCCGGCGCCCGGGCAGCACTGGCCCCCTCAGCATGGCGCCTGCTGGGCTAAGCTCAACCCCGAGCTCCCTGCGCGGTACGAATGTCCCCTGGGCGCGTGTGCATGGTAGGGCCCCCCAGCCACCATTAAGAGCACGCACAGTGTCCTCAACACCAACACACATCAGCCAGGGAAGGACGCTTACACCGCAATGGCTTCAACCCTTGAAGCCCCTGCGATGATGCCACATCCGCTGGTGGGTGCACGGACCCACAGGTCGCCATCCATCCTTGCGACTGCCAGCTACCGCCTCCTCGGCTTGCAGCAACTGAGTAGTAAAAACAGTGCAATGAATTTCTACGGCGGCAATGCTGACCTCTCATCAGCGACCGCTGCCACTGGTGGTGCTGGCGGTGGCTGCTCTGTGGGGACGACATGGGTGGGCAATCAATGTTTCCGATTCAGACCACGTGGGTTTCTGTACAGCAGAAAACGTGGACATTGGGATTCATTTCGCACAGCTAAGTGGGGTTCCCCAACGGTGGGGTGGATGTGGATGGGGAACGGAGGGGGCAGCGACGGCGGCAGGGAGGGACGGCGACGGGGGCAGGTAGGTAAGTGAGGGTGCAACCCCCGTTGCCGCCCCTCCATGCTGCCATCACCACCATACCCGCCACCCATCCCACCCTTTGCAGTCGTGCTTACCTTCCCAAACAGTGATTGATAGTGTGGTGGTGCTGGTGGAGGTAAGGACGTGGAGAATGGGGTTGGATGATGGCCTGTACTGCACGGTGTCATGTTCTGTTTACTCCTAAGGCCTTTAACATTGTTTTACAAAATTAATAAATAATAATAACTAATAGGTGTCCTTACATCCTAACCTACTTAAATCATTCTAGTTGTTTGAATAGGGCTACTATGTTTCCTCGACATCTCGTCCCACTACCACACGATTAGTTGCAGATCTTTAATGGACGAAATCCTATAGATACTGTTGCCTTTTCCTATAGCGATCAGCGGTTCATGTCTACAGGACGCTGTTAGACAAGCCGCCATGCATCTGGACGAGGCGGCGCTGCTCAACGAGTGTGGCGAGATGCAGCAATATATATGGAAATACAGCGGTAAGTAATAGAAGCATTTTTTGAGTGGGGAGGGCGCAAAGACAGGGTAAAAAATGGCGGCGAAAGTCACGATGGGGGCGATTTTCGGGGGATAAAATTTTTAGCCGCACAGCGCGGCAGTCGTGCAGCGCGGCAGCGGTGCGGAGCGGAAGTCGCGCAGCGCGGCAGCCGTGGAGCGCGGTGGCCGCGCAGCACGGAAGCCGCGCTGTGCGACTTCCGCACCGCGCCGCACCGCTGGCGCGCTGCATTGCTACTCTGCTGCACCGCTGCTGTGCTGCGCGGCTTCCGTACTGGTTCACTGCCGCTCTGCATCGCTACCGCAATGCACGGTGATGCCCTCATGCTGCTTCAATGCCGCCTCATTGTGCTGTCGCCACGTTGCATTGCTGCCGCACGGTGATGCTGCACCACTGCACTGCCGCCATGCTGCACCGACGCCATACTGTGCTCCCTCCATGCTGTGCCGCCTTCACGCTGCATCACCGCCATGCTGCGCCTCCGCCACACAGCACCACCGCCACGCTGTGCTGCCGCCGTGCTGTGCCAGAAGTGTGTGTGCGGGGGTAAGTCTGGTACTGCAAGTCATAGGTGATGACACTATTTCGCATGTTGTAAATACTCTAATGACTTTGCTGTGTGTTCTTTGCCTTCTCCTACGTGCCTGCAGGTGCATGGTCCACATTCTAATGTTGATTGGCGCTAGATGCGGGTATGGATGGGATAGGAATTGGGAGGGCGGGTGGAGGGGTATGCAGGGCCGCAGTGGGATGGAGGGGTGACGGAGGCGGGGGGGAAGTAACAATATAGGCGGGGGCGGAAGGAGGGGCGACGGGGGCGTGGGGAGGGGTGACGGAGGCGGGGGGAGGTTTGACGGAGGCGGCGGAAAGATTGAAGGAGGCAGGGGAATGGATGACGAAGCCAGGGGGGAGGGGCACCGGACGCGGGGGAGGCGGTGACACAGGGAAGCTGTTCTTTCTACGCGGTTGTCTTGCTTTGCCACCGTGGCGCCATGCCGCCGTTGTGGTGTCCAGACACCATCGTGACTTCTTCACATGTGTGTTTCGTGTGTTTCCCGCATGTTTATGCTGCCCCCGACATCTGTGCAAGCGCCCTTTCCTATTCTGCTTGGTTTGTGTTTCTTTTGCCGTGTCTGTCATGCACCTGACGTCTGCTGCCCGGGTGTGTGCCTTGTCCGCTGCCGCAGGTTCTTAGCTGTGGCGCCACTGGCTACGTGTACGAATGCTTCAACATTGGCGAGGAACCTAGAACGATATAAGCGAGGGTAAGTTGTGGGGGCGGGTGCAGGGCCGCAGTGGGATGGAGGGGCGACGGAGGTGGGGTTGGAGGGGTGACGGGTGTACATGCATTATGTCCTTGTTGTCCATGGATAGTGTTAGTAGATGTTTTGCCTGCATATCTTTGGTTTGTCACGAATACATCTGTTTTTATGCTGTCCTTATTGCAGGTTTAGCTGCTGGTGCTGATATGTCATTGGTGGCTTCAGGAGGTGTGTGCGCATGTGTGTGCGTGTATGTGCGGGTGTGTGCGGGTGTGTGTACGCGTGTGGGTGTGGGCGTGCGCGTGCGTGTGTGTGTGCGCGCGTGTGTGGGTATGGGTGTGCGCGTGTGTGTGCGCGCGCGTGTGGGTGTGCGTGTGTGTGTGTGTGGGCGTGATCGCGTGTGTGTGTGGGTGTGCGCGCGTGTGGGTGGGCATGCGCGCGCGTGTGTGGGCGTGCGCGCGTGTGTGTGGGCGTGATCGTGTGCGCGCGCATGGGTGTGGGTGTGGGTGCATGCAGGGACAAAGGTTGTACATGTCGTAAGTCTTCGCACGTCTGTAGATAGCAGACGCTGGATGCTGACATTGGCTGGACAAAAATGCCCCTCGGTTTCTTCTGCCTCGCAGTATTGTGCCCGAGAAGACCGTGTACATAATTGAAAGATTCGGGCGATACCAAGGGACGCTGGGCTCGGGACTGCACTTCCTAATTCCCCTGGTACGTTCTAAAAATCCAAAATTTAGTTTTTAAGCAGCCCTTCTCCTTTTTAAAGGCCCCAGATAATATTCGGAAAGTATTGGCCCCCTCAGCACACAAGCCCCCTCGCAATCTCCAGGAATTAGGCCCGTTGCATTCCCAATCCCCATCATGACACTCAGTTTCGTCTCTCCTGTCGTCTCTACTACCTGTACACCCGTCTCGTATCCTCCAGGCTCCCAACCATTCCCAGAACTCCCAAGTTTCGCAACTAGTTATTGCTGAAGCCGTTAAATCCCTACGACTCTGCACATTCCTGTGCCCTAAATCGCCCAAATTTCGTTAAAACTATTAACTCCCTCCAAATTCTTCAAACTTTCCAAAGTTTTCTCTAAATTTCTCCAAACATCTAAAGCTATTTAAATTGCCTCGTCATGTTACAGGTTGATCGGGTGGCGTACGTCCACTCTCTGAAGGAACTCGCAATACCCATCAGTCAGCAAACCGCTATCACAAAAGACAACGTCACCATCACCATGGGCGGCGTCTTGTACGTCAAGGTAGGGCATCGCATGAATTGCCATATGTACCTTCGCAACCCTGCGGACGGCCGGCCTGGGTGAGGGATTCCGGTATCAGACGGCGATTGGTTCTAACCAAATGGTTCTAACGGATGTGGTTCCTCATTTGGGGCTTGCGAGCTTCTAACTTAACTTTTAACATTAGATTTAAATTCAATTTTCTCCTTCTCTATGCTTTGTCCTCGTCCTGGTCTTCGTCTTTTTCCCGTCTTCTTCCACCCTGACAGGTGGTGGATGCATTTAAAGCCAGATACAGAGTGGACAATGCGCTGTATGCGGTCGGGCAGCTGGCGTAGATCACAATGCGCAGGTGGGTAGGGGAAAATGTTCCATAGGTTCGCATATCTGGATTTAAAATTGTTGGACCATGGTTGGACATATTTGATAGCCTGTCTGTCTGTCTGTCCGTCCGTCAGTCCGATTTCTGCATTTTCCCTGGGGCGCCCCTCTCCTCCCACCTAGTGAGCTGGGCAAGATCATGCTGGACAAAACGTTTGAGGAACGTGAGGTACGGCAGACATAGGTCAAGCCGTACACCCGCACAAAAGATCATTGTTCGATGGTTACATGTGAGCGGCATGTCTGGGCCTTACGAACTTGCAGGCTTTGATCACCACCATAATATTTGACCCCAGTTTGCGTTACCCCGTGCCCTCCCTCTTCACCCTGCCTCCTCACCCTCCATTCCCTTTGGCGTCGCCCTGGCCCCATTGCCTGCGTCTATTCCTTCATTTATTCTGCCTCCATTCCCCTTAATTGTAACGCCTCAGGCGCTCAACCACAATATCGTACGGTCCATTAATGAAGCCGCAGAAGTATGGGGGCTGCAATGCCTGAGGTAAGTCAGATAAGTCAGGCAATTGGTAGTTAGCATATCATTTTTAAGCCGTTAGTAAGCTAGCAGACTCAGCTAACGGTGTGCCGTAACGTTCCTGCTGTTTTGCCGTTCCGTCCAGGTACGAGATCAAGGATATCATGCCGCCAGGGGGCATCGTACAGGCCATGGGGCTGCAGGTGAGTACGATAATAACGCACGGCAGTACGTTTGCTTGACAATTTTTTTTGTACGACAAAGCAATATCAATGTCGTGGAGGCTGAGAAGCAGCAGGTGGGTGTGGAGTGTTGCGGTTCTGGGTGTCAACGATTTATGGGCGTGACATGGGATCGGTTTGATTGTACGGCAAATACGGCGTGATGGAGTTTGTCCGCAAGCCAAGACTGACCTGCGCAATACATAATGACTGGATGGCTTCGGTGAGGCTCCTCCAGAGTTTGCTCCGTTGTTTCCTGTTTCCTCTTATCCTCTCCTCCGCTCAACTTTCTTTCACTCCAGGTTATCCTTCTGAGGCTGCCCGACAGCAAGCAATTAACATGGCCCAGGGTGAGGCGGAGGCGCTATTCGCCACCGCCAGCGCCACCGCACGCAGCCTGGATGTAGTTTCGGAGGCACTCACATGATGCGGCGGTGCGGACGTGGCAGCGCTGCGAGTAGCAGAGAAGTACCTTGAGGTGTGGATTGGAGGGCTTGGGGTTTGGGATACATGTGGATTATGTTACTCAATGTGGCCAAGGAAATTGCTGATCCATTCACCCACAGGGGCCCGCTCAGAAACGTTTCCCAGCTGCTCCTCACTCAGTCCGGTTGCGGGGCTGCTGATGTCCTTGACGGAACTGGGGCTGTTGTCTTCACATACATAGGCCCCCATGTTTGATGGTGCTTCTTTCCTTGCAGCACTTCACGTACGACCACAAAGCGTGTGGGCAAAGGCCACTTTCTCCTAGTCAACCCCTTCTATTCCTAATCTTTTTTTCTCCCTCGTATCCACTACCCCCTTTGCATCCTCCGCCATCTCCCATCCTCGCGTTTTTATTTCCCACCGTACCCCGCCCCATCCTCTAGGCCTTCCGCCAGCTCGCCAAGGAAACCACCACCCTAGTCCTCCCCGCCAACACCTCGGAGCCGACCGCAATGGTCACCCAGGCCATGGCCATCTACAAATCCCTGGCGGCGCCGCCGACGGTATCAGTGGTGACGATGCCGCCGCCGTCAGCCGGAAGCGCAGTTGCCCCCCGTGGCCCCCACTTTCCGCCGTCATCCCCAGTCAGCCCAGTTGGTCCTGGAACGAGCGTTCAAGATGTGGGTGGTTCATCGCCTCTGTGCTGGACGCCCCAGGTGTGGAGCTGAGGGCTCTGATGCCAAGCCCATCTGGACTAGCAAGCAGGGTAGCTGGGGACAACACAGCCTTTGCTATCCCATAAGTGGCTGGGCATAATAAATAATGCTGTCATTATTATATATTTAATTTAAAGTGCACTTCACAGGGTGGTTGCTACTAGCCCAGGCAACCCCGTCGCCCCCTTGCCCCCAGTCGCCCCCATCACCCCCAGTTCTCCCCGTTGCCCCCATCGACCCCAGTCGACCCCAGTTGACCCAAGTCGCACCCAGTCGCAACCAGTCACAACCAGTCGACCCCAGTCGACCCCAACTGACAAATGGCCCCGCCGCATGGGCCAAGCACGCGCACCGCACATGACAACATGCCAGAATGCACGTGTACGCCAATTTACATGTGCATATGCACAACGATTGATACATGCACGATGATTGATGCTTGCACACATGATGATTGAGGCGTGTGTGATGATTGATGTGTGAATGATGTGTCCAAGGATGACCGTGCACCTGCTCATGATGAGAAGATTGGCAGCCGGATCCTGAGGTTCAAGTCCAAGAGAGATTTCCTTATGCTGGGCTATTGCTTAATCCTGGCAGACCGGAAGGCGGTCAGCCCCAGGTAAGAATGATATATTAGTGTTAAATCTGGTGCGCCTGTTTGTTTGTGTGCCTATGCATATGTGTGTGTGTATGTGTGTGCATGGGACTCCCCGTGGGAAGGTAGCTTGGGGCTGTTATTACGGCCCTTGGCGATATCCCACGACACCAGCCTTGTCTGGTGTGCCAATCCCTTATCTCTCCTAGTCAGGGGCCGCTTAATCGAGAGTGGTCTCTCAACGGAATGGAGGGATGGGTGTGGAAATGGTCCTTGTCCATTCTGGTCAAGTAGGTGCCATTCAATCGAGAGTGGTGCCCAACACCGATTGGATCGTGATGTTTGTGTGCAATTGTCTCTTTGTGTGTTTGTTTTCTCTGTACATCTGGAAACCTGTTACATCCCAAGCTTAACACTTCTGTGTTTGTTTTTTCCCTTGCAAGATATGCTGCTGCCATCTGGGTTGAAGACGAGGCTGAGCTGCACCTTAAGCAATGGCCTAACACTAGTTCGCATGTTGTGAAGACTCTTGAGGACTGCGCGGTGTGCTGCTTGTCCCTTCCTACATACGTGCCTGCAGGTGCAACACCCACACTATAATTTGTCTGATGCTAGATGCTGGTATAGCTGGGAGGGGAATCAGGGGGCCGGCCAGGGTGTACATCCACCACAGGGTGCAGCTGCAATGCCGTGCCGCTGTGTGCTGTGCTGCTGCTAATATACGCTGCTGTCACACTCTATCACCCACGTGCTGCACTGCGGTCACCCTGGCGCTGGTGATGGAGGCAGCAGGGCAGTCGACGGAGGCAGCGGGGCAGGCCACAGAGCAAGCAGGGCTGGCGACGGACGCAGCGGGGATGGAGATGGAGGCGAGGCAACGGAGGCGGGGTGATGGCGGCGGGGCAGGGTGATGGAGGCACAGCAGGGCGACGGAGGCAAAGGGGGGCCGGAGGCTAGGCGACGGAGGGGGGCAAACAAAGGCAGGGCGGCAGAGATGGGGTGATGGAGCCAGGACGACGGAGGGGGGGTAACGAACATGGGGCAACGAAAGTGGGGTGACAGAGGTGGGGTGACAATTGTGCAAAACGAGCGATTGGTACTCCAAGGGGGTGAGATTGAAAGCAATTTGATGCATTGTTAAGACTTGTATCCTTTGTCCCCTATGTCTGCTTTGTATCCATTGTCTGCTTGAATGCGTCTACTTCCTTTCCTTTGTCTCCTTTGTCTCCTTTCCTTCACTTCCTATGTCTCTTGCATCAATTTAGTGTCCTTTTTACGATTGTTTCTTGCGCCCATCTTCTCTCCTCCAATTAAGCCCGATCAATAACGAGAGGTGTCCCAATGGAGTGAGGTGGATGGGTGTGGAAATGGTCGCATCCTTTCCGCCCAATTAAGCCCGCTTAATAACGAGTGGTGTCCCAATGGGAGATTGGAATCCTAGTGGTTGATTTAGGAACAGTTTTGCTTGTGCACTGCTTGTTCTACACCTTTTTGGGGCCAAAACAATTATGCAAAACAATCTATTGGTACACCAAAGGGGGGGATTGTAAGCTATGTGATGCATTGTTTAGGCGTTGTTTAGCATGCATCCTTCACTTCCTACGTCTCTTGCATCAATTTAGTGTCCTTTTCACGATTGTTTCTTGCTCCCATCTTCTCTCCTCCAATTAAGCCCGATCAATAACGAGAGGTGTCCCAATGGAGTGAGGTGGATGGGTGTGGAAATGGTCGCATCCTTTCCGCCCAATTAAGCCCGCTTAATAACGAGTGGTGTCCCAATGGGAGATTGGAATCCTAGTGGTTGATTTAGGAACAGTTTTGCTTGTGCACTGCTTGTTCTACACCTTTTTGGGGCCAAAACAATTATGCAAAACAATCTATTGGTACACCAAAGGGGGGGATTGAAAGCTATGTGATGCATTGTTTAGGCGTTGTTTAGCATGCATCCTTCACTTCCTACGTCTCTTGCATCAATTTAGTGTCCTTTTTACGATTGTTTCTTGCGCCCATCTTCTCTCCTCCAATTAAGCCCGATCAATAACGAGAGGTGTCCCAATGGAGTGAGGTGGATAGGTGTGGAAATGGTCGCATCCTTTCCGCCCAATTAAGCCCGCTTAATAACGAGTGGTGTCCCAATGGGAGATTGGAATCCTAGTGGTTGATTTAGGAACAGTTTTGCTTGTGCACTTTTGCTATCTTTTGCAGTAGCTGATGTGGCCATACTCTGTTTCATAAACTGCACTTCATCAGGAGCTCACACCCCCAAAGGACCCTTGTAGGACCAACCAGGGGGAGCTCGCACCCCCAAAGGACCTTTGTAGGACACCCAAAGACCCTTGTAGAACCCACCAGGGGGCCCACCATGACGTGGCTGCCGCACGGGGGCAGCAGGCTAATTCAGGCAGGAAAGTGCATCAGACGGAAAAGGTGCTTAAGGCCGATGGATGGGTGGATCGGGTTGGGCCTCATCGACTTAGGGTTTGATGGGCCATGACGGGCTTAAAATTGGGAAAAGGGTTTGATGGGCCATGACGGGCCAGAACCCCTTTGCAACACTCGAATGTTTTGATGTACGAAAGCGACCATGGTCGCTTTCGTACAATGAGTATGGAAACTGATGGTTTTGCCTTTCATGCTTTAATATGCTACTGTAATGCTATAATGCTTTTGGTGTCAATATAATGATTACATAATACCAACTGACAAATGGCTCCAGGGAAAAAAGGTACAGAAGGGAGGGAAAGAGTGGTGTCATGCCGCAGTCCAGCCTGAAAAGTGTAATGGCAATCAGCGCCCCTGTCTACCTTGGGATCCTCCGCCCCCTTGACGACCCTGAAATCGGCCCCAAAGCCCCACACCCTCCCAACAACCAATGGCCCCCTCCATTCCCTCGGCCATTCAATCCATCCTTTAGCAGTACTCCACGGTCTTTACAGAACCACTGGCCTTCCTCTGTCCCGCCCCAGTGACCACTGCAACATCCTCACCATCGACTCCCAACCCCCCAGCAAAAGAATATGGGTACTGCATGTCCCCAGCCAAACTCCAAGAGCTTGACTGGCAAGTTAAGGACTACCTTCGGGTGGCATATATGGTGCTAGTTTCAACTTCATGGATATTCCTCTAGGAAGTCGTTAATAAATAGTCGCATTGTTATTGTTCACGCAGACTTGTTCTCATCACCAATTCATCACCAATTCATACGGACCTGATCGGACCCCTCAGACGAACATCACGTTGAGGGTAGTCTTCTTGTCTAACTAATAATAATATGCCTTGCTGTACGAGCCATTCCCTTTCAGCTGGTTAAAAAATGAAGCAGACAAAACTGCCAGAAGTAAGGCCCCAAGGATACGGCGGCAATCTCTGATGCAGGGCCGCCATTTATGCTGCGCATCAACTCTAATTTTCCTTTGTTAGTTTCTGAATATAAACATGATTTAATCTGGCAAATGGCATATGGTCAATAAAGAAGTGAAGGCTTTAGGCTTCGACTTTGGCTCGCGGCCTGGAAAGCTACTGCGCTGCTCACATGGTCCCACGGCACATGAGCGATTATTATGTGCGATTACAATGTACCCGTTATGGCACCAGTTGGCACCATCGAAATCAAAAGCGAGATGCGAGATGGAATGATGCGCGCGCCTTCGCGCCTCTGCTACATATTCAGGTGAGGCCTTCGACTTATGAGCGAAAAGATGGTCCATTTCTGCTACCATTAATGATGTCATGGATGAGGAAAGCTTTTCTCCAGGCAGTTCAGCCGACATTGCGTGAGTTGGATTGTTTTCTCATCATTGCCTGCCATAACAGTCCACATAATGAGCTATGATAATATTTTTGCATGAAACATACCTATTTCACATAGAAAGAATTTGTAAATGTGCCCACAGAATTATGATGCTTAGCAACCCAGCCATTGTTCGCACCCTATCTAGCATCATGTGCGCGCTATATATTGCACCAGTATTACATTGATGCGAGTTGCTAGGACTGATAGTATACTTTTGGGGTGTTACACTGTGGGCGACTCACCCTACAAGGGCGAGCACCAAGGGGCCTGACCGGACCGAGCCACAGCACAGGGGAGGGGCACGCACGTGGCTTTGTCTGTCTGTCCTGCCACGTGCTCCCCCTCTCACTAAGACCAGCTAGAGTATACTTGTATGTATGTAATAATATACTATTGATTACAAGGCCAAGACGTACTTGCTGCTGCCCATAGCTCTTACTCTCAATTTAGAGTCCATTAATTCATGGTAATTTGTACTTTCATCACCCGCAGTTCAAATGCTCAAGAGACACCGACGAAGTTGCTGACGACCCCAGGGCCATCACGACCCCAGGGCCAAGAAGATTGGCCTAGTGGTCCAGTTAAGCTAGATATGCTGCTGACGAAGCAGCAGGTCAACAACCTGCCTGTTTTTTGCCGCCTGCCCAAATTTGATGGTAAACATGTGAAACCTTGGGCAAGCTTTGAGGGTTGTTCAGAGAAGCAGTGGAGAAGTGCCTTTACACTGTTTAAAGGAATGCAAGTTTGCAATGACGGGCTTGATTGAGGGGTAATGGGCCTTCTTTTTGGCAGCAGGATGTATTTGGCAAATGCAGATGAGGCTATTTCATAGGTAACTGTGTAGTCTTGGGATTAGCAACAGGCTGGTGAATGATAATGATGTACTATAGAACCTCCATTTACAATGTGCACATCTATATTCCCATCTACAACATCAGAGGTCAGAATGTCTGGGAATTGCGATGTAGACCTCATATTATTGGCCGCTCAAAAGGTGGGGTATATGAAAGCCTGTGGTACCTTCCCTTCATGCAGAATGGCATGGGTGTCAACATCTCATCGAATTATATATAGCAAACATATTTCATGGATACATGTCTCATCATGGATTGATTATTGGCGGTGCCAAACGTGCACTACATGTGTCCTGGTCCAGATATCCATAAATGTGCATATTTGCTTTCTAATAAAGTGTACACAAGTAAATAGGAAGTCCACATTAATACGTACCAATTGAAAATTTAAGTGTGTGAACACATAATAGCCATTCCAGATCTTTGTTGATACAGCGTGCCTGGAATTATTGTCATCTTGGGGTAAGCATAACTATCCTAAACTTCAGCAACTGATGCTACATAATGTTTTCGTTTCGGTATCCGTGTAGTAGAATCCAGGCTGCTTGGTCTGGATCCTACGGTTGGCTAGCTGACGTGAGGGACTTGAATTTTCAACGATTTTTGGGGCCGCAACTGTAAGATCCAGGCTGCTTGGTCTGGATCCTATGGTTGGCTAGCTGACGCGAGGGACTTGAAATGTCAACGATTTTTGGGGCCACAACTGTAAGATCCAGACTGCTTGGTCTGGATCCTACAGTTGGATAGCTGACGTGAGGGACTTGAATTTTCAACGATTTTTGGGGCCACAACTGTAAGATCCAGACTGCTTGGTCTGGATCCTACAGTTGGCTAGCTGGCGCGAGGGAGTTGTCATTTAAACTTCTGGGGCCCCGCAACTGTAGGATCCAGACTGCTTGGTCTGGATTCTACAGTTGGCTAGCTGGCGCGAGGGAGTTGTCATTTAAATTTCTGGGGCCCCACAACTGTAGGATCCAGACTGCTTGGTCTGGATCCTACAGTTGGCTAGCTGGCGCGAGGGAGTTGTCATTTAAATTTCTGGGGCCCCACAACTGTAGGATCCAGACTGCTTGGTCTGGATTCTACAGTTGGCTAGCTGGCGCGAGGGAGTTGTCATTTAAATTTCTGGGGCCCCGCCCGCAACTGTCATTCAAATTAATTGCCTGTCATGATAGTCTTTAATACCTTATGATGAATCATCTTACACAATTTGTAACTATTGCTGCTATTTTGATGAAGAAAACATGTGGCCTTGGTGTGTGACTGCTCATTACAAGCATTTTACATGTTCCTGCAGTGCATCCTTTAACACTTACTTACATATGACCTCAGAAGAAGAAAATTATAATTATCTATTACATAGCTATGCCCAACAATGTTAACATGTCATGCCTTGTAAAAAGCCAAAGAGCTGCTGCTTCATAGCCTTTGGGTCAGTATATATCACAAATAACAATGAAGACGATTGGTGGTAACATACATTGACATTGTACATGTTAAATGGACTGATGTATGTCAATGCTGCTAACTGGAATATGCAGCAAATCGCTTAGTTCTTTAACTCCATTTTAATGGGAGGGACAACTTAATCAGAACTTACTTTAAAGTTCTTTAAAAGTTGACCAATGTCGCACTCCATGATTATATCATGCCTAATAAAAATACAGGTACATGTAAAATCTGTGATGGATGTAACACAAAATGCTAATGGTTGCGTGCATCAGTACTACTTGAAGTCAAGTGTGCTTGACATTCTTGTCCGCCGCGAATGGTTCTAAAAATATTACATGTAATCACACAAATGATAAACGGGATCACAGGATTCATGTTAAAGCTAATCATTATTTGCATATTACTTCACGCAAACTGTAACACTAATAACATTAGGGGCTTCTAGGTCCCGGACTGATTAAGTCAGACA
Source organism: Volvox reticuliferus (assembly GCA_019650235.1). Taxonomy (NCBI): domain Eukaryota; kingdom Viridiplantae; phylum Chlorophyta; class Chlorophyceae; order Chlamydomonadales; family Volvocaceae; genus Volvox; species Volvox reticuliferus. The sequence goes on along the minus strand of BNCP01000013.1, from coordinate 1,345,756 downwards.
CAGCCTAATTAAGCCTAACAGACCCTGTTAGGCAGTGTTTGGAATCATTGACAATTTGCGCTTTCCAAAAACTATTTTTTCCCGGCCCAAAGCCCTGCTTGTCAGGCTTAATTAGCCCGGCCCATAGTTGGCAGGGACCTCTTCTGGGAAGCCGTGGCTTCGAAAAACATTGTCCACATAGAGCTGGGCTAAGTCCTCAGCAGTCACATCATTCGTGGTGGGAGCGACCCGGCACATTTTTGATAGCCTGTCCACGAAGGTGACAATAGTGTCGTTGCCTGCTTTTGTGTGTGGCAAATGCGTGATAAAATCCATGGAAACACTACCCCAGACGTCTCTGGGTATAGGTAATGGCTGAAGTAAGCCCGCAGGTTTTCGCTGAAGTGGCTTATTGTGCTGGCAGAATCGACACGCCTTCACGAACCGCTCTACTTCGTTCTGCAGTTAAGCCAGGCCACCAGAACTCTCTTTTAATGAGTTCTGTGGTTCGATCGACTCCCCTGTGACTGGCATATGGGCAGTCGTGCAATTCCCGCATTATTCGGGTTTTTAAGTCCGGACATTTTGGCACGACTATGCAGCCATTGCGGCGGTAATATCCGTCCACATCACGCACGACACCATCCCTCACCAGAGCGCGCGTATCATCGAAATACGCATCTTTCTCATATGATTGAAGGATATGGACTGGTAGTTCCGACGAAACAACATATCTAGCCTGTGTTCTTGCCACCAAAGTATAGGCGTGCATTCGGCTAGAGGGTCAGCGACATTGATCCTCCCTGGTCTGTATTCCCAGGTATAATTAAATCGTGAGAGGTATTCCATCCAGCGTACTTGACGTCTGGAGAGCCTGGCCAAGCTTCTTTGAGTATCCAAAAATGTATTTGGATTATGATCTGTGATCAGCGTAATTGGAGGTCCTTCAAGGTAACAACGCCATTGTTTAAGCACCGTAATAACACCCAAGAGCTCTTGCTCTGTAGTTGTATAGTTTCTCTCAGCTTGTGTAAATTTAGCACTGGTATATGCCACTGGCCTTCCTTCTTGTAATAGTACTCCTCCAGTACCATGAAGAGAAGCATCAGCAATAACCTCAAAGGTTTTTGTAACATCCGGAAATCGGAGTGTAGGTGCGTTTGTCAGTGCAAACTTGACACCATCAAATGCGTCCTGTTGTTCCTTACCCCAATGCCAAGGCTCAGTGCTACCAGTGAGCTTTGTTAGTGGAGCCACTAGTGTTGAATATCCTTGGATAAATTTTCGAAAATAATTTGATAAGCCCAGAAATCCTCTTAGGCTTGAGACTTCATTAGGGGTAGGCCAGTCACGCACGACCTTGACCTTATTGGCTCATGTAATTTATAGCTGATTCGGACAAAGTACTAGATTCCCATTACCTGCCAAGCTCTTTGGTATAATATCCACTGATTTTGAAAGTTTAATTTGGAGCCCATGAATTCGTATTGTTATTCCTCTATTTTTCATTAAGCTGACCACTGTGTCACTGTAAACGTGGATTCTGTTTCCGTATTAGCTCCGAAGACGCGATTTTTGTAGCGCTGTGTACCGTTTTCACCTTCAAACTTGCAGTAACGGGTAACGAAAAATCACCGACGCCTACAGGGATTGTCGGCTTCTGAAACAGGCATCGTGTGCGAAGGCTGCATCACCAAATTCATCGCACGGGGATGTACAATCCATAGCACGCAATCATTTCTCTCGAAATCGGCTACACATTGACGGCTACATGTAAAATGACCTTTGCTGTTTGTGTACGGCGGAAGGTGAAGAAGTAGTTGCCATCAGCCCGTACAGTGACGTTTTAGCACCGGTATAATTATAAACACCAGTATTGGTATTTACTGATATACTGAATTTTTTCATGGCCAAAAAAACTACTATTGTGCTTAGTACTCAACGCAGCACTGCGCGCGGCCCTTGAGGGGCCCGTAAAAATCACTTGTTACTCGTATGTTGCATGTTCAACGGATGTTGGTTGCCATGTTCATCTCATCGGTACATTATCTCTTTTTTACCTGAATACATACTAACGTTCGGTTACAGCTTGCCGGCTGTCTGTTAATCGTTCGTCCATTACTTGTAAACAACCGTGCTTGTTTGTCACTCTGGGAAAATCGGGGGGTCATTTTTCCGTAAAATGGGGTGGATGTTTTCCGTAAAATGACCCCATTTTACGGAAAATAATTTTCCGTAAAATGATTCCGTAATATGCCCACCGGGTTTATGGAAAACCTTTACAGAAGGAAAACTGTGGTTTACGGAATGTTTTATGTATTAAATTCATGGATTTGTATGGTTTACCAGCAGGATTTTAGGGTTTTCTAATCCGTTTTCCTAACAAAAACACTAAGGTTTAGCCACTCAAAAGCCTTGTACCAGGCTTAGATGCCTATTGCTATGAAGTAGCTGAATAACAGGCAGGGAGGGACAGGGAGGAGGGAAGGAAGGCACAGAAGGCACCAGGAGGGAGGGAAGCACAGGAAGGAAGGGAGGCAGGCACTGCGAGGGAGGGAGGCACAGGGAGGAAGGGAGGCAGGCACTGTGAGGAAGGCAGGCACAGGGAGGGAGGGAAGCAGGCACTGCGAGGGAGAGAGGCACAGGGAGGGAGGGAGGCAGGCACTGCGAGGGAGAGAGGCACAGGGAGGGAGGCAGGTACAGGGAGGGATGCACGGGAGGGAGGCAGGCAGCCTGTTTGCAGTCATTATTGAATCAAATTCCTATTGAATACAGCTTAATATCTATGTCATTCATCAAAGCACTTTTTCATCCTTTTCCGAAGTAGCAAAGCAAGATGGCATTGAGCCAGCAAACATATCTTTGGTCCGCAGACACACATATTCCTGTTATTATCTTCGTAGTCATGCAGTAGGTATGATACTTACATCATTTCCATGGCTCCTGCTGCTTCAATCCATTCAGGCCGCCAAAAGTGCGGCTGCTGACGCTGGTCAACAATCATCCCTACCGATGCCTGAACCTTCTTAATCCTTACAAATTTGCCGTAATCTGTTGTATTTCTTAATGGCAATGTTAGAATGAGCATTTTCAGGTCTTGGAGCTCAACTTTGTTGTCGCACCTATAGCATCAGGATTCCTTTTACCTGCATAGATTGTGCCTGTGTTAACATCTTCTATATTGTTTAAGAATGACAAATTAATAAGTGAAATCCTGTGATTCTAGCTTGCCAAAATGAAATATGTTTTGGTCGTACATACAAACTGTCATGTACGACCTCAATAGATTATTTTGATTCCTCTATTTCTGTTTCGCATTTATAACCAGCCTTTACTTCCTTACATCTTATACTCGTTTCTTCACATATTTGGAGGCTTGAGCGAGTTGTCCTTGCTTTGCCTCTTATGTATTCTATTTCCCGCTTGTGTCAGCTCACCGTGTCTTTATTATTATTATTACAAGGACCTGTCACTATGATTTCTTGTTACTTGTTATGAAGTGCTCTCACCTGCAAGAACTCTCCAATTCGCTTCCCGGAATCCAGCGTCCAGAAGAAGTGGTCCTTTTTCGTGATGACGTTGGCAGTACGGGGTGCTGCGGGGTCACTGACCGGCAGAAGCCCCAGCCGCATTGCGCGGTTGCGCGGCGCCTTGACACCACTGATGCTGACAGCTTGCGAGTTTGGCAGGACCCCGCTGTGGCCGCCTTCGAAGGCGACTGACTCAGCAACAGGAGCAGCAGAGTCCGCAGCGCTGGTTTGCATCGCCTCAGAGGCGCCCCCTTGCTTAGGCCGTGGTTTGAGTTGCTCGTCTCTTTGTTGCCTCATGCGGAAGGGTGGATTTGGGGGCAGAGGTAGGACTTTGTACCGCAGGCCCCCGGCAGGTGAATTCAGAACCACGGGTTGGAAATGGTCAGGTGGCAGACTTGCCGCCGGAGCCCATTCCACAAGCGCCTGCCGTACTGTGCTGTTCAGACCATCAGCTCCCACTAACAGCCGTGGAGAGAACAGAAGCTCTCGACCGGTTGTGACATCACGAGCGTGCACGACAATCGGGTCGGCAGTGGCGCCGCCGCCACCCCCAGACACCAGCTGAATGTCCGTCACCTGGACATTGTTCAGTAGCCGTACACGGCCCTCCCGCTCTGCCGGCGCAAGGCCGCCGTACAGGACTTTGAGATAGGCACCCCGTGGGAGCCAAGTGGAAATTGGGGCTTCCTGAGTTACAAAAGGGGCGAGAGATCGCGACGTCAAACCTACGCATGTCACGTAGCAATGAACAGGGACCATGTGTTGAACCCTCAGAACATACTGCGCACGACCTTCTTGGAAAGCTTACCCCGAAGCTGAAGCTGCGCTCAGTGTACGTGCCGTCCGGAGATAATTGCGCCACAGTTACCACCTTCTTTGTGACACCCGCCGCTTTCACCGCCTCCGTAAGGCCCACTGCCTCCGTGAGTGAGAAGCCGCGACCATCGATCATGTAGACATACGACTTGTCAGTCTCCTCCAAACCTGGATTTCGCCGTACGGAACAGCGGGAGGACGATGACGTATACGACGTTGGGTATGGCGTACGTACGACGGTGGGCCACTGTCGTCTGTGATGCAACTGCGTAAACAATTGGATGTACGGCGTAGTGGAGGATAGGATCTGACTTATTGCGAGCGTTATGCTTTTTAGACTGTCTCTTTGGTGTATGCGCAGCAAGGGCGTAGCTCTCCTTAGATTGCTTGAGCAATAAGACAGTTAAAGTCAGAGTTGTTAAGATATCCAGAGATCTTACGGGAATTTATTTTTATATACAGGGCTAGAAGCTGCCACTAGGAACATGATTTCTCGCGTAAAGCCCTGCTCGGATCGGTCGGCCAATGGTAAAATATAACAATAAAAATGACTTTATATAAGCTTTTGAACTATAATGTCAGCCTGCAACGTTAAGCATGTTGAATTGCGTGAAAATACATTTGGCCGAAAATACATTTTCCTAGATTGGAAAGATGCATGCTCGTTGCCGACGGCCGGTTTCCTCTACCAGCACATTTTGCAAATATAACATCCTCTTGAACAAGCATTAGAGCAAAAAGCGAGCAAATTTAAATATTAATTTCAGATGCATCGACATCTGTTCATCTGTCATTTTTTCGTACAGGACGCACGAATTAACATATCCCGTTGTTATTATAGAGGCCTGTGCATAAACTAACTTTATAAATACTTAGACCTTGTAAGCGTTAGTGCGCTCACTGACGGAATCCCGACATGACTTCTAAAGATGACGACGCGCGCGGCTGCGTTGTGAACAACCAACTGGACCGCCCCGCAGCTGCCAGTACTTCTCATACGTTTACGGCGCTTATTTAAAGCTGCTTCTTACGAGAAAGTGAAGATGTATGGCGTGTATCTTGCTAGACTTCATGCTCAGCCGAAATGTTGGCCGCAACCATGTTTTCCTGGCCATTAGAAGAATTAAGAAAATGAAGTCAATGAAGTTATTTATTTGTAGTTGTTTTGGAATCTCAGATTTTGACCCAACCGCTGCTGTAAACCTGAAACTAGTAAGTACTAGTAGAAACTTCGTATATCCGTATATCTTGCAGACCTAAGATCTCGCTTAAGGGATTTCATACAGAAATTCGGCTTTTGGACCAGCAACCGTAAATGGGCGTTTGCCGACCCCTGCGTTAAGGTGAAGTGGGAGGACTTACTGCTATACCATTTTTTGAGGTGTCATGGTGTGTCTTAAAATGGCTAGTTATTTTTACTGCTCGCGGTCCTTTGAGCCTCCTACTGGCTCGTACGGGCCTTACGAGCTCTTTCTGAGTTTGTGACATCAGCAGCAGCAGCAGCAAAAGCAAAAGCATCAAAACAATAAAAGTAAAGATGGAGTTGTGATATAGCTCAAAAGCTTTTACAACGCCATTTATATTGTTAGATTACACTATTGGCCGACCGATCCGAGCAGGGCTTTACGCGAGAAATCATGTTCCTAGTGGCAGCTTCTAGCCCTGTATATAAAAGTACATTCCCGCCAGATCTCTGGATATCTTAACAACTCTGACTTTAACTATCTTATTGTCTCAAGCAATCTAAGGAGAGCTACGCCCTTGCTGCGCATACACCAAAGAGACAGCCTAAAAAGCATAACGTTCGCATTAAGTCAGATCCTATCCTCCACTACGCCTCAAGACGTCCGTCATTTGATTTGGAGGCAGGGCCCGCTATATAAGCGAATCTGCTCCGGCGGAGGCCGCAGCGAAAGCAGCAGCAACAGGAGTACCATAAGGGCATAAGAGCGCACAGGGAGCACGCGCCATCCCTACGCCATTTCCATCGTCGCACGGCTGCCTGGTCGACCGCCTCCACCCCCTGCTGCAATCTTGAAACCCATCCACCCATAGCGCCATCAGCGCCCGGAAGCAGATTTTCGCAGGAGATTATATCCATTGGGCCATCAGCGCTTTTCCGATCACACCAAGTACAGCGTAATGCTGCTTACACGCGTTGCAAAATCCCCCCCTTTACCCGCCTTCCTCTCTCACCGCCGCCACCACTGCACCCTCCCAAGAAAACCTGTGGCAGCTGGGTACTCCCACGGGCTACCTGCGCATGCACGGATAGCCGTACAACGTTTTGTGCATGAGGCCGTACGGAAACCTCCTGTAAACCGCGTGGGATGTGTAAAGGCTGTTGCAGGGGCGGCGGCAAGAGCGCAGACGTCGGATTCGTCTGCATTGATCGCAGCGGCAGGGGGGGGCAATGCATCGACAACGCATTCACCATCACCACCACCTACGAAACTACCTGCGCAACTGCCACAACCGCAACCAGAGGCCCAACAACCACCCAATGCTGAGGCCTGCGACGTGCTGATTGTGGGGGCGGGGCCCGCGGGTTTGGCAACTGCATTGCTACTGGCGCAGCGGCGCCATCAGGGCTGGGAGCGAATAATCCTGCTGGAGAAGCGGCCATCCATAGGTGAGTGCGCACACTCGTGCGTGTGAATGTGAGATGTGGGGAACTGCGGTACTGTCGTACATCCAGTTGTTTATGCAGTTGCATCACAGACGACAGTGGCCCACCGTCGTACGTACGCCATACCCAACGTCGTATACGTCGTCGGCCTCCCGCTGTTCCGTACGGCGAAATCCAGATTTGGAGGAGACTGACAAGTCGTATGTCTACATGATCGATGGTCGCGGCTTCTCACTCACGGAGGCAGTGGGCCTTACGGAGGCGGTGAAAGCGGCGGGTGTCACAAAGAAGGTGGTAACTGTGGCGCAATTATCTCCGGACGGCACGTACACTGAGCGCAGCTTCAGCTTCGGGGTAAGCTTTCCAAGAAGGTCGTGCGCAGTATGTTCTGAGGGTTCAACACATGGTCCCTGTTCATTGCTACGTGACATGCGTAGGTTTGACGTCGCGATCTCTCGCCCCTTTTGTAACTCAGGAAGCCCCAATTTCCACTTGGCTCCCACGGGGTGCCTATCTCAAAGTCCTGTACGGCGGCCTTGCGCCGGCAGAGCGGGAGGGCCGTGTACGGCTACTGAACAATGTCCAGGTGACGGACATTCAGCTGGTGTCTGGGGGTGGCGGCGGCGCCACTGCCGACCCGATTGTCGTGCACGCTCGTGATGTCACAACCGGTCGAGAGCTTCTGTTCTCTCCACGGCTGTTAGTGGGAGCTGATGGTCTGAACAGCACAGTACGGCAGGCGCTTGTGGAATGGGCTCCGGCGGCAAGTCTGCCACCTGACCATTTCCAACCCGTGGTTCTGAATTCACCTGCCGGGGGCCTGCGGTACAAAGTCCTACCTCTGCCCCCAAATCCACCCTTCCGCATGAGGCAACAAAGAGACGAGCAACTCAAACCACGGCCTAAGCAAGGGGGCGCCTCTGAGGCGATGCAAACCAGCGCTGCGGACTCTGCTGCTCCTGTTGCTGAGTCAGTCGCCTTCGAAGGCGGCCACAGCGGGGTCCTGCCAAACTCGCAGGCTGTCAGCATCAGTGGTGTCAAGGCGCCGCGCAACCGCGCAATGCGGCTGGGGCTTCTGCCGGTCGGTGACCCCGCAGCACCCCGTACTGCCAACGTCATCACGAAAAAGGACCACTTCTTCTGGACGCTGGATTCCGGGAAGCGAATGGGAGAGTTCTTGCAGGTGAGAGCACTTCATAACAAGTAACAAGAAATCATAGTGGCAGGTCATTGTAATAATAATAATAATAATAATAATAATAATAATAATAATAATAATAATATGCTTTTTGATCTTCCTGGGACTACCACTCTCCATGCCCTCCTAGCCCGGTACGGTGTTGTGTAGTAGTTGATTGCCGCAAAGGCCTCTCGAGATGTTGACAGGGTGCTTCTTGCACCTTATATTGTGATAGTGTGTGCCGTACGTCTACGACTACTACATGTTGTGCGGGTACTGGGGCCTGCTGCCCCAGTTTCCCGCACTTCCCGCACCGTCTTGACGTACAGAAAACAGAGAATGCTGTATATAGTGCAAGAAGATAAATTTTGCAGTTCATTGCTACCATTTTAATTCGCTGGTCTAGTAGCAATATATATAGATTTGCAGGTTCCAGGATCGATTCCGTCTTTGAACGGGAATATATATCCCTCCATCGGTTGAGGGTGGATGTGCCCCCACAAAAATGGACGGTGTCAGACCTTGATTATAGTGACCTGCGAGCTAACCAGAAATGGAGTTGATGCCGGCAGATTCCATTTGATGCTGGTGGTGGGTGCTGAACCGATTAGGGAAAATCACTGACTTCGGAGAAGTCCGCGTGGGTGAAAGGATGAGGGTGCCCCGAAATACTGGGGAAGTTAGGGACTGCCAGGTAGTGGCCAGGGCTGAAGCAACCCCCCCAATCTATACACATAAAATCGTATAAAAGATCTTATAGTTGTTCTTGATATGTCTTCATATCATAAATCCACTTCTACTGTAAGGAGTGCTAATCATGTAAGGTTTTCACTGTCGGTGACAAAGTGCACTTACATGGCTAGCACTCCTTACAGTAGAAGTGGATTTATGACATGAAGATAGCACAATATAGTAATAATACCTAATCGAACAGTGAGCTGACGCCAGCAAGGATATTCTAAAGAAACATAGATAAGATGACTTACAAAAGTAGAAGGAACAGCATTTCTTGAAATTTATGATGTAATAAAGAAAAGGTATGAAAGATTGAAGAGCAAGAGCAAAGCTTAGCTGTGACTGCTGCATATTCAGTGACGGCTTCTTCACCTTCTGCCGTACACAAAGTGCGCAAGTCATTCATGTATGCAGCTGTCAATGTGTATCCGTTTTCGGTATATAGAAATGCGGGCTATACATTGTGCTGTTGCGTAACCCCCTGTGATGAATTTGGTGATGCACCCCTCGCAAACGTAGCCTGTTTCAGAAGCCGACAATCCCCGAATGCGTCGGTGATTTTTCGTTAACCGTTGCTGCAGTTTTGGAGGTGAAAAAGGTACACAGCGCTACGAAAATCGCGTTTTCGGAGCTAATACGGAAACTGAATCCACATTTACAGTGACACAGTGGTCAGCTTAAAGAATATTTTTATGCAACTTTGTAAATAGACTACTAGACTAGCTAACTAAAGCGGTAGCAATTAATGAACGAATAGTATGAAATAAATTTAAAATAATAGATAAAATTATATGATATTGAAAACAATAATGGTGCTAAGGTATATGTATATTTATTTATTAAGGGGTATTATTTAGTGTAGGTGACTCACCCTGCAAAGACAAGCACTGGGGACCCTGACCGGACCGAGCCATAGCGTAGATACTATATATTACACAGTCTATGTATTATACATACACACACATACACATATAGTGCAACACCGGTGGAGCTCAGGCTGGTTTGAGGAGGCGGCTTGGTGGGAGAAGAGGGGAAGAGAGGAGGGGAGGTGGAGAGAAGGGGAGGGGCATTAATTAAGCTTAATGATTACTAGTGAAGGCCATTTGTGCCTTGATGATTACCTGTATGACAAGTCGGTTTTGTAAGTCAGATAATCCCGGACTTTGCGGTGCGATTGCGGTAGAACAGCTCTGCTTGAGCAAGGCTTCAGCTGACCACCACTACTACGCGACTATTTAACGACTTCCGTAAGGAGTCTCACTTAAAGTCTTACAGTACCTGTGCATAAGTCACCCATCCTTTCCCATTATTGTGGCTGTGGGACCGTACTGTCGTACACAGGAATCATTTCCACAACTGGAGATCTCGTCGCTCTTCACGGAGCAGCAGCTTGAGGCTATTGCCGCATCGCGCGGTGGAGTCTTTCCCCCGCCGCAACACCTTCGACACTTTACGGCCGTACTTGAGAGTAATGTAAACAATAATCCGGGCCACGCGGCAGCGGCTCAGCCGTCCCCCCAAGCTGTCCCAGAAGCTCCTCCTCGCGGTGGCAGCGGTGGCGACGAAGACGGCCCCCAGAAGGACGGTACAGATGCCGCCAGGGCCGCCGCGCCCTGCAGCGGTGTGGTTCTTATAGGAGACGCGATCCACTGCTTTCCTCCCGATCTGGGTCAGGGTGTCAACAGCTCCATGACAGACGCACTCGTCCTGGCGCAGGTGAGCATCAAGCACCTGAAGGGTAGGAAGTAGAGGGGGGTGAGGCAAAGGCTGCTGCTCGCCGCGGAACGGTTTTGGGATCTGCAGCGCCCGCCTGCAGTACTAGGTAGGCATGGCGTACGTCTTATCTACAAGGACTCTAGGCGGAAGCCGTGACATGCCGGGATGAGCGCTCCCCGCACCGCAGATTGCCACATTTGCGTCTTGAAGGGGTCAGGAGGAGGCAATGTGACTAATCCAGGGAGGGGCGCGATGCGATTGGCATGCGCATCAAGCGCGTCCAGGGCTCAACTTGATTCTCCAAAGGGTGATTGACGGCTGTCTTGCCACGTGCACACGAATTGCCGCCTCCCTCGACATTGCTGCGCCTAACTCTGAGCCTAGTCTTGTAGAGTATACTCTAACAGAATTTCGTTCGAATCTTGTACGAACATAATGATCGTACATATTTCGTTCTTTCCGCCGCATCGCATCAGGCGCTAGATGAGGCGAGTGGTAATCTGGCCCGTGCGCTTCCGCTGTTTGAGGCTCGCCAGGCGCCGGAGGCCGCGGCCCTGGCGGAGATCATGACGTTTGGTTTCCCGTACCAGGTACGATAGATACCGCTTGGTTGTTATGTCGGAGTCAGCACATACGGCTACGGCGCGGTGTGAACCCCACTGTGGGATACTAGATACGGGCTAGAACGGCAATGATGTTTCCATTTTCGACAATCTTTTCCTTGGAAAGCAATCATGATGCGAACACCATGATGGTGTATCCAGAGAGGAACACCATCATAGACTACCCTTCACGTTTTCGTACACATTACGAACTCCTTTCCCTGTTTCCTGTCGACGTCATCGGCTGTCGTTGCCTGGGGCCACCGTACCATCGTCTGGGGGGTCGGGACTCCATCCCCTGTTCATGCGCTGCGGGTTCCTATGTATGAGCTGTTTGGGAATTTGCGACGCTGTTTCCTAACCCTCTTACCCTTCCAGCGTCCCTGACCTGGCACTTTACGTAAGGACCTGTACTGCATCCGCAGTACAACCAGGACACGTTCAAACGCAACCTATGGATGCTGAATACCGTGCTTCGTTCAGCGCTGCACGGTCTGTTCCCCTGGGCCTTCTCACCGCAAACCTTCATGCTGATACGGCGCGCGGAGATGAGCTACGTACAGGCGAGTATGATGGTGGTTAATGAGCTAGGTTCTTGGGGCTTTAGTAAGCAGGACTTTGGCATCATGATCCAGCTGGTATGTAATACGGCGGCTGTGATGGCGATCACAGGAGCCACCACTTTATACACAAGGAGATATGATACCTTTAGAGGGGTTAGAGAGCTTAAGCGCAGTGCTTGGTGCCACATGCTTGTAGGTTTGCGAATACATGCCGTTCACTTTGGGGACTTCGTGTTGCCGTATTGGCCACAACGTCCATTAGCACAGTCGGCTTCACACGAGACTTCTAATATAACCTGGCTGCGTACTCGATTGGTCATGCTCACAGATCCGAGAAGCCGTCCATACCACCACGCAGCGAATCTGGGTGCTCGCGGGTACTCTTGCAGCGCTAGCGATACTCGCCATCAGGGCAATGGTGGTTGCGGCCGGTGCACCCGTCTCCTAGGGGCTCTTGAAGAACAGTTTTGAACACCGTGGTTGTCATGTAAGGCCCGCCGTGTCGATGATGTACACCGGCATGGTTGCCTGCCTTCAGTTATGGCTGCCTGCCAGCGGTGTGGCTGTAATATCATGCAATCAGTTCCGAGAACATTACTTTCAACAATCGCACGCATTTCGTTCTTAACAACCCGCAAGGGTAAATTACATAGCTGGCAGCAGTTCAGTGTTTTAATAGACAGATTTCGGTTAGTAATAATTTCATACAAAACCACAATCGCTGAAACACGATCGCCGAAGGTTGTCGTTCACCCTTGCCATCACCCTTGCAGCGAGCGTATTTTTATAGCAAATCGCAGCATTAGTGGGAGTTTCGTCGAAATAGATTGCTGTGTATCCCAAGCATTGTCAATTCGAACAGATGTACCTAAGTGGGATCATCGTACACAAGTCTCAACATCAAGGTTGAACTGATCACGAATAGTATAAATACAGATCGCCAGGTACGTTCACGCCACCCACCCTACAGCCCCGCCAATAATAAGCAACCTGTGAATATTGCTGCGATAAATTTCGAAGCCTATCAGATACGTTGCGTCACCATGGACTGAACAGCAAAGGCAGCGAGTGCTGTTCCCACACACGGTACAGACTCACGTAACCACCAGCTGTATACGACATCATCCAAGGGAGACGCCGGAAGGTCGCCAGGTGCGTTGCTGATACCCAAGTATGTGACAGCTATATATACGAATTCTCCGTATACATCCCCCCATCCAGCATCGTCGCTCCTATGTTCCTTCGGAATCGATCCATGGCACTTAGGGTTTCAAGTTCCATGGCACCACATCAACATGGCACTTATGCAGGACGACGGCTTAACACCAGAACCAACTGACATACCTCACCCACGGAAGCAGTTAAAGAAGCTGAACCCGCTGTTGCGCCGCTTGTGCTTTCCGCCCTCTGCTGGAATATCTACTTTGGGTGACCTCACCTCAACGGGCCGCTCCGTTGGTTCGCCAGTCCTGGCCGTCGAAGGGTCTCCAGCAGCTAGTACATTGGCCGCCGGCTTCATAACCTCCATCGGACTGGCCGTAATCTCCGTGTTTGCCGTTGCAACCCCAGGTGGAGCCTTCTGCAGCTCCTCGTGCGGCTTCTTAGTGTCCGGAGCAGCCTCCTGCGCAATTACCTGCTGTTTGGTACCGGCCTGAAGCTCCGCGAGCACCGAGCCACGGACCAGTTCCTCGGTGGGGTTAACTGCCCGCGACTGCGCCTCAGGGAAGACGTCCGGCTCGTGGATGGCGCCACGTGGGGCCGCCACCGCCACCCGCGCTTGGGTCTCGGCCACGCTGGTGTCCACCACCAGCGCAACCTTCTTAGGCGCAGCAGCTGCCGGCTCCAAGTCAAGGTGACGCTCCGCCACGGTGGAATTTCCCCCTATCGTTACGGCATCATTAGCACCGGCCGGGCCCTTGGCCAGGGCCTTGGCTGGTGTACAAATGGCCCCCTCGTGCTTCTCTGTGGCCCCCGATGAATGGCGCACATCATCCTGTGCAGCCGTTACTGAAGCTGCCGGCTCAGGATTCATATGTGCGGGGCCATCCCTCGCTAGCTCCATTTGCGAGGACGCAGCGTGCGTCCCCGAGGCGGTGGAGAGCCCACCAATATCTGAGACGACATTGACAATAACTGGCACAGCCGGTCGCGCACCAGAGCCTAAGGCAACTGATAGCTCTGCACCCGTGGCTGTAACATCCTCTGTAAGTACAGGTTCTTTGCAACCCTTGCTGATAGCTGCAACCGCCAATGGCACCTCAGTCTCAATACTGCTGGCTGCAGGCGTCGCCACGGCCCCTCTGCTAACTGACACCGCGGCAACTACCGGCAGCTTCTTATCTGTATCGGGGACCCGGACATGTGCGTCGGTAGGGGATGCTGCAGAATGCGGCTCTTGAACGCCGACACCCTTTGTCGCGGCAGCTACCTGCTCCACAACTTCTGCTACAGGAGTTGGTGAGACCGTGGCGGCAACGGTAGGTTGCTCAGGATGAGGGGCGAGCTCCAGGTCGTCTTGGCTGGACCGCTCAGCAAAGACGGGCACCTTCGCGTCTGGCAGGATCTGAGGTAAGGACCCGAAGTGCAGAGGCGCTCGCGTCAACGTTGAACCAATGATCAGGAAAGGTTTGACACGCGATGCTGAGAACAAGCCGGCTGAAGGGTTCGGAGTTGCCACCAAAGGAAATGGACCGCAGACTGCTGATGCGCATGCACGGCACGACCTTAACGGATATTCAATGCTACGATAGTGCGATTCCGTAGACCTTGGGAATGAATCCTACCTCGTCAACAGCCTTGCGCTTGCGGCCTGCGGCCTCAGCATGCAGAGCGGCGTCATCGCATGCCGACAGAGCTGTGGTAGCAGCTTTATTGGTGAAGGACCGGGCCCTGCCTGGTCCGAGCTTGGCTGCAGGTGCAGATAGGAACATTCAATCCGGCTGATCTCGGGTCCACTGAAAAAGCCAGAACACGACATCAACGCGCGAAACGAAGACGAAGACGCCAGTTTGTTGCTCAGACACATACTCCTCTGCACCATCACACAGGACAATCGACAGTTTAGCAAATGTTCTGCACATCACACTGGGCAATCGATATCTTTGAAGGTAACCAGAAGGTAAAATGAGTTCCCAACATTCGACTGTAGCAGAACTAACAAATGTACCTCCAACCCCCAAACTAATTAAAATCGCGAGAAGGACACGGGCTCCATCTTATGCGTCCATACATACCTCCTTTGGGATGCTCTTGTCCAAACACAAATAGCGAAGGCGCTGCTGTTCCTGCGTAATGCAACAAAGACCAGAAAGACACAGATGGTAATGCCAAATGCACCAATAAAAGGGTATAATAGGCCCTTGACGCGCATGGCGCGCATGCGCAGATGCATGTGCATTGGTATAAAGCTCTCACGTCTGGGCGGCAACTAGCGCATGTGCGGTCCCACATGCAACGGAATGAATGAATTGATGTACGGATGGCTGGCATAAGATAGGAATGCTCAAGTATGGATACAAATCATAGACAGGCGGTGGAATTCAAGGATACACACGCATCCTTCAGTAAAAGATAAGCGATAATACTCCAATCCTCTCCCTTACCCAGTAGCTCCGCTGCGGCATCAGCCTGCAGCCCTGGTGATGACTCACTCGTACCGTCAGCAGCCGCTTCAACCACCGACCCGTCCTGATCGACCACTGTCAAGGTCGTACAAAGCGATGGGTCTCCATGGTTAGGCTGCTCTGCAGCTGCAGCCAACTCAGTCGCCTTTGCCAGCACGTTCCCACTGCCCAACGGCACAGCCTCCCAGGAGGCGACCAACAAGCCACCTGCTGACTGCAGCTCTTGTGACTGGTCGACAACTACCTCCTCGACCGACACGGCCACCGCCGCTGGTGCAGCTAACGCCGATGCCTGTATCGAAGAGGTCGACATGCTCATCACTGTGGTATCACGGAAGTTAGGGGCGATTTTCTTCACCAGCCGCGCGACAGTTCCATACGCCCGCTTGCTCACGGTGCGCGGCGAGGCGTTGGAGGGGCTAGCCTCCGCAGCTATGAGCGGCCGCTTAGGTGTTGCAGTTGAAGAGTCCACGGCAGCGGTCGCCTCGTGCAGACCGCCCTCCTGCTCATCCACATTCGAAACGACGTCTGTAGAATCACCCACAGCTTTACCAACCGCCGGTGTGCCAACTGTGACGGGGGACTCACACAGCTCGGGCATCGGGAGGCCGCTGCAGTCCAGCGCGAGCCCATCTGTGCTGAGAGATGGCGTCACCTGTCCATCATTATCGGCGATGGCACCCGCAGTTGTGTAGCGCTTGACCTGTGTCACAGCATCCTCTGACGCAGCGTCTGGAGCTGCCTTATGTTTGTTAAAATCCGCGACGGCATCAAGGCTTGGCACAATAGGCGCTGTGCCGTCCGTATCTGTGACGCCAGATGCGAGGTTAACCAGCAGCTCGAGGGCTGCATCCCGGGGCGGGGATGCCTGCTTTGGGCTCATGCTCGGCTCATGCTCCTGATGGCGTGTCGGCGTCCCTCCATGATCTCTGCCGCCTAGCGGGACGGCGTCTGGTGATAGGTCCTTAGGCACCTCCGCCGCCCAAGTTGATGGAACCTGATCGCGTTGAGACATCCGCGCCTCTGAAGACGGAAAAGCTGTGTCTCGAGGACTTAGCAGCGCCTTGGGCGTGGAATCGCCTCCAGCATTGTCTGCCGCTGCCTGTAGGACGTTACGGAAAATCTCCACTGACAAATGATGCGCTGCAACCGCAGCCTCATCCATCATATCAGGCTCACGGCCAGTGTTCACGGAAACGGCGGACGCTGAAGACCCGGTTGCAGGTACTGAGGGTGCGGTGGCAACTGGCGCTGCTGCCTGCACGTAACCTGCGACAACAGGGATTTCCTGTGCAGTGGCGGCCACATCAGCGGCGGCAATGACCACTGAGGCCATAAGAAGTTCTGAGCCCAGTTCTTGCACCGTGGCGGGAGGCGGAGGATCTTCCGTGTTGCATCCATTGGTGCTGTTACCAACGCGGCTGTTCCGCATGCCAGAAAAAAGGCGCTGGAGGAAAATCCCCGGGAAGCCGCCGCTGCCGCCAGACTTTCGCTCCTTTCCGTCACCCTGGCGCTTCTTGTTTTGATCCTTAGGAGTATCCGGTTTGCACGGTGTTGCACCGCGCGGACGGGTGAGCAGCTTAACCGCGCAGTCAGCGTCCAACTGAGCTGTCGCCACGGGCTCTGCCGTTGGCGTTGTAGGCTCATCGGGACCGGAAAACAGAGGCTGAGGAGAATAACGTTCAGGCTTGACTACGCGGCCGTCCTCTGCTGCAACGCTGCCCTCGGGGCCTAGCAGGGCAGCACAACAGTCCATGTTGCCAGTGGGAAGAGGCAGGGGCACGTCACCGAAGCAGAAGATCGCTGGCAGGATCTGGACCCTAACTGAGGCACTGTCTGGCTGCATAGAAACGGAAACACGTACGGACCCAGCCACCGGCATAGGTGGCTGGGGGACCTTGGCCAATGGAAGAGCTGGATATGCACCGGCGAGGGCACGGGAAATCTGCCCTCGACGTGCGCCGAATTTAGCGTTGGCCTTGGTCTTTGTGGATGGCGTAGATGTGATACGCGAGGGCGAGAAGGCCTGGGGATATAACAAAATTAGGTTTAGTGAAGTGTTCTTCGTTTTTACAAATCAGCTTTGCTGCAGGATGAAGTGCAGCGGGGGACCTCCGCAGGGTTTTGGTAAGAATGTGAGGCAAATAGTAGCGGTATATCGCAAGACTGCGTTGCAAGGAAGCATTTGTATTGAGGCGCTGGTGTGCGACGGATCAGTTTCAAGGTCGCAAAGCTACGCTTGCTTGCCGTTTGACACGCTTGGCAAAGCGCATCAGTTGGAAATAGCATGACGTTAGTAGTAGTTATTTGTCAACTGGACTGCTTATGTCCCTGGCCAGAATTCAAGATAACTTGTTAACGCCGTTCCCGACTGTTCCCGAAACAAGGCTCCCTTACCAACTGCAGGGGTACCGCACTGCGTGTCCGTTTCAAGACTGGCGCGTCCTCCTCTTCAATTTCCGGAGGTTCGTGCTGCTGTCTTGGGTCCAGATCGCCGATAGGTTCAGGAACCATCTCAGCAAGTGCTTGGTCAGCGTCCGCCAGTCGCCCGGGCGAGCTTATTGCAATAGAAGTGTACACAACTGAGGTCGCGGTCGAAAATCTTCCCCGCGCCGAGAAGAATGATGCGATGCTGTTCCTTTCTAATGCGTCTTGGTAAGCTTCATCATCACTCGTATGGCAGGAGTACCAATCGTCTGAGGACAAACGATTGCGTGCGCAGTCAACCAGTGCCAACCCGCGAAGACCTTCGTGCCCCCAGGATAGTTATTAGTTCGTGCAGTAGGTGCTCACCGAGATCAGGGTTGAACGAGTTGATGCTGCAGAGTCCTGGCGGCATTTTTACGTTCAAAAATATGCTGTGACAGTCCGTGTGCCTATGCGATTGCGTCCTCAAACCAGCATGCCAAGACCTAAAACATAAATTACAAAGATGTTTTTTTCAGCAGTGCGGTAATCACAGCACTCTTGAAACAGACGAGGAAGACCGGATTGTGGCGCTAGCAAAAGGTGCAACTGCGTAACTATGACCGGTAAAGGCTTTTCTGAAAGGCCATTTGTGCGAAACGATGATAACGATCGCGAAGCGCATAAGGAAATATACAAGACTGAAGGGCTCGGGGCACATATACCTGTACGACGGTGATGGTGCCGCGCTGCCGCTAACTATTTAGGACTTCCCAAATAGATTACTGCTTGCAAATATTTTACACCACCTCATAAGATTGGACTGTGCAAAGGAGCTCACCACATAGCAGCTGGCAGCATGGAGCCCGCCTTGGGAACCCGCCACAGCAGTTCTTGGCTAGGCGCTCCCTACACCTGACACGGAGATTCTATTTTCTCTATATCGTACTGTTAGTCAATTTGAGGAACAATGCGATATACCGCTAAACGTTAAACTTCTATTTTGCCACAATCGTGCCAAGAAATTTTCACACGCTTGGCAATGACGTCACCTGGCAGCTACGTTGATAAGCCTGGAACGGCATGCTCTCAACTGTCGACCCGGCCCCCATCCCCCGAACACATCCAAGTGTCATGTTCATGTTTTCTTTCCTAGCAGGGCCTGCCCTTCCCGTCGCCTGCATGAAAACGCAGAATAGCACTCCGATACTTACATACCAACATACCTTCAGGAACATATCTGTTTTTGCACGTCAGGCGACGCCTTGGTGCCTGCAGACGTCGACTCCAGCGGCAGCACCGCCGGCCTTTGTCCCTTCCGCGTTGGCGTTCCTCCAGTTGGCCCTAGCGACGAGATTTTGGCGCTGAAGGAGCTCTTGTCACTGGCTGCGGTACTAATCAACTGGACAGTGGTCGCACTGGGCTTCCCCACTGAGCGGCGGAGTCTGCTTGGACCAGCGGTGCCAGATAGAATGGCTGGACTTGGAAAGGCACCGGCAAATGCGTCAGAATGGGGCAGCGGCAGGCATAAGGGAGGCCGTATGACGAGCACGCATGTTACTTTCCGCTTCTGTGGTGGCAGAGCACGACCTTGAGTTGCATAAGGTAGGTGCGAGGACGGCGTTCCTGAATGGTTTTCTGGAGGAGGGAGGTTATGCCTCCTGAGCACCCTGAGGGCGATTAGGACAAGGTTTGTAAGCTTCGTAAAGCACTGTACGATTAGTTCGCTGAAAGTAGGCGCTGCATGACTGGGTTGTGTATTTTACTAAAATTTTGCATTTTTGATTGATGGTGGTTCGATCAAACCCACGAGCAGCTAGTCTGTTTGTCGTTTTACTTGTAAATTGGTACGAGATCTATACTTACATGACAGAGGTGTCAGTGCTCTGTCGAGCTGCATTTATAACCCCAGAACGACCTACATGCAGCACCGTCATACAGCATCGTGCATGTACGTGTGATTTTGAACGGCCTCCTTAACTTGCCTCTTCGAAAAGGACAATATATATATATATATATGTGTGTGTGTGTGTGTACGGTATTTGGCCCGTCAAGATCGCCTGTCCGCGGTAACAGGTGACAGGCGGAACGGTCGTATTGGTTTCTTGGCACGCGAATGCGGCATTGGCATATTCAGCACATTGATTATGGATTGTCAGCGAAATATATCATAATGGTAAAGCCATCCAGGAAATAACGATGCTGGTATTTGTTGCAGGTTCCTCGACTTAGTATGTTTGTTTCGTTATCAGTGCATGCAGCATATAAACTAATACGATCTAGCTTAGAGGCAAATACGTGGTAGGCGTCTTAACTCTCGACGTCATAGTTATGATGCTAGCAGCTTGATAGATTACCGTCGCTCCATCCATATGACAAGTCCAACGCTTAAGAGCTATTGAGATCCAGAAATGGCAAATAGATTTTCACGCTCGGGACAGTTGATAACGGTTGCACGTGATCGGACAACGGGCAAAGCAAGAAACGCTGGCCTCTCGATGCGAGAAGGCTGGTTCTTGGACGAAGCAAGTAACTAAGTACATCTCGCTCGTCCTTGCCGTACTGATGCTTTAAGATTAGTCTCAGGTCACAACTTTTCCGGCTATTCGCCTTGTTGTTAGCCTTTTTTGTACCCGCCCTCACCACCCGGTAGGGCACGTTCTCACGTTTTGCTGTTCATTAGGCCTAGATCGGCCTTGGTGGTTATGAGCCTAAGTGTCACGGCCGGCCACTGATCCAATTTAAATATGGGGGTTTGGTAGGGAGTTGTAGCGGGGCCAAGCTGGAGTGCCGGGCCAATCAGCAGGGCGGTTTTACGGAGCAGGTTAGCCAGTCGAGCCTCGGTTGGTCTTGCTTGGCAGTGGGGGCGGTTCTCAGGTATCATCAGGTTAGCCGCCAGAAGCCGCCGGTGGCATTGCTGCCGGGGCCACTTTAGTGTTATGTTGCTTGTAACTGCTGAGGACAAGAATGCTAGCATATTTGAAACAATCAGTCCGGAGATGACCTCATAGGGGACCAGAAGGGGCCCATAGCCCCTAGATTATAAACATATAATTTAAGTGCTTCAGGAATGCGGTTGAGCTGATTTTTTAATTTTTACGTAGGAGACTATTTTACGGATATATATCTATATGAATACCAAAAATATATAATATAATAAAATTACATGAATACTGATTTCGTGTTCAGCACGGGCCGATACCCTAAGACATATATACCTACCATCTGCCGACCTGTGTTTGTAATAAATTGGTAAGACGTATATATAACAGCACGTGCGTGGTAATAAACAATATACTTGCTGACGCCTCCTCGATTATTGCATGGAAACTACTCGCCATTACGAACGCGCTGGAACCTCCGAAGGAACCTTGCTTCATGCCTCGGTGCCGTCGTATAATTATTGCCATTAGAGCAGAGAGCAACTTACTTCCGTACACCAGCAGCAGGGCGAAGGCTACCCTCCAGCGTGCTTGCTCCTTCGTGCGGTTTCGGGCATTGTTTCGGTTCAGATTTCGGTTCAGATATAAATGTATACAGTGGAATCTTTAGATAAGCTGAAGCATGCACTCGCTCTGCTTGTAGACACGTGTAGACATGCATGTACTCTGCATGTATGGAGCACGAAGCTTAATTTTCAACGGCTTGTAAAGTCACGTGAATCTCGATATACATCGCACAAGGAATTGCACAATTTTACATAAATTATTTTGGAAAGGGTGGATGAAACACGCAAATAAAGATATTTGCTGATGCTGGTCTGTGCTGGTTTATAATTTGGGCGCTGCCGTGTAGGTGGAGCACTACTGGAGTTGAGCCAATATATAATGCATTCTTGTAATTGGAATTTTCAATCCTTACCTTGCATGCATGAAAATAGCCTATGCAAGGCTGCCAGGCACTTAGCAGGCAGGGTAGGGCTCTGCTTAATGATAAGTCTTGCCAGCAGCTGCTTTACATGTCAAAATAAATTGGTCGAAACGCTTTATTTGATAATATCCAGCTACATAACGCTCTAGCTAGGCAAGGTCTTATCCGGTTGGCGAGTAATCATTGTGAGCATGGCCATGCATGGCCGCCGGCTAGCCGGTAGGTCGCCCGCCGGTTATTAACTGAAAGTTTTGCCTGGCTGGTGTCGCCATTATTGGCATCCGGGGAAGCCCCTTAATTCAAGTATGAAAGTAACGTATCCCAATGCGCCATTTGTTTTCATAAGTACGTCATTGTATGTTCATTGCCAATTTATCTGGATTGCGAGTATTGCGTTTCTTGGGACGCGACGGGATGCATTTTCTTCCAGCATGGACATCCTGCTGCAAGTTTTGCATGACAGTCCCGGAGTCCAATGCACGATTCGGCACCGTAATTATACCAATGCTTCACCTTGGCCACCTTCCTGATCGTTTCGGTCAGCGTTTTTGGCGCTCGGGGCATCCTGGGCCATCTGGGCGGCGGGTGGCGTGCGAAGCGTCCGAGTCCCTTGATAAGAAGTTACGCGTGAATGCAGCAGAGCCCAACGCACCAGGTATCTCTCTTTCTTTACATCGTCCTTTGCATCTCATGACCGCTCCATGTTTGTCTTCTTCCTCCCAAATACATACGAATGTTAGAGCGGAAACTGCGTCCCGCGAAAACGGCACATAGGACAAAACATTCGTCTAAATTTTCAGCCCAAGATTTTAATATTGCACTACACTGGCACAATATGCAAGCACTTGAGTTGAAAATGCTTGATCTGACTGGATTTGCCGGAATTATTATTCGTGCATGGTACGCTCCGGGAATTGTGGAAGCTTCTCAGCAAAGAGTTCCCCTTACAAATTTGTTGTTAGATGTCAAGAATTGATATCTATAGTTGTACCGTGGCCGCAGGAGGTCCTGGGCGCAAATTAGACCTAGCAGCACGGAGATGGACGAGATGGCCAAACGATCCTCCTAATCTTGAAGAAGTACGCATGCTGCAAATAAAAAAATATGAATAGATATTATTAAGAACTATAATAATGACTGGCCGAACGGCCCATCCGACGACATCCGTCCGACAACTGCCCAGTTGCCCTGCTCTGCTTTGGTTGATATGCAGCCACAAGTCATATTTCATCGATTCTTTTCAGTAACAACTTGTTCTTTAAACACTTATATTTAGCTCAAGGTACCGGCTGATGACCCACCATGGTTAAAGCGAACCGCAGCTAACCGCTCGGCAGAGCTGGATCATCGCGTTAGACCATAACTCATACGGAATAAAATAAAATCCGCTTACATTAAGCTTCGTGCGATGCGATGTGCTCACGTTAACCTATTGTCATACATCGTTGTTCTGCAATTCCTTTTGAATGCAACGCTGTGGACGACCTCAGCGGCGATCTCTAACGTTCAAGATCAGAATGAAATTCGGCGTCGCAACCGCCCCGGCGAGCAGGTATTGCCTTCTGCTCGGCGTGTCGCTTCTGCAAACCCGATTGATTGGTTCTCCCCCTCTTTCCTATCAACCATCGAACCCCGTTCCCTTCATCGCAGGCCCATAGCCATATGCGGGGCAAGCGCAGCCAAGGAGTCCTGCATGCTCACGACCGCACATCACGTAAGCCTCGACCCAAACCCAAACCCAGCCACTTAACAAGCTTTCGGCCGAGCCGCGCAAAACATAGTCGAGTGACGCATTCGACACCAAACGTGTCACAGCTGGTGAACGACGATGGCAGCGGACCCGCAACCGGTCCCTTCCTAATTCCCTTGCTTCCGTACGGATTAAGCAACCAGATCTTGGCGCTGAAGGAAGCCCTGGCGCTGGCCGCGGTACTCAACTGGACAGTGGTCGCACTGGGCTTCTGGCCCCACAGCGCTGAGCTGGCCGCGGCGGCGGGGTTGGTTCTGAAGCCCGGAGGTAAAACGAATCGAGGTTTATTGGAGCTGGATGGCGTGAGGATGAAGGTTTCGGAGCCAACAGGGACCCCTGGGAAGAGCTCTCATCAGCACCCGCATCAGTTACATCTGGAAGCCTCCTCCGTAATTCCCTTCGACCTGGTGTTTGACCGGTGAGTTTGCCTGCCTGCCACCCGGATCACCCACGTGGCCCATCTGTGCAAGCCGCCCGGGGGTGCGGGGCAGGGGGTTGCCCGGGGGCCGGGGGCCCGGGGGGCCGGGACCCGGCGGCCGAGGACCACCTGACAGCGATTGCAAGAAAGTGGAGAAAGGGGGGGGTAAGGGGCAGGGAGACGGTGGAGATTGGAAATGGAAACGTGAGCTGATCGCCAGGGCATTCCCCCGGAGTACTCTGGACCCTTCACCCGTCACGGAGTGCTTACTGATTGTACTCTTCAGCGGCAGCACCGGTACTCGTTTATCCGTCTGTCCCCCTCCTCCCTCCTCCCCCCCCTCTGCGCTATCCTTGGGTCATTGGTGCGCGCTGCACGTCCTGAGGGCGGGTAGGCTGAGGAGGGAGGTGGACACAGCGACATTAGCGACGTTAAGCTCGTGGGGGCATGGAACCTTCCAGACGAGCAGCTCTGGTCAAAACTTCTGATGGCAGCGCTGTGCGTGTCAGCTCTGATCTTGACCGCTATTCGATTCAATGGCTGTCGGCTCCCTTCTACCCGTCGGCGAACTTGCCTTTCTCTGCTCTTCTCCTGATCTCGGTCCGGCCCTCATTGTGTGTGTATGTGTGTATATGTATCTGTAAGTGTATGTGTGTGTGGGTGTGTGTATGTGTATGTTGCAGGAAGGGACTTGCGCCCCTGGTGCGCATTATCAGTCGAGAGGATGCCGTACGGCAGTACGGCTGGTCTCAGAGCGGTCGTGCCGACGTATTGCTGTCTATCAGCCCCACATCGGGGCTGGAATCGACCCTCGAGAAGGCCCACCAGGCGGAGCTGCTGGATGTACGGGGCGCACATGTAGTGAGAAACCATGGGTTCAGGTGCGCGCGTAACAGTAGCGGTACGGATGTTGATGGCGACGGTTGGCGGCGCTCTCGCGGCTGAAGGCGCCCACGTTTGGAGCAAAACGCGGCTGGAAGGCTGTGTGGGCTCACTCACTCGTTTGATTAACTTGATGGATGAAAATGCAAAAGTTCAAAAAAGGAGAGGGTGACGTGGTCCTAATGGATTGAGCTATTGGTACATGTGCCGTATTCGCAGTACAGGGGATGAGCTGTTGCTGTGTGCCGTGGCCCTCGAAAGGTCAAAACCCAACAGTTGGCGATGGGTTTGAGAGGGAAGAACAGATTCGGCCAGAGGGCAGGGAGGGAAACGGCCTTTTGCGTGTTTGTCACGGCTTATCACGTGTCATGCACATCGTTGGCCGTTGTAGGCTCTGAGCTGCGCATCACATAGTGTGTTGTGACATGTTCGTACGACACATCCGGCCGGACAGTAAATGCATGACCGCTCCTCCTCAGCTCTTTCCTCGATCCCTCACAGTTTCCTGAGGGCGAGCCTCGCCCCGCCTTCTCCCTCCTCACCCCACTTTCACCCCCCCACCTTTCCCCCTCTCACCCCACTTTCACCCCCCCACCTTTCCCCCTCTCACCCCACTTTCAATCCCCCCGCCTTTCCCCCTCTCACCCCAACCCTCCCCACCACCTCCCACCACCTCTCCTCCCCTCCCCTCAACCCCCCAACAGTTGCAGTACCGAAGGCCTATCTTGGCTGTCTCGAGCAGCGGCTGGTCACCGCTGGATAGCGCTGTATAGTTATCGACGTGTCGTACCAGCGGCTCGCAGTTCGTATCGCGTCTTCAGAGGGGATGACAGTCCATGCGCTCGGGCATACCACCAGGTATGTGGAAGTCGGGAGAGATAAGGGGACGACGGGGGAGGCGTGTGCGTGTGTGTATGTGGGTATGTGTGTGCGTGTGCGTGTGTGTATGTGTTTCTTGATTGGGGAGTAACTGAAGGAGTTGGTGAAAGCGGGAAACGCCGGTGGAATTGGTCATGAAGGAAAACCGATATGCAGTACTCTTGCTTGTGTATTTAGGCAGGGTTTAAGTCGGGTTGGGAAGGGGGAATATGGAGGGTGTGTATGGGAGAGGGGGAAAAGAGGTAGGCGGAAGGGGGGCGGCAGTTTTGGAGCCGGAGGAAGGAAACGAAAGGATGGTAAACCGCTGGCCGGGGGGGGAGGAAAGGAGGGAAGGAGGGGAGCGGAAGTGTGATCATCTGCTTCCGGCGCCTCTCACTCTCCGTCTTACCCGCTCACCTCCTGCGCTGCCCTTCAACCCTGCCTGCACCTCTACAGGTCTCCCTGCGCCTGGAAAAATCCCCCCTCATCACCTCCACGGCACGGAACTTCGTCATTACAGCGTTGGCACATATGCAAGACGGGGAGGGGCAGGGGCGGCCGATTACTGAAGAGAGCACTGGTGGCGGCGGTGGCGGCCGCATCACCAACAGCTTCCCTTACTATATCGCGCTGCACGTGCGGCCGTACCCGGATACCTGCCTGGAGTACTTCGTCAATATGACAACGTTCGACATTGATACTGCGAGCAAGGTATGTGGGGCGCGTTTTACCTGTTACAGGCAGGAACGCCATTATTGATCATCCACAGGGCCGCGCCACGAGTCCCTGGCCCCGAAAGGGCCAGGGAGGGCTGCACCGCCATGTGCGGGTGAATGGAATCCAAATTCTTCTCGTCCTATCATGCCGTATCATCGCCCAGTTGTCATTCCAAGGTCTATGCGACGTACATACATACATACACACATACACATCCTCATGCCTTTCGCGCATCCCCGAGATGCTGGTGTAGGGGTGTAATGTGGTCTTCCCAGATGTCGTTGTTTACGCATACGTATTATTGTAAATTTGTTCCGTGCTTGAATTGTAGGATGGTAGGTACTCGGCTTAGGCTAGGTTAGGTTGGATTTAGATTGACATTATCCGTTATCCGTTATCCGTTTTTGCCGTTACTGTTGCGTCCGTGGTTCCAATGTGCTGCAGGTGTGCACTAATCCTAGGCTTCTTCTCAGGATGGTGCCCCTAGTTCGGCAGCTGTTGGAGGCCCGTGCGGCAGCAGCAGCTGCTGCTGCTGCTGCAACTGGCACGGTGTGGTCGCCTAATGGAACCTGGGTGCTGTCGTCGCCGTCTGGCTCAACCCTTAGGGCGGCAGATGCGGGTGCAAGACCGCCCGGTGCTGATGGTGCTGTCTTCGTGATGTCTCACCCTCGGGTGAGGGAGGTACTGCGAAGGGAGCTGCGGCGGCTGTGGGATGAGGCCGATGGAGCCAGTGGCCGCGGTGGTAACGGTAGCAGCAGCCCCCTGCCGTCACCACCGCCTCTCGCCTCTTCTCCCCCTCCTTCCCTCCTTCGGGCCCCTCCCCTTTTCTTTCTGGACATGTCCGACCTGCCCGTCCAGCTGCGCACTCATGTGGCCTCCACCAGCCTCCTCTCCATGGTGGAGCAACAGATGTGCTTGGAGGCGGCGGTGTTCATCGGAACAAAGGTATCGTCCATCAGCGTGCTGGTAGCGCAAGAAAGGAGTGCTAAGGGCGAGGAGGGCGCGGTGGCAACGGCTGCCCATCGGGCCGTGGAGGAGGCGAGGAGAGGTGGCGATGAAGAGGGCCGGCGTGGCAGGGGTGCGGATGATAGGGGTGATGGTGTGGATGAGGGGCACCCGAGCGTGGGGCAGCCGGGTCAGGGTCAGGATCGGGCGGATGTTGGAGCTGAGCACCTCTTTTTCGGCGTAGACACGGTACTTTTATGAGGGAAGCCTTCGTAAAGAGTATGTGTGTGTATATATAATATATTATTGATGACTTTTTGTCTTGGTGTCTGACACAGTGTTGCAGGAGCTTGTATGCTTATGAAGCTGTTATGGAGCCAAGTGCGTGTCTTCAACCCAGCCTCCGGCAAACATGGACAATGTCTGAGGCCATCACTCATGGCCGCCAGCCGTGTTTCTAACCATTTGCCCCGACAATTCCGTTTTGAATGGGAAAAATGTTCAAGAATGTGGTATGATGAGATGTAGTTTACGTGCAAGTGCAGGTTGTGTTCGGGAATGAGAATGGCAGCAGGTTCTGGGCGAGACGATCGTATGGTAGAGCTCGTACTTCATCGCTACTTGGGGAAGTGGGTTGTCACTCCATGGCTATTTCCCCCGCTGTGACGCATTATTGCAAATTCATCTGCCTTCATTATTCATGAGGCCGCCGCCCTCTTAGTTGCAGCGTGCCTGTTTACCCCCGCCCCATGCAATCAAGAGAGCAGTTCTTCATCGGTGGCTTCAAGCGGAATATGTAATGTAAAATGGCCGGCCCCTGGTCCAACTTGAGATTCAGCTGCTGTCCATGCAGCCCTTTGGAGTGTCAGATTTTTCGCAGTCAGGGCTCTACTGGTTGGGTTTCAGACGTAGGTGCCATCATCAGCGGGCCAGCACTGCCAAGGTATGTATGGGCGCCATGTCGAGCTGATCAGCGGGGCGGCACAAGGTCCGATTCGAGGGTCAGAGTGGGGCATCGTTGCCGC
This sequence comes from Volvox reticuliferus, assembly GCA_019650235.1. Lineage (NCBI taxonomy): Eukaryota > Viridiplantae > Chlorophyta > Chlorophyceae > Chlamydomonadales > Volvocaceae > Volvox > Volvox reticuliferus. Next base: position 1,317,512 of record BNCP01000013.1, on the reverse strand, counting down.
TGCTTGCCATCTCACGATTGTAACGTAGGAGGCAGGAGGCAGAGATTTTTGCCAGCCATGATTATTGGCTTCTTCTGTACCCGTTGCTTGAACCTTGATAAAACCTTGATAATCAATCAAATAAGGAAAAATACAACATACAAAGTTATTTGGACAAAATACATTTTCCTGACAAAGCATGTCCCAATAGTCACAACCTCCATCACATGGGTGCACCAAATGGATGCGTATGGATGGATGGATAGATGAGAGCATCCATTGGAAGAGTCACAGCATATCGAGCGGCTGCGTGCATACCATCCGCCTGCCTGCCTGAGCAAAACAATGTGCCACCTGAAAATGCAACCACGCACAGCCAAAACTTTTGACAAGCTGCTGGCACTCCATCGTCTCCGCCACTACTTGTGAGTTTCCTTGCTCTTCTTCTTGGTTGTGGTTGTGGTTGTGATCTTGTCCTTCGCCCCAGTGTCCGCCTTCGCGTCACTTGCTACCTTGGCCTTGTCTGCCTTCGGCTCAACCGCGGGTTCCCGGTTCTCCACAAACCCTTCCCGGATCTTCGTCTCGGGCTCAGCCCCCTTCTTGGTCTCAGTCTTCTTCTTCTCCTCCTTCTCCTTCTTCTTTTCCTTTTTCTTCTCTTTCTTCTTCTATAATGACATCAATGGGGGGAACACGCAGCGGGGAATGCATTTTTACATGCACAGTGAGAGGAAAGGATTCCGCACGCCAGTTCATGTGACCGGATCTACTTGCTATGTGGCGGTCAAGGGAAGGGGCAGCCACAGCAGGCAAGCGAAGCTCATCCACTAGCAGTCGTCCAGACTCCATGCAAGAGGGTGATTTGTTCAGTCACGGTATACATCCGCACCCCCCCCACCTCCGTCCAAAAACACACCATCACGCACATACCACGACGGCACACCAAGGCATGAGAACCCCCCGACGACCCGCTGATTGAAATCTCAAAGACGGGGCTCAGAAGGAAAATGGAGTAACTCACTGCTGGTATGTATTTCCCGGCTGCACATGCATATGGCATCTACCAAAGAAGCAACAAGAGGCCAATCGTGAGCCAACACATACAGCGGACGTACCTCGACATCATCGTTGTCGACTTTCACCTTGTCGTTCTCAACCTCCTTGGGGTTTCCCTGTCGGTGACGATAGATGGGGACGGAAGCAGATTGTCCTCAGACACTGGCTTTCGTCCGTCCCTTTTCCCATTATGACGTAAGAGTAGATGTATGTACGTCTTCTGTTTCGATACCATCCTTGGTTACCTTTTCGTTTTTCGTTACCTCCGTTTTGACGAACTCCCGGCTTTCAAGAGTACAACCTTCCCGGGGAGGCAAGGCATCCCCTCCGAGCGAGGACTTTTTTCCCCCCACCCACCCACCCCCACACACCCCCACACACATACACGCGCACTCGTTCGCTCAGTCGAACAGCGGGGATGAACCGACGAGCGAATGGAAGTGAAGCGATGCATGCTGCAGTAAGGCCTGCGCTAACAGCGGTTTCAGTTCTGACTGTCATGCCCACGCAATACCTGCCGAACGGTCCCTCGTCGTAAGCTATGTACGGACTAAAGGGTCACCTGCCAATGGTCTCTCTCTCTCTCTCTCTCTCTCTCTCTATATATATATATATATATATATATATATATATTCTTGTATGATAGGCGTCGTTTATAAACACGTCGACAGATATGTACGTCCCACCTTCGTTTCGTCCCCCTACGTAGACCCACCAGAACCACCCTATCTTGCTTCTCCTGCTGACCAGCAGTCCCCCGAACACACCAACACCCTGCCTGCCTGCCTGCCTCTCACCTTGTCCTCGGAGGTCATCTTGTGCTTCTTCCGCGCAGTGGCGGTTGCGGCCGTCGCCTCCTCTACTTGGCGCTTCTGCAGCACGTGCAGCACATGCCATCCAAGTGTGATGAGGTAAGGGCGTGGGGGGCATGCATTCGGATCACAACCGATTCCGGGCTCCGCAAAAGTACTCCAAAGCACGGTGGAAGAAATGGAGAAGAGCTTGATGTAACAGCACGACCGGTCCTGGTCAAGAGGAATCACACTTAACACTTCACACTTCTCCAACCTCACACCTGAACCCCAGGTAGCCGCACCGCCCAGCTGACCTGCTTGCCGCCCTCGCCAAACTCTAACTTCAGTACTGGATTTGGGGTCGGGGCCTCTCCAACCATAGGGGTCTCCACCGCAGTTGTGGGCGCTGCACCCACCTTCTCACCGGCCTGGCGCCGTGCCTCAGCGGCTGCCCAGTAGGGGAGGACAATCAGTCACAAGAGGAAATAAAAACAAATCCGCACAAAACAATGGGGTAGATGCGATAGACAACAATGGGGTAGACAACAATGGGGTAGACAACAATGGGGTAGACTCGCTGGACCCACATGTCATTATTAATGGCCGGGTGATTCATTTGCTTGCTTCACAACAACTAACATGATTAACGACTTTGCCAATCTACACAGGCCTTGATTGCGTGATACGCATCCTTAATTATACATATGCACACATTTGTATATCATCACACACACACATATATTATATGTATATATATATAGAGAGAGAGAGACGCCTCCCATCCAATGGCATCACCATTCATGCGTGTATTCTGGGGACTGACTTTACGCAATGCTGCGCATTTACACAGCATGCAACTGGAGTCGTATGAGCGGGATTTGCGTGGCCATAGCGAATAACTAGCAGCTGGCATACACGGGCGCACACGCACGTGCGGATTTGGGATTTTTGCAGCAGGCGGATACCGGGGCACGCAGCCGTGATCGCATCTACCCCATTCGACCTATCTACATACCCTCCCAACCTGACAGGTACCCAGTCCCAGCAATAATCGAATTTCAGCCGTCGCACCATCCACCGACTGCTGAAAAACAATTACTGCGACGCTTACAAACACTCCTACTTCCCTCTATACGTGCGTATATCTGCATAAAAGACAGTATGCATACATATATGTGTGTGTGTGTGTGATGATGATGACGATGATGATGATGATACAGTCTAAGAACGAATACATATATAACCCAAAAGAAGCCGTTCTATACGGCATATTTACCTTCGGAGCGCATCTGCGCAGGATCGGTCATGTACTCGGGGCGCTTCTCCAACCCAACCACCTTCGCGAACTGTGCCTCCGGGTGTGCGGCCTCGTACTTCTTCAGGGCCTCCGATACAGTGAGGGAGCTGTCCAGCTCACCCCAGGCCATGTACTCTGAGCGAAAGTCCGTAAAAATCTTTGACAGCTCCTCCTGGCGGGTCAGGTGTGTTAAGGCGCACGCATGCAAACGTTTGTTAGTTAACAAGCCCGACGGACATACACGTGTGCGTACGGCAGCGGCGGGGACAGTTGCACGAAATAATGCAGTATGCCGTGAACACGGCGAGCTGCACCGTACCTTTACTTCCACTGGGATAGACTTGTAAAACACCGAAGACAAGCCCATCCCCAGCTTGATCGTGGGATTGGCCTGCTTAAGCTTAACGATGGCCGGATGGCGTCCATAATGCGCTGCAAAGTCCGAAAACCAGCAGACGAATGCGTTGTAGACTGTCACAGATCTTTTCTTGTCCGTGTCGGTTGCCACTTTCTTACGACCTGCCGTTCCAAGCACAGCGTTGTCACTGGCACCTGCCCCACCGACGTCGAAAGGGAGGATTTCCTCCAAATAGTAATCCCCATCAGGAATTCCAAGTTTATGTATTGCTTTCCCCATAGCAGATTGGAGCAGCTTGGGGTCAAAATATTGCGCAAGAGTACTTGCAAGATGCTCAAGAAATTCACCCCTCGTCATGATGTCATCTGGGGTCGACATTGTGCTTATCTTGTTTGCAAGACGTTTTATAGATAGATGACTACAACCAGGACATTAGTATTGCGCAAAACTGTGATATCGCACTGTCGGCGTCCGTTAATTATTTCGTGCTTAATAAGTGCTTTTAAAGCCAGGAAATGGATTAGAAGGAAACCTAAAGCGACATAGGTTACACCCGTCCCAAACCCAGACTTGTACGCGGGCTTACAATTGCATAGTCCTCATGCCGTACGAATAATGGCTTCGGAGCTTGTTATAACCCCCGGGTCCCGAGCTGTCGTATCAAAGCTGGTCTGTAAGCATTTTTGCGCAGGTAACGGCGGCTTCGGTCGCCTTCTCTCAGGTTATTTGATTTTTTCTAGATCGCTGCATTTTGGGGCTCCGGTTATGCTGGCTGGGTGGCTTCCCACGTAAAATTTTTCAATTTTGATTTGATACGTTTGGGCTTAAACTTTTACGGCTTGCTGGTTTTGACAGCCTGGTCGTTGCTGATCGGAGGCGCACAGCACATGTCCGGATGTTACCCATAACATATTCTGAGGTTTGGAACATCCTGGAGCACGAAGAATTTACAAACCAATTGTATTTCTTTGTTTTTCGTTACATGTTCAACATCCTTGGAGATTTTATTTATTTGAACAGGTATTTTGGAGTCACAGTCTGGCCGGTCATGACATGGTCTCACGAAAGGATACTGCGCATGGCCACGGTGACTAAGGGACTGGACTTGACACGAATCGGTAAGTACTTCGTCAGCAGGCTGCAGGTCTGCTAAGGCCGCCAACGGACCGTGCTCAGCGCAGAGTGTCGTGCCGTTCATATTCCTGGTCACCAATCATACACCGCTGCTATGCGTGGCTCATGGAGGGCAAAACCATCGGCAGCACGGGTACCTGCGTGTGCTGGGCATTCACCATGAGCCAGGTGGGCTTCGATGTCTGCCACCATCCATGTATGTGTGCTGCACCAGATCGCTGATGCATGCACTCAGCCAGATGCTGCTACCCAACAATGCGGTCGGGACTGAGGTCGTGAGGTGCCATGTATGCACACCTCAGTGCCGACCCCGGCCACCCCGGCCGCAACTGGTGCCGTATCCCACGGCCCTGGTCACGGGGGATGCCCTGTGCTTTGATGATGGCACTGGTCAATCAAGTCGCATTGGTGACATCCGCGGCTCGCCTACAATGTCTCCGGATGACACTATGAATGTGTTGCAACCATCCAGCAACCGCCATAATGGTGGTTGACAGCATATCCAGGTCAGGCCTACAACAATGGGTCATAGCAAACTTTGCGGCCATGAATGCATCTATGCAGAACATAAGCATGAGTTGGCCTGGAGAAGCCATAACTGAGTGGTGTAGCAATCGTGAGGTTTTGGACCATGTCATGAACCTGATTATTTTTTATGAAACAATATTTCGACTTCAAGTCATAGAATTCAAGTCGGACGCCTGTTGTACGGTAGTGACGTCAGTGGCGCCAAACGGCACTGCTCAAATAGGTTCGAGCCGCGCCCTAAAGTCTAAACTTTGACGCACTCCAAGGAATGGCGAATTTCTCTTGTAACAGTTGAGGCGTTTGGAGCTGTCTGGTAACGATCAATCACCGCCCACAAGGCAGCGCCAGAACAGCCGAGCCGAGCTGAAGGCCCCAGCCACAGTGACAAAGGTACACAGTTCATCCTCTGTTATCAACTGCTATCTCTCCAACCAACATAGGCAACGAAGGTAGTGCTTAGGAACCCCAGGAAAGGCGAAGGGGTTCAACGACGAAGCAATCAAGGGTCATTTCCTTCTCAATGCCGCTGCAGGAACCCGGTCTCGAATCCCACACACTATCACCGTCATCACATGGCATGGCAGGGCGGTACCGGCGCTAGTGAATGAGGTCCTAGGCTCTGCACCACTGTATGTAGGCTTGACTGCAGATAGGTAGGTAGGTAGATAGATAGATTGCTCAAGTGTGTATGATCAGACGATACACTTACAGTGGCCCCGCCATGCGTTGGCACCTCGATCTGCTGGTGCACACATCCCGTTTCCGAACTCCTACTAAAGCTGCCACAACTCGTCACAATCAGCAGCGTAACGCGATATTCGTCTTTATACATAATCTCACTTTGTCGCAGCTCACCTCACTCGTCAGTCATGCGCCAACCTGCCCCCACCCCCGCAAAAAGCTTCTCTCTGTCTCTCTGAGAGACACACACATACATACACATATACATACACACATGTACACATACTCATACACATACACACACATGCACATATGCACGTCCCCCTCTCATGGCCCGTGTCCGGACACCAAATCATCCGAAAGTCCGTCAGACCCCAACTCCTTACTTACACTGCACCTGCGTTGGGTCCCCGTTTGCAACGCCCAATTTACAACACATAACAAATAACGGTACCATCATTTGCACCATGTTCAACATGTACAACGATGTACGTGTGCACCCAGTAGCAGATAAAAACATCATCTACAGATGACCACAGTGGTCTGTACAACTTTAGCATACTTGTAACCAAGAACCTAACTAGCAACCACCACCACGCAAGTATATCTGCTGCAGTTAGCAACCGCCATATGCTGCCTGCTACAATACGTTTTCGGAGCAAATCAACGTAGAAAGCAATATACCATCATGTACAACATCTCCATGGATACAAGCCATGGCCGGCGCTGAACGGCGGAAAGGAATATGATGATCGTACACCGCAGGTGCCAACTCACTCTCTTGTAGAAGCAACGGCCAACAAAACGACGACTAGGGCTGCAACCGCTGGACATAGCCATCCCGCATCAGCTGCACATTGGGGAAACGGAGACTGCTGAGACGGGCCGTGTTGCGGCTCTCCACCGGCCGATCACGCGAAAAGGTCCGAGACCGAAGACTCGGGCTCCTTCGGTGGCCGTGGCCTCCGCCGCTCCAGAACCAATGTCACATCACCGTCCTTGACCTCCCCCTTCTTCAGTGCGGCACAGATGGACGACCAGCTCTGCTTATCAGCGCCGTACACTACCTGAACGTACAGCAAGGGAAGCAGTACAGCAGCAGTTGCAGTACAACGGCGGCATCAGTGCAGCATCGGTGTCGGAGTCCAGTGGTGGTATTAAAAGCGGTGTGCGTTTACGACTACTGATGATGTCGAGATCCTAAAAGCATATTCATAGTCACATACACATACACACATACACATACACATAGTCACATACACACACAGCATACGCGCAATCCTAAGGAGCGGTGGTGGCAGGGTGCTTCAAGAGGTGCTGCAAGAGGGAACCGCAGACCGGGAACCACCGGAGCGCCCTCAGGCATGTCGGTGTGGCGGACTTGCCGGAAGGCCTCCGGGACCCGACTTCCGGCGAGGTTAGTAACAATCCCCTGATTGGTCCACCCGAGCTGAAGGCCGTACTGGTAAGCTGAGACCACCTCCGGCTACCACCTCCGGCACGCCTCCATCCCCCTTCTTCTGGTTCTATAAGCCCCAGCATCTCACAATGTGCCTCTCGGGCGGCGCGGCCCCAAACAGCGCTTTCGTCGGATACACGAAGTTGGTGGCCGTGGCCGCGCGGAGGATGTCCCCAGGCAGTACGGCGTCCTTCACCAGGTCCGAATTCAGAGCGGCTTTCTGCAGTGACAAACAAGTAAAAAACAATGACAAATAATGAGGCGATGAGGCGTATGGCAATACGACAATCATACTAAGATAAGTGCTACTTTTATTCGGCTGGATGATTTTTTATTCATTTCCAGCAGAGCATATGGGTGCCGCACCTTCCGCCGCTGGTCAGCGTTAGTGCCTTCAATCAGGTCCACGACAGTTGCCCGGCGGAACCGCTCGTCGTACTCTAGTACGACACCTAAGGGTCTTGGTAGTGTCACGGTGAGAATGTCGGACGGTACGGGCAGGGAGCGGGCGAAAACGTACGTCCTGCCAGGTTGCGAGCAGGCGGGGCCAGACGGCGGCTGCGGCTAGAGCAACATACGAGAGGTAGAGGGTGCGCAAGTGTTCTACTTCCATACGGGCTCAGAAACAAGCACAAACCAAAAGTTAAGTACGGACAACCTCTTTCCCCCCCCCCGTCTTCTCGCTACACATACACATACACATGTATGCACTCACTCATCCGGATTATTGAATAACTGAGCGATGGTGTCCGTTGTCCGATCCATCTGAGTTTTCCCACACATACGCATACACGCATGCACATACACCTTTTTACACATACTCACATCCCGAACCACCCACCTAAGCTGCCGTGCCCCAACGGGCCCTACCGCTATCCGTACTCTTTCCCCCTCATAATCCTGGTCAACCGGCCAGGGTGTGTAGCTGATGGGCCGGAAGGCCAGCTCCCCCTGAACGACGAAAAGGAGGGCCAGGCGGCAAAAAGGGGCGGGGGGACGAGGAGAGCGTTGAATCGGCGTCCTCATTTATCAAGGTCGTACACAAAGTCCATACAAATACGATATCGTACGATGATGATACGTAAAATACGGGTATAACTGCTAACGGCCTGCGTGGGCCCAGTCATATCGACCGATGCCATCAACCGCTTTTTTCCGCCGTACAGCATCGCACATTGTAGCACAGCACCGCAACCACCCACTGCCACGCAAAGCTTTTCAACTTGTGGCCCGGGGGCGGGCACATGTTCCGACCGCTCTGTGCACAGAGGGCACAGTGTGTGTAAGCAGCCTCCGTCTCTCCGTCCCTTCTCGCCCCATAGCGAAAGGTTCGTCTTCTATCTTCCCCTTCCACCCACCCAGCACGTTTTGCACTTTTGCAGTTTCGCACTCACTCCGTCTCTCCAATTTTGTTTTCGCGCTCACCCCCTGAATTGGAATCGGATCCTGATTTGGATTCTAATTCTGATTTTGGATTCTAACTATGATTTTGGATCCTAATTATGTTTTTTTTCAAAAACCCCAAACAAACAAAAGCAAATCCTACACGCACGTTCTTGTCTCGCTCCGGCGTCACTCCCTCGGGTGCCTCGAAGCGGGTGCCCGTCGCGGGGTCCTCAAATATGCGGCCGCTGGCGGTCAGGTCCGCGGGCGGCGGACGCAGCACGTAGGCCGCCGCCGCAGCGGCCACCAGGAGCGGCACAGCCATTGCGATGAGGAAGGCACGGTCAGTGGCCTCTTGGCAGGCCTGCACATGATCCCTCGTATTCATTTATCGCTCGTTACATCTCAGGCTGGCCCTACCCGGCTTGCACGTCCTCACGACACCGTCCACCTGGCCCGACAGCCTCCCTCACCGGCCCTCACCTACCTGGCTAAAGCAGACGGGTGATGCGAATGCCGAAATCAGCAACTGGGCCGCGTGGTGTTTGGCAGCGGCACCTATGACGCCAGCAGCGCGCCGGGTCTGTGACCGTCGTGACGGCCCACCCTCGCGTCCCGGATGAGATTTTAAGCCCGCCATATTCCGATGTCTATCTGGAAGCGTTCCCAAAGTCGGATGCCTTGTCGCGCTGCAGGCCATGTCTTCAGCCAGCGAACAGAACTGCTTTGAGATGCAGTATGGGCCAATCAGGAAAAGGCTGGCATATTACACGGACTGAAATAGTTTGCGTATGAATTTTACCTGTTGGATTGTTTCTGTGTTTTATTATTGGCTCCGAAACTAGACCTATTATTCAAGGTGGTTCGTTCCGTCTGGTAAAATGAAAAGGATTTGTAGGATCATACCATTTTATAATATTGCAGCAACAGTGCTAAGAAGACTGGTGGTTGCACCTCCATAAGGGCATCGTTGGACCTTTCGTAGGTTGGAGGCCAGGCGAAAATTATACCCAAAATATGCATGCATGAATGGCTGCAACAAATAAAAACGGATTACGTATTGCGTTTATCCATCCTGACCTAGGTCTGGGGGGTGCGGAACGACTTGTCGTAGATGCTGCAACGGAGCTGGTCCGCTGCGGACACCATGTCGACATGTATACAGCATATTACGACCCCAACCGATGCTTCGAGGAGACGAAAACGGGCGGCTTTGCTGTGTATACCGCCGGCACCTGGTTTCCTCGCCATGTCTTCGGCCGCATGTTGGCGTTATGCGCGTATGTGCGCTGCGTCCTCGTTGCCATCTTCATCGCCTGGCGCCGCTTTCTGGGAGGACCCAAATCCGCGTATGATGTGATCATCGCCGATCAGGTCGCGGTGGTGGTGCCTGTGGTCAAACTGCTTATGCCGCGCGCGAAAACCCTCTTCTATTGCCACTTCCCCGACCTCCTCCTTACCAAGCGCGAGTCAACACTGAAAAAGATTTACCGGGCACCGCTGGATTATCTGGAAGAAATTACAACTGGCGCTGCAGATCTCATCCTTGTCAACAGCAACTACACGCGGGGCGTCTTCGCACAAACGTTTCGTCGCTTAGCGGCGCGCGGCGTGCAGCCTGGCGTGCTGTACCCCGCGGTCCCCATTCCCCCAGAATCGGAGCTGCGGGACGCGAAAGCCAGCTTGCGAAGTGAGATGGATCCTGAGCTAGCACAGTTCATCGACGGGGGCACCCTGTTCCTTTCTATCAATCGGTGGGTTTAGAAAGCCTGTATTCGGAACGCCACAGCAGGGTCAGTTACGTTTTACTCTGATATGGTTCCAAGTATAAATTATACTGATAACATCTTAATCTGATCAATAGGATGTATGTGTACGGGCGTGGCAGTGGATTGGACGGCGTCGTATGACGTCACATCCAATTTCCAAAGAAATTCAAAGAATAGAAGAAATCACGGAAACCAACTGCTGGAAATCAAGGACCTGTTTAATTCAATGCTCGGATGAAAGCGCTTGTGCATTCTCGTGAGATTATGTTCTCACTATGTATGTACGCAGAGGGGGTGAGTCCGGCCCTCCAGACTAGAGTTACAAGAAGGAAAGATATGTGATCGTTTTGAAAGCGCATCGTGCCCAAATCAGAGATGCTTCGGAGCCGTGCCTCGCGTGCCGGGGCACGGCTGTGACTGTGAAGTCCTGCCACATTCTGGTCTGTCTTCAGCCAACCAACCAACGGTGTTCCAACCGGATCCTAACCGTTCTGCCCTTTTTGCTGTGTCGTAAACCCTAGCGTTGTTTATTTCTGGTATCATTGAGAGTCGAAAAACAAAGAAAAATATCTTTAAATGCATATGTACAGGTTTGAACGGAAAAAAGGTATCAGCTTGGCTCTGGAAGCCCTCTACGAGCTGCGGTTACGGCAAGGGGTTTCTGAGGTCGCGGCTGACGACGTTGCTGATGCCGAGCAGCCCCGGTTGGTGGTTGCGGGCGGATATGACCCTCGACTACCGGAGAACGTGGAATACCTGAGGGAGCTGCGGGAGGCCACCTCGCAACTGGGCCTACAGGGCTCCGTGCGCTTTGTACCGTCTTTCACAGACAGGTGGGCCTTCGGGTGGTCGTGGTGGCGGTGGCGGTGGCGGTGCAGCAAAAAGCATACGACAGCATCCCGGTGGAGCGTGGAATGCCCTGTATGTGCCGACAGCGGGTGCGGATGCAGTCTTGCCCTATTGCTGCTGTTAATAACGCAGCCCTCCGAAAAATGCTGCCGCTCCTGCTTGTGGTGGTGGCGGTGGTGGTGGTGATGGTGGTGGTGATGGTGGTTATGGACAAGCACAGTCTGCTCTCGACACCTTTCTCCAGGTTCTCCTCACTCCAAAGTGCCAGCTTACTGACAATTTGCCTGTATTATGATTAACTTGATTGACTTGATGGAATCATTTTGGACCCATTATCGAACGCAGTATTGGTTATGGGACCCCAAAAGGGTCGTGGGTGAAACATCACCCAAGACTAAACTGGGTCGGGTGTTCCGGATAATGGGCTTTCACACTTTGCAGGCAGCGGACGCTACTGTTGGCGGCCTGCCGTGCTGTGTTGTACACCCCCCAACACGAACACTTTGGAATCGTGCCGCTGGAGGCCATGGCAGCTGGCCGGCCGGTTGTGGCGTGCAACAGCGGGGGCCCCACAGAAAGTGTGACCCATGGGTCGGCGGGCTTCTTATGCGAGCCCACGGCTGCAGCGTTCGCCACTGCTATGGACGACCTGATCAACGCAGAAACGGCAGCGGCGATGGGCGTGACGGCGAGGGCGCACGTGGAGGCGATGTTCTCCCGCCGTGCGTTTGGGTATGCGCTGGACAGTTACGTCCACGGACTGGCAGCGCGGGCCCCCCAGGCGGACGAAGGGGTCAGCGCTGCGAAGGAGTGATCAAAAGGAGGGATGGGAGGATATGGGCTAATACGCCTCAGGCCAAAGCCCTGCAAGATTATTGCATGTACGGTTTGCCCGTACCAGGTTTGCCCGTACCAGGTTTATACTAGCTGGAGGCACCCCAGCGGGCTGCATAATGAGGAGTCCGCGCAAGTAGTGAAAGTAGTGAAGGACCTCCAGGGTCATCGGGCTGGGAGTTCGTGGGGGCGGGGTTCTGTGCCTGTAGGGTGGGGGTACGCAGTTGGGGTCCTGTGACGCGGCGCCGTATTCAGTTCGCAACGTGGGAGTATGCACTCTGCTGACAAGGACAGGAAGGAGACGCGAGAGGTACCACAGGTGGTCGGTTTTGGATACCACTATTCTTCAAGAGGGCGATGTGTGCGAAGGGTGTGTCCGGCTGCTGGCAGGGTCCGTTGTGAGACGACCTCTAGCTGAGTCATGCTGGCTGAAGAAGGCTGGGTACTGTCGGCGGGTGTCGGCGGGTTGGCGGCATATGCTTGTCTGAAATCACAAGAGTCACAAGAGAGGGTTCAGAGTGGGTTGCGGGCAGCAGTTTCTTTCTTCTTTACGGGTTGATAAAAGAATACTTCTGCTGAGCTGGGTAACAGAAACATCGACGTAAAACCATAACTTTGGACAGGTGTGCTCATGTGCTCATGTGCTTAGGTATGTATTTGGAACGGTCGAGCAACGAATTTGCCATGTCCTTAAATAGCTGACGATGCGCTGTTCCCCACTGAGACGTAACGCATTATTAAAAGGTTATGTATTATGCACAGAGGAAGCGGGATGGATGGGATGCTTCACATTTTGCACACGGACTTGCCGTTCCTACTTCTTCCCTCTAATTGATAAAAGACAAGCAGGGGAAATGTGTGCCGTTTGGTGTGTTTGCTTGCGAGTGAAGAAAAGTATATATTTGCAATATACGATGACGGGGCATATGTGGTTCTGGAGCAAAGCGGGGCTCCTGTTGGCGGTGGCGAAAGCCAATACTGTTAGGGTATTTTTTTATCGTTCTGGCCTCTGCTGGCGGTAGATTGTGTGTGTGTGTGTGTGTGTGTGTATGTGCGTATGTGTATATGTGTGTGTAGCAACTACTGCGGTTCGGTGCGCCCTGTGACCGCCGTCCCCTTCCCCCTTGTGCCCATTATAATTACTCCATTGGTGGCGTCGCTAGCGTGTATCGGCAGCCTGCGGATAACGTGACGTGGCGTTGTGTGCCGTACTACGACACCTATCGTGATTTTCAGCTTCATCTTCATTGGCGCCGTCCGGACGGGTTTGCGTTCGTGGGATATGCGATATGCCGTCAGCCAGTATGAGTTGCCTAACACTCTTGACGACTTAACTGCGCGGCCTTGAGACACTGCAAAACACTGGGGACAACTTGCACTGAGACGGGTACGTGTGAACCACCCGGCTTAACCCTAGGAGGCTACTCGGCGCGCAAATATGAACCGTCTTGGGAAGCATATCAACCGTTTGCCATATAACGTACAGGCGTCGGATCCCCATGCAGCACCATTTTACATGCAGCAGCCCTCTCGTCTCCCAAAACCTTCCACCGAGCGGGCGACCTGCCAACACTATGGCGAAGATGACGGAAAAGTTTAAAAAGTCCGGCCACTCTGCCAAAACCAGTTGGGCTGTACACTTCTGCCCCACCACTTCTGCAACATGCAGAGAGGAGGACTGAGAACTCCTGCGACCCCCACCTACCGGTCGTGCTGCATATGACCCCCTTTGACACTTTCCTTCGCAAAGTCCGGACGAACAGAGCAACGCCCCTTTCGGCACGTTACCGGGCATCGTTTCCTGAGTACCAAAAACACAACAGATGGCACAACCTATATCCGAACAAGTGAGTCACCCGGAACGCATGCACCCCTGGAGGAACGGGAGGACGGAGGCCGAGTAACCGGCACATGGCGCCGCAATAGCATCATATCATATGCCTCCCCCGTCCAGGGCGGCAATTCCACCGACTCAATCACACAGATACTGGATGTGCGGAGGATACACTCCCGCAATCGTTTCCCGCAATCGTACAGTGACGAGCACGCTCAGATAGATACTGGCCACGACAACGCACAGATACACGACTATTTTTATTTTCCTCCTTCGCATGCATGTTCTTGTGTTGCGGTAGCGGAAGTTCGTGGTCTTCGATGAAGCCGCACAACGGGGGGGGGGAGGTGAGGGGAGGTTCAGAGGAACGCCGCAGACCCACACGTGGAGCGAACGGAGGAGAGCAGAAAGCACTGTGTATGTGTGTCGCCGCCGCCGCTTCCGGGAAGCCGTAAGCGCTCGTGCCGTGCCATGCCCCTCGTGCCTCGAACACAGCACGCGTCGTCATCAAAACACGACGACATGGATCCTTTCCCCTTCGGTTGCGTGGATGCAGTCCTTGCCGCTCTCCCATCACCGTCCCAGTTCCCAACAGTCACCTTCCCTGGATTGACCTATATGTATGTCCACACAACCCCACAACCCCATCCCTCCTCCGCGACTCCCATCCGACAGAAACACACCGACGCGCCAAGGTGTGTGGCTGCACTTCTTCTTCTTCTTCTCCACGACTGTAATCGGGGCCTAAGACCCTGATAAACAAGGCTGCGTAAAGCCAACGGACGAAAAGCCAAGAAGGTCGCCAACAGGGTGATGACAAACACCGACAAACACCGACGCGCCCTTTATTTGTTAAAAGAACGCGACGTCGTCCAGGACGTGTTCTCTTATTCGCGGAATGGTGCGAAAACGACGACCGAGTTGTGGCCACCGAAGCCGAACGAGTTGGAAATGGCCGCGGTAATCTGCCGACGAGAAAAAAAATGAGCGCGGAGGAAAACAAATCAAGGAATATACATTATGTATGGAAATATACGAACGGGACATTTTTACAGTATTGTACTTTAGTGTAGATATATGAGAGGGGGAGCACGTGGCAGGACCGACAGACTACGCCACGCGCCCCTTCCCTGCGCGGTGGCTCTGTCCGGTCAGAGCCCCCCCCTGCTCGTCTTTGCACACAGAGTGAGTCGCCCACTTCGCTGTGTAACACCCCTTAACATAAAAGAAAACGGACCCACGAGTCACAGAACCCAGGACGCAAGGTGATCAGCTGCACAATGAAGCTCGGAAGCAGTCCGGGATTCGGAACAAGGTTTGGGATCTTGGCAAACCTGGCGAACCGCAGCTAGTCCTAGGATGGTTAGCAGCTTCCCGGCCCCGAGATCCCATTAGCCCACGGGCAAAACCGACTGGCAATTACCCAAAAATGGCAATTACCCAAAAATGGCAATTACCCAAAAACCCCAAAACTCACATGGTGCTGCTTCTTCTCGTTGGGCACCGTGTCGATGCCCGCCACCTCCTCAATGAGGTTGTGCTGGTTAAGAGTGGGGTGCACCCACCCGGTCTCGATTGCCTGTCGATCGCGGAGACAGGAAGAGGCAAGAGATGAAAGGCGAGACAGACGCGTTTCGTACAACAAGAAATAAAGCCAGAAACCAGAAGGAAAGAGAGAGAGGGTTTAGGGTTTGCCGGAAGAAAGGTGGGGGAGGGTCTGGGGCGCGGAGAGAAAGGCGATAGAGAGGGTGGTTATATCTCTGTAATATCCGCCCAGCAACGAGTGCGTGCGTGCGTGTGTGTGTGTGTGTGTGTGTGTGTGTGAGAGAGAGAGAGAGAGAGAGAGAGAGGGGGGGGGGAAGAAGTGGGGAAGGGAGGGGAGAGAAGTGGGGAAAAAGGGGGAAAGGGGGGGAAACAGCGGCAGCTAATCAGACAGGGTTTTTCACGAGCCCTTTGCATCCACGATTGCGTAACCTGGCTGCTCCCTGACAGCAAGGTTCCGCACCTTGAGTGTGGCGATGGCCTCAACGCCGGCAGCCGCACCCAAGCAGTGTCCGATCATGGACTTGGTGCCGTTCATCTTTAGGTGCGCTGTGTCGGTGAAGACCTTCTTGACGGCCTTCACCTCAGCGATGTCGCCCACCAGCGTACTGAAGCGTAAACAGACACAGAACCGATGTTTTTATTAGATAAGAGAGTGGATGCAAGGATACGTAGAAGTCTAATACCGGCATGATACAAAATGGGGGAGGGGGAGGAATACGGTATTATTATGGTTGGTGTTGGTGATGGTGTTGGTGTTGGTGGTGGCGGTGATCGTATTAACATAATCGCAGAAGGGGCTACACATTATCATCACACGACGCGAATTAGGTGAGTCATGTCGTGCAGCAACGTACAATACGCGGGCACGTAGCGCGGTGATGGATGGATGAATGGACACGCCCGGAGGTTGGGGTCAAGTGTCTTCCCCTCCCTTCCCCTCCCCTCCCCTCCCTGTACATGCTATCTTTCCCCCCTCTTCCCGGAGGATCTCACCCCCACCCCCCGGCCTCACCTGGTGGCGTGCGCGTTGATGTAGTTGACCTGCTCCCGTGCAATGCGTGCGTCCTTCAGCGCCAGCTCGATGCAGGTGGACACGCCGAGGCCGTCAGAACGCGGGTCAGTCATGTGATGGGCATCGCACGTCACCGCGCCTCCCAAGTACTCGGCGTAGATCTTGGCACCGCGCTTCGTGGCATGCTCTAGGGACTCCATCACCAGCACGCCGGCGCCCTCGCCCATCACGAAGCCGTCACGGTCGCAGTCCCACGGCCTGGCAAGATGACGACACACAAGGGCAGGAACATAAAACACAAACAACAACATCGCCTCTTTTACAAAACGATACTGATAAGCAAAGTGATGCTTTGACACAGGACCCAAGACCCCACCATCTGCCGTACTCTAGGCGCGTCGGTCTCCCAGGTCCTGGGGCATGTAGACCCCTCCCTTGACCCAGTTTCATCACCGAATTGCAATTTGCTACTGCTGCTGCTGCTGCTACTACTAGTGTGATAACTCATTTTTCTCTCCAGGGACAAAATATACACCTTTCAAAACCCCTTTCGATACGCACCTCTCTATGAAATCGCAACAACTATCTTACTTTATAACCCCCTTATCGCACATTCCGCACACAACCGATAAGCTTTGTCTACAACATCCCCCCCTCCTATTCTGATCTATTTTGTGAATTTCGTCTCCTCAGCCCGGACCACAATACTCCCTTCCCTTCGGAGCAACCCTACCTGGACGCCTTCACGGGCTCTTCATTGCGGGTCGACAGAGCGCGGCAGGCCACGAAGCCGCCTAGGCCCACCGGGATGATGGGGGCCTCAGAACCGCCCGCAATCATGACGTCCGCGTCGCCGTTCCGGATGTGGTTAGCGGCCGCCACGAAGGCGTAGTTGGCGGTGGCGCAGGCGGTGGAGATCGAGTAGTTGGGCCCCATGAACCCCTAGTGATGTGCAAATTTGAAGGAAGAAGTCGAGGGAAGGCGAATAGGTGAGACATACGTCAAGCTGATGCTTTGGGCGAGGGTGTGAAATGAAAGAGAGCTGACCTAATCTAATCTAATCCGATGGATGATCAGTCCTAGTTGTCATAAGCACCAATCTAGTCGCTTTGTCATTCGCTTCGTCATTCGCTTCAACTGTCGCTTTGACTGTCCAAGGTCCCAACTTGGTGCCCGCACCACATCAACCCGTCTCGACAAGACTCTTTCGGGCGCCGTGGGACACGTGCTTCACAACCCCCTTCACACGGACACAACCCCCATATAACAACACGCACGCAACCCCCCATTCACCTGGTCGATGGCCAGCAGAGCGCCGCCCATGTTGGTGATAGCGTACGGGATGAAGAATGGCGAGATCTTCTTGTAGCCCTTCTGAACCAGGTTGGACACGCCTTGGCAAACGAGCGCGAAAAGCAAAGGGGGAAGGGATCGGGTGTGAGGCACGTGCGACTGTGCGATGCTCCAAAGCGGGGGAAGTAATCCGCGAGTACATATGTATGCAAGAAACAAGATATGGTGCCCAGGAACGAACCGGCGCAAGAGCGGTTTCCTTTTCAAAAGTGTTTCCTATTTTTTTCAACTTTCGTTTTCCGTTGGACGGTGCGGTAATCCCCGAGGCGCCTCTTCTTCTTCATCGTTTCAAGGACAGGAAGAGCTAGCTTGCTAGCCAGCTACCCGAGCTATCTGCGACGTATCGGGATCGGCAGTCTTCCTGTCCGCACATACGTCCATGCCCCTTTTCCACTCCCCTGCCATCTCTTCCCCGCACGTTTCCCCCTTCGCCTCCGTGTAGTTCCGTATTCTTGAGGACAAACCACGGCAACAAATCACGCAAACTCCTCTCCCTTACGTTAAGCCCTCCATACACCCTCTCCGCTGAACACCTCAGCCAACCAACCGCCCAAGAGCCGGCCCTGTTTGTGTGACCACCGCCTGTACTACGAATCTCCTGGCCCTGAGATGCTGATGTCAGGGTCAGGTAAGAGTCAGCCGCCCCTTCCCTCGTGCCCAACATTGTTTTGCATCGTAATAATTCAAATTATCAACGGCTCGGGACCGCAGCCTGAAGGACCACAGCCCGCGGGACCAACAAAGCCTGGAGCCGAGCAATACCCGCCTGCTACGCCCCCCCATACCCATGCATCCCAGCTCCCTCCCCTTCCCCCTCACCAGTCCCCTCCAAACACCCCCAAGTGTAGCCCTTTCCTGTGATAGGAATGTCTCACCGTCCTGGAACACGGTGAGGCCGCCCATACCGGTGCCCACCAGCACACCAACGCGGGTTGGGTCCACTTGGCTGTAGCCCTCTGAGCAGCGCTCCTTCTCCAGACCCGCCATGACCAGCGCCTTCTTGCCGCTCACCTACGAGAACACACACACACACACTTACAAAGGACAAGAGATGAAAGAAACCAACGATACTCATTGCAGAAGGGATGGGCGGGTAATCGACACGGACAATCCCGGCAGCGGACAATACGCGCGGACGACCTCCCCAGGGAGTCAACCATTCGAAGAAATGACTCTCTGAATAAGTATGGCTCATGAGCCGCCTCGCTCTTTGCTTTCCTTCTCTCTTCTTTCCTTCCCCCCTCCCTTCCCCCCTCCCTCCCCTTTTCACACCGTGGCACCCTTTCTGCCCTTTCTGCCTTCAGAGTGACCGCAGCAGCATCCCCTCACTGTCCCATCTGCAGCTCTCCCGAGCTGAGCCCACTGCGTTCGATGGATAGCTCCACCCGAGTATATCCGCACCCCACCCTAGCCTACCATGGTGTATTTGAGGCAGTCGTCGTAGCGACGGGCGTTCTTCTTGTCGATCATTCTGCATGCAGAGGCGCACGACGAACATCACGCACAGTGAGAAACGAGACAAGAGATTAAGAGCCATCCCAGATGTTATCAGTGTGACAAATGAAGGAAGTCCACGAGGAATCACCACCATGTCCACGACATGCAGGAGGAGGATGCGAGCAGCAGCAGCAGCAGGTAGGGTGAGTAGTGGCCGGGAGGGCGGCGCGAAAGCATGAACGGCGCTTATAATGTCAGGGGAATGCGCAAGCCCGTGGGTTCGGCCACCTCACGCACCACACCCACACATTGCCCCACTCCACACTGTACAGGATGATCTGGCCTGACTGTCTTATCCCTACTGGCACCTGATAGACACTATGAACTGGGACCTCGGCATGGCCACCCGTAAACCCAACTCAAAGGCTACGTCACCAAAAGCTCTGATATCCGGACTGACATGTGTATCTTATATTTAGATGTTTCCATGGAACATAATTTTTGACAAAGAAAATCCATAAACGCTGGCGGACGCCGCCGATCGCTCTTTCCCACTGTAACGCTCGGACCAGGACCTACCCCTCATCGTCGAAGTTCTTGATCTGAGCAGCGAAACGCGTGGGAAACTCTGAGGCATCGAACCGGTCAATTGGCCCAACACCACTTACACCGTCCAGCAGCCTGCGGAGACCGATTCCACGTAAGCTTAAGGTCGCGCCAAATTAACGTGCCGAGCCATTACAACGCAAATCATTCAACCTAATTCAGTAGCTTTAACTATCAGGCAATTGGACCAGGCCCAATTCAACCTACTTGCTGTAGAAGGCATCTGGGTCGTTGCCGTGAACGCTGCAAATCCCAATACCGGTGATGACAATGCGCTGCTTGGGATCCCGAGTAGCCGCAGCGGCCCGCACAGCGACGGAGCCTGCGTGCAGAGCGAGCGTTGCCAGCACATCCGTCTAACGCTCGCAGCCGAGTGACAAGCCGGCCAATTCGCCTATCGTCGCTTGAACTGTGACAATCTTATTGATGACTCCCAACATACCAGCACGTGCTGGCCGGCGTGCAGCCGAAGCTCCGCTGAAGGGACGAACGCGCTGGCCGAGCTGCATTTCTTCAAAGTTACAAACAAAGACACAATGCGCGGCGGCCTAACACGAATTCGCGTATCTCTAGGCTAATTAGGTAAACGAGGGCAATATATAATTGAGGAAAGTGCTCTTTCAATGGTCTGTGATCGGCTGTACGACATTTCCCTTCCACGAGCGGAACGCTGCCCCGTTGGCGCACAACGCCGATCTTTCCCATAACGCATGCAATCAAAGCATTGTTATGAATGACATGGATTTATTTACTTACAATTTGAGTCCCTGCGTTAGTTATATGTGCAAGCATACAGCAGAAGAACGAAGTCCTTCTTCGTATTGCTGGCCAACAACATGCCGATTGGCAGGAACAAAGCAAGTACAAAGAGACTCCTAATAACTTATCGCGAAGCGCTGAAACTAGCTTCCAACCTTGCCTGGGTGAAACCTTGCCTGGGACTTCATTGCAACGCTTGCATTCGTAATGGTGGATGATGTACGAGGGATGTTACACTGCGCCGTGGGTGATTCGCCCTGCAAGGGCGAGCACCGGAGGCCCTGACCGGGAGGAACCGCAGCGCAGCGCAAAGGGGGGCACGTGGCTATGTCCGTCTGTGCCGCCACGTCACGCCGGTTGACGATGTGCATTCCAGCTTAGGGTTATCTTTCGTGTTGGCGTCCCGCAGGTGGGACCGTTAGTGGGGAGGGGGGTTTAGTGCGAGGTTATGTTTTACAGCTAGCTAGCACTGACACGGACGCACGGCACCGGCCGCGCAGCAGTTCCCCGAAAGAGCAGAACGCCTGTAATCTCGTCGGGTACGCACAGCGGGATGGCACCTATGCTTTCACGCCATAGTTCAAAAGGTAACTGCGTTCGATTTTTCCATGACTCTTGTGATGCACGCACGCATGAAAAACGCACGTTATATTGTATTTATATTGTGCTTTGTTAAATAGAGCTGCCGTGTAACTACTGTGCACTGTGCGACGCGTGTTTGTTACCCGTACCATATAACTGCCAAGTAACGACATATTAACCGTTTTTAAGTTGCAAATGAACTGATGCCTTAGTTCACCATTCATGCTTCTCATAAGTAATTCGTATGCAGTGGACATCAGACATGACGACCTGACCTGGCTTTCCTTCCAGAAATTGGTTACCGCCTTATGGCTTCAAATAAGAGGGCCTTACTGGGCAGCTGTGCATTATGGTCCATATGAATAATATATATGAATGACACCACTCCACCATTAAGTGGGTGGTACGCCTGCTGCGGTATTTCCATTCCCGCGGTGTGATATCACTTTGCTGACTGCAAATAAACTGCTTCATTTCTCGGATTTGAGGGTCAGTAATATCACAACTTTGTCTTGTAAAGCTATAAACAGCATGGGATTATGTGTGCTTGAGTTTTCCGGTTTTTGAAAGCGTAGACTTCTCTTATAGAGAAGTCCAGTTCTTGGACGAGAGTACGGGAAATACCGTACATTTGTTTTGTCTATACAGTGTTTCCCTTAGCTCCCACCGGCATCCGCCGTTGTAGAGCATCAGCGACATAGTTATACACTAGTAGTTGTGTTTTCAGTTTTCCACTAGCACAATGGACGGCGGCGATGGCAATGGCGGTTACTAACCACCCACCACCCGCCCCATACCTAACTGCGCCACTAGGGCGATATGTGGATGTCTCTACCGGCCACTAGGAGCAACTTAGAATCGTCGGGGTACTAACATGTGTTGCAGGTCAATGTGTTTGCAGGTTACGGTGTCTCAGCTTGGACGTTTTCGTGGAGAGGTGGTTATATAAATTGTAACGTACTGAGGACAAGAAGTCTCCATGACGACGCAACTTATGTACTCCATGAATGCGGCCCTTACCCATTTCTCGTATGCATTGTTAACAGAGCTGGGCATAAATTGACTTATTAGGGTTTCTAAATCTTCAATAGCACATAATCAATGCAACAGTCAGGAATAGGTGGAGTGCTGCTATGCTGTGTGCAGTGCGTGTTTGTAGAGAATCCAACAGCCATCAAATCCTCTCATTCTCTTGGGGCCCGCTCAGCCAGAATCAGTTCACAAAGGAAAGAAAGAAAGGTGTTAACCGGCGGAAAACGTAACTAGCGGTGGCTAGCAGGTCAACGAAGGCCCTGTCCAAGCATGCATGCTCACATTAAATACTAGTCCGTAAGCCTGTTGAGCCCTTGTTCACATGGATTCCTGGCTCCCGTTTTCTTCGCACGTAATTAATCTACACTGCCTGCATCGATAGTGTACGTAACAGCCAAGTGATTTGTATGTAGATGCAGTGGCGCTGCCTGGGCGGCGCTGCTAGCACGCCAAAGCAAAGCTCGGTGCCACTAGATAGCTACACGATCTACATTGTTCTACGGCAGCCTTGCTTGAGCCTGAAGAATAGTGGAAACAGTGCCCGCGCATCATTCGCAGAAGGAGACTACGGGTGGAGATCTGTCTTTCATCCGACTTTGCTACAATGTCATGCATAAAACAATATAGAAAACTGAAATGTACATATTAATAATTTTTAATTATTGCAAATGGACCACGATTGTGGGAGCGAGGACCCCATCCCGTACAACTGCTTTCAATGCTACCCAAAATTTAACGTAGCAGGACAACAGAAAAACTCAGTAAAGATCTTCACAATATACACGCAATTATTTAAAGTATCAGACTCGTGCGTAAGCGGATATCGACATGGCGTCATTTGCGTCAACTGGGAAGGTTTACGCAGTTTATGCTGTGCATAATCCTGCATAATCCACTAGCGGTGGTCGCATTTATCACCTTCCACGCCCACAACTGGCTTAAAGGAACATTCAGAAAATATTAAACTAACTTTGAAAAATAACATATTCAGAGCTAGCTTAGTAACGGACTGCACATTCACTCCTTCGGGCGTTCCTTATGTTCGTTCTCCCATTTCCATAGCTAAGAGGTGTTACATTGTGGGGTAATACAGTGTGTTATCACACACAATAATCCTACAAAGTTGTGCACCGGGGACCCTGACCGGACCGAGCCACAGCGCAGGGGAGGATTTCCATTTCCTGAGTAAAGGCAGGTGCATCGCCTATATTGAATAATATCTTTTACAACATCAGGTAATTAAAATAACTGATAGGTTGTGATAACCTGTCAATTTGCTTGTTTAGGCTCTGTTTCCTCATGTAGTCCAAGTGGATCGCAGCATGACGCTCTCGGATTTTCCGGTATTTACTGTTGAGATTGAGCGACACACGCTGATTGATGTACCCCCTTCATAAAGCGGCCGGGGGCCGGGCGCTTTTCTTTCTAACATTACTTATTCCGGCTTCTCTATTCGTCAATCTTGACCTGACAGGACTATACTATGAGCGCGTCCAACGCCGACCGGCAAAGCCTGCCCAACATAATTGATGTGGAAACGGGCATCGCAACAATCGCCACACAAGGCGCATTTGATGCAGAAATGTCTAAGCTTCGGGGAGGTGGCGGAATCGCCAGCGGTAACAGCGGCCATAACAGCTCCGGCCAAACCGGATTACGCATACTCATGAAGGAGCTGTCGTACCACGTGGCATCCAATACAAATCGTGGCGAGCGGGCGTACCTCCTCAAGGACATCAGCGCCTTCCTGGAACCTGGGAAGATGACGGCTCTGGTGAGTGAGTGCGCGATTAATCAGACGCACTGACTTGCTAGCACGACTGAGCACGATTGCTTGCTTGGTCGGTCATCGCGTGTCATCGGAATGCATGCAACATAAGCACGTCCGTCCGGAGCATTCATTTAATCAGAATTTACAACCTCTCTTTACGTTTTCGTATAACAAAAATATATTTTTCGACAGCTTTTGGGTGCTTGCGGTCCTTTGAGCCTCCTTGCTCGCTCGTTGGTGCCGTCTTACCTCGCCGTACGAGCGCATGCATGGCACGTCGTCCACCTCATGTGTACGAATCCTTAAGCACGTGCGAAATACATTCTTACTTGCTACTTAGCGACAATCTCAATTAACACACGCAGAAATAGCTTCTGCAGCTTCCTAGGATTTTCTGTATTAGGATTCTTTATTATCGTGCTCCATGCACAGCTAGCTGCAGGGCGAGTGATGACGCATGCGTGTCGTCCGTCGCCATAAATAATTCTACCTGGTGGTAACCACATCACACCGCCATCCTCGTCATCACCGTGCAGGCCGTGGCGCAACTAATATAACGGACAACTCGTTGTGTAACTAACTGAGACTCACTGATGAAGGATATGGCCTCAGTCTAACAAACATACGTACATACGTACATACCTACATACGTACACCGTTACCGGTGTTGTATCTCTATCTGTTCCTATCTGTCCTATCCGCCTACATGCCTACCCTTCCGCCTCCATCCAAAGCCCGGACACCTTCCCCTCCCTTCCGCCTCGTCCTGCTCAGATGGGGCCCAGCGGCAGTGGGAAGACCACCCTGCTGGACCTTCTGGCGGGTCGCAAGACGGTGGGAAAGATGGAGGGCTACCTCAGCTTCGGAGGCTCACAGCCCACCAGGCAGTTCCTCAGACGATACACGGGATATGTGGAACAGGCGAGTGGCGATCAGAGAGAGGGAGGGAGGGAGGGAGGGAGGGAAGGAGGGAGGGAGGGAGGGAGGGGACGCGGCCTCACTCACTGCAATGCGCGTGCCTTGAAATTTAAGCGACTAGATAAATTGATAGATGTGCATGATTAGCATTCCATGTAACTCAGTGCTCTTATCATCCACCCGCCGTTATCCTTTGCTCTCCTCCCTTCCGCGCTGTCATCTTCCTTCTCGGTTACCCCCTCCTACCTCCTCCTACCTCCTCCTACCTGAGCTATCACTGCTACTGTCGATCTATGAATTGCAGTTCGACACACTGCTGGGTGACCTCACCGTACGGGAAATGTTGACGTACACGGCGGAGCTCAAGCGGCCCATGGAGGAGCCCTTGGAGGACAAGAAGAGGGAGGTAGGGGGGCCCCGGGTTGACAAAAGGGGGCGCTGAGAAGATGATGCCGGTCGTCACGTAAGGGCGCCAAACCTGGCTTTGATGGCAGCCGTATGTACGTGTGGCGGTTGTTGGGTGGTGCACCATACCTTGCTCAGGGTGGGTGCAGGCAAGCCGATCACCAACGGTCTACTGGCAGCAGTGTCATACATTATAAGTATATAAATATATCTATAACTAGATAGATATGGCCTGTGTATCAACATTTTGCGCATGGGTATACCGATGCTTCCTGTAAGCGCAATCAGCGCATGTTTATTTAGCTTAAAAGCTTACATGCCTGTATATCTCCTGTCGGTTGTTACAGAAGCAAACATCTGGGCGGCGCCACGTTGCCACCGTGCCCTCCGTCCCATTCTCGCTTTAGGTGGACCTCTTGCTCCGGCGTTTGGCCCTCAGCAATTGTGCGGACATCAAGATTGGTGATCCGCTGGCCAAGGGGATCAGCGGAGGCCAGGCCAAGAGAACGAATGTAAGCGCCGACGACCGTGAATGTACGGACGAGGTTTCAGTAATCACAGGACTGTCGTACATGCAGGTTATGGGATATATAGCTTGCCTACCTGATTTTTACATCGTTCAGACTTGCCGTACTCGCAGGGTACAGGTGAATTAATTCCACCGTTTCGTTCATTCGGTTGCAAATCCCTTGGTACGTGTGGATCACTCCGATGCGACCGGCATGCATATAATAACATTGATGCATTTGGGTGTGTGCCCTCCCGCTGCTGTGCCCTACCTGCTGCTGTGCCCTACCTGCTGGTCATCATACAGATCGGCATTGCGCTCATCTCCAACCCCCGGGTGCTGTTCCTTGACGAGCCCACCTCCGGTCTGGACAGCTTCACCGCCAACGAAGTCATGAAGGTGGTGCAAGGGCTCATCGCAGACGGCACCACCATCGCCGCCACCATCCACAGCCCCACGGCCGCCACTTTCGCCCTCTTCGACCAGGTCATGCTGCTGGTGCGCTCACAGGGCCGGGGAACGAAGGGGATCATATAAGAGACAAGAAACGGACAGGGTGCGAGAAACCCCGCAAAAAACGGAGTGTACGGCACCCAGTTTCAAGCAGTCGGATAGATATATCGTACATGTACATTCATGTTCAAGAATGGGCTCGTTGGCTAGCGACAGATCAGAAGTCGTAATGATTATCTTGATACTACTATAGCATCTCGCTTGCTTGTAGGTTCGCGGCCAGCTGGTGTACTTCGGACCTCAGGGTCTGCCTGCACTACACTTCGCTGCGTCCGAGTGGCCCGCCGCCACCGCCGCATCAGAGTTGCTGGAGATACATCGCCGCGCAGAGGCAGCCGCTGATGCGCGCAGCGGCGGCAACGGCGGCGGTGGTGCGTTGGTGTCGGCAGGACTGGCGTTCAACGACGCGGAGGTGTTGGTCGAAATGGTAACGGAGGCGGACCAGCGAGGCGAGGCAGGCGTGCTGGCGGCGGCATACAACAAAAGCAGCCTGCGGAAGGTGGGCTTCATTGTGAAAGAATGCAATAGACGATAAAGGACGGAGTACAGGCGGAGGAAACGAGGGAGCCTTGAGTCCTTGCCTGCCTTCGAAACCCTAACACACACATGGACGTGGTGAAGTCTGAAGGATGGAAACTTATTTGCCGACTTGAGCAACTTATCATGCGACGGAGCGATGGATCGTTTCAGTTGCGTTAGTTATGTCGTTGCTTCCTTGCAGTCCTTGCTTCAATAACATCGTCTCTGACATTGCTCTTTGCTTGAGTACGGGCGTTCAAGCGGCCTGCAAGACTATGTGGCGGCTCTTTACTCGCTAAACGTCCTCCTGCTGCCCCCGTGTTATTATCTCATTCCCCGCCATACATCCCCAGGAAAACGATCGGCAGCTGGAGCTGTACATGGCGGAAGCTGCCAGCCGTACACAAGCAACCGCCAACCGACGATGCGTGCTCGGTCGAATCGGGATCGTGCAACCAGCCAGCAGCGGTAATCAGGATGTCTCGTCCTCTGCATCGACTCCCTCAACAGCAGCACCAATACCGCAAGCCTTCTCCACGGCTTTTAAAGAGGATCCATCATCGGCGAGCTCCACTACTACTGCCGCCACCTCTAAAACGACAGCAGCATTCGCCGCTGCGGACCCAACCCAGCCCACTCCCTTAAGCACCTCCTTGGCTGACAAGGTGCGTAACGCGTATGTCCTTACATGCGCATCGATCGATACGTAGGACCTGGCTTTGTTTCTGAACTATGCATATTTGCTTTTACAAAAGCATACCTATCGTACATCCGGGCTCTTGTGACGAATGCCCCTGGAAGTTCTGTATTGGTTGTAACACTGTATTAGTTGTCACAGAGAACCTGGGTTCATTCCTTAACCGGTCCGAAAATCACTGGTTGTTTATCAGTGACTGGCTGAGCGCAATGACCGGGGGCAGATAGAGTTGGCTGTGCTGTTCATCTCCATTCGGCTTATTCTGCTGGACGCTGGTGGTGAGCGCCGAACCCATCGGCTACATGAGTACATGATGAAGTTGAATGGGGTGAATGGATGAGGGCTTCCATGTAGCAGCACGATGGAAGCAGCAGGGCCCCGCTTAGGTTCATGGATATGCCACTGTACTGGGTAACGCCACCAAGGAACACCGCGAGATGGAGAGACCTTGCTTGTAGATATGAAGTTACTAAGACAACGCTCCTGACGACCTTTTCGTCTTACTTGACTTGAATTGCAACGTTCTCTTGTGGACTGTTATTAGAGGGTTATTAGTAATTGGGTTTTAGGCATCGGCATACTATGCTATCACATGAGCTCACATCCTTCAAGATGGAATTGTTACTTGCAAACACGCAAATCAATAATGCCGGCAGGCAGGTCATTATAAAGTGGGCGCGCTTGTTTTCTAGGTAGACTGCCCAAAGCCTAACTCGTTTGTGGGCCTTATGAACCGACCGCAACCGGAACCGACCGCAACCACACCTAACGCATACAGGTTTCCCAGGAGCTTGCCACGCGCAGCGAGACAGTGATTCCCTGGTACTGGGGCCTGTGGACACTCATTAAGGTGAGCAACGCAAACATGCTCATGAGGAAGAGATTAATTAATCTCTTCCTCAATCATTCAATGTAGTAGTCGTACACACTCTAGCACAATGTAATTGTGCAAATACACGCCATCAGCATCTCGAGAGGCCTTCGCGGCTCTCAACTACTACATTCAAGCAAACCTATCGCTCCAAGAAGATGTCCTCATATCTCTCACCCACCCATCTCGCTCCTTGTCCCTTGCTCGGCACCCATACCCTCCTTACCTTGCTTGGGTTTTCCACTTGCCGCTGCAGTACCGCTCGGGCCACAACTACCGCAACCCCGCCTGGCTCGGTCCCCGCATCGCCGACAAGCTGCTCATCTCACTGATCATTTTGACGCTTTACCTGGGCGTGGGGGATAACCTCGCACCGGCTAACCTTATGAACATCACGGCCAGTCTATTCATGTGGGCGCTGCTTCCCGCCTTCGGGGCGGCGTCCTACGTACCGGCCATCGTGCTAGGTCGGTCGGTCTGCATGCCAACCATGCAATGCATGCCAACATTATACACCTGCCGCCACGCTCATACTTCCATGAACGCTCCTCGGCGGACCAGAGAAGTAAATAAATACGAAAACCTCCTTTTTGAAGTCCTTTCACAATGCATACAGCAAGTACGTCTGCTTGCCCACCACGATAGTTGACGGACCCGCCCTTCATCTCATGTTTATGATGCATTCAGAGCGCCGGTTGTTCATCCGCGAGCGCGCCGATGGGCTTTACCAGGTGTTTACCTACCTCGCTGCCAAGCTACTGGAGGAGCTGCTGCTGTCCCTGATTTTGACGCTGGTCCTCTCCACATACGTTTTCTATGGACTGCAGCTTCGTGGAACATGGGTAGTGTTCTGGCTGGTGAGCACTGCTGGAAATTTCGTACCATCTCGCTACCTACTTTGCCTTCTTTCTCAGTGGCTTTCAAAGCGCACACACACACACACACACACACAGGACACATTTTGTCACACACACCAGCTCTGCATGTCCTCTTCCGGAAAGGTCTGCAAGCCTTTTCCCACCTCACCTACCACGCATACGTCCGCAGGTGTACTTTGTGGACTTGTCTGTGGGTGTCGTTCTCGCCTACCTCATTGCGGCGCTGTCCCCCAATATGGACGTGGCCAACGCGGCTCTGCCGGCATTCGTGGTCACACTGCTGTTTTTCGCCGGACAGCTCATAACGTTGGACTCCATACCCGACTGGTGGCAATGGTACTCCAGAATAGGTGAGTTGGTGGGATGTTATTGTTGTTGTTGTTGATGTTGTTGTTGTTGTTGTTGATGATGATGATGATGATGGTGACGGTGATGATGCATGCGAAATATATAAAGGTGCGTGGATTTATGGGTCTTGTGCTCGTGTAGTGCCCTCTCCAAAATTGTTGTGGCTTGATTTGCCGTAATCGTGTCCGCGGTTTGCTCACCATCTCACAACCCAGCGTATGCCCACATATATAACCCATATCCGCCCCTGTCTGAGTCCGCAGACTTCCTGCGTTATGCGTGGGGCGCGCTCATGCTGAACCAGTTCGAGGACCATAACGTCAATTTTGCAGGTACGGCGACCGTCGAGAGCTGTTCCGGTTGCTGGTATCCTGCGCTGTTCCCTTACCTCGCTGGCAGATGTTGATTGTCAGAAGGCAGCGGTCGAGGGTTGTCCTGATGATTAGATAGTTAGTTATCGCGGCTGTTTTTGATTTTGCAGGTTCCGAGTCGAGATGCCGCCGATCACGATGTGCAGTGAACGAATTACACACATATCAGAACATGTCCGTGGCTATTAAATACTTTTTGCATGTTCTGATTTCAACACAATAAAATTATTACATATATAGATTGTGTGGGAGAGTATTTTTCTTTTAGGATGATCATTAGGGACATCGTCAGAAAATCAAATAAATTGGATGATGCCCCCCATGATGCCCCCCATCCCTACCGACCCCATTCCTTCCCCCACCC
The DNA here is from genome assembly GCA_019650235.1 of Volvox reticuliferus. Classification (NCBI taxonomy): domain Eukaryota; kingdom Viridiplantae; phylum Chlorophyta; class Chlorophyceae; order Chlamydomonadales; family Volvocaceae; genus Volvox; species Volvox reticuliferus. The sequence continues at coordinate 1,287,071 of BNCP01000013.1, read as the reverse complement.
ACCAACACGAGCAAATACTATACATCATGCATTTCAAAAATCTATAAAATACATGGTTGGAAAGCAAATTCATCAGCACTCGCTGCGGGGAGCTCATTGTTACGCTACACTGTGTATATGTCCAACGGATGCAAAAAGCAAGGGGAGAAGTGGAAGGTGCCCAACCTGTGTCCCTTTCAGATCGATGTCGTCATCATCTGCCCATGCATTGCTCGTACCACATGCATCTCCAGCAGCCCCGCAGCCGGCCGACGTTTGTTCACATCCTTTGTGCCTCCTCCTTGCACATACATTTACATCGATAGACTATCAGCGGCTGACCTATGTACACACTACTGGCCCTTCCCTCTCCGCCGCATTGTGATTTGTTCGTCATCGGTTTGCACGAATAACTGGACACCTGCATCTATCAGGCGATGTGCCCATCCTGAAATACTACGGGCTCCAGGGAGGGGACAAGTGGGCCTACATTGGATATCTGGCGCTCTTCTGGCTGGCGTTTACGATAATGGCACTGCTGGCACTCACCTTTGTGCGCCACCAGAAGCGGTAATAATGGACGTAGTCGGAAGAACCTGCGGTTAAGTGGCGGTAACCTTGGATATACATATGTCACAGTTGGGAAAGTTGAATAAGAACCATTAGTTGTGGTCATGCATGGGAGCCGCGCATTCATGCATGTGCCGGTGATTAGATAGATAGATTGATAGATAGATAGTTAGATAGATAGCACAGATAGATGGTACGTACATATGTGAGACTGCGTGCACGTCGGTGTTTGGTGGTGAATGTATATATTTATAGGTTTTTTGGGGGGTGGGTCCAGCGAGGGAAGTCTATCCTTCTTGTGCAGTGCAGGAGTTTGCAGGGCCAGCTGTGGGAGGGACCGGGAGGCTTTCTATGGGGTCGCCAGTTTGGCTCGTCATCCCCACCTCCATCTTTAGTTGGGTTTTTCCAGCTCGGCTTTGTAAGAGTGTATGTGATTTCCTGCTGATGTCTCTCCTCTGAGGGATTCTGTGTGTTTCTGTCAGGCTCTTGCCGGGTCAGTTTCGTGTTGGAGGAGAGTGTTCCCCTTCTTTTGAGCAGCTAGTTCTCCCCCGTTTTCCGTTGGTTCCCTCTGTGGTTTCTTGGTGCCCCTCTGTGCTCTGTTAGTGGCCAGGCTAGAGCCTCTGAGTTTTCCTTAGCTCTCGCTGGTCCGAGTGGGAGCACATGGCAGGACAGACAGACAAAGCAACGTGCCCCTCCCCTGCGCTGTGGCTCGGTCTGGTCAGGGTCCCCGGTGCTCGTCTTTGCAGGGCGAGTCGCCCACAGTGTAACACCCCCTTACATATGTATATATATATATATGGCTTTTTTCTTGTGACTGATGAATGCGTGTATGGGTACGTGCTCGCTACGTATTTGCTCACTCGCGCCCCATTGCGCATACACTTACTTTGTTGTGGTGGCAGCTAGCTGGTCGCGTTATGGGTAAGTCATGGGCCCCTATTCAACAAATAATGGCCACGTTCGCTATCGAAATAGGTACCAGCAGAACGTCATCAGCTCCAGAACCTCATCCATACAATTGATGAGGATGCGGGTCCACGACCTCTAGAAATACATGCATACATGCATACCCTGTATGTCGACTTCTTATCAGCAATCAACATCATCATCCATGAATTGTTGCTTCAGATGGTGTATGATCTTGGCCGACCGGATGATCTCATCCAAGTTGTATGTAGATGCAGTGGCGCTGCTAGCACGCCAAAGCAAAGCTCGGTGCCACTAGCTACACGCTCTATCTATATTGTTCTACGGCAGCCTTGCTTGAGCCTGGCGAATAGTGGAAACAGTGCTCGCCTCCGTGTTATAAATAGGTATACCTAAGCATCATTCGCAGAAGGAGACTACGGGTGGAGATCTATCTGTCTAAGTAAGGTTAGAATGCACGAATACTCACGGCCTGATCTTATGGCCTATTACCTCCTAAGAATCAACTTCCAGAACACTATCCTAACCTTCAGAGCTATCAGGAAGGGATTAGTCACCTACCAGCGAGGTTGGGTTATGCGCCCGTTTTCGCTACAGCTTGTACGGGTCCGTTACCAACCTTACTTCTTGTGCCAAACATAGGGGGACAGTAGCTCTTATAGGCTAACAGATACTGTCATAGCAAAACTTGTAACTTTCGAACTCCCGGCTGTGATTTGAACGAGTTTCACCATTTAAGAATACGCTGGGCTCCATCCTGTACTAACCCACAGTCCATAGATGCCGGTTTCGCTACAATTTCATGCACAAAACAATATAAAATATTAAAATTTACATATTAATAATTTTAACGCTTGGTAAGGGACCTCGATTGTGGGAGCGAGGACACCATCCCGTACAGCTGCTTTCAATGCTACCCAAAATTAAACGTAGCAGGACAACTCAGTAAAGCCATTCACAATAGACACGCAATTATTTAAAGTCTCCGACTCGTGCGTAAGCGGATATCGATATGGCGTCATTTGTGTTCTACTGCATGAACTGGGAAGGTTTACCAGGGTTTACGCTGTTCATAATCCACTGGCGGTGGTCGCATTTGTCACCTTCCACGCCCACAGCTGGCTTCAAGGAACACTCAGAAAAAAATTAAACTAACTTTGAAAAATAACATATATAATCAGAGCTAGCACTAGTATCGGCCTGCACATTCACTCCTTCGGGCGTTCCTTATGTTAGTTCTCCCATTTCCATAGCTAAGAGGTGTTACACTGTGGGCGACTCGCCTGCAAAGTTGTGCACCGGGGGCCCTGACCGGACCGAGCCACAGCGCAGGGGGGGATTTCCATTTCCTGAGGAAAAGCAGGTGCATCGCCTATATTGAATCATATCTTTTACATCAGGTAATTTAAATAACTGATAACCTGTCAATTTGCTTGTTTAGGCTCTGTTTCCTCATGTAGTCCAAGTGGATCTATCGCAGCATGAAGCTCTCGGATTTTACGGTATTTACTATTGAGAATGAGCGACACACCAGCAGGGAAGTGAGGAAGAAGTAATACGGCCGGGGGCCGGGTGCTTTTCTTTCTAACATTACTTATTCCGGCTTCTCTGTTCGTCAATCTTGACCTGACAGGACTATTCGTTCCCATACTATGAGCGCATCCAACGCCGACCGGCAAAGCCTGCCCAACATAATTGATGTGGGAACGGGCATCGCAACAATCGCCACACAAGGCGCATTTGATGCAGAAATGTCTAAGCTTCGGGGAGGTGGCGGAATCGCCAGCGGTAACAGCGGCCATGACAGCTCCGGCCAAACCGGATTACGCATACTCATGAAGGAGCTGTCGTACCACGTGGCATCCAATACAAATCGTGGCGAGCGGGCGTACCTCCTCAAGGACATCAGCGCCTTCCTGGAACCTGGGAAGATGACGGCTCTGGTGAGTGTGCCTTGTTATCGTGCTCCATGCACAGCTGGCTGCAGGGCGAGTGATGACTCATGCGTGTCGTCCGTCGCCATAAATAAATGCTACCTGGTGGTAACCACATCACACCGCCATCCTCGTCATCACCGTGCAGGCCGTGGCGCAACTAATATAACGGACAACTCGTTGTGTAACTAACTGAGACTCACTGATGAAGGATATGGCCTCAGTCTAACAAACATACGTACATACGTACATACCTACATACGTACACCGTTACCGGTGTTGTATCTCTATCTGTTCCTATCTGTCCTATCCGCCTACATGCCTACCCTTCCGCCTCCATCCAAAGCCCGGACACCTTCCCCTCCCTTCCGCCTCGTCCTGCTCAGATGGGGCCCAGCGGCAGTGGGAAGACCACCCTGCTGGACCTTCTGGCGGGTCGCAAGACGGTGGGAAAGATGGAGGGCTACCTCAGCTTCGGAGGCTCACAGCCCACCAGGCAGTTCCTCAGACGATACACGGGATATGTGGAACAGGCGAGTGGCGATCAGAGGGAGGGAGGGAGGGGAGAGGGAGGGAGGGAGGGAGGGGAGAGGGAGGGAGGGGAGAGGGAGGGAGGGGAGAGGGAGGGGAGAGGGAGGGAGGGAGGGAGTGGTGCTGCGCATTGCTCACATGCAGGAGGGGACGCGGCCTCACTCACTGCAATGTGTGTGCGTTGATTATTAGGCGACTATCAAGATAGATAGATAGATAGACAGAAAGGAAGAAAGAAAAATGAAAGAAAGAAAGGTAGTTAGGTAGATGGATGGATGTGCATGAATAGCGTTCCATGTAACTCAGTGCTCTTATCATCCACCCGCCGTTATCCTTTGCTCTCCTTTCCGCGCTGTCATCTTCCTTCTCGGCTACCCCCTCCTACCTCCTCCTACCTCCTCCTACCTGCGCTATCACTGCTACTGTCGATCTATGAATTGCAGTTCGACACACTGCTGGGTGACCTCACCGTACGGGAAATGTTGATGTACACGGCGGAGCTCAAGCGACCCATGGAGGAGCCCTTGGAGGACAAGAAGAGGGAGGTAGGGGGGCCCCGGGTTGACAAAAGGGGGCGCTGAGAAGATGATGCCGGTGGTCACGTAAGGGTGCCAAGCCTGGCTTTGATGGCAGCCGTACGTGTGGCGGTTGTTGGGTGGTGCACCATACCTTGCTCAGGGTGGGTGCAGGCAAGCCGATCACCAACGGTCTACTGGCAGCAGTGTCATACATACATTATATATAAAATATATATCCACCACCACTAGAAGATGAATATACACCACCACCACCACTATATAATATATGTGTATATATATGTATTATTGTGATGCGGAAGCGATAGATAAACGGAAATACTTATATAGGATAGGGAAATAAGTAAGAAACTCAAGATAGGTGGTAGTAAGGACTACCGGTTGGTTTATGAGCGAGTTAGTAAGCCCAGAGCAGCACTTGATCGTACTCAAGGGAGGGTAGGACCTGCGGGAGTCTTGTCCACGGGCCCGCCTCACTAGCCGCCACGGTTCATGACTCCGTTTACCAACCGTTAGCCTGGCTTTTGACCGAAGCCCTTGCGGCTCCGCCTGTCACGACCAATCCACCGCCGAGTGGAATGGCCCCCGCTATACTCAGTCATGAGTACAGCGATATGCAGCATCGCGTCACGACCGTCCTGTTGTGCCGCACCGCGCACACCATCTGCTAGACCGTTGGGGATCCCAACGAAGGTCGTTGGGACAGTTGACCGGGGACGGTCAAACCTTGACCCGTCCTGGTCAAACCAGGAACTAGCGAGATACAACAACTATCCCCCGTTTGGCCGCAGCATCCCCGCTGCAGGCTTAACGCGATCGCGTGCCTCGGTGAGCACCGACGCGAGGTCTGGGGTGAAGTTGCGCTCTAGCTTCCAACTGTCGTACTCCTACGAGTAGCCAGCCCACTCCGCCAGGTACTCGAGCACGTTGTGGAACCTTCGGCCCGAGCGGACTCACCTAAAAAAGAGCGGACTCACCTCACACGATCGTCCAGGGTACGCTCGGCCGAGCAGAGCGGCTGCTTCATAGTAGACCACGTCTCAGGGTCTGCAGGCACGTTCTCCAAAACAGGACGTCTGCTCCTTGGTAGACCACGTCTCAGGATCTGCAGGCACGTCCTTCAACCAGCTTCACCTGCGTCACTTCCACCGTACGGCTGTACTAGCCACACGTGGAACGTGGGGTGAACATGCACTTCAGGTGGCATTGAACTCACCATGCATACAACGCGATACGGACCCACCCATCATGGCCACAACTCACGGGGACCTTCCAAGAGGTTCCGTAGGTTCCTGGTACTCAGCATGACCAGCTGGCCATGTGTAGTATCCTGGGGTATCTACGGGTAGTATCCGAGGTGGCACCTGGTCATCTTTCGATCGAGCCTTTGCTGTAGGCGGATATAACAGAGATACAACAAATGGTATCGAGCGGGTTGAGACTGACCCGGGTTCGAATCCCCCTCCTGCCAGATGGAGAGGGCGGTCAGACTGGTTGATGGGAGGTGGTTGACCCCATCACCAGGCCGTGAGGATTTGAATCCGATGTAGGTCTTAGGGTGGTGATTCACTCTGGCCCCTCTGGTGCGGGGACGCACCTGCCTGAAGGGGGGATAATTGTAGTATCCTGGGGTATCTACGGGTAGTATCCGAGGTGGCACCTGGTCATCTTTCGATCGAGCCTTTGCTGTAGGCGGATATAACAGAGATACAACACCATGGGTGCATGACACGTCCTTCTGGTCCGCAGCACGTTGTTGAGCAGCGTCCCATGACGCCTTTGCCTCTGTTATATGGGATACGGACAGCTTAGCGAACCGCTTAGCCGCTGGGACCGGAATGTCCAGCTCGCACCACATGGGAGATGCGGGGTTTCAGCCGTAGCAAAGCAACAAGAGGCTTTGACCCTTGGACCCATGAACCCTTAGGTTTACGGCCTACAAAGTTCCGTAACACCTCTGCAAGGGTTCCACATGAACACTCAGCTTGTCCGTCAGTGTGCGGGTGGTAAGCCATCCATTGGCTAACCCGCAACCAAAACGTGTCGCCCAGTACTCCCAGAGCTTGGCTCCAAGCTGGGGTCTGTGATCCAAGATCACACTCTTGGGGACACCAAACAGGCGGACGACGTTATCAAAGAACAACTGGGCCGTGCGCTCAGCAGTGCAGGAGGGTGTGGTTGGTGCACGGTGCTTCATCTTAGTCAGGCAGTCGACCATGACGAGAACCACATCATATCCTCCCTCAGACTCGTGAAGTGCCTCAACAAAAGTCTAGGGAAACAGATTCCTAAGGCGCCACGGAGTAGGCAAAGGCTGCCCTTACCGGACACAGACTTGTTGTGCTGGCACTCACTGCAGCGCAGGACGGAATTCTCAGCGTCCTTAACCATTCATGGCCACCAGAAGTTCCGACGTAGCTGCTCCAAGAGACGCATAACACCCAGGTGTCCCGCCAAAGACCACTGTGATACTTCACAGTCAGGTCCCAACGGATGGCATTGCCTTTGCGCACCATGATCTGATGGTGATTGCCATTGCAGTGTAACCACACACCAGAGCTGAAGCGAAGAGCACCGGTGTTCAACTGGTCCATGTACCAGGCGTCTGTGGCAGCGTGATCCTGAACCAGTAGATCCTCATCAATACTGGTCATCTCAACGGGTGCAGGCGCCCTGCAAAGTGGACCCCAGGATACTACACAAAGTGGCTAAAGGGCAGCCAGGGGGATGCGCAACAGCTGGTCAGGGCTTCTTGCCTCTCACCAGACCCGGGCTCATGTCAGCTCCAAGCGACCTCCTCCACTTGCCCGCACCGGAGGTACCACGAGCCCCACAGCCCCATTCCATCCTGATGGGAGCTGCAGCAGCCTTGGGCCCTTTTCGGTCGGTAGAAGCCTCCTGATCGTCAGTGTCCTTGTCGAGAGCCGGGTCCTGGCAGGGCACAAGTGTTTCCACTCGTGCGTCCCAACTCGCGACCCGCACGCAACCACTACCAGTGACCGGAGTCACTGTAGTATCCTGGGGTATCTCATGGCTAATATCCAGGTTGGCCAGTTGTCTGGCATCCTTCGATCAAGCCTTTGCTTTAGGCGGATATGACAGAGATACAACAATTGGTACCGAGTGGATAGTTGTTGTATCCCTCCTTCCAATCGCCCATTGATTCTGCGGAGAACCAGGCTTAGTGCATCATGCTCGATTATATCAGAACGTACCAATCGAGGCAGCAGAAGTCTTTGATGCAAGGAGTTACAACGTTTATTCCAAGACAGGCGTAGATGACGTGATAGACTATCAGTGCCTAGCCGAGGCAATCATCATCTAACCGATGCAAATCGGTGCTCGGGCTTATCCAAGATATACGACCAGAAGCGATACATAAGGTGTAAGCTCAACCAAAGCGCGGTTAGCTTGTCTTAGCGCCAATCGTTATGATTGCGTATCGATTCTCACTTAGGCCGTCAATGAGCATAGCGGATATACTCGCAGCGACGGCTCACGGTACAAGAGATCTGCAAGTAGTAAGTGTACTACCGTGATCCCGTGTGCGGATATTGCTATATAAGCCGTCATAGCAATAATGCAATGTTCTTTACTCGCGTAAAGGTGCCGACTACGCCATCGCGCGTAGTGTTGCATTCGACGCGCCGCATCGCTCGAGCCATTGCCTCGCGACCTCAGGATACGCTCGCATTATCGTGCTTGAGCGTGCGCGTATGCGTGGTGCACGTGTTATCGTTAGTGCGCATTGATGTGCGATGCATTATGCATTCTAGGCCACCCGCGACCAAGTCGTCGGACCATGCGCACTATTCACGATACCGATCACGCGATGTATGCTTGCAGCGTTGTGCACAATGCATTAGGCGATATGCTGTTCGCGGGTTGCTTGTTCCCTTAGCCGATGCGCCTAACGTGTGCGATGTGACGTGCTGCGTGGTGTGCGTGCGGTCGCGTCGCGCCCGCTGCCGTACTGCTCCAAGCGTCTACATACGACAGGGGTGACATCATCAGTGCCGTATCGCTCCGCGTATCCACGTACGACAGGGGTGACGTCATCAGTGTCGTACCGCTCCGCGCGTCCACGTACGACAGCTGACGTCATCAGTGCCGTACCGCTCTGCGTGTCCACGTATGACAGGTGACATCATCAGTGCCGTGTGATGACGTGTTGCGCGATATAGCGATGGTGGGTGCAACCCTCGCAGAGCTTCGGCAAAGTGACGCGTGGTACAACAATAGTGACTGACCCGGATTCGTATCCCCCATCCATCAGAGTGGATGTGTGGATGGCTGCACTGATGTGTGTGTGGGAGATGTAACCACAATCATCAGGCCATCAGGGATGAGAATGCCATTGAGTCACGATTGTCCCTGTGGGTGTGAGGACACACCCATTGGAAGGGGGGATAATTGTAGTATCCTGGGGTATCTCATGGCTAATATCCAGGATGGCCAGTTGTCTGGCATCCTTTGATTGAGCCTTTGCTTTAGGCGGATATGACAGAGATACAACAGTCACGACCAATCCACCGCCGAGTAGAATGGCCCCCACTATACTCAGTCATGAGTACAGCGATATGCAGCATCGTGTCACGACCGTCCTGTCGTGCCGCACCGCGCACACCATCTGCTAGACCGTTGGGGATCCCAACGAAGGTCGTTGGGACAGTTGACCGGGGACGGTCAAACCTTGACCCGTCCTGGTCAACCCCAGGAACTAGCGAGATACAACAATATATACCACCACTAGAAGATGTCAGCAACCCCCCTTTAGCCCCTGGAGACTGGTGCTGGGCAGCTGCTCTGTGGGGTAATCCTTTGCTGCCCAACAATATGGATGCTGAGAAGTATCAATGGAAACAACTTCCACCCAGGCCTGGAAACACGTCACCCGCTGATGGCTTCATGCAGAAAACTGCTCACAGTAGGGGACCTGGTAAGGGTGTTCGACATGCTGGAGCATGGCCAAACACCACTCCCTCGGAACACGAACTGGCTGGACTGGACCCAAAAGCATCTAGACCCCACAGCTAGCCCCACCCAACTGCGAGACAAGGAGTCTACCCACATGGCTATTTTGGCCTTATGCAATGATATCAGCCCAGCATGGCTAGCAGCAGCACGGGAGGTAGTTAATCACTTACAACCCCAACAGCAGCAGATGTCAGGGTGGAGGACAGAATGCAGCAGCAGATGCAAGCACCACCAGACTGTACCACAGTGATGGCCATGATTGCCAGGCGTTTGGGCTGGACATTGCCAGGGGACTCTGGTATAGTGCCTTTCCACCATCTTACAGTCAGCCTAGCTACTCAGCTGCAAGGGGGTTCAAATACAGAGGAGCGGTTGGCACTGTTGACAGCTTTTGTGAGGGAGGGTCTAGGGTCGTCAATAGACTATCCAACTCCTCCCTGCTGTGCCACCGACCTCCAGGACTTTCAGGCAACCCTAACTTGTCTGTGGACAGCAGTTCATTGGGAAAATAAAAAACAAAAAGATGCTGTGGCATTTGGTGGTATGGTCGATGAGATACCCTTGCCGGGCAACACACAACTTTCCAGGGTGCCCATCAAACCCTGTGAGTATGGGAGCTATGGAGGTGATTCAGATCAACCTTGCTCCCCACACCTGCATCACTTCTGGGAGTGCCCAATAGCCAAGGCGGTGGATGAGCAGATTGACAGGCATCTGCGACTGCCTTCTTCAGCCACCATAGAGGGGGGCATGACCAGGCAACAGCTATGGCTTGTCCAAGCACCACCCGGGTGCGAACAGGCCCCATGGGACGTGATAGCCATGGCTGCTTTGTCATCTATGGAATATGGCAGGTACTGTCTCGGGGTTGCAACCCGGGAACTAAGGCAATAGGGGACATCTACCCAAGGATGGCTACAACACCAACAGACCCATGCAGCAGAACAGGGACCCCGTCAACGGGCTAATACTGATTTCTTCCACCGTTCAGGGGGATTTATGCAAAAGGATGATGAAGCTGTCAACAACCGTCCAATCATCTCTGCGGCACAGCCAACAATGGACAATTCAGCACAAACAGCAGCTTCACCTCTGGACCGAGCACGGGCCCATACAGTTGCTGACTTTTCGATGCGCTTGCATTCCTTTGCAGCGTTGGGTATCCCTAAATATGGCTGGGATTGGGTGGGACCACAACATCCCATCCTAGCCATAGTTGGAGAGCAATTGCGGTGTGCAACTCCAGTGGAAATCACCGGCCGTGGAGCAGAGAGAGCAGAGCAGGGGCCTTAGGACGGCTTTTTTGAGGAGGAGGTTTTTGTGTGAGAAGAGGGGGAGAGAGGAGGGGAGTTGGAGAGAAGGGGAAGGCAATCTAGTTTTTGAGGAGGGGCAGGGAGAGGGTGGAGGGTTTCGTGGCTAGATAGAGGTACCTGTGTCCAGGCACCGGGTTCTCAGGGTTTTGGGGGGAGGCAGTGAGAGAGGTCTTTCCTTCTTGTGCTGTGCAGGAGTTTGTGGGACCAGCTGTGGGTGGGGCCGGGAGGCTTTCTAGGGGGGCACCATTTTGGCTCGTCATCCCCCCCTCCGTCTTTAGCTTGGTTCTTCCAGCTTGGCCGTGTAAGAGTGTGCTTTCCTGCTGGCGTCTCTCCTCTGAGGGCTTTTGTGTGTCTTGCTAGGTCAGTTTTGTGTTGGAGGAGAGTGGTCCCCTTCTTTGAACAGCTAGTTGTCCCCCGTTCCTTCCGTGTTTTTGTGGTGCCCCTTGTTGTATCACTCCTCATAATCGCCCATTGATTCTGCAGAGAACCAGGCTCAGTGCATCATGCTCGATTATATCAGAACGTACCAATCGAGGCAGCGGAAGTCTTTGATGCGAGGAGTTACAACGTATATTCCAAGACGGGCGTAGATGACATGATAGGCTATCAGTGCCTAGCCGAGGCAATCATCATCTAACCGATGCAAATCGGTGCTCGGGCTTATCCAAGAAATACAACCATCAGCGACATAAAAGGTGTAAGCTCAACCAAAGCGCGGTTAGCTTGTCTTAGCGCCAATCGTTATGATTGCGTATTAATGTGCACGTATTTCTCATGTATATTCACGCTTAGGCCGTCAATGCGCATAGCAGATATACTCGCAGCGACGGCTCGCGGTACAAGAGATCTGTAAGTAGTAAGTGTACTACCGTGATCCCGCGTGCGGATATTGCTATATAAGCCGTCATAGCAATAGTGCAATGTTCTTTACTTGCGTAAAGGTGCCGACTACGCCATTGCGCGTAGTGTTGCATTCGACGCGCCGCATCACTCGAGCCATTGCCTCGCGACCTCGGAGTACGCTCGCATTATCGTGCTCGAGCGCGCGCGTATGCATGGTGCACGTGTTATCGTTAGTGCGCATTGCTATGCGATGCCTCATGCATTTTAGGTCGTCCGCGACCAAGTCGCCGGACCATGTGCACTTATCGCGATACCGATCACGCGATGTATGCTTGCAGCGTTGTGCACAATGCATTAGGCTATATGCTGTTCGCGGGTTGCTTGTTCCCTTAGCCAATGCGCCTAACGTGTGCGGTGCGACGTGCTGCGTGGCGTGCGTGCTGTCGCGTCGCGCCCGCTGTCGTACTACTCCAAGCGTCCACGTACGACAGGGATGACGTCATCAGTGCCGTATCGCTCCACGCATCCACATACGACAGCTGACGTCATCGGTGCCGTACCGCTCCCTGCGTCCACGTACGACAGTGACGTCATCATTGCCGTATCGCTCCCCGCGTCCACATACGACAGTGACGTCATCATTGCCGTATCGCTCCGCGCATCCACATACGACAGTGCCGTACCATTCCGTGTACGACAGTGCCGTATCGCTCCGCGCGTCCACGTACGACATGGGTGCCGTGGTGTCGTGCGCGACAGAGCGATGGTGGGTGCAACCCTAGTAGAGCTTAGGCAAAATGACGCGTGGTACAACACCCCTCAGTGCTCTGTTAGTGGCCAGGCTAGAGCCTCTGAGTCTGTCTTTGCTCTGGCCGGTCCGAGTGAGAGGGGGAGCACGTGGCAGGAGAGACAGACAAAGCCATGTGCCCCTCCCCTGCGCTGTGACTCGGTTCGGTCCGGCCCCCCGTTGCTCGTCTTTGCAGGGTGAGTCGCCCACAGTGTAACACCCCAATATATATATATATATGTGTGTGTGTGTGTGTGTTGGGGTGTTACAGGGCATATATATATATATATATATATATATTGGGGTGTTACACTGTGGGCGACTCACCCTACAAGGGCGAGCACCAAGGGGCCTGACCGGACCGAGCCACAGCGCAGGGGAGGGGCACGTGGCTTTGTCTGTCTGTCCTGCCACGTGCTCCCCCTCTCACTAAGACCAGCTAGAGCAAAGAAAGACTCAGAGGCTCTAGCCTGGCCACTAACAGAGCACTGAGGAGCACCACGAAAACGAGGAGGGAACAAAAGAAAACAGGGGGCGACTAACTGCACAAAGAAAGGGACTACTCTCCTCCAACACAAAACTGAACTAGCAAGAGCCTGAAAAAGACGCACAGAAGCCCTCAGATGAGAGACGCCAACAGGAGAGCACACTCAAACACAGCCAAGGAGGAAGAACCCAGCTAAAGACAGAGGGGGGGATGACGAGCCAAATTGGCGCCCCCCTAGAAAGCCTCCCGGCCCCACCCACAGCTGGCCCCTCAAACACCTGCACTGCACAAGAGGGAAAGACCTCTCTCACTGCCTCCCCCAAAACCCTCAGAACCCAGTGCCTGGACACAGGCTCCTCCAGCCACGAGACCCTCCACTCTCTCCCTGCCCCTCCTCAAACACCAGGCTGCCTGCCCGTTCTCTCCAACTCTCCTCCTCTCTCCCCCTACTTCTCCCTCAAACCTCCTCAAAACCCCACCCTAAGGACCCTGCTCTGCTCTCTCTGCTCCACGGTCGGTGATTTCCATAGGAGAATCACATCTCAACTGAGCTCCAACTATGGCTAGGATGGGATGGTGCGGTCCCACCCGATCCCAGCCATATTTAGGGATACCCAGCGCTGCAAAAGAGTGCAAGCGAGTCCAGAAGTCAGCAACTGTACGGGCCTGTGCTTGGTCCAGGGGAGAAGCTGTTGTTTGTACTGCATTGTCCAAAGTTGGCTGTGTCGTGTAGATGCTTGGATGTGTGTTGGCAGCTTCATCCTCCTCTTGCGTAAAGCCCCCTAACCGGTTGAAGAAGTCAGTAATAGCCCGTTGACGGGGTCCCTGCTCTGCTGTCCGGGTCTGTGGTTGTTGCTGCCGTCCGTGGGTAGAAGCCCCCTGTTGCCTTTGTTCCCGGGTTGCAGCCCGGAGACAGTACCTGCCATATTCCATAGAAGACAATGCAGCCATGGCTATCACGTCCCAAGGTGCCTGTTCGCACCCGGTTGGCGCTTGGACGAGCCACAGCTGTTGCCTGGTTATGCCCCCCTCTATGGTGGCTGGTGACAGCAGTCGCAGATGCCTGTCAATCTGCTCTCGCACCGCCTTGGCTATTGGACATTCCCAGAAGTGATGCATGCGTGGGGAGTAAGGCTGATCAGTATCTCCTCCATAGCTCCCACACTCACAGGGTTTGATGGGCACCCTGGAAAGGTGTGTGTTGCCCGGCAAGGGTATCCCATCAACCACCAAACGCCACAGCGTCTCTTTGTTTTTGTTCTCCCAATGAACTGCTGTCCATAGCCGAGCTAGGGTTGCCTGAAAGTGCTGGAGGTTGGTGGCAAGGTAGGGAGGAGTTGGGCTATCGGTTGACACCCCTAGAGCCTCCCTCACAAAGGCTGTCAGCAGCTCCAAACGCTCCTCCGTAGTTGAACCTCCTTGCAGCTGGGTAGCTTGGCTGACCGTAAGATGGTAGAAAGGCACTATACCCGAGTCTCCTGGCAATCTCCAGCCCAACCGCCTGACTATCATGGCCATCACTGTGGTACAGTCTGGTGGTGCTTGCAACTGCTGCTGCATTCTGTCCTCCATCCTGATCTGTTGTTGGGGTTGTAAGCGATGAACGACCTCCCGTGCTGCTGCTAGCCATGATGGGCTGATATCATTGCATAAGGCTGAAAGAGCCCTATGGGTAGACTCCTTGTCTCGCAGTTGGGTGGGGTTAGCTATGGGGTCTAGATACTGGAGGGTCCAATCCAGCCAGTTAGTTGTTCGAGGGAGGGGTGTTTGGCTGTGCTCCAGCATGTCATACACCCTTACCAGGTCGCCTACTGTAAGTAGTTTTCTGCAAGAAGCCAGCAGCGGGTGTCGTGCTTCCAGGCCTGGGCGGAAGTTGTGCCCATTGGTACTTCTCCCAGCATCCACATTGTTGGGCAACAATGGATTACCCCACAGGGCAGCTGCCCAGCACCAGTCTCCGGGGGCTAAAGGGGGGTTGCTGACATCTTCTAATGGTGGTAGATGTGCCAAGGCCCCTACAATCCGGCTGATATCCTCAGGCAAGGTCTCTCCACCCAGCCAAGGCCCAGTTGCGTGGGCAGTGGTAAGGGCCCAAGGCTTAAAAGCTGGATGAGTGATCTCCAGGTAGGTGGCCAGGGTCCGGATCCACGGGTGGATACTATGATCATTACCATAAGTAGCCAGCTGTTCCATATATATGTATATATATGTATATGTGTTTGGAGTGTTACACTGTGGGTGACTCGCCCTACAAAGACGAGCACCTGGGGGCCGGACCGGACTGAGCCACAGTGCAGGGGAGGGGCACGTGGCTTTGTCTGTCTGTCCTGCCACGTGCTCCCCCTCTCACTCGGACCAGCTAGAGCAAAGGAAGACTCAGAGGCTCTAGCCTGGCCACTACCAGCAGAGCACTGAGGCGCACCACGAAAACGAGGGAACTAAAGAAAACAGGGGGCAACCAATATATAGATATAGATATAGATATACACAAATGGCCTGTGTATCAACATTTTGCGCATGGATATACCGATGCTTCCTGTAAGCGCAATCAGCGCATGTTTTTTTAGCTTAAAAGCTTACATGCCTGTACATCTCCTGTTGGTTGTTTCAGAGGCAAACATCTGGGCGGCGCCACGTTGCCACCGTGCCCTCCGTCCCATTTTCGCTTTAGGTGGACCTCCTGCTCCGGCGTTTGGCCCTCAGCAATTGTGCGGACATCAAGATTGGTGATCCGCTGGCCAAGGGGATCAGCGGAGGCCAGGCCAAGAGAACGAATGTAAGCGCCGCCGACCGTGAATGTACGGACGAGGTTTCAGTAATCACAGGATTGTCGTACATGCAGGTTATGGGATATATAGCCTGCCTACCTGATTTTTACATCGTTCAGACTTGCCGTACTCGCAGGGTACAGGTGAATTAATTCCACCGTTTCGTTCATTCGGTTGCAAATCCCTTGGTACGTGTGGATCACTCCGATGCGACCGGCATGCATATAATAACATTGATGCATTTGGGTGTGTGCCCTCCCGCTGCTGTGCCCTACCTGCTGGTCATCATACAGATCGGCATTGCGCTCATCTCCAACCCCCGGGTGCTGTTCCTTGACGAGCCCACCTCCGGTCTGGACAGCTTCACCGCCAACGAAGTCATGAAGGTGGTGCAAGGGCTCATCGCAGACGGCACCACCATCGCCGCCACCATCCACAGCCCCACGGCCGCCACTTTCGCCCTCTTCGACCAGGTCATGCTGCTGGTGCGCTCACAGGGCCGGGGAACGAAGGGGATCATATAAGAGACAAGAAACGGACAGGGTGCGAGAAACCCCGCAAAAAACGGAGTGTACGGCACCCAGTTTCAAGCAGTCGGATAGATATATCGTACATGTACATTCATGTTCAAGAATGGGCTCGTTGGCTAGCGACAGATCAGAAGTCGTAATGATTATCTTGATACTACTATAGCATCTCGCTTGCTTGTAGGTTCGCGGCCAGCTGGTGTACTTCGGACCTCAGGGTCTGCCTGCACTACACTTCGCTGCGTCCGAGTGGCCCGCCGCCACCGCCGCATCAGAGTTGCTGGAGATACATCGCCGCGCAGAGGCAGCCGCTGATGCGCGCAGCGGCGGCAACGGCGGCGGTGGTGCGTTGGTGTCGGCAGGACTGGCGTTCAACGACGCGGAGGTGTTGGTCGAAATGGTAACGGAGGCGGACCAGCGAGGCGAGGCAGGCGTGCTGGCGGCGGCATACAACAAAAGCAGCCTGCGGAAGGTGGGCTTCATTGTGAAAGAATGCAATAGACGATAAAGGACGGAGTACAGGCGGAGGAAACGCGGCAGCCTTGAGTCCTTGCCTGCCTTCTAAACCCTAACACACACATGGACGTGGTGAAGTCTGAACGATGGAAACTTATTTGCCGACTTGAGCAACTTATCATGCGACGGAGCGATGGATCGTTTCAGTTGCGTTAGTTATGTCGTTGCTTCCTTGCAGTCCTTGCGGGCGTTCAAGCGGCCTGCAAGACTGTGTGAATCTGACGCTGGCACTATCGCAGTTGGGACGCAGTTACATAGCTAGGTTGATAACAATTAACGATTAAGGAGTAAAGATTAACGGGCGGCTCTTTACTCGCTAAACGTCCTCCTGCTGCCCCCGTGTTATTATCTCATTCCCCGCCATGCATCCCCCAGGAAAACGATCGGCAGCTGGAGCTGTACATGGCGGAAGCTGCCAGCCGTACACAAGCAACCGCCAACCGACGATGCACGCCCGGCCGAATCGTGATCGTGCTACAAGGGAGCAGCGGTAATCACGATGTAGAGGCGATCTCGTCCTCTGCATCGACTCCCTCAACAGCAGCACCAATACCGCAAGCCTTCTCCACGGCTTTTAAAGAGGATCCATCATCGGCGAGCTCCACTACTACTGCCGCCACCTCTAAAACGACAGCAGCATTCGCCGCTGCGGACCCAACCCAGCCCACTCCCTTCAGCACCTCCTTGGCTGACAAGGTGCGTAACGCGTATGTCCTTACATGCGCATCGATCGATACATAGGACCTGGCTTTGTTTCTGAACTATGCATATTTGCTTTTACAAAAGCATACCTATCGTACATCCGGGCTCTTGTGACGAATGCCCCTGGAAGTTCTGTATTGGTTGTAACACTGTATTAGTTGTCACAGAGAACCTGGGTTCATTCCTTAACCGGTCCGAAAATCACTGGTTGTTTATCAGTGACTGGCTGAGCGCAATGACCGGGGGCAGATAGAGTTGGCTGTGCTGTTCATCTCCATTCGGCTTATTCTGCTGGACGCTGGTGGTGAGCGCCGAACCCATCGGCTACATGAGTACATGATGAAGTTGAATGGGGTGAATGGATGAGGGCTTCCATGTAGCAGCACGATGGAAGCAGCAGGGCCCCGCTTAGGTTCATGGATATGCCACTGTACTGGGTAACGCCACCAAGGAACACCGCGAGATGGAGAGGCCTTGCTTGTAGATATGAAGTTACTAAGACAACGCTCCTGACGACCTTTTCGTCTTACTTGACTTGAATTGCAACGTTCTGTTGTGGACTGTTATTAGACTGCCCAAAACCTAACTCGTTTGTGGGCCTTATGAATATTCCCTGCTCTCCCGCCCATACCACTAATTTCTTCGTACTGACAGTGGCGTGGGTCGGGGTTCAGGTATGCAATAGAGATGCAAGATAAGGGTTGTCAGGGCCTCCATGTTGAAAATTGCCTGTTGAAAATTTTGTCCTCTTCGTCTGCGCTGTAATAGTAGTGTTAGGTGTCTTCATTACGAATATATTTAATGGCACCTTACGTACTGCATGTGCATTCCCATCTGTCCATCTATATAACACTATGACAACAGATTCGTGCGTTAGCTCGCGTTAGCTCGCGTTAGGCTCGCGTTAGGGACCCCTAACGCAAGCCTAACGCGAGCTAACGCGAGCTTAACGCGAATTAACGCGAGTTTACGCAAAGCCTAACGCAAAGCAATCGCATTGCGTTTTTTTTTGCGTATGGGAAACGCGAGCCTAACGCACACTAACGCAAACGCAAATAAAATTTTTTTTTGAGTGCGAAAATTTTTGCGTATACTTTGCGTTAGCTTACGCAACCTAACGCGACC
This sequence comes from Volvox reticuliferus, assembly GCA_019650235.1. NCBI lineage: Eukaryota > Viridiplantae > Chlorophyta > Chlorophyceae > Chlamydomonadales > Volvocaceae > Volvox > Volvox reticuliferus. The sequence goes on along the minus strand of BNCP01000013.1, from coordinate 1,268,549 downwards.
TTACGCAATCTCTAACGCGCCCAGATAGATTCTAAGGTGCGCGTTAGGCCTAACGCACCGCAAGCGTTAGACACCTATACGCAAGCCCCCAAAACATTGCTTACGCTGCAGATAACGCACGAATAGTTCTCAACGCACAATAGACGCAGGCTTAACGCGCATTAACACGCACTAACGCACATTAACACGCTTATTAACGCGCATTAACGCGCATTGCGTATGCTGCAAGTAATGCGTAAGCAGCAGACAGTTGTGGGTTCCATAACAGCTTTTAACGCATGTAACTAACACATTCGCATGGTTTCGCACGGTCTTTCGCTTGATATCACAACTTTCGCATGACTTTCGCTTGGGTACTGGAAATCTCGCCTGCCGTAACAACCTGTAATCGTTCTGGTTATTTGTTGACTGTTTCAGTTATCGTTGCTGTTATTGTTTGCTGTTTTATCCACCCGTTCCAGAATTATTTTTTTGTCTGTACGGAAATCATGCTGTCGTAATGTACGCGGGCATAATTAAGAATATCCATATATAGGATTTCGATGTTGCTTGCTACAAAAATATTCCAGAGGATAATTTACAGCTCATAATTTGGAGGCATCCAGCCATTGCATTGGTGTGTGAGGAGCCATATTCACTAAACGAAACAATAAAATGTCTGCACATCCAATAATCGTGCCAATGAAATTTTGTTAATGTGCTCAGTCAGCCTTTACCATGCACCAATCATTTCGGCCATCATTACGCACATGCATTACTATACATCCTAACTTCATGTGCCACCGCACATTTAGCAGCCCGCCAAAACATTAACTTAGGCACATGTCTATCTAATCGTTTTCTATTTCAGTCTCGTCCGTGTCGTCCTGCTCTGAAGCAGTGGCGGAGTCATCCTGCTCATCCTCACTCGTGTCGTCCTCGCTCACCGCCTCCTGAAGCAACTCCTGAAACGTTCAGACAACGAAATGTATTATTTATTTACATGTACATGTATATATGTAAAATAAGCCAACAAAATCCGTCCAGCAATTATCATTTTCGGTTACGACAATTATAATCATGCCTTGGATGGTCAGTGCTATTAAGTACTTTGTTTGTGGACACTTTCTTACCTCTTTCTTCTTACTCCCTGAACTCCCACGTTGACATCGCGCCCGTGTACATGTCACACCTTCCGAAGCACTCTTGACCTTTACCAGTCGACACAACACGTATTAGAATCATACATTCATACATGCATAAATTTAGGCTAAAAGCTGAACTCAGGAAGCATACCTTCTTTCGCTGGTGGACGCAATTGTCATTTTCGTCTTCATCCGTAGACTTGTCTTCCACTGGCACCTGCTGTTCCAAAATATGTACAGGGACATTACATTGATAACAAACATTACATTTAAGAAGTAATATCCGGCCTTACTTCCTCAATATTTCGTACCTTTCTTTCGCTGCCCGTGCTGGGTCGTCTCACTTTCGTGGATCGTGGCACATCATCGTTCGTGACCTTCAAAGGGCCACCGTAGGCACACGTAAATGATTTGCGGAAAAAAAATTTGCATGCTTACTTGTTGTATTTAAATAGAGCAAGCAAAATGACATACGACACATGAAATGACAAAGCACATGGCAAATTAAAATAAAGAAACGATAAGTTAACAAAATGGGATGACAGGATTAATGGGCTGTACCTTTTTGGACGCCGCCTTGCTTGAGTTCCCAGCTTTTCTGCCGGACTTCCTTGCCTGAACGGGCTGTGAACTCTTCCCCTACATGAAAAGAAGTACGTTTGAGGAAAATAGGAACAATATAATTTTTATAAGAGACAGAAACGAGACGACAGGTTAAAGGACATTAATCACCTGTACATCCGATCCGTAATGCATGTACATCACCCAGCCAGTAATAATATCGCTAAGCACGCCTGATAATTTGCACACAACATCGCCCACTCTCTTTACTACTTATAGAATGGACTAACCTGTCGCCGTCTAGTGGCCTTGAGGTCCTTCTCCTTCTGATGTAAGCTAGCTGCGTTGGCAGCCAGCACCATCATCGATGCATCTTCACCATGTGCGGGCTGCTTTTGGCCGTTGCTAGGTTGCCCATTCTGAGTTCTTGGCCGCTCGTCATTTTGGCCGCTTTTCTGCGGGTTGATAGAAATAAAATATTTCGCAAAAGACAAAAATGCATGAACAATATATTATTCTTTTACTAGCTAAAATAGAGAAAATGTATGCATGAGCTGCGACTTATTTTCTGCAAACATAGTAAGCACTTCGTATTTTTATCAAGAATAGCGGCGAAGCAACAGCAGTAATATAAATGAGGAAATATATAATGACATCCTACCATAACGCCTTTCGGCAACTCCTGTACACTGAGGCCTGGTGCTCCAACCGGCACTGGAGTGGCCGGTACGGTGGACGATGTCTTACTGCTTTCCAGCTGCTTCCTCTGCACCAGTGCATCAATAAGCTCCTGCTGCCGATCTGTTATATTCAAATCCTCCATCGCAATGCGGCGCTCACTGGGACCCGCATCTGGGTTACCTGGCTCAGCGTACTTGAAGCACCTCCAGGCTGCCCGAGACTCCTTGTTCCATAGCTTCTTCCACGGCTTCTTCTCAAGGTCCTCTACATAAAAATATTGTAAAGATTTACATTAATGCCAGCTGCCAAAATACACGTCATCGTGAAAATTATTGTTAATCCCATAGCCATAAGTGACATGCATGCATATCGTCAGTCGTAAATTGAATCTTTTGCCCGCTTTTCGCCCATATTCCGTTTACCAAAATACATACATACGAAAAATCTATCAACCAATCTGATCTAAATATGCTGTAAAACAAGTATTTAGATGACAGTAGCAGTAAGAGGTCACACACCTGGCTTGCAGGCGAGTGCTTCCTTGCGGGTGGCCTTCACCTTTTCGTACTTTGCACGTTGGGCATTGTAATCCGTTGCATATCTACAAAGTATATATGTACATGGGATGCACCGAATGAACGTGCTTACGTATGATGCTGTGCCATTTGCTACCGAGTTCTGGGTAGAGCGTGGAATGCAAATGATGAAAAGTATTGTTAAGTACAGATCACCTACAGTACCAGAACTCGTACTTGCAGGTGGCTACCTTGCAACTCTTCGGCTCACACATCTCAAAGCCGCCCATCCTGAAACTTTTAAGACATTTGATGAATGGGTCCCAGAATACCGTGCAGAGAATATTCAATTAAATCCCACCAAAAGAGATGTTTTCTTAGATGAGGAGGACAGTGAGGGCTCACAGCTTCTTGGCCAGGGCTACATTGCTGATGCAGAACAGCGAGGTCACATCATTGGTGGTATTCTGCGCACTGAGGAGACAGAAGATTTCATGGCCCGTACTAACTTATCCGCATCGGTCCTAGAAGACAGTGACATCTACATTTTCAAGCGGGCACTGAAACGGAGAGATGAGGTGGTGCTTTCAGTCGCTTATGCTCGGGCCACTAAGCGACAGTCTTACCATTTCAAGTGCAAGTATGGCCCCGGGGATATGGTTACAGAGAGTGACCCTAGGGTGAGCGTTTTCATTGGAGAGATCTTATACTTCGCCCTAATCCGTCCAAGGTGTGATGTGGCACCTGTCAAACTGGCTGTCTGCAATCTGCACCGAGCTGAGGTGTTGAGGCCCAATGAGCTTTACCGGGTGAAGGATTACTCGAAGCGGGATGCCACGATGAATGAGGTACGGCAGGAAACACTCCTTAATTATCTTCCCAAGGAGGTTGGCATGATGGATTCGAAGGTCATTCGTTGCCGTGTCGACGATGAGCTGAGCTATTTCCTTACATATGTTACGTTCTCTCAGCTTCCGACCAATGATAGAGGTGAATATGCCTGATCATTTGCTGCTGCAGGCATGATTGGGTACATGTGCATACAGCACGATTACAATGTAGTTGTGAGGTCTTGTACTCCCTGGATGTTGTACCCCATACCGGGACTGTGGTTTACTGAGGCAGGGCATTATTGTTTGCAACAAAGTGAGAGGCATCGTACATTGAATTTTTGTGATCAATCAAGCCTCATGAACAGTGCATGGGGGAACGAATTAGTTAGCATGGGTGCGGACATATGTGTGAACTTGCTTTCTTTTATCTCTTAAGCCGCAGGAACAAGGGGCGGGGTTTACACAAGTGTACAGTTGCATATTGTTGAACGTCGGAGGCTTAACTCCGGGAGATTGTCAATATACTGCTGTCATCAGAGCTTTATTTGGTGGTTGAAGGAAAAGGCCATGTATCATGTGTATGTATGGCACATGTCATGTTGTGCCATGTTACCTGCGCATTTGTGATGTTTTCTTGCAGTCGCTGTACTTTCTGACATTTCCTATGGGGTTTCCCTGCATGCGTGCATGTTTATATGTGGCGTGCAAGGTTAAGATCATGCAGACACATGCCGCTGGAGTGTGTTAAGTACAGGGAGCACCAGTACATGCATGTGCTTCCCTGTCTGCTGCTAAATGATAAATGTGTGGATTGATGTAATTTATTTGGGGACAGGACTTACTGTGTTTGGCTGCTGCCCTTCGTTCACGCACAATCATCATGCATATGCTGCTGGGAAATATCATAGTTCATGCATGTGCAAGCAAGCTTTGTTGGTAAGAAACAATTATGCTGGCTTCCAAAAATCAATAGTTCCCTGACATCTATCTGCTTTGAGTAGAACACAAACAGCAGATGAACGAACATGCAAAAAACATAAATTAAACTTGTTTAATAGCCTTCTTTATTACAAACTGCAACTCGTTCGAATGTATAGGAATTGCAAGTTGGTCAAGTTACGACTTCCGTACTTAAATCGGAACCTAAAAGGCTAAGCCTGGCCCAACGGCTGGACTTGTTCGTATCATGAGTGAAATCGCGATTTTGGCAGTTGGCATGGACTATTGGCGAATGACATCAACAATTTAAAACAATATGTACCAAGGGCATACAGATATCTTAAAATTTCCTTTCATGCATATGCACAAATATGCATGCTCGCAGGGTGTACTTCTTTGGTGTACGTTGTACACAGTCGTCAGGTCGTCCAATTCATACGCACGGTAGTAATGCGGGCTTAGTGTGCTAAGGCGGGTTAACTGAGGGTATAGTTTCGTGGTGGAAATTGCGGTACGGCATTTCGCCACTCAGTCCGAGTTCTCAGGACTGTATTTAGCTTCGCGCTTTGTCCGTTTAGTTATCTTGTTTTTGTTGTTCCTTGCGGAACAACGGACAGGTCCCGCGTCTTAGGACGCGCTCGTTTGTTACTCCGCTGTGTCGACGACAGTTCAGCACGACCCTTCGGGTGATTATAGCCAGCGGCTAAGATGGTAAAAGTGGAATTATTTGCGAGGTTGTTGGTCGGCTTAGCTGTCTGCGGACTTGTTCGAGGAATGAATCCCGCCCTCCCAGGGCCCTTTCTCTCGCCGCAGCATCAGGCTAAGGCTTTGCAGCAGCTCCAACAACAGCAACAAGCATATCAACACCAACTCCATCAACAACAGGCGGCGGCACAACAATTGGCGGCACAGCAGGCCGCCGCGGCGAGTTCAGGTCATCCGATCGCGGATCTGCGCGCGGGACAGCTACCTTCGGGCGGCACGGATGTGACTGCACACCTCGCCGCGCAAATGGAGCGAATGGCAGCAATGATGGAAGCGCGGTTCGGAGCTTTGGAGTCCCGGTTAACGGCGCAAGTTCCAGCAGGTGCGGCATCGGCCGCGGGTGCAGACGAGCACCTTGCGGTCCTCGATGAGACGTATGGTAACCCAGCGGCGCTTCGAAACCCGCACGGTGCCCGTTTCCCGTTTGCTGAACATATTCTCCATAACTTGCCGTCTGTCATGGGTCCTGAGAACCTGGTCTTGCAGCGCTACCAGGATTTCGCCGAATATCAGGCCCTAGATAGAATTCAGCGCACGTCCGGTGATCGTGCGGGTTCGCTTCTATATGAACTGATGATATTGATGACTGTTTTTGGTGTTGCGGAGATCCAGCTGGCAGGTCTCCAGGAACTGCAAGCTTTTCTCGGTGGTGCAGGAAGCGCAGGTATGGCCGGAGATCTCCGGCGTATCCTACATAATGCCAGTGGAACGTTTTTGTATTGCATGCAGTGGATACGGGACTTGACGCAGGCGCGAATCAATTGCATAGGGGAGTTTACCATGCGCGGACGTGATGGGGTGGTAGCGTTGCATCAGCGGTATTTTGCCCCCGCAGAGCGTATCCTCACAGATCCTGTGACGAAGGAATTTGACACGGAATTCGCCCGCACCAAGGCCAAGATTAATTGCAAATATTTGGCTGAGAAAGAGGTTCGTGGCCGTGATTTTGGCAGCCAGTTTCGGCGGGGCCGTGGTGGGCGGGGTGTCAGTGGCCGGGGGGTTGGCGGACGGGCTTTCGTTCCTGGCCGTTTTGCCTCTGCAGCCGCAGGTGTTTCGTCGACCACCCCGAGTGGCGGCTCGGGGCAGAGCCATTAGTCGGTTCGGGCCATGCCCGACATTCCCCTCCATGAGCGGGTGTCGGGACGGTTAGCAGCATGGCGGGCAATTGGAGCTGACTCCCGTACGCTTCATGTTCTGAAGCAAGGAGTTCCGGTAGAGTTTCGTGGGGGTTGCATCCCCCCAGCCTTTGACTTACCCAGTTTTCCTGTTACTGCGCAGCAAGAGCGTTGGTGGCTGGAAAAGGAGGAGCCACGTCTGTTAGCCTTAGGTGCTATTTCGCGGGTGCCGGCAGAGGTGAAGCCGGAGCATATCGTCAATGCTTCTCTGTGTGCCCAAGCCGGGTACAGGTACATGGCGAGTCGTGGTGAACCTGAAGCGGATGAATATCGCGCAGAAAGCCCGCAAGTGTCGTTATGAGTCCCTTCGCCTATTACGTCACATGGGTGTGAAAGGGGCTTGGGCGGTGAAGGTGGATTTGGCAGATGCTTATTATCATATTCCCATCCGCCCTGACCACCGAAAATACTTTTGTTTTCGTTTTTGTGGGCGCCTTTATCAGGTGGACGCCTTACCAATGGGGTGGTTGAACAGTCCTTATTGGTTCACCAAGATCATGCGTAATGTGGTCCGATTCTGGAGGGACCCTCAGAGCCGTCTTCGTCGGGGAGGTCTCGTGCCACCTATGCCGCCTCATCAGTTTTATCCTTCGGGCCGGCAAAAGCCTTTTTATCGTGGAGGTATTCGAGTCTTACCCTACCTGGATGATTTCTTGTTCCTTTTTTCCTCGGAAGAGCAGGCTCGTGCAGGGGCGACATGGATTAAGCAGGTGATTGAGTTTGTAGGTTTATCCTGTCACCCGAGTAAATGTCAGTGGGAGCCTACTCAATCAGTTTACCATTTGGGCATTCTGGTTAACTTGGCAGACGGATTGTTTGAAGTGCCTGCCGAGAAGTTGTCCAAGCTGCGGCGTATGGCTGTGGGTCTGCGGATCACGGCTAAGAAAAATAGGCGCCTTGTTCAGAAGAGAGAGTTAGCGAAGCTATGTGGTTTTGCGCAGAGTGTCCGGCTGGCTTTGCTGCCAGCTCCTTTGTTCCTGCGCAATCTGTATGATGATATAGCCCAGCCAGTTGGTTGGTCGGGCAAAATTCGGTTGTCTAGGGGTTCCTTACGCGATCTAGATTGGTGGGCGGATGTCCCGGTAAAACACTGTTCAGCGGCAATCCATGTAGGTCCGGCGTCAGTTGAGTTTTCGGTTGATGCCTCTCGCCATTCCTGGGGTGCGGTGTTGAATGGGCGCACAGCTCGGGGCTTCTGGTCCCAGGCGGAAGTGGGCGAGCATATTAACTGGAAGGAGCTTAGGGCAGTGCGCTATGCCCTGCAGTCGTTTTTGCCTTGGGTTACCCAGCGAGTGGTCTTAATTCGTGAGGATAATACCACTACTCAGGCAATTTTGGGACGTTATTCGTCTCGGTCCCCTAAGTTGCATGCGGAATTAAAGCTGTTGTGGGTTATGTTGCAGGATTACAGTATCTCCCTTCAGGTGGAACGGGTAACCAGTGCGGCCAATTTGGCAGATTCTGCGTCACGTTTTATTGATCGGGATGATTATCGTCTGGACCCTCGTTGGTTTAGTAGACTGGAGCACCGTTACGGCCCTCATGATGTGGATCTCTTTGCCTCCCATCTTAACGCCCATCTGCCGCGTTTCTATTCGCGTTTTCACTGCCCAGGATCCTCAGGGGTTGATGCGTTGTTGCAGCCGTGGCATGGCCTTAATGCCTACGGATGTCCACCAACTGACCCCCAGGTCCTGATGGCTGTGATGCAGAAGGTGCGAGAGGAGCAGGCTACCGTCACCCTCGTCGTGCCGTATTGGCCCGCTCAGCCGTGGTGGCAACAGTTGATGGAGATGGCCGTCGACCTGTGGTTTCTTCCGTCCAGTACGGATCTGTTCGTGTCACGGCAGCAAGACCTCGGGTCAGACTTCAAACTGCCATGGTGGCAGGTAGTAGTGGTGCGAGTGCAGTGGTAGATTGGGCCTTTCAACGGCCCTACGTGGGCACTGCGCCCCAGGCTCGTTTTGGGTTAGATTGGGGTCAAGCCCAAGCTCCGGTTTTGGTGCGGTCTTTGGTGGTGGAGCATCTTCGGGGGCTGGCGCCGAACCCCCAGGTTGAGCGGCGACTAGAAGACATTGCGGGTGTGATCCTTGCGAGGGTAGGCCCCAAAACCTGGAAAGCTTATGTCTCCCATTTTGCAGCATTTGTGCGTTTTTGTGTCTCGGAAGAGTTGGAGTTTTTGCCTGCTGCCCCTTATACGGGGGTGCTGTGGGCCCAGCATCTTGCAGCAAAAGGTACGGTGCAAGCTCGTACTGCACAGCCGTACTTTAGTGCGGTCAATACGGTTCATGAGCTGTTAGGTTTGCCTAAGCCTTGCACCAATGATAATCTTATGTTTGCTGCCTTTCGTCGTGGTTGGGAGCGCTTGCAGGTGTCTTTGCTGACGCGTCCTTCCCTTGTTTTGGCGTTCAGTGCGGGGGATCTGTTGTCCTTATGTGACACTTTGTCCGGGCTCCCTCTCTCCGCGGTGTGTTTTGTCCCAGTGCTCTTTGTGGTTCTCGGTTTTTGTACCTTCCTTCGTCCAGACTCGCTGTTGTCGGTGGTCTGGGCTCAGGTTTGTGAGGTGGAAGGTTTGGCTGTTTTTCGTTATAAGCCCCTTAATTGGAAGGGCCGTATCGTGAAGCCGGAGTCTGCTCCTGTTCTGCAGTTCCCACTTTGTGGTTTGCCCAAGTTGCGTTTGGTGTTAGATCGGCACCTGGGGCATTCGAATCAGCTGTGGCCTTTTCGGCAGTCTACTTCTGGGGCGGAACAGTGGTTTCGTTCGGCGTTAGTTCATGGTGGTCTGGGACATTTAGTTGATCTGCATACCCTCTACAGTCTGCGCAGGGGTGGAGCTTCAGCAGCTCGGGCCGTGGGCGTGCCTATGGAGGTTATTGAGAGCTTTGGGGGCTGGTCCGCTGGTTCGGTGGCCCTGCGTCAGCATTATTTGGATATGGGGGTTCTGGGCTCTCCGGCGGCTCGGGCAATTTTTGGTTCGTTGGCAGCAGGGCGGGTGGCGCCTTTTGCTGCTCAGTTTTTTAATGTCTAAGTTGGTTTCTCTTCGTTGGCAGTCGTGCTTCCCGACTTCAGTTAATGCGGGCTTAGTGTGCTAAGGCGGGTTAACTGAGGGTATAGTTTCGTGGTGGAAATTGCGGTACGGCATTTCGCCACTCAGTCCGAGTTCTCAGGACTGTATTTAGCTTCGCGCTTTGTCCGTTTAGTTATCTTGTTTTTGTTGTTCCTTGCGGAACAACGGCCCGCCCGGCCCTCCCAGTCTTTTTGAGTGATAGTAGCCCGCGTTTTCCTTTCGTGGTCAGCAGTTTCTCTTTTTCTTTCGTCGATGTGACCACGCCTTTCGAGTTGTCGTGTTCACAGCCATGTAACAAAAAATGGCAGTCGTGCTTCCCGACTTCAGTTAATGCTGTTAGGACAACCTTGCTTGCGCAGGTAGCATACGTATATTTCTAACAGTATCAACAGTTAATTATATATTTGTAAAGAAATAATAATTGCTTCAGGAACGAATGGAGCCGCCTTCTGCCTATGATGGAAAGTCGTGTATACATGAAACGCTTTACATCCCGGAAACATTTCTTCCTGAAAGTCAGAAACATTTTCAGTGTGTCGTGCCTGGAACGGAGCCACTAGGAGGCAACATCGCGTCGGAGCAGCTGCAAGGTGGCATCGACCAAGGCAGCAGCCACTTGGCTCTTCCTTCTTTAAGTAGCGATGAGAGGTGACTTCATTGTGACTTCAACGTGTAGAAATTACCATTGCGACGTTTGTATTTGTGATGCCCCGTGTACGTGTTATTTATGCTGTCGTATTTTTCGGTCGCGGCCGCCCGTGCGTACGCCTTGCTTGTAGGTGCGAGCTGCAGGATCTAAGGAAGAAAGTGCAGCTACAGGAGGAAAGCCTGCATATGGAGCAGGAACGATCATTTTCTCTGCAACGCGAGCTTGACACGGAGCGGCTCAAGTCCCAAAGCCAGGAAACGGATGCCAAATTGGAGCGGGAGCGATCCGCAAGCTTGCAAAAGGAGCTCTCGGAAGTCAAGGAGAACTATAGGCTCTTGCACGAGGAAATGCGTGGCCGCCTTAGGAAAACTGCTGAACTGGTTGACGAAGTAGCGACACAGGTTCACAACACTAGGAGGGTTGTCAGCCCTCAACATGCATACAGGCACAATAGAAGAACTCGCAAGCTTCTGAAGTTCATCATGGACATGGATAGCACATCCGAGAGTGAGGATGGTTTCGTTGCACCGGTACCGGGGAGCCAGGGCCAGCGGGACGGGATGGAAGGTCAGGGTTCTGGGCAGCCCTCAGTACAGCGCCGTCTTGAGGAATCATCGGGTTAGGCCCGTGCATGGGGTTTCTGGTGCCACGAAAGAAGTCCGGTTAGGAATGTGCATGAGATTTTCAACACGATGGCAAAATAATAACCGTGCTTTGTGGCGTGATTGTGGCGGGATTCCGTTGAACTATTCATTCCCGTGATTTTCACGGTCAAAATTATTTCACACCTACGCCAGGCTGCTGTGTAAGGTTTGCTGTTGTCAGTTTTTCTTATCCAGACTTGCTGACTCCGGCAGCTTGCTGCTCGTTAAAAGCCTTAAATAATTAGAAAGGCAGCTGTCACGCCCGATTACCGCCCCACAAACACACTAGATGCGAAACACTTACTAGTGTCACTTGGCTATGGGATGGGCTATGGCCTTGAAAGGTACTCGACTGAGCTCCGTTGCACGCCTAAACCAGCTGATTCTCGTCCGCGGGTTGCAGGATCGGATTCCTGCCAACCGAAGGGCTTGACTCGTAGTCCTTTGCTCCAGACACGGCTCGGAAGGGGGCTTGGCTAGCGTACACGTTACACTAGTCGGCACTTAAAGAAAATAAGGCAAAAATAATATAGAGTAGGTCTATTACGCTCAAGAAGTACTACGCTTCTAGAGCCAAGTGACAAAGTTCACTTGCTCTAGCATCGCTAATATACCTGTTCGACTGCTGATGCCGTACATCTTCGTCGTGACAGTCGAAAGGTCCAGAATACCTCTCACGGACTCCAAAAATAGCAGTGAATAAAACACACGGAAATAGTTATCAAGATATAATCAGTTTGAATTACGGCAGACTTATGAGCATCATTGCTCTACCCGCCAAATAGTCATGCCGTACAAGCAAGTCGCTATATAAGACGCGCTTTCGTCCAGCACTGCCACTAAATGTCCTATGCTCAACCACACGAATGGGCCAAGCCTTCGGTCTAACAGGCCCTTATCAGCTCATTGTACTATTTATCCTTATGTTACCCTTGCGCAACGCATGCTACGATCCCTGGTGCCACCTGCCGTGTGCGGTCACCTAATCCGTCGTGACACAGCAGCCATGAACAGCCATGTGTGGCACTTCAGCAGTCCTATGTTATAAAGTAAGCGACATGTACATGTTCGATATCCATATAATGGTACCTACGTAGCGATGTAAACTAACGTTCACCACAGCAATCTCGAGTACTACGACTAATAGTTATTGCGCTAAAACTACCTGCACTGAAACTAACTTTGAATTTATTTTATGCACGAAGTCTCCATGCATCTGCAAATTAATAAGAGCAAGTAAGCAAAGCAAACTCGGCAAACCTGCTGTGGTCCGAAGGTGATTGATGATGCAAAACATAAACTTTGCGTACAATGCGTTACAGTGCGTTAAAGTGCGTATGTTAACGCACTGAACGCAATCTATACGCACGGCCCTTGCGTTAGCTTAACGCTTGCGTACAGTTTGCGTTAGGAATGCGTACAGCTCGCGTTAGAACATACGCAAGCCCACGATTTTCGACCATGACAAAACGTAATAAAAATTTATAGAAACTTTATACTCATTATAAGTATTGTTTTCATTTAAACGAACTTGAAAACGACTCACTAAAACGGACGTTTGGTCAAGTTTCCTGTCTGTTTGCGTTAGGCTCGCGTTAGGCCAACGCAAACCGTAACGCACAAAACGCAGCCTTACGCACACAAACGCGAACTAACGCGAGCTAACGCGAGCCTAACGCACGAATCTGTTGTCATAGTGTAACGTACATCGGGTCCAGTGCAATGCATGGTCTGGGAGGCAGCTTTCCATAGTAGTGGTATCCGCGACCCCCGACATGTACATCTGGAGTCACCGTAGTAATAGTGGTACAAGGAAGATGCATGACATATAAACAGTACTGCTGGTTACAAAGTTTCTACCTGAGCTGTACCTCTTATCTTGGAATCAGGCGCGGTGCTGTGCTACCATGTCCTGTCCTCACTCTACCGGTCTATATATAGGTACATACAACTTGGATGAGATCATCCGGTCGGCCAAGATCATACACGATCTGAAGCAACAATTCATGGATGATGGTGTTGATTGCCGATAAGAAGTCGACATACAGGGTATGCATGTATTTCTAGAGGTCTTGACACGTGGACCCGCATCCTCATCAATTGTATGGATGAGGTTCTGGAGCTGATGACGTTCTGCTGTACGTATTTCGATATCGAATTTGGCCATTACTTGTTGAATAGGGGCCCATAACTTCACCATAACGCGACCAGCTAGCTGCCACCACAACAAAGTAAGTGTATGCGCAATGGGGCGCGAGTGAGCAAATACGTAGCGAGCATGTACCCATGCACGCATTCATCAGTCACAAGAAATAAGCCATGTGCTCGTGTGCTAAGCCGGTGCTCGTCTTTGCAGGGTGAGTCGCCCACAGTGTAACACCCCTTAACATATATATATATATATATATATATATATATATATATATAGAGAGAGAGAGAGAGAGAGAGAGACGAGCAAAGACGAGCACCGGGGACCCTGACCGGACCAAGCCACAGCGCAGGGGAGGGGGGCACGTGGCTTTGTCTGTCTGTCCTGCCACGTCCTCCCCCTCTCACTCGGACCAGCGAGAGCTAAGGAAAACTCAGAGGCTCTAGCCTGGCCACTAACAGAGCACAGAGGGGCAGCAAGAAAGCACAGAGGGAACCAACGGAAAACGGGGGACAACAAGCTGCTCAAAAGAAGGGGAACACTCTCCTCCAACACGAAACTGACCTGGAAAGAGCCTGACAGAAACACACAGAATCCCTCAGAGGAGAGACATCAGCAGGAAAGCACATACACTCTTACAAAGCCGAGCTGGAAAAACCCAGCTAAAGATGGAGGGGGGATGACGAGCCAACCTGGCGACCCCCTAGGATAGACCTCTCTAAATATATACCCATGCACGCATTCATCAGTCACAAGAAATAAGCCTAAATGTGTATATATATATAACCTCACCGCCAAACACCGACGTGCACGCAGTCTCACGTATGTATGTACGTACCATCCATCTGTGCTATCTATCTATTACCTAATCACCAGCACATGCATGAATGCGCGGCTCCCATGCATGACCACAACTAACGGTTCTTATTCAACTTTCCCAACTGTAGGTATATATGCAAGGTTACTGTACACACCGGTAGGCCGCCACTTAACCTCAGGTTCTTCCGATTCCGTCCATTATTACCGCTTCTGGTGGCGCACAAAGGTGAGTGCCAGCAGTGCCATTATCGTAAACGCCAGCCAGAAGAGCGCCAGATATCCAATGTAGGCCCACTTGTCCCCTCCCTGGAGCCCGTAGTATTTCAGGACGGGCACATCGCCTGATAGATGCAGGTGTCCAGGTATTCGTGCAAACCGACACCGAACAAATCACAATGCGGCGGAGAGGGAAGGGCCAGTAGTGTGTACATAGGTCAGCGGCTGATAGTCTATCGATGTAAATTATGGGGGTGTTACACTGTGGGCGACTCGCCCTACAAAGACGAGCACCGGGGGGCCTGACCGGACCGAGCCACAGCGCAGGGGATTGGGCACGTGGCTTTGTCTGTCTGTAAATGTATGTGCAAGGAGGAGGCACAAAGGATGTGAACAAACGTCGGCCGGCTGCGGGGCTGCTGGAGATGCATGTGGTACGAGCAATGCATGGGCAGATGATGACGACATCCATCTGAAAGGGACACAGGTTGGGCACCTTCCACTTCTCCCCTTGCTTTTTGCATCCGTTGGACATATACACAGTGTAGCGTAACAATGAACTCCCCGCAGCGAGTGCTGATGAATTTGTTTTCCAACCATGTAATATATAGATTTTTGAAATCCATGATGTCTAGTACTCGCTCGTGTTTGTGGGTGGGGGAAGGGACAGCGCAGGATACCAGCAATCGGAACAGCTCTCGACGGTCGCCGTACCTGCAAAATTGACGTTATGGTCCTCGAACTGGTTCAGCATGAGCGCGCCCCACGCATAACGCAGGAAGTCTGCGAACTCAGACAGGGGCGGATATGGGTTAAGTGGGCACACGCTGGGTTGTGAGATGGTGAGCAAACCGCCGACACGATTACGGCAAATCAAGCCACAACAATATTGGAGAGGGCACTACACGAGCACACGACCCATAAATCCACGCACCTTTATATATTTCGCATGCATCATCACCGTCACCATCATCATCATCATCATCAACAACAACAACATCAACAACAACAACAATAACATCCCACCAACTCACCTATTCTGGAGTACCATTGCCACCAGTCGGGTATGGAGTCCAAGGTTATGAGCTGTCCGGCGAAAAACAGCAGTGTGACCACGAATGCCGGCAGAGCCGCGTTGGCCACGTCCATATTGGGGGACAGCGCCGCAATGAGGTAGGCGAGAACGACACCCACAGACAAGTCCACAAAGTACACCTGCGGACGTATGCGTGGTAGGTGAGGTGGGAAAAGGCTTGCAGACCTTTCCGGAAGAGGACATGCAGAGCTGGTGTGTGTGACAAAATGTGTCCTGTGTGTGTGTGTGTGTGTCCTGTGTGTGTGTGTGCGCTTTGAAAGCCACTGAGGAAGAAGGCAAAGTAGGTAGCGAGATGGTACGAAATCTTCAGCAGTGCTCACCAGCCAGAACACTACCCATGTTCCACGAAGCTGCAGTCCATAGAAAACGTATGTGGAGAGGACCAGAGTCAAAATCAGGGACAGCAGCAGCTCCTCCAGTAGCTTGGCAGCGAGGTAGGTAAACACCTGGTAAAGCCCATCGGCGCGCTCGCGGATGAACAACCGGCGCTCTGAATGCATCATAAACATGAGATGAAGGGCGGGTCCGTCAACTATCGTGGTGGGCAAGCAGACGTACTTGCTGTATGCATTGTGAAAGGACTTCAAAAAGGAGGTTTTCGTATTTATATACTTCTCTGGTCCGCCGAGGAGCGTTTATGGAAGCATGAGCGTGGCGGCAGGTGTATAATGTTGGCATGCATTGCATGGTTGGCATGCAGACTGACCGACCTAGCACGATGGCCGGTACGTAGGACGCCGCCCCGAAGGCGGGAAGCAGCGCCCACATGAATAGACTGGCCGTGATGTTCATAAGGTTAGCCGGTGCGAGGTTATCCCCCACGCCCAGGTAAAGCGTCAAAATGATCAGTGAGATGAGCAGCTTGTCGGCGATGCGGGGACCGAGCCAGGCGGGGTTGCGGTAGTTGTGGCCCGAGCGGTACTGCAGCGGCAAGTGGAAAACCCAAGCAAGGTAAAGGGGGTATGGGTGCCGAGCAAGGGACAAGGAGCGAGATGGGTGGGTGAGAGATATGAGGACATAGGTTGGCTTGATTGTCCCCTCCCGGATTGAGGGGACGGCTGCAGCGCATCAGGTGGGTTGCTGACCGCCCGCGTACATATGAAAACAGACAACGGAGAGAGTAACTGCTGCGTCAAGCATATGGTGCACGTCGGTGACTGTACATTATTGTACATTATTGTACATTACTGTGCATTATTGTAGAATCCTAATTAGGCTATCTACCAGAACGGAAATATCCGCGATGCCAGCTGTCTGGACATCTTGCTTCATGTTGGGTAAGTGCTTCAGATGGACTCAGCAGATTTATTATTTGCAGTTCAGGCCCTCCGTCAGAGTCCTTGCTCCATCCGTCCAGCCATGGAATCTTTTAATCAGGAGTAATTTCCTTTTCGTTATTTCCTTAATTAATCTCTTCCTCATGAGCATGTTTGCGTTGCTCACCTTAATGAGTGTCCACAGGCCCCAGTACCAGGGAATCACTGTCTCGCTGCGCGTGGCAAGCTCCTGGGAAACCTGTATGCGTTAGGTGTGGTTCAGCAGGTGCAGCACATAATGCAATCGGGCACCCACAGCACCGCTGATTGCCCCATACAGCAAAAGTGGTCCACACACATAGCTGCTCAACACCCCGTACATACATGTTACATTCATCTCGGGCGTATATTGTGGCTTGCGAGCTGACCGGACAGGAGCAGAGTTGACTGCGCCGTTATCCACCGCAAGATCCTGCCGGGCGCTGGTGATGCGCGCTGAGCCCAAGCAAGGAGTCATCATGATGAAGTCGATCGGGGTGGATGGATGACGGCGTGCCCCTAGCAGGATAGGAAGAAACAGAGCTCCAAGCTGGAACACCACCTGCCTTGTTCGTAACACAAACACACAGATAATGTGGCAGTGAGCATTGTAACGTGGTCAGCCCAAGTATTGGGCCTGCTGTCTCACGGGTCATCCTGGCGCTATGTACAGACCTTACCCGCCCGGTGCCGACACCGTGCCGTCCGTCCTACATCCCCCCCCCCGGGACAACAACGATGCAACGATACCCCTTGCGATCTATTTGTGCGCGTGAACCGGACTCTTATCCCAAATGACAATCATTATAAAGTTTTCTCCTGCGAAACCTTGTAACCGATCCCTGATGCGACATCCCCCGCGGATAGCCAAACTTGTCCGTAAAGCACTTGTTACCTGCTGCAAATTGAACCCAGCGCGGGCTAGATGCCCTGGCCGCGCTCAGGTGCTATACCATTGTACAACAATTCTTAGTCCTCTATACCATGGTATTTTACCCATACTAGCGTTAGTTTTTAGGGCGTCCCCTAAGCAGGAAGAAACAGAGCTCCACCCTGGCTGCTGACGAGGAACACCACCTGCCTTGTACGTAACACAAACACACAGATAATGTGGCAGTGAGCATTGTAACGTGGTCAGCCCAAGTCTTGGGCCTGCTGTTAGTTTATGGGAACTCGCCGGTATTAGTAAGGTGCGAACATGGCCTGCCTTCACCCTGCAGAATCGTGGCCTCCAGCAGTCTGCTGAGCTCATGTTCATCCAGAGTGCTTAATAAAAGCTCCCCATTATGTCTATTGTTGAATCATGCGCAATTAAGGGTTCCTAGCTATACTTAAGATCCTGTGTTGATCATCAATATGTTACATCTCGTGTTTTCAACTGCATCCTATCGCTCATTTTTCAGAAACAGACAGTGAAAAAGCCTGAAACCCAACCCTGAAATTGGTAGCTGACGTACTTGGAATAGCTTGATTGTTGAATAATACTGAATGATGCATATAACTTTGAAAGCTCTTTTCATAAAAGCTAAGCCTGGCTTTGCAACTGCCGTATTTTGGACGAGACTTCGAAGTGCGCCGAACTGCTTGTTGAGCATTTGCTTTACACATCTTGGCCGCTTGTGCATTCATGCAGTATACTTGCGTTTGATATAAATTTAGAACAGTTTCCAAGCATTTCTGCATCGTGCTTGTGCATTTCGGACCGGAAGGCTTGCGCTAAGGCCAACACTTATTTATTTTTATTTCACGTCGTTAAAAGACAAATGACCGAAGAATCACATCCATACCTGTCTTACAACAAGTCGGAAGATGTCCCGACCCTCGTGGGAAACTGGGTCGAGGAGAGGAATCTTAAGGATCTTACGGGGATTTCAAGAAACCTGGTCCGTGATGCTTATTGTGCAATGCTAATATACCGATCGAGAGCCGCGGCATGGCCATTGACCAGGGCGCGATTTGTCTTCAGGGCGCGACGGAAATATTGAAAGATACTCTCACCACGGATAAGACTTCACCCTCACGGGCACGAGCGCAAGGCAACACGCTACTGGCAACCCACCCACGAGTTATAGAGCATGTTCAGGCGCAGACGGTGAGTACCTGCAGCTATCCAGCAATTACTGGGATATTCCCACCGCAGAAGGGAGGTCACGAAGACATCAGGGATAACTGGGATCTTACACCAAACCCGGCCAGCTTTGATTTGTGCATTTGCCCATACTTCCAAAGCTATATCGTTCCGGCATCCCGACCAATTATCGGCCTCCAATAAATCCGTTTCCCTCTGCATGATGCTGTTATTATGCTGAACATGTACGAGATCGTACACATTTAAAAGCTTTATTCTTCTGGGTTTGATATCTTCCATTCGCCCTTCATGCCCTCGCCCTTTTCCGCACCGCAGCATCCTGCCGACTGGCAGAGCACGCTGCAGGCCTCCTACCGTCCACCCACCGAGACACGGGTGGCAGGGATGTATATGGACCTACCCAAAATGGGGCCGCGTGAGCGCATGGTAAGGGCAGGGACAGCGTGGGCTGTGGGTCGAAGCTGCTGGGATGCTTGGGTTGTGGGAGCAGGGTGGCATTCTGGGGTTCCAGCACAGGTCCAGATTTCTCAAGCAAGAGATCAGGATAAGAGGGAACGATGCAGGGACTGCGTGGTTGTAGGATGGCTGGGTGATGGACGGAAAATTAAGGTATGAGAATATTGGTTGAAATGGAACGGTTGGCGAAACCATAAAAGGGGTGTGGGCCGCAGCGCTGGGGCCCAGGGATCTTACGACTTCCCGTTGTATCAGTTGGCGTCAGATAAATTGGCAACCGTGAGATCAGGCAAGCGGTGGTTCCTGGTGACGTAGTTGGAAAGTGTGACGGTGATAGGGGTGGCTGTGGAGATCGAATGACATGTATGAAAAAGCACGGAGCGTGTACGGAGCTGCAGCTGCTGCCAAGCTATCGGGTCTAGCGTTGCCGCCGCTATGAAGAAGGCAGAAGTGATCTTGGGGTACTAAATGCGTGAACGCGAGTGGGTTCTGCTATGTCCTAATTCAGACACCGAAGTCTCCGGGGCCTGTGCTACACTCCTATCCATCACCCCACCCCAACCCCAACTTGCAAGGGCCGGCGGTTCTTTCCTTCACCCCTCCAACATGCATCACATGTGCAAGTACATGCGCATATGTGCACAGACATGCAGGTATAACCGTACACATGCTTACAGAACTCTCCTATACAGTTTAAGGCGTCGTACACCCGGCCATCAGGAGCGGCTTCAGTGCACGTTTCAATTCCGTCTCTCCTATCTACCTGACCCTGTTCATATGTTTGGTCTTCCTTACTCTTACTTCGCCTCGCCCTACTTGCTCTGCCTTTTCCTTTTGCCATCCAAACGCACGTACACACAAGCACATACCATGTAACCCCTCCACTACCCCCACTCCCAATCCGTAAAAACATTCGATACGATCCCGCGCAGTTGGCGGAGCAAATGATGCGGGAGGCCCGTGAGCTTCCCCCGGAGGCTCAGGCTACCATCAGCGGAGGGCCCGTGCCCATCACCACTGCCAGTGTCTATGGTGCTGACTATCAGTCACATGACCTCACTGGAGTGCAGTAAGTGTACTTATTACAAGGTGGTTATGGGTTGCAGTACAGAATTGGCGTAGGATCGTTGGATCGAACGTCGCGAGGTTTGAGCTTGGCGACTGTAGGAGGCAGGCGCAGGCACAAGGTGCTGCTCACGTATTCCGCAGAATGAGTGATGGTGGGGGAAGAGGGGCTGCTGCGCAGTCGGTGGCGCAGTTGGTGTGGACCGGCGGGCGGATCTATCCCTCCCTCTCGCGTTTTATATATTTCTCATATATGCATAGACCAGATAGCACCGGAGTGCCGGGCAGTCACGGTCTCATGGACACGGTGAAATTTGCCCAGTGCATTTGCCACTTTCCGAGCAGCTGCGTTTGTCATTTGCCGAATGTTGTGCGGACATACAAATACACAAAACGTCGATGCGCCTGTAGTATGGGCACTCTTTGTTGTGCAACGGCACCTGTACCTGTGGTACGCTCCCGGAGGAGAACAGGGGCTCTGCAGGACTAGCAACACCTAACCGGCAGCAATATGTTTACTTAAGTCCTGTCCCTCACTATCTCTCCTCTATCTGTCCTATTTGAGCGCCTTTAGTGTTCGATCCGTCCCTTCGCTCATTCCCTGTCCTCTGATGCTACAATCTCCTCGGATCCACTGTCTGTCCGCGCCTCACACATCGCCCGGCAGGGTCGGTACCAAGGTGACTAAGGACCCTGACGGCCGGCCTGCACAGCGCGACCCGACCTTCCTGGCAGAGACCAATATCATGTCGAAGCAGCTGGCGGACAGGATCATGGGTAACAAAGCAAAAGAGGTGAGGCGCGTCTGCGTCAGGGTGGGGATGACGATGGTGAAGAGCAAAGTCACGAATGCGGGCATGGGTGGCGGTGCGTTCTTTCTGTGTTAGCATTGGCTTTAAATAGGAGGGATGCGGGGCCACTGGCTCGCCAGGCAAGCCGCGGATGAAGAGTGGGTGGCACATATGTAGAAAGGTTGACCACGACCACGTTTATCGGGGCGAACTGGTGGCATTTGGAAGGCAGCACTGTGCTTCGGTGACTGTCCTTCGCCGCACCAGTTCTGCTCCATGCAATTGGGCTTGTGGGCGGATGGGTAGGATCTCAACATGAATCCCTTCTTGTCTGGGTCTTAGGTGGTTAGGAATTTATATGTGTCCGCCGTGTTAACTGTCTCTTAGCTTCGCTGGATGTCGCAAGTGTAGGGCGGCTCATCAGGGGTCTGTTCGCGTGCTCAGGCGGCCCAGAAAAACAAAGGAAGGCAAACAACCGAGTTAACCTCTCAAGTCCGCTACCATCCCCAAACCGCCCTTTAACTCCTGGCTGTCGACTTTCCCGCATCCTCGACCCGCATCCCATCCGCGCGCCCCTATCTTGACAGGCGGGTGCCCAAGATACAACCTTGCTGCCTAACCCCGACGTTCCCGTCACCATTTACACGGAGGCCGTGGCAAAGCAGACGTATGGTGAGCGGGGGTAGGGCGGTAAAGATAACAAACAGCAGGACTGCAGGAGGCCGAGCGAGACGCAAGCTAGCCGCAGCGGTATCTACGAGGGCATTTACGACCGAGATCTCTAAGACCCCGCTTCTTTGGCCTACGTTGATTTGCAATACGCGCCTAACGAATCTCCTTGCAGCGGCCAGCATCGCTGGTTGTCCACAGCTAGCCTAAGGTTCATAACCATCTCCCCTCGCTCACCACCATTACCACCATTACAATCATCATGATCATCACTTCACCATTATCACCGTGCCGGACTTATGCAATCGATGACTCCACGCCAATATCCCTTATTACATCTACCCTCGTCCCCAGGTGGCGTGTTCCCGGGCACCACCACACTCAACAGCAGCTCGCCATTCGGCAAAAGCACCAACTTTACAAAGCCAATGTCGGATTATAGCAAGGTGGTAATTGACGAGTAAAAGAGAAATACGAGAGGAGGGCAGGCGATATGCTGGAAGAGAGAACCCACAGCTGGCCATCGCACGATCAAAACGGGATGAGCAGCGTGGCGGGATGGAGCACACTTCTCTATCAGAGGCGTGTCTGGAAGGACCTTGCCTAGGGAAAAACAGCAAGTGGGCAGAACGTTGATCACTGCCGTAGTTGACCCGTTCAAGTTTGCAAGGTCCATATGCAGCATACAGCTAGATATATATGCACTGAGATGAAGAACAGTCAACCCGTCCGGACCCACTCACCGCTCAGACGATCACCAGGGGATGGCGTTCATAATCCACTATAGCGATGCGTTATATGTGTGGCCTCGCAACAGTTGTTCCTTTCCCAGCAATGATATAGAGGCATTTGAGCCAGTCTATAATCCTTAGGGTTTCTCAGCGCAGATGGAGAGCGAAATTCGGATGTTTGCTGGTGAAGCAGCGGGCTAGTAATGCTCGCGTGGCGGAGTGGGCTATCTGTCATTGTTCACGTACAAAGGGCATAATCTTGGGATCAGTCTGGGATTGGGATGATATGATCTTGAGTGATAGATACATCGACTCGGAAAGGTGTAACAACGGAACTGGTGCGCAGAAAGGGGCCAAATGAGAACTACCAGCGGCATTGGGAGAAAGGATCCACGTGGTGCATGGGGACCCCACCACCAGGATACATGTGTTCTTCTCCACAGGGTATCTGACTTTAGAGAGCTTATGTGTATAGCCATCGTGATAGGGACTCGCTTGGAAGAGGGGCATCGGACGCTCCGAGGGGGAACCTTATAACGACGTGTACAGAAGCACATTTTAACCCTGCACACGGTCTATTTCTATAATAATGATAATAATAATAATGATGATGCCACGCCGGCTTTAGCCTGGCGTGTATTAACGGGGTGGGGAACTGAGGGGGGGTGGGGAACTATTTCTATAATATTAAGCTCCTGATGACGGATGGAATCACATATTCATTAATGCTAATTCCTTCCGCATCATGAGCATATGATGAAGACAGTATCGAACAAAGACGGCATCTGAGCGCAGTAGATATCCTCAGTGCAAATAACTGCGATAGTTCATACAACAATAATGGATATGAAAGGGTGTTACACTGTGGGTGATTCACTCTATGAAGACGAGCACCGGGGGCCCTGACCGGGCCGAGCCACAGTGCAGGGGAGGGACATACAACTTAGTCTGTCCTGCCGCATGCTTCCTCCCTCACTCAGGCCAGCAAGAACAAATAAAAGCTCAGAAGCCCTAGTTTGCTGGCTACTAACAGGGCACAGAGCTGCACCAAGACGCCACAAGCGAACCCTAGGAAAAGGGGACAACGATACACAAGAACCACTCTCTCCTCCACCACGACTCTGATGTGGCAAGAGCCTGGCAAACACACACAGGCTCCCTCAGAGAGACACCGCCAGAAGAAGGCACTTCCACTCAGCCAAGCTTATATAATACGACTGCACACATATTTTGGTTTCCACGAGGTCTGCAGAATAAGGTAAAAGCTTTTTATTTTCCGTAATAATCATTGCATGGCAGCTAGCTGTAACAGACCACATCGCTACTTATAAAATTTATATAACGACATTTCTCTCTAATCTATTAATTACTATCAAGGCGCATACCGTACAGCGGTACACGTACATCTATCTGGTACAGGGCAGTACATAGTTACGGCTATGGCTGTACATTCCCGTATGCGGTATCCCGTGCGCGACCGGATCTCCGTTGCTAATTCTCCAGATGGTTCAGGAGCCGTCATCTAATGGTACAACAATATCACATCTGCGCCTATGCCGTACTGCAACCGATATACAATCCCAGGGAAGACCCAGGTGTTTATAAACACCTCCATCTCGGTCTAATCGTCTCTTCCTAAGGTGCCAGGTAGGCTGTTACACTAGCAGCCTAGTAAGCGAGGGTAATTTTATAAGATTACCTGGTTTTAATTTTCAAATCATCATATACTTAACACTAGCTCTATCTTCGTTTCCCTTCCTGTGCCTCCCTTCCCCCATCCCTGTCCCTCCTGTCCTGCCTGTTCTTCCTTTCCTTCTTCCCTGTTTCTCCCCCTTTCATGTACTTCATAGCATTCGGCATCTTAACCTGCTGGTGGAAGGTTTTTGAGTGGCTGGCTTTAGTGCTTTTGTTAAAAACCTGATGCGATGATTAAATCCTGTAAATCCATACAAATTCATAAATTCCACACAAATTCCACAGTTTTCTCTCCATAGGATTCTGACTTCAAATACTTTTCCAACAAGATTTCTATAAAATTTAATGTAGGATACATGCATACAGATATTGAGGTATGGGGCCATGCCCAAGCCATGCATGGGGACCCCTCCCCTTGGGCAGGTCCATTTGTACCAGGGCCGCCTCCCCGTGGGTAGCCTTAAAAGCTGCCCGAACGAATTTTTTAGGAAGCATTTTTGATGTAGCTGCCTCACGGCCCGCAAACACCCGCAATGTATTAGGGAAGGTCCATAAAGGGACCGCGGCACTGTGCGCCAACTTATTTCGCGATTCCGGACCTGCCCAGGCTGCACCCATAACGGCTGTACAGCATGGTATCCCATCATGAAACACGTTACCGTCCGGACCGATCCAGACTCAAGTTTGAACCAGTCGATGCCGCAGCAAGTGAGACTCAATTCGATTCACCTATGGGCTCAGAAGCTCGTACTTCGAACAGGCAAACGAATGGCAATGCAAGAGCAGCAAGGCAATTACAGACCAGAGGCGGCCGCGGCCATCACAGCTCGACCAAGCTCCTCGGTGAATGTATCCAAAGGACTAGGATTGCCTTCGCTGACTCCAGCCATGTAAGTAACCTACTTATGCAAAAGATCAGGGTGAGACAACAGGCCGTGAACGAACCTTACGTCTCGATACCAAATTTGTTGTAT
Source organism: Volvox reticuliferus (assembly GCA_019650235.1). Taxonomy (NCBI): domain Eukaryota; kingdom Viridiplantae; phylum Chlorophyta; class Chlorophyceae; order Chlamydomonadales; family Volvocaceae; genus Volvox; species Volvox reticuliferus. The sequence goes on along the minus strand of BNCP01000013.1, from coordinate 1,243,551 downwards.
CCCTCCTGCCATTCGCACATTGATTCTGCGGAGAACCAGGCTTAGTGCATCATGCTCGATTATATCAGAACGTACCAATCGAGACAGTGGAAGTCTTCGATGCAAGGAGTTACAACGTGTAATCCAAGACAGGCGCAGATGATGTGATAGGCTATCAGTGCCTAGCCGAGGCAATCATCATCTAACCGATGCAAATCGGTGCTCGGGCTTATCCAAGGAATACGACCAGAAACGATATAAAAGGCGTAAGTTCAACTGAAGCACAGTTAGCTCAACTCAATGTCCATTGCCATATTCGCCTCTGTTTTGCTTGCCTTTAGGTCGTCAATGAGTATAGCAAATATACTCGCAATGACAGCTTGCGGTACAGGAGATCTGTGTTGTATCTCTGTCATATCCGCCTAAAGCAAAGGCTCGATTGAAGGATGCCAGACAACTGGCCAACCTGGATATTAGCCATGAGATACCCCAGGATACTACAATCTGCAAGTAGTAAGTGTACTACCGTGATCCTGCATGCGAATATTGCTATACAAGTAAGCCGTCATAGCAATAATGCAATGTTCTTTACTTGCGTAAAGGTGCCGACTACGCCATCGCGCGTAGTATTGCATTCGACAGGCCACACCGCTCGAGCCATCGCCTCCCGACCTCAAGGTGCGCTCACGTTATCGTGCTCGGGTGTACGCATATGCACAGTGCACAGGTTATCAACAGTGCGCGCCTATGCATGATGCGTTATGCATTCTAGGTCGTCGCGACCAAGTCACCGGGACATGCACACCCATCGTGATGCCGTTCACGCTACGTATGCTTGCGGTGACTCCGCGCAATACGTTAGGCATTATGCCGCTCATGGGTTGCTTGTGCCCTTAGCCGATGCGCCTAATGCATGCACTGCGGCGTGCTGTGTGGCGCGGCTGCATGCATGCAGTCGTGCCGTGCCAGCTGCCGTACTACCCCAGGGGTCCACGTACAACATGGGTGCCGTACTACTCCAGGGGTTCACGTACGACATGGGTGCCGTACGTTTCCAATCGCCCACGTACGACATGGGTGCCGTACATGTCCAATCGCCCATGTACGGCACAGCTGTCATACGTTTCCAATCGCCCATGTACGACACGTCCGTGCATGGCGTCGCGATGGTGGGTGCAACATAGCGGGACTTGGGCGAAGTGAAGCGTGGTACAACATTTTCCACTTTGCTTTCCTAACAAGCTTTGTGCGCAGTTGGGACGAACTGTTTGGACCACACTGATACCCCAACCAAATGCAGAATAAAACCCTGAAACCCCAAACATCGACCATCTCTGATTGACCTGAAACTTTGGCACTATTGACCAAGAAAACAGTGTCCGTGTTGAGCAGAGTGTTGAGCTCAACATTCTGCCACCAAACACAGACACATTCCAGAGTCGTGAGGTGTATCATGGTAAGCAAACCCAGCAACAAGCCCATTGCACATACATCTGTCAGGCCCCAACGGTAGGTGCTCTGTCCCCAAGGCACCACCGCCACCACCATCACCACTACTGAGGCTGCCAATACCAACACCACCTGAACCTCTGCTGCCACCAATTCCATGGCCGCCGCCCGGCCAGGTCTCAACAGTGCCTGGTCTATGCCCAAGGCACCAGTTGCTGAAGGACACCGGCAACAACAACATATCAGGTCACAACCTGACACCACATGCCTGTCAGGGCCCCATAGTCCCTGACCTTTCCCCAGGCCACCGTCGCCACCACCACCGTAGCATCCACGGTCTCATTCAGTGGCCCTAATCGGGTGCCTCAACCGCTTCACCAATGGCGACTGGCTTCGGGGGCTGAACTTGTACAGGCTGATGACTGGGATCTATTTTATCATGTCACCGATTATTTCTACGTTGTTTTCTTTTACAGGATATTTTACTTTCATGACTGAACATATGACTAGATAGCCGATAGGACCTCAAATCACTCGACATAAATAATAATAAGGAATAGAAATATTTTTTTATAGTTCGTAATCTAAACAGTAACGTATTTCGTGACGGGATACCGTGCTATACAGCCGTGACTGGTGCAGCCTGCTGGGCAGGTTCAGAATCACGAAATAAGCTGGCGCACAGTGCCGCGGGTCCTTAACGGATGTTTCCTAATACGTTGCGGTTGTTTGCGGGCCGTGAGGCAGCTACGGCCAAAATGGTTAGGGTTTTAGTGGGTAGCCTTAAAAGCTGCCCGAGTGAATTTTTTAGGAACCCTACCAAACAAAGTGCGGTATAATAAGTTTGGGCTTAAGGAAACTTAGCCAGACTTATCTCTATGGCGAGCCAGAAAAGCACTGGGTTTAATTCTGGGTAATTTTGGTCTAAGTGCCTGTAAGTCTGTCTAAGTGGAATTGTATTTGCGTAATTCCAGCTTATGGCTACTTACATAAGTCTAAAAGTATAAGTTTTGGCCAATTTGCCATGAAACTTACTGAGACTTAGCCTGGCTTGACATACCTAAACCAAACTTACATAAGTTTGAACTTAAACATAATTACATAAGCCTAAACTTAGCTGGGACTTATTGCTACCGCTTTTATTAGCTAGCCTAGTCATTTTTAGTTGCTTTTAGTTTATTTAGTTTATTAGTTGATTTTAGGTTATTTTTCGTTGCTTTTACTTTTCGTTGCTTTTAGTTTATTTAGTTAATTATCGCACATTCATTATCGTACATTCAGCCGCCCCTGTAAGGAGTGCTAGTCATGTAAGGCCCCTGAGAATTTTTAGAGTCGTCCGCCCCTGTAAGGAGTGCTAGTCATGTAAGGCCCTCGGGAATTTATGCCGTCGCGAGGAAATTGCAATGTTTTGTGTTCGGCAATTTCTAGGCTATTAAAAGCATTTTCTGACCTCTTTACCTAGGTATTTTCAGTCTTTTGTTTCATGTAGTAGCTATGTATCCTGCAGGGCATTGGCCAGCCCTGCAGGATTCATACTCTAAAGTTTTTATTGTGTTTCGTAGTATCAAAAGCTCCTAGTCAATGGCCTGCTAATAGGTCTAGCAAGGAATATCCTTACAACATTTGTTGACAGTTGATCTCAATCGTACAGCAATGATGATCAGCTTTCATAGCCAGCAAATTATTTGAGCACGCATTTCTCTGGTTGTCAATCATTGAAGCTCATTTATTCTTGCATCTTTAAGAAGCAGGATTGTTAACATTGCCGCCAACCTGCTCGCTGAAGGTAAGCATTGCGGCCAACATAGTGCAAGTTCGCATAACTGATTTCCTAATCGATTGCAAAGGACAAAAAGGTACTTTTAAGGTTTCGCCTAAGCCGCCATACCAGCCCAAGTTTGTCTTGGGCATCATGGTTCTCGGTTCTAGTCGCCTTCTTCTGCTTGAGGAAGTTGGCGCTACTCGCTAAGGTAAACCGTAAATTTGTTATGTAAAATTTATCATCATTTTTTGCATGCATTTCCAGGATACGTTTGTGTAGTGCTTTGCCATTGCTGCGTGGTGCCGCCGCTGCTGCGTGATAGCGACACCACGCGATACCATGCCATAGTGATACCATGTAATAGCAATACTGCGTGGTACGTACTGTGCGGTATTGTTATCTTGCGGTATCACTATGGCGTGGTATTGCTATTGCGCGGTGTTGCTGTTGCGTGGTATCGCAACCGCGTGGTACCGTGCTTATGAAATAAAAAGTTTGTTTTATTGCATAATATAATTTATGTATAATAATTTATGTTGATTCATGAGGTCCCACAATGCGGGGAACTGCTGCGTACTAGCATAGTACCGCTACCCTCGCGAGGCAGCGACTGGACCGGGCAACCGGCGAGCATGCTCGGCATTGCCCGATGGCCCAGCAGCGAGCATTCCAACACAAACTGAAGTACTTATTATTTATTTTAAAACATCAAACTATTGGCTATTAATTTATCATGCGAGCATGGCGATCAAAGCAGAATTGATTGCCGATCAGGCAAATATGGCAAGCAAGTGCGATAAGACGAAAGTAAACTTAGCAAGCGGGTGGTGCAACTGCAAACTAAATCGGTGATTGATTAGAGTTTTAAACAAAATAGGTTATGCCAGTTAAAAATCTCTTGTTTCCGGGTAAAATCAAAGCGATGCTTTCTAAGAAAGGGTAGCAGGCTAACACGGACTAGAAACCGCACACTCACAACTAGCCTTGGGGAAAATTAAATTTTTATTTAGTTAATGATATCTGTCCTGAGAGCACACACAAAAAATCCCGCATTCATGTCCCTAACGAAAGCAATGCTCGTAAAACCCTATGGCACCAGAAGGGGGGTAACCCCCCCGTAAATGTTACACAGGCCGGTAAAGGAGGTACTGACCCCCCCTCGTTACAAGGGGGGGTCAGTAACCGTACCCCGGGGTAGGGGTAACCTTAACTGGGGTGGGTAACTGGAGGGGTAACCCTGACGTTAGAGGGGGGGGTCAATAACCTTACCCTGGGGTAGGGGTAATGTTATATGGGGGGGTAACGGGAGGGGTAACCCTGACATTAGAGGGGGGGTCAATAACCTTACCCCGGGGTAGGGGTAATGTTATATGGGGTGGGGGTAAAGGGAGGGGGAACCCAGGCATTCACGCATAGACCCATATGGCTTACACATTGATATTGGGGCCCATATATCGGGCCTTTTGCATGTCCAATATTGTTCTTCCACATTGCAGCCTTGCCTTTTCAAGCACCCTGGTATATAATAGGTGCAAGCATGTATATATCTTGGCTCCATGTCATCACACCACCTAGTGAGCCTGACAAGCCTATGATGTCTACCAGCCACTGAACTCTCCACAAAGCTGCCCAGCAGGCTAGCATGTCTCTATCTCATCTATCCAGAAAATTACATCAAGTTCCGCCATCATAGGTGCCACCATCAGTATCACCATTAGCAGTATTATTCTTCACCTGCTCCTGGGGCCTCTGCTGCTGTGGGAAAACCACCCATTCAAAGGCGAGAGTACACCCTTCATGACCTGCGGCCCAGCCGCTTCCTGCTTTCTGCCGGGATGGTTCAGCATCCACCACTCCTCCAGGTACACTAACAGATACTCAGGGCTAGCATCGAACAAGGTTCCAGTCCCCATGCCTGAGAACCATGATTGCGATTCAGCAGTGGCTGCATCTTGCCACTCACGCATGCTGTTGGCCAAGGCCTGGTCCATAACAGCTTGAACCTTTTCAAGGCCCCGTTGATAGAAGCCAACAGGCCAGGTGGACACGCTCCAGCCCGGAAGGAGTCACTGTGTCATCAAACTCCTGGATCTGGGATAAAAGACAAATTACAAGAAAATCCTTAGAAGAGCAGGAAGAAACCAGCCACAATCCAGAGTAACACCCACATATCGTCGTCCCTAGAAGAGTACCAGTCAAAGCGACTGGCAACGCTCTATGATGCTAATAGGAACCTGCTGCAAGAACTCACCGTATGAGAGTGAGGCTCACGAGGCCATCCACGTTAGTCCCATCGTCTTAGATGCGACTTGCAGGGTTTCATCTTGTTGCCATCCTTCAACAGTGCGGTGGAATGTAAGCAGTCCACAATCCGCTTGGTGTCAATGACTCTGAGCCCAAGTCGCTCGGTAAATGAAAGTGCCTTACCATGGCCACCAATTTCTATCTCAGACCTGATGCTGTCAAAAATAGTATCCGCATTTTCACTATTATCGTAGCAGGCCTTGCATAATGCCGCCAAGTAAGGTCTTCAGTAACATGTCCAGATTTTTAGTCCCAAATACTGTGACGCCCGGTGAGGCAACAGTAGGAGCTGTTACAGCACTAGGTTGAATCTGTTTTACTGGCCTGGCCATATTGTATGCTCCATTGGCTAGCAGCTGGCCATTTGGACCATGGTCAAACATATTGTGGCACTGCTGCTGGTCGGCGGCCGTGTGACCTCTACAGTAGTTATCGTCTTCGGTTGCATAGCCATACACACCAGTATTGTAATTAGCATTGTGATTCATTGTTCAATGGAGATCTTATGTAAACAGAGGCTCACACGTATGCTGACAAGGAGCTAATATGTCGTGACAGATGGCGTGTCTGACATAATGCGTGGAAAATAGAGTGCATTTTCATATAGAGACCAATGGGTCGGCACTTTGGAGGACCGATCCATAAAAGAATTTATGCATGAACGAAATACAATTGCGCGCGCATGGCGACGTTGAATGTACGACAGGCGTGTGCGCGTTTTGAGTCTTCCGAGGCCACGTCGATTGTCATAAGGCCCATAACGAAACGTTGTTTCGGATATAAGCGTTGAGAGCAACTGAGGTAATCGTCAGTTGGCTCTCAAAGCTATTCTTTGTGAGCGAAAAAGACCTTTGAATACGAGTTAAAGATTGTAAACCCCGAAATAAGCCAAGCCGCCAAGTCTGCTGCCCCAACCCGAAGAAGTCGTCAATCATCAATCGACATCAGTGTGCCCTGGGCAACGCACCAAGGCCTTATCCACCACCCGTTCGGTGGATAAGAGGACATCCTACATTTCCCGAGGAGTCCAACACCTTCGTGTTGAGGAGAGTCGAGCGGCGAAGCGTTTTACCCAGCCAACTGACGACTGCACGCTGCGATCAGCAGTAAGTGCGTTCGTTAAGTCGCAATTGAAGAATAATTGTCCTGTACGCGAAGTTTCCCCATTGGAAATTCAGCTCGAGCCTTGGACGGGATCCGAGCGCTTCGCGCACATACACGTAGCTGAGCTTCCGCAGCTCGCTACAAGTGGTCACACATACGTAGTCGAGCTTCCATAGCTCACTACTTTCGCCTTTTCTGCTACGGGACGCAGTCATCCATCGACCGACTTCGATTTTCACATCAGAAGTTTATCACCCGTAGCGGAACTAGCTGTCACGATCAGGCGCGTTCTAACCTTGATTACCGCCTTCCGGACCTTTAGTGTCCGAAGCGCAGGAATCCCGGCGCCGATCGGACCGTGCGCGTCGCGAGGAACGCTCACGTAGCCCACCACATCGTCGCGAATCAAGGAGACGGGAGCAACGCTCACCGTCACCCCCGCGACGACCTAGGTCGCAGAGCTCTCCCGGAGCACATCACACAAGACCGCGTCACCCTTCCTCAGGCGCAGGACCATCGACGCCTAGAAGGCATCGCGAGACGATCTACGGGTGCGTCCTGCACGGGTGGAACGCAGATCATATCTCGTCGGATTGCTGGCTAATCAACCACCAACGAGGAGACCAGCAACTCATCTCCATCCGACAGAGCGAGTTCCCGGTAGCGCACTACAGGTGTCAACCGGGTTGCTACCTTCACGGACCCAACGCAAACCACCCCACTGTTGGCTGTCGATTTTTGGCTAGGCTAGCCGCCTCACACGGGCGTAGCCAGTGCCGGCAGGCAACTCAGTGGGACGAGGCCCTTTCCCTGCAGGCGCAGGGCCTTGCAGGGTCAATCGTTCATCAAGCGGACAGGGAGCGACAGGCCGCGGAGCAGCGACCTCCCTCCAGTCCCAAGAAGACCCCTTCGGCTCAAAAGACCGGAGGGGCGGCGGAAGCCACTTCTGCCCCGCCTCGCGCTTCGCCTCTATCGGCCCCCGCGGTCGAAGAGACTGCAAGACGCGAGCGAGAGCAATCATCGCGACCTCACACCGAGCCGCGCCCTACCCCGGAGCGAGCACCGGCAATTGGTCCAGGCGCTCGCCATTCACCGGGAGCAGAGGTACCAAGGGCACATCCCCTGCCATCCCTCAGTACATCCGATTCGGAGTCAGAAGGTGTGGTGCTGGAGAACTTGGAGGAGGTAATCGATTTAATCCTCCATCCGCCGCAGGTGGTGCCCTACTCATCCGCGCTTCCGAAGCTGCGGGTGATAGAAACCTGCGATCAAGCTACGCAGGTTGACCTCCGTTATCAAGTGGTGACCCCGGTGAGGAGCAACCCAGCCCCCACCGAGCCCAACGTCACAATCTTCCAGGATCCCGAACATCCGGGAAGCCTGTGGAGTCGGTTCGCGGGAAGGTACTACCCGTACGAACCGTCGCACCTCAACGCATTTGGAGTACGTACCTCCAGGCCCACGTTCAGGTCGACACCGGTCTTTGACCCCATAAGCCACTGGGGACAAACCGAGGGCACCAGGCCCTATTACGTCATCCCTGTGAACATCTTCCCGCCGACCAGGCAGGTCTCGTTGGCGGAAGTGCTAGACGACGGGATCGAGCAGCCCTTAGAACGGGTCGCTGACTCCGTCCCGCGGTTGCAACGCCTCGAGGATATCTTCGCGGTCAGAGAGCCGCAGCGTGGTCACCCCGACGCGCCATACCTCACCTGGCAAAATCGGTGGAACCTGTACCAGCGCCGCGTGGAACTGCGTCGCCGGTACCCAACCTTTTAAACATTAGCACCCCTGGCGGATCAGGTGCACCCTCGACGAAACCCAAGCCGGGCAGCCAGACCTGGCACTAGTGAGGTCTCGAGGGCTACGACACGTGGTGCAGCATCAGAATCCGTGCAGTGGCAGCGCAACCCGGAGTTTGACGACGGGCACTCAGTTCCCGTCATCACTCCGCAGCCAAGGAAGGACAGGGCACCGCTACTTCAAGCGGTGGTGGAGCCCTCAACAGTACTCCACACAACCCCGGACGAGCAGACGAGTCAGGAGCTGAGTTACGAGGAACCCTCGAGCGACCCGCAGGAGTATTCGGAGAAGGAATGGTCCGCAGCGGCGGAGTCAGAACCTTCAATCGACAGCCAAGAAGCAGCAGGGTCAACATTCCTGGAGGAGCATTCCGACGGCGAATCCGACCTGTACGAGATGGAGACTGCGGCGTTGTCTATGGGTCAGTTCTCGCATGATCAGTTCCCTGCCCTATGTCAGCGTTTACCCCCGTAATGGGACCAGTGAGGGTCCGTAAAAATGTAACCCCATAACGGACCCCCCCCCATCAGGGGGAAGGTTTTCGTCTGACCCATAATGGGCTTTACCCCCTATACGGCCCCTAACGCCGTTTACGGGCCGTAAACAGGCCCCCCCCATAAGGGGTCCCGTTATGAAAGATGGGCCATAATGGGTAAGGACAGTTGTGGCCTTGTAAGCTTACAATACACTTATAATAGGGATCTTTGTCTATGATGATCCCACATGCCACAGCACAAGCCATCATCCATACCTTCATCTGCTGTCACCAACCCACATCCCTGCCTTGATCCCCTCCTAAACCAGCTCTATAGGTGCCATTCACACTGCCCTTGTCACCAGCAGCAGCTAAAACTGCAAAGATAGAAAATGAATCCATACCATACACACATGGATGCAGAAGTATGTATGGGCATAGCACACATTGCATCCATGATGGTATCATGCTCCCCTACCTTCCCCTTTGTTGTCCTACCTATTGCTCACCATTCCGTCCCCTTCTTACCCCCACCTGCTTCCCCGTCCATCACCTCTGCTGCTGTTACACAAACTGTACCTTTCTGGATTCATTGCCACCCCTCACCACTCTTCAGTCACCACCTATTTCCCCAGCCACTCCAATGCACTCCTGCCAGCCTCTGTTACATCCTATTATTGCCATGATCTTGGAGATTATGACCACCTTCTGGTTCAGAACCAAAGCATTTCTTGACATTGCCATTATATATCCTCTGCTGAACCTGCAGCTGTGATAGCAGGCAAAACACACAACACACAGATGTCATGATACACATTTTATATCAGATACAAAAAATCTACAAAATAACTGTGGCCATGACGCTGTTGTTCTCTCCATCCAACCCTATCATCACCCTTCTACTCTCCATCCCTGCCACCCTATAACCACCATTGCCCCTTCTCCCAGTCCTTCCCTGCCTTCCTCCATTGCCAAGCAACCCCCAGTCACCAGAGTTTCTCCCTATTCCTCCACACCTCTCAAAAGGTGATGGTACCTAAGATTGGATGTGCTTACATAAGTCTGGCTAAGCCTGGTTAAGCATGGTGATGCCTACTGTAAGTAGTATAGTGTTAAGTCCAGACATAGTGCGTGAGTAAGCCTGGCCAAGATAGAAGTACAGCAGCAGCAGCTAATAAGCCTCTTCCATCTAATGTGAGACTGTAAGTCCGGCTTAGGAAGACTACTTAGACTAAATATGTTCTGGACTTATCCTCGTACATGTTTAAACAAGTCCTAAACCCAAATTTGGGATCCCATATATTGCTGCTGGGCCCCCCTCACATCCATTACTCTCCTTTTGTGCGATCTCTCTGCTGCATCCCATCACCATTCCACTTCACCTCTATCACCAGCTACCATTTTGTACAGTCTCACCCTTGCTCCCTGCCCCAGTGCATTATCACTGCCCCTTCCCATCTCCATCAACAGCAGCTCCCATTGTTCCATATGTTTCTGCAGCACCCAGCCCCAAACAATACACCCACCTGCAGTCACACCTTCATTGCAGCCCTGGCCAAGGCCTGGACAGAAAATTACCTGCCATGAACATTGTGAGCCAGCCAAGCACCTGCCTCAGAGCAAGTGGACAGCAGCACGCAGCCAGGAAGGCAGAAAACGCACCAAAATCATGAGTTGTTAATTCACACAAGCAACAATATTTAATATTATTAATGGCAACCCTGTCACAACAGCTAGTTTTAGCTAGTGCAACCAATCATGTGCTGCCAACACCGCCGCCTATCACCCTGTCCTTCACCAAATACAAGCATCCTCCTTTACCTCCTAGGTTGGAGCATATATCCATTGCTGCATAGATCTCATCTCCGCCGCCAGGCTTCCATGGCTGCTGCTTGTGGAAAAGGAATATCCTGTAGGGATTGATAAAAATCTTCAAGAAAAGCCAAAGATACATAAATGACGTTGTTCTGTAAATATTGGCACCTCTATCTATGAATGCCATTAAAAGGGAGATTTGGCATTACAAAAAGTCCTATACAACAACAAGAATGCTACGAGAAATGCTGTTGATCTCCACTTTGACACTTACAATCATGCATGCAGAAACAAAAGCTCGCTCATCACATTTCCATCACGAAAGTACAGCACAACAAATTGTTGCACTGTACCTCTCCGCAAGCCTAATAATAAAAAATAATATATCTTTTTCATGCTTAGGTAGTATCTACCAATATCTGTGTGCAGGTCGGGCCCTTGGGTGGGAAGTAATGACTCTGGTTCAATTCCGCCTGAAAGCATTTTATCTGTCCAATTTTGTCATCATAAGGCACATGGACAATACCTCTTGTTCGCGAACAAGTATCTTGGTCCCGCCGTACATTCTCGCAACTGACAGTGCCATGCAATTTCATATGAATGCATCTATTCTGTCATCCATTTTATGCACATTTCAGATTGTAGAATTGGCGACCAGTGTCAGTTGCGAAAATGTACAGCGGGACCAAATGGTCCCGCTGTACATTTTCATGAATAACAGTGCCGTGCAATTTTGTATGGATGCATCGATTCCTTAAGCCATTTTATGCACAGTTCAGATTGTAGAATTGGCAAGCACTGTCATTCGCAGAATGGTCCCGCTGTACATTTTCGCGACTGACAGTGCAATGCAATTTCGTATGAATGCATCTATTCTTTCCGCCATTTTATGCACATTTCAAATTATAGAATTGGCAGGCACTGTCATTCACGGAAATGTACAGCGGGACCAAATGGTCCCGCCGTATTTTTTCGCGAATAAGAGATATGGCCCATGTGCCTTCAATTTACGGATAAAACATGCAAAAATATACTTATCAAGGAGTTGAACCGAAGACTTCGTCAAGTTTTCCGAAGTTCATAACATATATAACATGCAACTTACAATTTCTATGCAATACATGTTAATAGACACAACTATCTAGCAAACCATCCAGCATAACCGAGGTAGGGAGATAGTTGGGAGAGAAGGAGTAAGAAGAGACAGAGGAAGGGATCAAGGAGGGAGATAGATGGAAGGAGGGAGTAGGGAAAGGAAAGTGTGGCAGATGGGAAGTAGGAAGACAGAAGGAAGAGGGGTGAAAGAAATAAGGGTCAAGGAAGGAGAGGGAAAGGAAAGGGAGAAACGAGGATGGGAGAAATGAGAAAGGGAGAGAGTAGGGAGAGAGAAGGGAGGAAGTAGGGAGGGAGAAGGGAGGGAGTAGGGAGAGAGAAGGGAAGGAGAGGGAGGGAAAGAGGGAGGGAGGGAGCAAAGGTACGAGGTAGGGAAGGATAGGAAGGGAAATATGGAAGGAAAGCAAGGGAAAGAGAAAAGGTGGGAAGGCAGAAGAGGGAGAGAAAGAGGGAGAGATAGGGAGGGAAAGAGGGAAGAAGAAGAATTGAAGGAGAGGGGGAGAGACAGGGAGGGAAAGAGGGTAGGAGATGCAGGGAAAGAGGGAAGAAGAGGGAGGGAAAAAGGAAGGAGAGGAAGAGATGGGGTACACAGGTGGGAAAGCATGTCCTGACTTTATTGTCTTCACAGTGAAGCACCTAATGCATCCATAAATTGCCATGGGTTGTCTTTGCCGGGAAAGTCATCCAGCTACAGTATAACATCCCTTTTAAGGTAGCATTCATACATATAAGAATCAAAGGTACAAGCAACATGACCAAATAGCTACAATTGGATACATGATTTTGGCTTTGTTAAGATCCCCTAACAACCCCAGACAGTGATCAGCCTCTGTCTATATAAATGCTGCATGAAGCCAAGACAACCATAGCCCAGCCCTTAAGCGCTGCTATGAGCCCCCATGATGCCCGAAATGGAATCAACCCCACCGCACCTCACCCCGCCGCCTCACCCCACCCCGCCTCACCCCACCCCGCCGCCTCACCCCGCCCTACCCCACCTATGATAGACAGAGGACGATCAACAACACAATTCCTTACTTCTTACATTTTGTCAACATGCATGCTTCTTACCTGCTGCAATTACACAAATAGTGCCAACAGACTGCTGTTCCAGCATTATTATTACATGTTAGATGGATATTTTATCCCAACAATTTATAACAGGCAAGAATGTTTGTTGATATTATACCGCTTTTGACTTGATTGAAGATGTTTATTGAGTATGTTGGGGGCTTAGATATGGGGTGCTTATGGGTTATGATGGTCCATTACGGGGTTTCCAGCCATAATGGGGTACCAGAGCCCCCATAATGGACCCCAATGGCCGTTATGGGGGTACCCCATAATTGGCCAGATTGCGATTACGGGGTTAAAACTGACCCATCAGGGGGGAAAGGGCTGACATAGGGCTGCCTTCCAGGCAGCAGCGACCAGAGCAATGACGAACCTTCGCTCTCGGTTCCGTTACCAACGGGGTCAGGTACCAGTCGAGGACGTCGTCGACATGCTCAACGGCTTCCCAACGCCGGAGACGCCATTCTACGATTGGCACCAATCCATAATCGAAAAGATCCTCCCGGCGGCCACCACGTGGCTGCGGGAGAAGAAGGGAGATCAAAGCCTGGAGCTGGACGGTGAGTCACTGCTGGTTTATTACCTCGAGGCGCTTGACAAGCACTTCGAGCCCCAGCGGCGCAGCGCCAAGCTCCTGCAGTACATGCGGTTGAAGCAGGGCACCCTGTCTCCCATTGTTTACCTTCAACAACTCAAGATGCTGGTCCCGTACGTCAAGATCAAGTACGGAGAGCCAGCGATTGCACAGAAGTACATCGAGGGCCTTAACCCGGACGTGCGTGAACGCATTGAGGCCAAGTATTGCTACACCGAGCATAGCGACCTGTACGGCATGCTCGATAAGGTGGCGGAGGATGCACAGCGCCTATGGATTAACTTCCAGAGCCAGGCTGCCATCAGGGATGAGCCTAGGCCAGCACCCAAGGTCGTCAAGTCAGCCCCAACCCCACCGCCGCGCACAGAGGGCAAGCGAACCTCAACGACAACCAGTTCAAGGTACTTTTGCAGTCACCATGGCGCAAACACCACGCACGACACCAGGGACTGCCGTACTCTGAACAGCAGGAGGAGTGCAGCAAGTACTTCTGCCGCCCCATCTAACGACACCATGCACGCCATGATGGCACGCATGGAGGAGCAAATGCGGCACATGCGTGCCGCTATGGCAACGGAGAAGGGAGAGAGGCCTGCCCAACCGAACCGCCCGCAAAGAGGCCCCCAGGGTGGCGCTGCGGCGGGACGAAACAAAGAAGGTGGCGCATGCGACTACTGCGGCCGTTTCGGGCACCATGAATCCCAGTGCTACATTCAGCACCCGGACAAAGCCCCACCAAACTTCAAAGCACCGTCGAAGGCGTTACAGGCAACCTTCGACCAGAACCTTGAAAAGCTCAACAGGCAGCAGCAGCCGCGAGCGCAGAGAATGGCAGCGGTAGCGGCCCAGCAGCCGGCTGCGGAGGAGGAGGAGGAGGAAGAAGTCTACCTCCCAAATCGCCGCAACGCGAACGTGAGCTTGGCAGCGGCGGGACGGCAACTTGTAGAATCACAGGTATGCTGTGCGTCCCTCACGCACCAGCCAGCGCCGGTCTCATTCCAACCCGTGGCGATTGAGAAGGAAGCCTACCCCCCGCCCAAGCTGGGGATTCGGCAACGGCCGTCCATACCTACGAAAATGCAGCAAACGGACGAGGTGACCGTCCAGTTAACCACCAGCTGGAACATGCTGGACAAGATCGTGCAGCTGCATGTACATCGGGAGGTTGAAGCCCCCCTGTCATCAGATACCCCTGCACCCAAGAGCGCCGCAGCCTCAAGTGCTCTGGAGATGGGCGATCACGCCTCTCCAGCACAAAGTCCCTCGGCCCCCAGGGCGGCCAGGACACCTGCAGGCGTGCCTTACTGTGTCGCCGGCGAACAGCACGCGGGCGTATGAAGCATCCAGGAGATTCCGCAGCAGGACGTCCAACACCTGCTGGACAGGAACACGGCCGCAGCTACCTACTTCAAACAGCAGCAGCTGATGTTCTACTATCCGCAGGGTACCCTCAACATCCCGGGGTACGACGTCACCAAACTCAGATTCCTGCGCGATCATTGCGCAGACGTGAACATAATTACTCAGAGGGCAGCTAGGCAGCTGGGGCTTCCTGTCACTCAGTCTGGCACGACCCTTAGTACATCTTCGAGCCCGGAGGCTAGCACGCACGGCGAGGTGGACGTACGGGGACTTTGCGTCACATTGCTGCCGGGAACACCCCATGCAACGACCCTCAACATGACCCAGACACTGGTAGTTGAGGACACACCGCTCTTCGATTTCCTGTTGGGGAACGAACAGATGCACCCTGTGGCAGACTCTATCACGCAATACCCAACCGCACAGCTCCACTTTCTGCCGAACCTGCTGGAGCACCCCGGATACGTCGTCAGCATCCCCATGACCTCTATCAAAAGGCCGGGACACGCGACGGCAGCGGCACTACGGCGGATGGCTTTTGCAACCTCCAGCTCCCCGTGGCCTCAGGGAGCCACGGGAAAGCTGGGGGGGGGATGCACACCCGCGCCCAACACCCTAAATTCTACTCGGCCCCAGGAAGCCGACAACAGCATACCACAAAAGAGCGCCGCCAAGCTTGGCGCTGGTGCAGCTTGCATCATCACCTCAGCCCTCGGAGCTGCGCAAGCGGCAGCCGCCGGTGGCCTATGGGCCCTTAACGCCCTGGCAGCCGCGGCAACCCCGCAGCCCGAGATTCGACACGAGGTGGATCAGCCCTCCAAACGAAAAGGGAAGCGCAAAAAGGCGCAACCAGCGCCACGAATGCGCATTTACATTGACCCTCCCAAGCGGACATGGAGGACAACAATTTCGGCAGTTTTACTGGCGCTGCTACTTCTCTCCCTCACGGTGGGTGCAGGCGCCATGAAAGGATCCTTCACCGACCAGTCCATCCTCCACATGACCACCCATGCCATGACCACGGGCGGCATATTGGTCAGGGATGGTTGGGATCCGGGGTCCAGAATGTACGAGGATATAACTCGCACCCCGGGAACCTCCACTGATCCACCGTCAGCATTCACCAGCGTGGCCACGTTCACGCTGGACGGCAACTCAGCAGCGGTGGCATATGAGCGGTACCAAAAAGACGCAGATGGAGGCTGGATCTGGGGCAATGGTCAGACCCTATCAACAACGACCAACGCAGCGCTCAAGGCCGCGGTGCGCTCACGAAAGCATACCGCGTTTGCCTACAGCATGGAAGAGCTGCCCGGGTATCACGGGGACCAGGGTCCTTTTTCCCTGGACCTGGATACCGACAAACCGATCGTCCAACCCCCGCGGCGATACAGCCCCAGGGAGAAGGAAGTAATCCAACTCAAGACGTCCGAGCTGATACAACCCGGCATCGTCAAGGAGTACACGGGACCCACGATCTGTGCGGTTAACCCGGTTCTAGCCGCCAAGAAAGACCCAGATACTGGGCAGTGGACGGATTTCCGCATGGCACAGGACTACCGTCCAGTCAACCAGCACACCCTTTCGGATAGATACGGCCTCCATCGCCCTGAAGAGATCTTTCAGCGCGTGGGCAAGGCCGTAATCTTCTCCAAGCTCGATCTAAGGCAAGGTTTCCTCCAGATCCCTATTCGGCCAGAGGACCAACCCAAGACGGCGTATTGGGTGGGCAACAAATTGATGATGTACACCCGAATGCCGTACGGCCTCAAGAACGCCAGCGCTAAGTTCCAGCGCGTAATGGACTACGAGCTCACGAAGGCAGGACTGGACGATATCAGCATCGCCTTCATCGACGACGTACTGATCTGGTCGGAGTCGCCCGAACAGCACGTCAAGGACGTCGAGCGCGTGCTGGACGCCCTTGCCGCGTGTGGGCTCCGCGCCCACCTGGACAAGTCTATCTTCGGAGCGGACGTCATTGAGTATCTGGGGCACAATCTGAGTGCCTCAGGAATAAGCCCTCACCAGGCCAAGGTAGCAGCGATCATGGCCCTGCAACCTCCCCGCAACGTGTCGGAGCTCAGGACGCAGCTCGGCTTTATCAACTACTACCGTTGCTACGTTCCGAACATGAGCCAGCTTGCGGTGGACCTCAACAAGTTGCTGAAGAAGGACGAGCCATGGCACTGGGGACCAGCACAGCAACGCGCCTTCGAATTAATCAAGGCGGCGTTTACCAAGGAGGGCATGGTACTCAGGCGAATCGACTATAACCGCCCACTTGTGCTGCACACGGACTTCTCTAACAAGGGAATCGGTGCGGTGCTGGGGCAGGTCGATGATGAAGGCAACGAGTACATGTGCGCCTGCATCAGCCGCTCGCTCAACAAGCATGAGGCTAACTACAGCAGCTACAAGGGCGAGATGCTGGCAGCTGTATGGGCGGTCAAGATGTTCAGGCATCACCTCATTGGCGGACCGGCATTCAAGCTGGTCACGGACCATCAGCCCCTCCTTTACCTCATGAGTACGGAGGGCTTAACGGGCCAGTACGCACGATTCGCACTCGCGCTACAAGAATATAATTTTGTTATTGAACACAGGCCAGGCCTGCGCCACCAGAACGCGGACACACTCTCGCGCCACCCCAGGCTGGAGTCTGAAGATGTGACGGGAGCAAGGCTCGATGAAGATTTACCCGCAACACCTGGGATGTCCAGTTCTGCCTTCGCATTGGTGCGTGCCTCCAGGATGGCTAACCAGATTATGTGCGAGGTTTTGAACTTGGCATCTCCGGTGGCGCGGTTCAGTGATGACTTCTGCCCGTCCCCGGAGGAGACAGCAGCAGGGTGGAATGGGTGGCGTTTCGAGGCTCTGAGACCCCCACCCGATGGGGAGCTTGAGCAGCGCGTCACTCAGCGACGACGGCTGTTAGCCCGCGTCATGGAATGGTTCACGAGCGCACGGCGGTCAAGGTCATTTCCAACGCAGAGTGGTGACAACACTGCGTTGTGGGAGGTGGGCGTGCCATTCTTCCAGCTGGCCGTGCAGCAAGGCATCACGCTGTATGAGCCCTTGGGAGGAGCATGCACCATGCTGGAGGCCTGCTTGCTAAACGGCATCAGGATCAACCGGTACCTCTATTCGGACAAGGACACGAGCATGAGGCGGCTGGCCAGGGAGCGTCTGCACGTGCTCAGCAATGCCTACCCCACGTTGCTGCCCTTGGAGGCTTGGGAAGACGCGTTCATCGCATTACCCCAGGACGTGGAGCAGGTCACAGAGGCAGACCTGAGGAATGCAGGAGCCGAGAATGGTGTGGTCTGGCTCACTGCGGCCACATGGGATGAGGGTTCGGCAGTTGCAGTCCCATCGGTCTTGCGCATCATAAAACACGTGGAGCAGCTCATAACACGACCCAAGGCAGCTTGCATACTGGGGCGCCCGGCTAAGCCACCTGGCAGCGACTCACCGGAGGAGGAGGCAGTTGAAGCACAGGTGAAAACTCACCTTGGCGAATCCACGATTACGGACGTGGCGGCCTTTGGTTCATACACGCACCAGCTGTTCCGGCTCTGGTCAAATCTGGCGGCATCAGAACAGCTAAGTGCTGTGAGCAAGGCCGCAGTTCGACCACCAGGGCGTCAGGTACAGGACATGCTGGCAGAGGAGCACACCGCGCCCGTACTTTCACGGCAGATGAGGAGTCCCTTCTACCCATGTGACCACGAAAACAACCCTGTCAGGGCTCTGTACCCTGGCTCCGTTGGGTGCGTTGGCACTTCGGGTTCTCTGGGGCGAAGCACACCCGTGTACAACAGTGTTACGGGTCAGTACGAGGCGCTCTACCCTGAGGAGTGCGAAAGGATCCTGGGGTTAGAAACAGACAGTACGCGGATGAACGGCATGGCAGCTGATCAGCGCCGGCAGCTATTTGCGCACATTCATGACGTCACATATCTCACCAGTATGTTAGCAATGCTACAAGTAATGGCGGGACAAGTGAAGCACCTGGAGAGCCTTGGCAACACACCCCACTGTGCAGCCTTTGCTTCGCACGGCGTGGCAATTGCTCTGGCAACACACACGGTGCACGAACCTGGAGGCAGACTTTACCTCACCGCGCTCGCTACTTCAAGTGCGGAGGAGGGGAGCACTCAGGACATATGGGAGGATGATGACACCCTTCATTTGCTTAAGCATGGGGTGCCGCTTCCGGGAGCGAGCCCCCTGCAGCAAAAGAGGTGTGTGCGAAGGGCCAAATCCTATCGCATGCAAGGGGGTGTCCTCTACCACCTGGATTCAAGTGGCAAAGGACGAGTGGTGCCTAGACCCACGGAGCGCACGGAAATAATCAAGAGGACGCATGAAGACACGGGACACTTCGGCGTCAGGCGCACCTTAGGCCTGCTGCTCACCAGCTACTGGTGGCGCGGTATGGCTGAAGACGTGGCAACGGTCGTGAGGCACTGCGCGGCATGCGATAGGGTCAACACGACCTTCTCAGCGCAGGCGCCCGCGCTCAGTTCCTTGCCAGTATGTGGACTATTCTACCGCTGGGGTGTGGACCTATGTGGGCCTTTCTGCAAAACGGCAAGAGGACATGCGTACGTTATGGTTTGCGTGGAGCACTTTTCCAAGTACGTGGTCCTAATCCCGCTGCCAGATAAGCATGCGGAGCAGACGGCCTTTGCTTTCCAGCAGCATGTACTTGGGCGATACGGCGCATGTGCTGAGGTCTGCACGGATCAAGGAAGTGAATGGAAGGGAGAGTTCGCCCAGTTGTTGGTCGATGCACTGATCGACCACAGGCAGACTTCACCGAACCATCCTCAGGCGAATGGCCTAACCGAAAGGGCCGTGCAGACTTGCAAAAATGCACTACGCAGGATTGCGGAGGCAGGAGGCGGCAATACCGACTGGGACAAGCACCTGGCGTACGTTATGCTAGGATACAACTGCTCCGCGCAGTCATCCTCTCGCGTAGCGCCGTATCATATCCTGCATGCTGTGGAGCCCACCATCCCACCAGCAATCAAGGAGAGGTTTGCGAGCGAAGTGGATCTCGATGACCCTGAAGCAGCGGCGCGAGCCATTATGCAGCGCGCCGCAGTTCTACGGAGGCACATGGCCATCGTGGGTGCCAACCTTCTCATCGCGCAGCACCGGGATTCGTTGAGGTATGCGCGCCTGAGAGGAGGCGCAATACTACCCCGGATGCGCCGTTTCGAAGCAGGGGACTATGTGTACTATCGAAACACCACTGGCCGTACTGCCTTAGAACCTCAGGCGCGGCCGGAAATACTGCGGGTGGTAGAGGTGCGACCCACGGGCGTGTTGCAGCTAGAGGGGCGGTGTGGGAATCGCATCACAACGCATGTTACGCATTGTGCACCCTGCCATTTGCCTATTGATGACCACACCATTGATCCTAGGTTAGCCAGGCCTTCCGCTAATCTAGCATGCGAGGTGTGCAAGTTTCCCGACGGGGAGGAGTGGATGTTGCTGTGTGATAGTTGCGGTACTGGGTGGCACACGTATTGCTTAAAGCCCCCGCTCACTGAAGTGCCGGAGGGTGCTTGGTATTGCCCACGGTGTTCGGATAAGGGTGTGGTAGGTGAACAGGTGGATGCTGCCAATACCGGGGGCAAGATGGCGGTCGTGGTCCCAAAACATCTCGAAGAGCTGGTAGGCGCCGCCGTCATGCGTGAGTCGCGCGGACGGGGTAAGCGAGATGGCCGCAAGCTGGGCGTGTCCTCCTACTTAGGACGGCAGGGGCGCGCACACAGATTTCAGATATTGTACGAAGATGGGGAGATAGAGGAGCTTGGGCTGCCAGAGCTGCGCGCACGCTTGGCCTCGACCACAGTGGGCAACAAAGCCGCCAGGAGCACGGCGGTACAACAAGGAGCCTGGACTGGATGGGCGTTGCAAGACATGCAAGGAGTGGAAGCGGCCCTGGGACAAGGCATGCCGGGCTGGCACAGCCGTACCAAGATTATGGCGTTACACATGGTACTAAGACGCTCGGACCTGGCTCAGTACCAGCCGAGCATAGCAGAGCTGAAGGAGCTGTTAAGCGTTCTTATGCTAGAGAAAGCGCGAAGGGTATTTTTGCCCTTCGGTCGGAGCAAGGAATTGGGAGCGACGTTGCTCGAAGCTGGATGCAGTGTGCGACGATCCCTCAAGGGTATTTGCGAGTCAGTGGGCCCTGGAGCTTTGGCCGGTGAAGGAGCCCTATGTGCGGAAGCAGTTGTTTTTGGCTCACCTTGTGTATTGTTGGATCTGAGTCTGCCCAGCGTAGTGAGGCAGGTTGGGATAGTTATGGCAGCACGGGTGCCCTTAGAGTACATCACCACGGGCGATGAGGCCCGGGTAAGGTGGTTGCGTGCTCACCAGGACGAAGGCAGGATGGTTTTGTGCCAGAATGGTGGATGCCTATGGGTGATGATCTTTGCCACGTTGTCCTGGAAGAACGCTTTGTTTCGAGAGACCAGTAGCACCTTTGAGATGCTCAAGGTGTAGCTTCACCCCATCTAGCTACCAGCGCCAGGCACGATAGGCACGGCGCTGGGGGGGGGAGTGACGGTACGGCACATACTAAGTTCGGTTTTCAGTACTTTGGCGTGACAGCTGTCGTGACAGATGGCGTGTCTGACATAATGCGTGGAAAATAGAGTGCATTTTCATATAGAGACCAATGGGTCGGCACTTTGGAGGACCGATCCATAAAAGAATTTATGCATGAACGAAATACAATTGCGCGCGCATGGCGACGTTGAATGTACGACAGGCGTGTGCGCGTTTTGAGTCTTCCGAGGCCACGTCGATTGTCATAAGGCCCATAACGAAACGTTGTTTCGGATATAAGCGTTGAGAGCAACTGAGGTAATCGTCAGTTGGCTCTCAAAGCTATTCTTTGTGAGCGAAAAAGACCTTTGAATACGAGTTAAAGATTGTAAACCCCGAAATAAGCCAAGCCGCCAAGTCTGCTGCCCCAACCCGAAGAAGTCGTCAATCATCAATCGACATCAGTGTGCCCTGGGCAACGCACCAAGGCCTTATCCACCACCCGTTCGGTGGATAAGAGGACATCCTACATTTCCCGAGGAGTCCAACACCTTCGTGTTGAGGAGAGTCGAGCGGCGAAGCGTTTTACCCAGTGACGGTACGGCACATACTAAGTTTGGTTTTCAGTACTTTGGCGTGACAAATAATTTCCTACTAGGGACCTGATTTGTCGAATGCAAATAAAATGAAGCTGTCTGTTTGGAGTATATTATTTAATTGTCTTTGGTCTACTTGATTGGATATTTCTGACTGTGCTGCTGAGCCCCTTCCTGGAGAGGCTGTTAGTTGCTAACTCCTAAGGAGCAAGTGTAGACCTAGCAAACTTGAAAATTCAAAGTATGATTTAAAGTTACAATGAAAAACATGCTGATAATTGATGACTTGTATCCCTTCCAGCAGAGTTGTTTTTTTCGTACTACGTGGGCAAGTAGTACGATATGACTGCTACAAAAAAAAGAAAGTCACAGCAGAGCGACACAACTGAATGCACTTCTCCACCTAGGAGTTTGACCAGGCCAGCTTAGGAGTGAACCTGCAAAAAAGTCAGCTGGACCCGGCAACATGCCTCAAGTGTCTGGGCTTCATCATGGACTCCGTGAGAATGACGTTTGAGGTGCTCAAGGAGAGGTGGTCCACCTTCCAGCAGAAAGTGTCGGAAGTGCCAAAATGGCGGGTATTTGCTCTGTAGGTGTCTTTCAGGGATGGTTGGAGAACACGCCAGACACCTCCGGGGCCATGCTGATAGGCTGTATAGATATGCGCATATGCATACACACCCAGGAATGCACAGGCATAGGCGCACAAACAGGCAAGCACACAAACACGCAGGCGCACAAACAGACGAGTGCACAAAAACATCACGATCCAATCGGCGTTGGGCATTCCACTCTCGATTGAATGGCGCCTACTTGACCAGAATGGACAAGGACCATTTCCACACCCATCCCTCCATTCCGTTGAGAAACCACTCTCGATTAAGCGGCCTCTTACTAGGAGAGATAAGGGATTGGCACACCAGACATGGCTGGTGTCGTGGGATATCGCCAAGGGCCATAAAAACAGCCCCAAGCTACCTTCCCACGGGGAGTCCCATGCACACACATACACACAAATGCACAGGTGCACTAACACACAGGCACACCAGATTTTACATTAATATATCATTCTTACCTGGGGCTGACTGCCTTCTGGTCTGTCAGGATTAAGCAATAGCCCAGCATAGGGAAATCTCTCTTGGACTTGAACCTCAGGATCCAGCTGCCAATCTTCTCATCATCAGCAGGTGCACGGTCATCCTTGGACACATCACTCACACATCAACATCACACACGCCTCCATCATCATGTGTGCAAGCATCAATCATCGTGCATGCATCAATCGTTGTGCATATGCACATGTAAATTGGCGCACACATGCGTTCTGGCATGTTGTCATGTGCGGTGCGCGTGCTTGGCCCATGCGGCGGGCCATTTGTCAGTTGGGGGCGACTGGGGGCGACTGATTGTGACTGGTTGAGACTCGGGTCAACTGGGGGCGACTGGGGCCAATGGGGGCAACGGGGAGAACTGCGGGTGATGGGGGCGACTGGGGGCATGGGGGCAACGGGGGTGACTGGGCTAGTAGCAACCGCCCTGTGAAGTGCACTTTAAAGTAAGTATATAATAATTAAGACTTTGCTTAGTTTGTTGACAGCATTATTCATTATGCCCAGCCACTTATGGGACAGCAAAGGCTGTGTTGTCCCCAGCTACCCTGCTTGCTAGTCCAGATGGGCTTGGCATCGGAGCCCTCAGCCCCACACCTGGGGCATCCAGCACAGAGGCGACAAACTACCCGCATCTTGAACGCTCGTTGCAGGAAATCTTTCTGACGGTCCGCAGCTGCTTGGTTGGGGGTGGGGTTGCTTGGTGTCAGGTGTGTAGTATCCTGGGGTATCTCGAGGCTAATATCCGGGTTGGCCAGTTGCCTGGCATCCTTCGATCGAGCCTTTGCTGTAGGCGGATATGACAGAGATACAACAATTGGTATCGAGCGGGTAGCGACTGACCCGGGTTCGAATCCCCCATCCATCAGTGTGGATGTGTGGATGGCTGATGTGTGCAAGGGAGGAGTAATCTCCATCATCAGGCCGTCAGGGATGAGAATGCCATTGAGTCACGATTGCCCCTGTGGGTGTGAGGACACACCCATTGGAAGGGGGGATAATTGTAGTATCCTGGGGTATCTCGAGGCTAATATCCGGGTTGGCCAGTTGCCTGGCATCCTTCGATCGAGCCTTTGCTGTAGGCGGATATGACAGAGATACAACAAGGTGGCCCAGGCTCGGTCATATCATGGTCGTTTCCCAAAATATTGAAAAGTAGATCACGGAGGTTGTGGGGGCTTGCCGAACTTGCGTTTAGGGGACAAGAGATGCGCTCACGCTCATGCACGAATGAAGTGAAAGAATCGCCGCGACGTCCGGCAGACGCAGGCTAATCGACTTGACTCAACTCGACTCCGCTCACTGTGAGTCCTCTGATGCCTGGACCAGTGTGACTGTCTGCTCCCCCGCGCTCTGCACCGGTAGCTCACCTAACCTGATTGAGTGCTTCCACAGAGGGAGTGGGCGAAACATACAGGGCCCGGCCCTGAGAGCCTTTCACGCTGCCTGATGGCGACATCCACTCCGTGTGGCGCAGCATCACGAACCCAGGCACGCTCAAGCCTCGCAACTATGGGCCCCTTGGTTCCTATGATAATGATAGACTACGATAACCGAATCCCATGGCGGCAAGGTCACGGCGCCAGTGGCTGCAGCTGGCCACGGCCTCACACTCCGCGCTTGTCGGCCACCGCCACCATTGGGTGTCGGCCTTCTACTACTTCGCCGGCATTGCTGGCGAGCCCCTTGCCCTGCTGCGATGAAGTGCAGAAAAGTGCTCCGGTGATCGATATTCTTGCTAACGCGTGGCTGTTTGCGCGGGCTGTCTCCATCAACCTTGGAAATTCGTCTCCAAGCCCGCTTGCAGACGCTATTTTGTGACAGATGATACAGATAAGAATTCTTCATCGAAGCCCTCGTCATCTTCCTGCAGCAACATGTTGCTGCTGTAGTAGGGAGAGATGATGCTGACGAAAGGCCATCAGCCGTAGGCAAGGTTCCGAGGACTTAACTATCGAACATAAATTATTATATCTAATTATATAATATAATAAAGAGTGCGAAGGGTACACCCTGAGCATAGATAGTACGGCTGATACATTCCGAAAAATCAAGACCCCGAGCCAGGATAAGTATTGGCCGTTGCCTAAGAGTAAAAGATATGTACATGAACAGTATGTGAGTGGAAGTTGGAGTCTACTGAAGTAGTAGCCTGAGAGAGGCCGGACTGCATGACCGATATCATTGGCCATCAGTGGAGGAGGTGGAGGTCGGCGACATGCCAAGGGATGTCTAAACGTTTGTCCGGTGTCGTTTAGCCCCCAAGGAAAGCCGGCAGACAATGGGAACACTCCCGCAATAATCCTGACTAAGCTTATTACGGTTATCTAGGGGATTTCGTAGGGCATACATCTGATATTAATAGATAGGTATGCAGCTGACGTGATTAACGAAGAGTGGATGTGCCTGGTCTGCTTGACTCGCTCCTTCTCTTTTGTCCCACGTCCCGGAAAGCGAAAGTAGTTGCCCGCAAAAGACAACAAAGGAAGCACTTATCTAATCGGCAGGGTTACCGATGGGTTACCCCTCCACAAGGTTACCCGCCCAACCCAGTAGCGCTGCTACCCATGGGTTACCCACCCATTACCCACCCATTATTACCCACCCATTACCCTCCCAACCAATGCCATAGGGAAACATGCATTTCGACGGTGCAGCCCAGCTCGTCAGCACGACATAAAGTGTGGGACCGGCAAAATAATACTACTTAAACTTCTATAAGCTCTTCCCCAGCAAGCAGTTATACTTGCCGGTAATTTTCGGATGGAAATAAAGTTCTCCCCTAGAGGCCTCTGCTCGCTCCCATGCCCTTAAGCGAGCTTTGAAAACTACCTCCCGTAAATCTACCTATTTATGAATGATCTTTTCAATGACCGTGGGAGCTTGAGCACTTTCCCGTGCAAATCGGGCAGTCAGCTAGCCGCTGCTCGTTCTGTGTCAGTTGGTTCGTTTCTAGCCGCTGCTCTCTAGCACTTTAGCGCTTTTCGAAAATGCATGCTGGCGACTAAACATAACTTATAAAATGTAAGGCCTCAGCTTTTAGCGAGCTTATGTACTTGCCGGTTATTTTCGGATGGAAATAAAGCTTTCTGCTAGCTAGCTGCGATGCTCTCTGATGGTTTGGATTAGGCTCCCTAGGTTCTCGGCGTGCTTTGAAAATTACCACGCGTAAAGAATAATCTTTAGGAGTGTTCTATTAAATGACCGTGGGAGCTTGAGCACTTCCCGGTGCAAATCGGGCAGTCAGCTAGCCGCTGCTCGCTTGGTGTCACTTGGTTTAAAGCCGCTGCTCTCTAGTTTTTTAGCACTTATCGAAAATGCATGCTGCCGAATAGATACTACTGATGAAATATAATGCCTTAGTGTAGCGAGCATATATACTTGCGGGTGATTTTCTGATGGAAAGCTTTCTTCTTTGAACTGCTGACCTGTTGCCTGGTCCGTTTGTTGGCTCGATCGGCTGGATTCTGCTGCTTGTTGCCAATGGCTTTTACACTATATGTTTTGCACCTTTACAGAGTGGGCAGGAGCATTTGCCGCATAGTCTAGGATGGCATGCAGGCTTGCCGCTGCTGGCTGTCAATCCACATTTTAAACCAAAAACAACTGACGACGGCGAAACTATGATGAGGTGAAACAGAACGCGCTTAATACAAAAAGTGAGCCATCGTAATATCTAGAAATAGACTGGAGTCTATGCAGAGCGAGCTAACAATCAGAACCGAATCGTATTTTCTGGACACACTTGCACAACATGCAGAGCGGTCCCAGATTTCATATACTTAGAGTATAATATTAATACTGAAAGTTTTTGTGTGACTCTCGCGGTTGCGTTTATTTAAATACTATCTTGGCCAAGGAAGAAACATGCACCTACAACCGCGGCTCACGCACTAGCAGCAGCTGCAAATAGATATAAATGAAGCGTATCTATCAGAAATTGCAGCTAGCAGCTACTTTTGACACTCACTTGCCCGCCGGCAACCGAAGCGGCGGTTGATACCGGGTGGATGGAGCGAGCATGTCTACGTCAGCGGCCATCAGCCTAAACTTAATCTGTATATGCATGGCCGGGCTGATGCTGGTATATGCTGGATCAGGGTCGCTAGGACTGCTATAAGTAATGCGACGGTAAGTTGCACAACAGTAACAGCATCCCGCCTTTTTCTGATAGCACTTTTGTAGCCATGGCAATACTAGGCAAGGGGCTACACGTGTGTTTGTGTGTGGATCGACATGTACAGGCAATTTACGTCTTGGGGTTTTACACCAGTGAGGCAGTGTGGAAATACCCCTCTTGGGGCAGCAGGTTCGACTCCTGCCCGTCCTCTGACATGTGTACCTTTATTTGAGGGGGCCACAATAACGTTAACACATGCATGCAAGTGTTGAGGAGGAGGGCAATGGCGAGGGACGGTGGGAGACGGCGAGGGTGGGAGGGAGACAGCGAGAGAGGGACGGTGACAGCGAGGGAGAAAGTAACAGTAAGGGCGATCACGAGGGAGGGAGGGCGACGATGATGCAGGGAGGGCGACGGCGCTGGAGGGCAACGACGACGGAGGGAGGGTGACGGCGACGGAGGGAGGGTGACGGCCACGGAGGGAGGGTGACGGCGACGGAGGGAGGGTGACGGCGACGGAGGGAGGGTGACTGCGACGGAGGGAGGGTGACGGCGGCGGAGGGAGGGTGACAGCGACAGAGGGAGGGCGACGACAATAGCGGGAGGACGACGACGACGGAGGGAGGGCGACGACAATGGCGGGAGGGTGACGACGACGGAGGGAAGGCGACGACAATGGCAGGAGGGCGACGACGACAGAGGGAGGGCCACAACAACGGAGGGAGGGCGACGGCGAGGGAGGGAGGGTGACAGCGAAGGAGGGAGGGCGACGACGAGTGAGGGAGGGCGACGACAACAGAGAGAGGCGACGACGACAGAGGGAGGGTGACTTCGAGGGCGGGAGGGTGACGGCGAAGGAGGGAGGGTGACGACGACAGAGGGAGGGTGACGGCGAGGGTGGGAGGGTGACGGCGAAGGAGGGAGGGCGACGACGACAGAGGGAGGGCGACGGCGACGGAGGGAGGGTGACGGCGGCGGAGGGAGGGTGACAGCGACGGAGGGAGGGCGACGACAATGGCGGGAGGGCGACGATGACGGAGGGAGGGCGACGACAATGGCGGGAGGGCGACGACGACGGAGGGACGGCGACGGTGACAGAGGGAGGGCGACGATGACAGAGGGAGGGTGACTGCGACGGAGGGAGGGCGTTTGCGAGGAAGGGCGACCGAGACGGAGGGTGGCAGCGACGGAGGGCGATGGAGATGGAGGGAGACAGCCAGGGATTGATGGAGACGGTGACAGAGGGAAGGAGACGGCGAGGAAGGGATGGCATTGGCGAGGGAGGGCGGGAGACATTGATGGAGGGAGGCTGACAACGAGGGAGGGAGGGCAATGGTGAGGGTGGGAGGGAGACGGCGATGGAGGGTGTGTGACAGAGAAAGATGAAGGGCAATGGCAGCAGAGGGTGGGCGACCGGAATGGAGGAAGGCTGACGGCAACGGAGGAAGACTGTGAGGGAGGGAGGGCAATAGCGAGGGAGGGCGACGGTGATGAAGGGGGACCGACAGTGAGGGTGGGAGAGGGGAGACGGAAGGTTGGCAGGTTGCCCTTAATTATTGGATGTGTGCTAAATTTGCAGCTTTGTTTAAGTCAGCATGAATATAATATTATTGCCTTTCGAGCATTCACACAGCAGGAGGTCAGTAGGAGAAATATTGTTTACTGTTCATAGGTCATTTAAGATGGCACCTAGCAAGACTGCTCAGTGAGAAGGCAGCTGTAGTAATCGTACTCGTATGGCACTCACTATCATAATTTAAGGTGCAAGAAGCACCCTGTCAACATCTCAAGAGGCCTTTTTGGCACTATTACAGCAGCAGACATGTCTAGGTCAGGTTAAGTGCGTGCCTGGTTAGGGGAATGAAGAAATGGAGGGCAAGCATTTTGAAATGGATTTTACATGCCTTCTGTATGAGTGTCCAGAGGTCGACAGACATGCCTACCATGTCTGTCGACCTCTGGACACTCATACATTTGCGTACTGTGTCAAGTACGCAAATGCGTATTTGGTGTATGTGTGCATGGTCAATGTATGGAATTTACATGTAACAAGGACATGGGTTCAGCTACAGTCACAGGTTCTCACGGGGATGGGGGGTAATGTAACATAAGGGTCAGGGATTGGGAGTTGTGGGCACCTAATAACCCACTGGTGGGTAAGGTAGAGAGTATGCTCTTTGGTTGGGACTTTGGTCGATTTTGATTACCACATACGGGTATTGGCCCATTCAGCCCTGCGACATAAGGGCATAAGGTCCGGTTCTATCCAGGGCTGACAGCTTGTATGATACTGATCAAACCCAGCAACCCAACCTAACTGGTTTGCCCATCACAAGTGATTCGAGTACATAATAACATTTTGGTTTACATTTCAAGGGTATCTGCGAGTTGTCAGACAGCCTAAGTTTAAGGGGGCCTTGTACATTGCTAAAACTACATAGGTTCACCCGAATCCCCAATCAATTTAATGCCAATGACACGCAGCATATGGGTACATGTATGGATTTTTAAATATTTACAGCATTACTAGTTCTGCTCACCCCTATTGCAGTCAACTGGGTGAAATGCGCCTCCGTCCAGTAGACCACATCAGGATAGATATAACCTAGTAACTCAATATCCCCGATAGTACCTATTATTAGCTCTCGACCCATCCCACTCAATAGATATTGAGGTCCTAGTCCGGTACCTGGTGCAAGCTTCCTTTCAGTTAATCTGCTCTGTTATCCCCATTAACCATCCATGTTACCACTCTGCTTCATGATGTGTACAGGTGTATACGTATGCCTCCCTCCCCGTCGCCCTATCCTGTTCATATTGCCCACCCTCCATTGTCAATCACCCTTCCTCCATCACCCACCCACCGTGCAACTAGCTGAACACCTAGCTGTTAGTTGTGGATAGATGGAATCTATAAGGCTTACGAGCTCCCTCATAATTGCGCACGTGTGTCCCCTCATCGCGTGCGTGGTGCGTGGCAGCTTGCTTGCAGTTAGTTGCGTCGTCTCTTAGAGAAGTCGTGCGTGTTGCTGAATAAGCATCGGGTTCTTACCTCTGCGTTCAGATTGTCGCCATCACCCACCCTCCATCACTATCGCCTTCCCTCGTAGTTGCCCTCCCTCCCTCCCCATTGCTCTCTCTAGTTCGCCATCGCCCACCCTCCTACTCGCCCTCCCCTCCTAGCCGTTGCCCTCCCTCCCTTGCCATAACCCTCCCTCTGTCACCGTCGCCCTACCACCATCACCAGCGCCCTCCTTTTGTCGTCATCACCCTCCCTTTGTCGCTATCTCCCTCCATCCCTCGCCATCATCCTCGGTCCTTCCCCGTTGCCCTCTCTTGTTCGCCATTGCCCTCCCAACGTCGCCATCACCCTCCCTTCGTCGTCGTCGCCCACCCTCCGTTGCCATCTCCCTTTCTCCCTTGCCGTTGCCTACCCTCCCTCGCCGTTACCCTTCCTCAGTCGCAGTCGCTCTCACTTCCTGTCGCCCTCCATCACCGGCGCCCACCCTCCATCGCTATCGCCTTCCCTCCCTTGTCATTGCCCTCCATCCCTGCCCGTCGCCCTCCCTTTGTCGCTGTCTCCGTCGATCCCTAGCGATCATCCTCGGTCCGTCCCCGCTGCCCTCTCTTGTTCGGCATTGCCCTCCCAACGTCGCCATCACCCTCCCTTCCTCGTCGTCACCCACCCTCCATCGCCATCTCCCTCCCTTGCCGTTGCCTTCTTTCCCTTGCCGTCTCCTTCCCTCTGTCGCTGTCTCCCTCACGCCCTGGTCCTCACCCTCCCTCCGTCGCCGTCACCCTCCCTCCGGCGCCGTCGCCCTCCCACTGTCCTCACTCTCCCGCCGTCATCATCACCGTCCCTCCATAGTCGTCGCCCTCCCTCCGTCGCCGTCTCCCTCCCCCTTTGACCGTCTCCTTCCCTCTGCCACTGTCTCCCTCAAGCCCTGGTCCTTGCCCTCCCTCCGTCGCCATCACCGTCCCTTCGTTGTCGTCGCCCTCCTTCCGTCATCGTCGTGCTCCCTCCGTCGTCGTCGCCCTCCCTCCGGCGCCGGCACCCTCCCGCCGTCACCGTCGCCCTCCCACCGTCGTCGCTCTCCCTCCGTCATCGTCGCTCTCCCTCCACCGCCGTCGCCCTCCCCCCGCCGTCGTCGCCGTCCCTCCCTCGCCGTCGCCCTCCCTTCATCGTCGTCGCCCTCCTTCTGCTGTCGTTGCCCTCCCTCTGGTGCCGTCACCCTCCCGCCGTCACCGTCGCCCTCCCACCGTCGTCGCTCTCCCTCCGTCGTCGTCGCCCTCCCTCCATCGCCGTCGCCCTCCCTCCACCGTCGTCACCGTCCCTCCGTCGCCGTCACCCTCCCTTCGTCGTCGTCGCCCTCCTTCCGTCATCGTCGCGCTCCCTCCGTCGTCGTCGCCCTCCCTCCGGCGCCGGCACCCTCCCGCCGTCACCGTCGCCCTCCCACCGTCGTCGCTCTCCCTCCCTTGCCGTCGCCCTCCCTCCCTCGCCGTCGCCCTCCCTCCCTCGCCGTCGCCCTCCCTCCGCCGTCGTCGCCGTCCCTCCATCGCCGTCACCCTCCCATTCTCGCCGTCTCCCACCGTCCCTCACCATTGCCCTCCTCAACACTTGCATGCACGTGTTAACGTTATTGTGGCCCCCTTAAATAAAGGTACACATGTCAGAGGACGGGCAGGAGTCGAACCTGCTGCCCCAAATGAGGGTATCTCCATACCGCCTCACTGATGTAAAACCCCAATACCCAAATTGGTTGTACATGTCCACACGCACACAAGCAAAAGAATAGCCCCTTGCCTAGTGTTGCTGATTCAACAAAAGTGCCGTCAAAAAAAGGCTGGATGATTTTACTGTTGTGCAACTTACCAGTGCTTTATTTATAAACAATGCTAGCCAGCTTGATCCAACATGTACCAGCATCAGCCCGGCCGCCATGCACATACAAATTACGGTTAGGCCGATGGCTGTTGATGTACATACGCTCATCAACTCTGTTATTACCTACGCTTCATTTATATGCTAGTGAGCTGCGGTTGTAGGTGCGAGTTCCTCCCTAGTAATTAAACATAAGCAACCGCTAGACTCGCACAAAAACGTTCAGTTTACATATAATTCTTCATATGTATTACAACAGGGACATTCTGTTGTGCAAATTTGTCCAGAAAAAAAGAGTCTGATTCGGTCTGATTGTCAGCTGCATACAGACTCCCGTCTATTTTTACTCATTATAATTGTTCAATGTTTTTGTTATTAAGGGTGATCAGCGAGCAGCGGCCAGCTTACTGCGTGCCCAATTTGTACCGGGAAGTACTCAAGCTCTCACGGTCCTTCTAAGAGCATTAAAATTACAAATATAACGCGCGGTAATTTTCGAAGCACGCCTAAAAGCTAGGAAGCATGATGCAAAGCTTTCTCTTAAAACTTACCCGCAACTAGACATGCTTGCTACGCTACGACATTACCTTTAAAAGGTTGCATTTAGTCACCAAAGTGAATTTCCAAAAAGTGCCGAAAAACTAGAGAGCAGGGTCTACAAACCAACTGACACCGAGCGAGCAGAGGGTAGCTTACTGCCCGATTTGTACTGGGAAGTACTCAAGCTCCCACGGTCCTTCTAAAGGGAATTTAAAATTATATATGATGATGCACGGTGATTTTCGAAGCGTGCCGGGAAGCTAGGGAGCATGATGCAAACCACCGGCGAGCAGCACAAACCTTTCTCTCGAAATTTACCCGCAAGTATACATGCTTGCTACACTACGGCCTTACATTTAGTAAGATGTATTTAGTAGTCGGAATGCATTTTTGAAAAGTGCCGAAATTCTAGAGAGCAGGGGCTACAAACAAACTCACAGCCAGCGAGCAGCAGCTAGCCTACTGCCCGATTTGTACCGGGAACTACACAAACTCCCACGGTCCTTCTAAAGGGCGTTTTAAATTACATATATTAACACGCGGTGATTCTCGAAGAGCGCCTTAAATCTAGGGAGCATGATGCAAACCACCAGCGAGCAGCACAAAGCTTTCTCTGGAAATCTACCCACAAGTATACATGCTCGCTGGGCAAGTGTATAAATAATAGTAAGGAAATTTTATTGCCGCGCCAAACTTCATGTTATTGTTATCACCTGGGCTGCACCGTCGAAATGTTCGACGAGCATTGCTTTTGTTCGGGCACCGGGAAACAAGAAAATGTGTACTGTTATAACATTTTCGTTGAAAACTCTTCTCAATCACGGATGTAAATTTCAAGTTTCATCACCCGCTTGCTAAGTTTACTTTGCCTATGTCGCTAGCTATTGACGTATTTGCCTGCTCGGCAACCAATTCTTCTTTGATCGCCATGCTCGCATAATAAATTAATAGCAATTACATTGAAGATAATGTAGAATCAAATTATTTTCTGGTTTGCGTCAGAATGCTCGCTGCCGGGCCATCGGGCAATGGTGAGCCTGCTCGCCGGTTGCCCGGTCCACTCGCTTACTGACCCTCGCATATCGATATCGCGCTGTCAGCCATACTATGCAGGATTTGATATCGTGCGCTACCGCTATGATGCGGCAACAGTATGTTTTATATTTATTATACAGAACACAAAGTTATTTAGAGGAAGAGGGTTTCAAGTCCTTGCTCCAATATCTAGCTAATCTTCCTCCTCGTTGCATTTTGAAATGAGCAAGTGAATTTCTTAGTTTCATTACCACTTACAGTGAAATTAGAAAATTTCTATGTATGCATTAGACATGTAGTGACCATGTACATCACTGGGTAGCGGGAAGTTGGATGAACTCTAGCACCCAATGAAAAGGGAGTAAAAACCAGGCAGATAAATTATTGGGCAACTATCTGAAAATTGCATTTACGTGCAACAGTTGCCCTTACACGCATCTCGCTTGCTGTCGCCGCTTGTGGTGGGGGGATCATTCGCCCCCCCCCCCAAATATTTTTCTGCATGTTACTGGTAGGCATTCTTACAGTAATTATAGATGTAAAAGCCAAAAGCATGTCCAAAAGCTGCTGTGCATGCTGAGTGTGGCGAACTAACCTGATCTGATAAAGCAAGGTCCATCCAGCTACATACTGCATGTCATAGCTAGTGGTAAACTATCCCTCCGTGCCGTCTGCATTATGGCTGTTGCACGCACGCACGACATGCAACAAGCACGACATGTACGACACAAGGCAAGCCATCCCTGTGCTTCTACAAACTACTGCTGCTGCATGCAGGTTCCCAGCTGTTTTGGTCGGAAGAATAACCCTTCCACTTGACAAGGTACTCATGCACCAGCCGTTTTCGTTTCTTCCCGATACGGCGAGCACGGTAGTCAAGAATGCGCTCAACCGAGTAGAGAGGTTCGTTGTTCAACCAATCTACTGGTGGCGGTCCATCAGGACTGGTCCCGGGGTTTCCAGAGGAAATATTGGATCCATTGGTAACCAACGTATCTGGTGCTGCCCTGTAAGGACGCAGCAGAGACACGTGGAAGGTGGGGTGAATACGCATATTCGAGGGAAGGACAAGCTCGGCCGCTGCCTGACCAACCATGCGTTTCACAGGGTAAGGTCCCACCCATCGCGGCAAAAGTTTGCGCGGACCTGTGGCAAGTTGCCGTAGGTTTTTAGTACTGAGGAGTACGGAATCACCAGGCTTGAAGGTGGTGTCCTTCTTACCACGGTTGTAGTACTCGATGGTACGCTGCTGTGCAGCCTCAAGGAGGTGCTTAGCTTCATCCATGCGGTCATTATACGACCTCACGAAAGCTTTGGCAGCTGGGGCAGGCACATCCAACTCCCGAGCAAGTGGAATTGCGGGGTGGAAGCCATAGTTCAAGAAGAACGGAGACTGTCCCGTAGACCGGTTAACAGCATTGTTTATGGCAAACTCAGCAGCAGAGAGGAAAGTATCCCACGCG
This sequence comes from Volvox reticuliferus, assembly GCA_019650235.1. Classification (NCBI taxonomy): domain Eukaryota; kingdom Viridiplantae; phylum Chlorophyta; class Chlorophyceae; order Chlamydomonadales; family Volvocaceae; genus Volvox; species Volvox reticuliferus. The sequence continues at coordinate 1,208,398 of BNCP01000013.1, read as the reverse complement.
CGAGGATTGCTGCCAGCGTAAGTACGCAGCATGTCACCAAAGGTGCGGTTCATGCGTTCCATCTGCCCATCCGTTTGGGGATGGTAGGCAGTGGAAAGGTTCACACGAACATTGACAAGGTCACCCAGGGACGCCCAGAACTTGCCACCGAACTGGGGCCCACGGTCAGAAATGACCGACTTGGGTATGCCATGCAAACGCACGACATTATCAAAGAACAGACGAGCCGTCTGCTCTGCAGTCACCGAGGTGGTGGTAGGCACAAGGTGCACCTGTTGTATCACTCCTCATAATCGCCCATTGATTCTGCGAGAACCAGGCTTAGTGCATCATGCTCGATTATATCAGAACGTACCAATCGAGGCAGCGGAAGTCTTCGATGCAAGGAGTTACAACGTTTATTCCAAGACGGGCGTAGATGACGTGATAGGCTATCAGTGCCTAGCCGAGGCAATCATCATCTAACCGATGCAAATCGGTGCTCAGGCTTATCCAAGAAATACGACCAGCAGCGATATATAAGGTGTAAGCTCAACCAAAGCGCGGTTAGCTTGTCTTAGTGTTGACCGCTTATATTTCATGCTTAGGCTGTCAATGAGCATAGCAGATATACTCGCAGCGACGGCTCGCGGTACAAGAGATCTGCAAGTAATAAGTGTACTACTGTGATCCCGCGTGCGGATATTGCTATATAAGCCGTCAAAGCAATAATGCAATGTTCTTTACTCGCGTAAAGGTGCCGACTACGCCATCGCGCGTAGTGTTGCATTCGACGCGCCGCATCGCTCGAGCCATTGCCTCGCGACCTCAAGGTACGCTCGCATTATCATGCTCGAGCGCGCGTGTATGCATGGTGCACGTGTTATTGTTAGTGCGCATTGATATGCGGTGCCTCATGCATTTTAGATCGTCCGCGACCAAGTCGTCGGACCATGCGCACTTGTCGCGATACCGATCACGCGATGTATGCTTGCAGCGTTGTGCACAGTGCATTAGGCGATATGCTATTTGCGGGTTGCTTGTGCCCTTAGCCAGTGCGCCTAACGCGTGCGGTGCGACGTGCTGCGTGACATGCGTGCGGTCGCGTCGCGCCCGCTGCCGTACTGCTCCGTGCGCCCACGTACGACAGTGACGTCATCAGTGCCGTATCACTCCACACGTCCGCATACGACAGTGCCGTACCGCTCCGTGTACGACAGTGCCGTATCACTCCGCGCGTCCACATACGACAGTGGCGTGGTGCCGTGCACGCTATAGCGATGGTGGGTGCAACTCTAGCAGAGCTTAGGCAAAGTGACGCGTGGTACAACAATTATTCCCCCCCCATAGGCAGCGTCCTCACTGCCGCTCAGGCGACAAAAGCTACTGAGATTGCGTGGCACGCAACCTAGCCTCTTCGAGGATGGGCGCCAACTCCGGGGAGAAATTACGCGCAGGTTCCCACGAGTTGTGCTCACTTGAGTAGTCTGTCCACTTGACCAAATACTCGTGCACAGTGCGCTTGCGTCGGTGTCTACCCACACGTCGAGTGCGGTAGTCCAAGATACGCTCCACATCGTACACCTTCTGCTTTCCTGTGACCCAGGTCTCAGGACCTGGTTCGACAGCTGCAGGGGTATCAGTGGTAACAGGCGCGGGCTCCGTGCCACGATACGGACGAACAAGTGACACATGGAATGTAGGGTGGATGTTCATGTTAGAGGGCAACGCAAGCTCGACAGCCGCATTCCCTATCATGCGCACAACGGGGTACGGACCAATCCAGCGGGGCAAAAGCTTACGGGATCCTTCGGCAAAGGAGCGCAGGTTCTTAGTGCTCAGCAGAACCATCTGTCCTTCCGGAAAGACTACGTCCCGCTTGGACTTGTTGTAGTACTCCGTTGCTCGTTGCTGCGCCGCGTCCAAACACGACTTCGCGTCTGTCATTCGGGATAAGATCGTCTTGGCAAAGGTCTTAGCCGCAGGGACATACACCTCCAGCTCATGCCACACAGGTAGCGCCGGGTGAAACCCATAAGTCAGGAAGAACGGGCTTTGAACCGTTGACCGATTAACAGCATTGTTAATCGCAAACTCTGCCGCAGTCAGGTAAGTATCCCAAACGAGAGGCGTGCGACCAGCAATATTGCGCAACATATCCCCCAGTGTGCGATTCGTGCGTTCGGTCTGGCCCTCAGACTGCGGGTGGTATGCCGTACTCAGGTTAACTCGCATGCCCACAAGCTTGCAGAGCGCTTCCCAAAACTTAGACGTGAACTGACCGCCACGGTCCGAGACCACGTTCTTAGGGACGCCGTGCAACAGAACCACGTTATCGAAAAACAGGCGTGCAGTCTGCTCAGCAGTGCAGGTCGACGTGGTAGGTGCAAGGTGGACCATTTTACTCAAACGATCTACCATGACAAGCACTGAGTCGTATCCCCCCTCAGTTTTGGGCAGCGCGACCACGAAGTCCATGGAAACACTTTCCCAAGGCGCGTCAGGGACAGGCAATGGTTGCAGCAACCCGTGGCCCCTACCGGACAAAGCCTTGTTGCGCTGGCACAAACTGCATGTCTGCACGAAGTTCTCGGCATCTCTCGCTAGACGAGACCACCAGAACGAGCGTCGCACCAACTCGACCAGCCGTGTGCTACCTGGGTGTCCTGCCAACGGGTCCTCATGGAAACGGGCAAGGATATCGCGACGAAGGGAGTCGTCGTTGGGCACGACAATCTGAGTCGTCGATCCTTCCGTCCGTAGCCAAAGACCATTCTGCTTGCGTAGGTGCTCCACATTGCCAGGCGAAGCAAACCAAGAGTCGCCAGCATAGGCAGCCTTCAAGCGAACCGCGAGGTCCGAGGACAGAGGCACGTCCGGGGTCGGTGGACGTTGGACAGGCGCCGCCAAAATCGCAGCATGTAGCGACGGATGTCGACTGAGAGTGTCGGCAATGTTAATCCGGCCGGCAACGTGATCCCAGGTGCAGTCAAACCGCGCGAGGTACTCCATCCACCTTGCTTGACGCCGGTTCAACGTAGGGACGCTTTGCAAAAACGTCAGGGGCTTGTGGTCAGTCTTAAGGGTGAAGGGTCGTCCCTCTAGGTAACAACTCCATTCCTTAAGCGCATGCAAGACCGCTAGCAGCTCCTGTTCCCCTGTAGTGTAACGGGTTTCTGCGCCCGTAAACTTCTTACTCGTGAAGGCGATCGGTCGCCCTTCCTGCAACAGTACAGCGCCGCTCCCATACAACGAAGCATCCAAAAACACTTCGACACGAAACGGCAACGAGTAGTCGGGGAACGCAAGGGTAACGTCGTCGGCAACGACACGCTTTAGCTCTTCGAACGCCAGCTGACACTCGGGCGTCCATGCACTAGGCGACTCGAAAGCTCCCTTACGCGTCAAATCAGTGAGCGGGGCCGCAAGGACAGAGTACTGCTTGATGAACTTACGGAAATAGTTGGTCAAGCCAAGGAAGCTACGAAGCTCCTGAAGGTTCCGAGGCGCTGGCCAATCGCGAACCACAGCTACCTTCCGCGGGTCCATCTTGACGCCAGTGGCCGACACAATGTGGCCCAAGTACTCCACCTGAGGCTGCGCCCAAAAGCATTTGGCACGCTTAGCAAACAGTTGCTCCCGCCTCAACACCTCAAGCACAAGCTTAAGATGCTCCAGGTGCTCCTCGCGTGTCTTGGAGTAGACCAGGATGTCGTCCAAGTAGCAAACGACGAACCTGTCGATATACGGTCTGAACATGCGATCCATGACCGCCTGAAACGTGTTGTACCACGCGTCACTTTTCCTAAGCTCTGCTAGAGTTGCACCCACCATCGCTCTGTCACCACGTCACCCTGTCGTACGTGGATGCGCGGAGCGATACGGCACCGTCGTACACGGAATGGTACGGCACTGTCGTACGTGGACGCGCGGAGCGGTATGGCACTATCGTACGGTACGGCAGCACGGTACGATGGTACAACACTATCGTACGGTACGGCAACACGGTACGACGGTACGGCACTGTCGTACGTGGACGCGGGGAGCGGTACGGCAATGATGACGTCAGCTGTCGTACGTGGACGCGGGGAGTGATACGGCAATGATGACGTCACTGTCGTACGTGGACGCGGGGAGCAATACGGCAATGATGACGTCACTGTCGTACGTGGACGCGGGGAGCGGTACGGCAATGATGACGTCAGCTGTCGTACGTGGACGCGGGGAGCGATACGGCAATGATGACGTCACTGTCGTACGTGGACGCGGGGAGCAATACGGCAATGATGACGTCACTGTCGTACGTGGACGCGGGGAGCGGTACGGCACAGATGACGTCGGCTGTCGTACGTGGACACTGTGGAGCGATACGGCACTGATGACGTCACCCCTGTCGTACGTGGACGCTTGGAGTAGTACGGCAGCGGGCGCGACGCGATCGCACGCATGTCACGCAGCACGTCGCACCGCACACGTTAGGCGCACTGGCTAAGGGCACAAGCAATCCGCAAAGAGCATATCGCCTAATGCACTGTGCACAACGCTGCAAGCATACGTTGCGTGATCGGTATCGCGAGAAGTGCGCATGGTCCGGCGACTTGGTCGCGGACGATCTAGAATGCATGAGGCATCGCATATCAATGCGCACTCACGATAACACGTGCATTATGCATACGCGCGCGCTCGAGCATGATAATGCGGGTGTACCTTGAGGTCGCGAGGCAATGGCTCGAGCGATGCGGCGCGTCGAATGCAACACTACGCGCGATGGCGTAGTCGGCACCTTTACGCGAGTACAGAACATTGCATTATTGCTATGACGGCTTATATAGCAATATCCGCACGCGGGATCACGGTAGTACACTTACTACTTGCAGATCTCTTGTACCGTGAGCCGTCGCTGCGAGTATATCTGCTATGCTCATTGACGGCCTAAGTGAGAATCGCTACGCGAGCATTTCGATTAACGTTTATATAAGCTAACCGCGCTTTGGTTGAGCTTACACCTTTTATGTCGCTTATGGCCGTATTTCTTGGATAAGCCCGAGCACCGATTTGCATCAGTTAGATGATGATTGCCTCGGCTAGGCACTGATAGCCTATCACGTCATCTACGCCTGTCTTGGAATAAACGTTGTAACTCCTTGCATCGAAGACTTCCGCTGCCTCGATTGGTACGTTCCGATTTAATCGAGCATGATGCACTAAGCCTGGTTCTCCGCAGAATCAATGGGCGATTATGAGGAGTGATACAACAAAACGTCGCAGGGGTATTAGTCAACCCGAACGACAAGACCGTGTACTCGAAATGACCAAAGGGCGTCCGAAAAGCGGTTTTCGGCACATCAGACGCAGCGATGCGAATCTGATTGTATCCCTGTTGCAAGTCGATCGAGCTGAAGTAGGCCGAGCCCTTTAGCTTATCGAGCAGGTCGTCCACGCGCGGCAATGGGTAACGGTTTTTGACCGTCGTTGCATTCAACCCCCTGTAATCAATGCACATGCGCAAGCTCCCATCCTTCTTACCGACAAACAGAATCGGCGCAGAGTACGGAGATGTGCTGGGGTGAATCATACCCTTTGCGAGCAGATCGGTTACCTGGCGCTTCACCTCGTCCAACTCCAGAGGACTTAACCTGTACATAGGCCGTGAAACAGGCTGAGCGCCGGGTATGAGTGGGATGGTATGGTCCACGGGACGCAAAGGAGGAAGCCCAGGTACGTCACGAAAAACGTCTGCGTACCCTGTGAGCAAGGCCTCAACCTCAGGATCCAAAGAAGACTGGGCGGTGGTCGCATTCAAATGCAACCTAGGCCTCACAAGCAGTCCGTGGGCACCCTTCCGGATCATCCGGATGGCCTCCTTACGCCCGACCGGCTTGGGTTCAGCACGCTGCCCCATGGCTTTCACAGCGTAGTTAACCACAGGCTCCGCTTCAGTCTTACCCCCCTCTGGCTCAACACTTGCAAACGGCACGAAGGGTACTTTGCACGACAGAGTCCCCTTACGAAGGCGAAGGGTTCCAGACTCTAGGTCAATGCCGGCCCCATACTGCCGTAATGTTGAGGACCCCAGTATATATGTCGCAGCATCAGTCAGCCCACGCAACACATAAGGTTGGGTCGTAATACGCAGAGGACCTATACACAGGCGAAGGGTGACCCTGCCCAATATGGGTTGCTTACCCCCATCCGGGAAGGTAACCTGCGACCATTCCGACGACTGTGGGCACAGACCCAATGCATTCACCTCTGCCGATGAGATGAAGTCGTCCCTGGCGCCAGTATCGATGAGCGCCTTCAGGGTGCGACCAGCAAGATCGACCTGAATCAAGGGAACCCGATTGTCTGCCGGTACCGACTCTGCGGACGAAAGCAAGACGCTCAGGGCGGGTTCGAAACGTTCGGCAGAACCCTCAGAATGAGGTGCAGGAGATTCGTACCAAACGTCAACGGTGTAGGCCTGAACCGACAACGGCACAGGTGCACCTGCTACATCAACACCGTTATACAAAACAGTGCCCGGCTCGAACTGGCAGACTTTCCGCATACCCGTTAGCAATGTCGAAGCTTTTCTCCGACTATAAGCGGGTAGAAGGACGCAAGCGGCAGTGTCTGGACGTTGACGCCTACATCTCCTATAGAAGGTCAGCTGCACTGACAGCTCACGCAGAGATGAGGGGAGGAACAAGACGGTGTGACCTAACAAATCGATAGACGCCAGCGGCTTGCTCGGTGCGTACAGATTACACAGCGAGTCAAAACCAACACGTCCTGAGCGACCGTCGAGCGACAGTCGACGCCCAATCGCGCGCTCGATTTGTTCAAGGACCGAAGGCAACGGTGCCCTCACGGCTTGCCGCACTGACGACAACCGCCCACCCTCTAGTTCCGGCTTCCCAGGTGGAGTCCCCTCCGAACCATCCTGGGCAATCCCCTACTTCGGCCGCTGAGCCAAAGGCGGTAGCATCGGGCAATCCTTCGTAGGATGTTCCGCAGACGCGCATCTCAGGCAAACCTTCATGCTCTTCCGACGCTTAAGCTCGGAGTGCGTGCAACCCCATTTTTCCAACCAACCGTCGCTGGTGCGTTGTCGCTTCGTCTCGTTCTTAGCTTCGTGCGCAGCCGCAGCGGACGGTGAACCCCCTTTCCTCTTGCCCTTGGCTGGATCCGCGCGTTGACCTGCGCCGGTTGACCCTTTGCGGTTACCCAATCCGGAAGCGCCGCGAACGCCGTGACCGCGATCCGTACGAACGGTGGTCACTGCTGCCGTTGGCGTTCGACGCTCCGTTTCGGCCCCCTGGTCCATGGCCGCAGCGTCAGACGTCGGATCCTGCACTCGCATGGCATTAACACGAGGGACAGGTTTAATAGCACGCTGGCCAGCTAAGAGACGTTTCTCGACCCCTCGCGCAAAATGCACCAGTTCCTCATAGGACCCAAAGTCCTTCCCCGCCAAGTCCGTGGCACACTGTTGCGCCAGGACCTCAGACAATCCACGCTGAAACCAAAAGATGCGTTCGTCCTCCGTCAGGTTACCGATGGGCGTGATCAGGGCCTTGAAGCGCGACTGGTACGCAGGTACTGTTTCATCATGGCGCATGCGATATGTGCCAGATGCTAACGTACTGCGAGCCTCAGCGCTAAGCGGTTGAACCTCAGGAGCAAAGCGCGCAAGCAAGGCACGAGCCAACTCCTCAAACGTGTATGTCTGCCTTGCCATTGTCCACTGATCGTACCATGTCTTCGCCACACCCGCGAGGGTGTTCCCGACGAACAGACATTTCACAGGGTCACGATCACCACCACGGACCAGTCGCAAGTACACGCGGACATCACGCAGATATGCAGGAGTTGTATCTGCAATGCTACGCTCAGCATTCTTATGTTTCGCATCGTGCGGGATGTCTAATTTCGGGACAGGAAGCGACAGTTTTATCACCTCTCCTTCGTCGTCAGATCGACCTTGACGAGGTGGTGCAGCAGACGGACCCCTCTGCTCCTCGCGTCCAACGGGGCCTGCTTCGGCTGCCGTGACAGGAACAGTCGGATGGACAGGAGTCCGTGGGTCTAGTAGCGCAGGGGGATCTCGGACACCGTCAACAACATGCGTGTATGGGCCCCTCCGAGATGTCTCAGGAACGACGGACGTGTCGGCACGACCGTCCCCCACTACTAACCCTACATCACCGCTACCAGATGCCATGGTAAATCGGCGACTGACCGGTCACAACCTCGTGCGATAAAGGCACTCTCACACAGGTATCGGTCGAGCGACAATCAGACGGTTTTTAAGCCTACCGACGGAAAGCGCTCCCTGCAGATACAGCAAGTATCCGTCCAAAGAGTCTCGCACTTCGCGCGTGCGCGCAATAAGCGCCCGCAACTGATCCGGACTCGGATTCGAATCAGTCGATGCAGCGGCGAGTGAGACTCGATTCGATTCACCTGCGGCTCAGAAGCACGTACTTCGAACAGGCAAAACGAATGGCAATGCAAGAGCAGCAAGGCAATTACAGACCAGAGGCGGCCGCGGCCATCACAGCTCGGCCAAGCTCCTCCGCGAATGTATCCAAAGGACTAAGATTGCCATCGCTGACTCCAGCCATGTAAATGATCTACTCACGGAAGAGATCAGGGTGAGACAACAGGCCGTGAACGAACCTTACGTCTCGCTACCAAATTTGTTGTATCACTCCTCATAATCGCCCATTGATTCTGCGAAGAACCAGGCTTAGTGCATCGTGCTCGATTATATCAGAACGTACCAATCGAGGCAGCGGAAGTCTTCGATGCAAGGAGTTACAACGTATATTCCAAGACAGGCGTAGATGACGTGATAGGCTATCAGTGCCTAGCCGATGCAAGGGTAACGTCGTCGGCAACGACACGCTTTAGCTCTTCGAACGCCAGCTGACACTCGGGCGTCCATGCACTAGGCGACTCGAAAGCTCCCTTACGCGTCAAATCAGTGAGCGGGGCCGCAAGGACAGAGTACTGCTTGATGAACTTACGGAAATAGTTGGTCAAGCCAAGGAAGCTACGAAGCTCCTGAAGGTTCCGAGGCGCTGGCCAATCGCGAACCACAGCTACCTTCCGCGGGTCCATCTTGACGCCAGTGGCCGACACAATGTGGCCCAAGTACTCCACCTGAGGCTGCGCCCAAAAGCATTTGGCACGCTTAGCAAACAGTTGCTCCCGCCTCAACACCTCAAGCACAAGCTTAAGATGCTCCAGGTGCTCCTCGCGTGTCTTGGAGTAGACCAGGATGTCGTCCAAGTAGCAAACGACGAACCTGTCGATATACGGTCTGAACATGCGATCCATGACCGCCTGAAACGTGTTGTACCACGCGTCACTTTTCCTAAGCTCTGCTAGAGTTGCACCCACCATCGCTCTGTCACCACGTCACCCTGTCGTACGTGGATGCGCGGAGCGATACGGCACCGTCGTACACGGAATGGTACGGCACTGTCGTACGTGGACGCGCGGAGCGGTATGGCACTATCGTACGGTACGGCAGCACGGTACGATGGTACAACACTATCGTACGGTACGGCAACACGGTACGACGGTACGGCACTGTCGTACGTGGACGCGGGGAGCGGTACGGCAATGATGACGTCAGCTGTCGTACGTGGACGCGGGGAGCGGTACGGCAATGATGACGTCACTGTCGTACGTGGACGCGGGGAGCAATACGGCAATGATGACGTCACTGTCGTACGTGGACGCGGGGAGCGGTACGGCAATGATGACGTCAGCTGTCGTACGTGGACGCGGGGAGCGATACGGCAATGATGACGTCACTGTCGTACGTGGACGCGGGGAGCGGTACGGCACAGATGACGTCGGCTGTCGTACGTGGACACTGTGGAGCGATACGGCACTGATGACGTCACCCCTGTCGTACGTGGACGCTTGGAGTAGTACGGCAGCGGGCGCGACGCGATCGCACGCATGTCACGCAGCACGTCGCACCGCACACGTTAGGCGCACTGGCTAAGGGCACAAGCAATCCGCAAAGAGCATATCGCCTAATGCACTGTGCACAACGCTGCAAGCATACGTTGCGTGATCGGTATCGCGAGAAGTGCGCATGGTCCGGCGACTTGGTCGCGGACGATCTAGAATGCATGAGGCATCGCATATCAATGCGCACTCACGATAACACGTGCATTATGCATACGCGCGCGCTCGAGCATGATAATGCGGGTGTACCTTGAGGTCGCGAGGCAATGGCTCGAGCGATGCGGCGCGTCGAATGCAACACTACGCGCGATGGCGTAGTCGGCACCTTTACGCGAGTACAGAACATTGCATTATTGCTATGACGGCTTATATAGCAATATCCGCACGCGGGATCACGGTAGTACACTTACTACTTGCAGATCTCTTGTACCGTGAGCCGTCGCTGCGAGTATATCTGCTATGCTCATTGACGGCCTAAGTGAGAATCGCTACGCGAGCATTTCGATTAACGTTTATATAAGCTAACCGCGCTTTGGTTGAGCTTACACCTTTTATGTCGCTTATGGCCGTATTTCTTGGATAAGCCCGAGCACCGATTTGCATCAGTTAGATGATGATTGCCTCGGCTAGGCACTGATAGCCTATCACGTCATCTACGCCTGTCTTGGAATAAACGTTGTAACTCCTTGCATCGAAGACTTCCGCTGCCTCGATTGGTACGTTCCGATTTAATCGAGCATGATGCACTAAGCCTGGTTCTCCGCAGAATCAATGGGCGATTATGAGGAGTGATACAACAAAACGTCGCAGGGGTATTAGTCAACCCGAACGACAAGACCGTGTACTCGAAATGACCAAAGGGCGTCCGAAAAGCGGTTTTCGGCACATCAGACGCAGCGATGCGAATCTGATTGTATCCCTGTTGCAAGTCGATCGAGCTGAAGTAGGCCGAGCCCTTTAGCTTATCGAGCAGGTCGTCCACGCGCGGCAATGGGTAACGGTTTTTGACCGTCGTTGCATTCAACCCCCTGTAATCAATGCACATGCGCAAGCTCCCATCCTTCTTACCGACAAACAGAATCGGCGCAGAGTACGGAGATGTGCTGGGGTGAATCATACCCTTTGCGAGCAGATCGGTTACCTGGCGCTTCACCTCGTCCAACTCCAGAGGACTTAACCTGTACATAGGCCGTGAAACAGGCTGAGCGCCGGGTATGAGTGGGATGGTATGGTCCACGGGACGCAAAGGAGGAAGCCCAGGTACGTCACGAAAAACGTCTGCGTACCCTGTGAGCAAGGCCTCAACCTCAGGATCCAAAGAAGACTGGGCGGTGGTCGCATTCAAATGCAACCTAGGCCTCACAAGCAGTCCGTGGGCACCCTTCCGGATCATCCGGATGGCCTCCTTACGCCCGACCGGCTTGGGTTCAGCACGCTGCCCCATGGCTTTCACAGCGTAGTTAACCACAGGCTCCGCTTCAGTCTTACCCCCCTCTGGCTCAACACTTGCAAACGGCACGAAGGGTACTTTGCACGACAGAGTCCCCTTACGAAGGCGAAGGGTTCCAGACTCTAGGTCAATGCCGGCCCCATACTGCCGTAATGTTGAGGACCCCAGTATATATGTCGCAGCATCAGTCAGCCCACGCAACACATAAGGTTGGGTCGTAATACGCAGAGGACCTATACACAGGCGAAGGGTGACCCTGCCCAATATGGGTTGCTTACCCCCATCCGGGAAGGTAACCTGCGACCATTCCGACGACTGTGGGCACAGACCCAATGCATTCACCTCTGCCGATGAGATGAAGTCGTCCCTGGCGCCAGTATCGATGAGCGCCTTCAGGGTGCGACCAGCAAGATCGACCTGAATCAAGGGAACCCGATTGTCTGCCGGTACCGACTCTGCGGACGAAAGCAAGACGCTCAGGGCGGGTTCGAAACGTTCGGCAGAACCCTCAGAATGAGGTGCAGGAGATTCGTACCAAACGTCAACGGTGTAGGCCTGAACCGACAACGGCACAGGTGCACCTGCTACATCAACACCGTTATACAAAACAGTGCCCGGCTCGAACTGGCAGACTTTCCGCATACCCGTTAGCAATGTCGAAGCTTTTCTCCGACTATAAGCGGGTAGAAGGACGCAAGCGGCAGTGTCTGGACGTTGACGCCTACATCTCCTATAGAAGGTCAGCTGCACTGACAGCTCACGCAGAGATGAGGGGAGGAACAAGACGGTGTGACCTAACAAATCGATAGACGCCAGCGGCTTGCTCGGTGCGTACAGATTACACAGCGAGTCAAAACCAACACGTCCTGAGCGACCGTCGAGCGACAGTCGACGCCCAATCGCGCGCTCGATTTGTTCAAGGACCGAAGGCAACGGTGCCCTCACGGCTTGCCGCACTGACGACAACCGCCCACCCTCTAGTTCCGGCTTCCCAGGTGGAGTCCCCTCCGAACCATCCTGGGCAATCCCCTACTTCGGCCGCTGAGCCAAAGGCGGTAGCATCGGGCAATCCTTCGTAGGATGTTCCGCAGACGCGCATCTCAGGCAAACCTTCATGCTCTTCCGACGCTTAAGCTCGGAGTGCGTGCAACCCCATTTTTCCAACCAACCGTCGCTGGTGCGTTGTCGCTTCGTCTCGTTCTTAGCTTCGTGCGCAGCCGCAGCGGACGGTGAACCCCCTTTCCTCTTGCCCTTGGCTGGATCCGCGCGTTGACCTGCGCCGGTTGACCCTTTGCGGTTACCCAATCCGGAAGCGCCGCGAACGCCGTGACCGCGATCCGTACGAACGGTGGTCACTGCTGCCGTTGGCGTTCGACGCTCCGTTTCGGCCCCCTGGTCCATGGCCGCAGCGTCAGACGTCGGATCCTGCACTCGCATGGCATTAACACGAGGGACAGGTTTAATAGCACGCTGGCCAGCTAAGAGACGTTTCTCGACCCCTCGCGCAAAATGCACCAGTTCCTCATAGGACCCAAAGTCCTTCCCCGCCAAGTCCGTGGCACACTGTTGCGCCAGGACCTCAGACAATCCACGCTGAAACCAAAAGATGCGTTCGTCCTCCGTCAGGTTACCGATGGGCGTGATCAGGGCCTTGAAGCGCGACTGGTACGCAGGTACTGTTTCATCATGGCGCATGCGATATGTGCCAGATGCTAACGTACTGCGAGCCTCAGCGCTAAGCGGTTGAACCTCAGGAGCAAAGCGCGCAAGCAAGGCACGAGCCAACTCCTCAAACGTGTATGTCTGCCTTGCCATTGTCCACTGATCGTACCATGTCTTCGCCACACCCGCTAGGGTGTTCCCGACGAACAGACATTTCACAGGGTCACGATCACCACCACGGACCAGTCGCAAGTACACGCGGACATCACGCAGATATGCAGGAGTTGTATCTGCAATGCTACGCTCAGCATTCTTATGTTTCGCATCGTGCGGGATGTCTAATTTCGGGACAGGAAGCGACAGTTTTATCACCTCTCCTTCGTCGTCAGATCGACCTTGACGAGGTGGTGCAGCAGACGGACCCCTCTGCTCCTCGCGTCCAACGGGGCCTGCTTCGGCTGCCGTGACAGGAACAGTCGGATGGACAGGAGTCCGTGGGTCTAGTAGCGCAGGGGGATCTCGGACACCGTCAACAACATGCGTGTATGGGCCCCTCCGAGATGTCTCAGGAACGACGGACGTGTCGGCACGACCGTCCCCCACTACTAACCCTACATCACCGCTACCAGATGCCATGGTAAATCGGAGACTGACCGGTCACAACCTCGTGCGATAAAGGCACTCTCACACAGGTATCGGTCGAGCGACAATCAGACGGTTTTTAAGCCTACCGACGGAAAGCGCTCCCTGCAGATACAGCAAGTATCCGTCCAAAGAGTCTCGCACTTCGCGCGTGCGCGCAATAAGCGCCCGCAACTGATCCGGACTCGGATTCGAATCAGTCGATGCAGCGGCGAGTGAGACTCGATTCGATTCACCTGCGGCTCAGAAGCACGTACTTCGAACAGGCAAAACGAATGGCAATGCAAGAGCAGCAAGGCAATTACAGACCAGAGGCGGCCGCGGCCATCACAGCTCGGCCAAGCTCCTCCGCGAATGTATCCAAAGGACTAAGATTGCCATCGCTGACTCCAGCCATGTAAATGATCTACTCACGGAAGAGATCAGGGTGAGACAACAGGCCGTGAACGAACCTTACGTCTCGCTACCAAATTTGTTGTATCACTCCTCATAATCGCCCATTGATTCTGCGAAGAACCAGGCTTAGTGCATCGTGCTCGATTATATCAGAACGTACCAATCGAGGCAGCGGAAGTCTTCGATGCAAGGAGTTACAACGTATATTCCAAGACAGGCGTAGATGACGTGATAGGCTATCAGTGCCTAGCCGATGCAAGGGTAACGTCGTCGGCAACGACACGCTTTAGCTCTTCGAACGCCAGCTGACACTCGGGCGTCCATGCACTAGGCGACTCGAAAGCTCCCTTACGCGTCAAATCAGTGAGCGGGGCCGCAAGGACAGAGTACTGCTTGATGAACTTACGGAAATAGTTGGTCAAGCCAAGGAAGCTACGAAGCTCCTGAAGGTTCCGAGGCGCTGGCCAATCGCGAACCACAGCTACCTTCCGCGGGTCCATCTTGACGCCAGTGGCCGACACAATGTGGCCCAAGTACTCCACCTGAGGCTGCGCCCAAAAGCATTTGGCACGCTTAGCAAACAGTTGCTCCCGCCTCAACACCTCAAGCACAAGCTTAAGATGCTCCAGGTGCTCCTCGCGTGTCTTGGAGTAGACCAGGATGTCGTCCAAGTAGCAAACGACGAACCTGTCGATATACGGTCTGAACATGCGATCCATGACCGCCTGAAACGTGTTGTACCACGCGTCACTTTTCCTAAGCTCTGCTAGAGTTGCACCCACCATCGCTCTGTCACCACGTCACCCTGTCGTACGTGGATGCGCGGAGCGATACGGCACCGTCGTACACGGAATGGTACGGCACTGTCGTACGTGGACGCGCGGAGCGGTATGGCACTATCGTACGGTACGGCAGCACGGTACGATGGTACAACACTATCGTACGGTACGGCAACACGGTACGACTGTACGGCACTATCGTACTTGGATCGGTACGGCACTGTCGTACGTGGACGCGGGGAGCGGTACGGCAATGATGACGTCAGCTGTCGTACGTGGACGCGGGGAGCGGTACGGCAATGATGACGTCACTGTCGTACGTGGACGCGGGGAGCGGTACGGCACAGATGACGTCGGCTGTCGTACGTGGACACTGTGGAGCGATACGGCACTGATGACGTCACCCCTGTCGTACGTGGACGCTTGGAGTAGTACGGCAGCGGGCGCGATGCGATCGCACGCATGTCACGCAGCACGTCGCACCGCACACGTTAGGCGCACTGGCTAAGGGCACAAGCAATCCGCAAAGAGCATATCGCCTAATGCACTGTGCACAACGCTGCAAGCATACGTTGCGTGATCGGTATCGCGAGAAGTGCGCATGGTCCGGCGACTTGGTCGCGGACGATCTAGAATGCATGAGGCATCGCATATCAATGCGCACTCACGATAACACGTGCATTATGCATACGCGCGCGCTCGAGCATGATAATGCGGGTGTACCTTGAGGTCGCGAGGCAATGGCTCGAGCGATGCGGCGCGTCGAATGCAACACTACGCGCGATGGCGTAGTCGGCACCTTTACGCGAGTACAGAACATTGCATTATTGCTATGACGGCTTATATAGCAATATCCGCACGCGGGATCACGGTAGTACACTTACTACTTGCAGATCTCTTGTACCGTGAGCCGTCGCTGCGAGTATATCTGCTATGCTCATTGACGGCCTAAGTGAGAATCGCTACGCGAGCATTTCGATTAACGTTTATATAAGCTAACCGCGCTTTGGTTGAGCTTACACCTTTTATGTCGCTTATGGCCGTATTTCTTGGATAAGCCCGAGCACCGATTTGCATCGGTTAGATGATGATTGCCTCGGCTAGGCACTGATAGCCTATCACGTCATCTACGCCTGTCTTGGAATAAACGTTGTAACTCCTTGCATCGAAGACTTCCGCTGCCTCGATTGGTACGTTCCGATTTAATCGAGCATGATGCACTAAGCCTGGTTCTCCGCAGAATCAATGGGCGATTATGAGGAGTGATACAACAAAACGTCGCAGGGGTATTAGTCAACCCGAACGACAAGACCGTGTACTCGAAATGACCAAAGGGCGTCCGAAAAGCGGTTTTCGGCACATCAGACGCAGCGATGCGAATCTGATTGTATCCCTGTTGCAAGTCGATCGAGCTGAAGTAGGCCGAGCCCTTTAGCTTATCGAGCAGGTCGTCCACGCGCGGCAATGGGTAACGGTTTTTGACCGTCGTTGCATTCAACCCCCTGTAATCAATGCACATGCGCAAGCTCCCATCCTTCTTACCGACAAACAGAATCGGCGCAGAGTATGGAGATGTGCTGGGGTGAATCATACCCTTTGCGAGCAGATCGGTTACCTGGCGCTTCACCTCGTCCAACTCCAGAGGACTTAACCTGTATATAGGCCGTGAAACAGGCTGAGCGCCGGGTATGAGTGGGATGGTATGGTCCACGGGACGCAAAGGAGGAAGCCCAGGTACGTCACGAAAAACGTCTGCGTACCCTGTGAGCAAGGCCTCAACCTCAGGATCCAAAGAAGACTGGGCGGTGGTCGCATTCAAATGCAACCTAGGCCTCACAAGCAGTCCGTGGGCACCCTTCCGGATCATCCGGATGGCCTCCTTACGCCCGACCGGCTTGGGTTCAGCACGCTGCCCCATGGCTTTCACAGCGTAGTTAACCACAGGCTCCGCTTCAGTCTTACCCCCCTCTGGCTCAACACTTGCAAATGGCACGAAGGGTACTTTGCACGACAGAGTCCCCTTACGAAGGCGAAGGGTTCCAGACTCTAGGTCAATGCCGGCCCCATACTGCCGTAATGTTGAGGACCCCAGTATATATGTCGCAGCATCAGTCAGCCCACGCAACACATAAGGTTGGGTCGTAATACGCAGAGGACCTATACACAGGCGAAGGGTGACCCTGCCCAATATGGGTTGCTTACCCCCATCCGGGAAGGTAACCTGCGACCATTCCGACGACTGTGGGCACAGACCCAATGCATTCACCTCTGCCGATGAGATGAAGTCGTCCCTGGCGCCAGTATCGATGAGCGCCTTCAGGGTGCGACCAGCAAGATCGACCTGAATCAAGGGAACCCGATTGTCTGCCGGTACCGACTCTGCGGACGAAAGCAAGACGCTCAGGGCGGGTTCGAAACGTTCGGCAGAACCCTCAGAATGAGGTGCAGGAGATTCGTACCAAACGTCAACGGTGTAGGCCTGAACCGACAACGGCACAGGTGCACCTGCTACATCAACACCGTTATACAAAACGGTGCCCGGCTCGAACTGGCAGACTTTCCGCATACCCGTTAGCAATGTCGAAGCTTTTCTCCGACTATAAGCGGGTAGAAGGACGCAAGCGGCAGTGTCTGGACGTTGACGCCTACATCTCCTATAGAAGGTCAGCTGCACTGACAGCTCACGCAGAGATGAGGGGAGGAACAAGACGGTGTGACCTAACAAATCGATAGACGCCAGCGGCTTGCTCGGTGCGTACAGATTACACAGCGAGTCAAAACCAACACGTCCTGAGCGACCGTCGAGCGACAGTCGACGCCCAATCGCGCGCTCGATTTGTTCAAGGACCGAAGGCAACGGTGCCCTCACGGCTTGCCGCACTGACGACAACCGCCCACCCTCTAGTTCCGGCTTCCCAGGTGGAGTCCCCTCCGAACCATCCTGGGCAATCCCCTACTTCGGCCGCTGAGCCAAAGGCGGTAGCATCGGGCAATCCTTCGTAGGATGTTCCGCAGACGCGCATCTCAGGCAAACCTTCATGCTCTTCCGACGCTTAAGCTCGGAGTGCGTGCAACCCCATTTTTCCAACCAACCGTCGCTGGTGCGTTGTCGCTTCGTCTCGTTCTTAGCTTCGTGCGCAGCCGCAGCGGACGGTGAACCCCCTTTCCTCTTGCCCTTGGCTGGATCCGCGCGTTGACCTGCGCCGGTTGACCCTTTGCGGTTACCCAATCCGGAAGCGCCGCGAACGCCGTGACCGCGATCCGTACGAACGGTGGTCACTGCTGCCGTTGGCGTTCGACGCTCCGTTTCGGCCCCCTGGTCCATGGCCGCAGCGTCAGACGTCGGATCCTGCACTCGCATGGCATTAACACGAGGGACAGGTTTAATAGCACGCTGGCCAGCTAAGAGACGTTTCTCGACCCCTCGCGCAAAATGCACCAGTTCCTCATAGGACCCAAAGTCCTTCCCCGCCAAGTCCGTGGCACACTGTTGCGCCAGGACCTCAGACAATCCACGCTGAAACCAAAAGATGCGTTCGTCCTCCGTCAGGTTACCGATGGGCGTGATCAGGGCCTTGAAGCGCGACTGGTACGCAGGTACTGTTTCATCATGGCGCATGCGATATGTGCCAGATGCTAACGTACTGCGAGCCTCAGCGCTAAGCGGTTGAACCTCAGGAGCAAAGCGCGCAAGCAAGGCACGAGCCAACTCCTCAAACGTGTATGTCTGCCTTGCCATTGTCCACTGATCGTACCATGTCTTCGCCACACCCGCGAGGGTGTTCCCGACGAACAGACATTTCACAGGGTCACGATCACCACCACGGACCAGTCGCAAGTACACGCGGACATCACGCAGATATGCAGGAGTTGTATCTGCAATGCTACGCTCAGCATTCTTATGTTTCGCATCGTGCGGGATGTCTAATTTCGGGACAGGAAGCGACAGTTTTATCACCTCTCCTTCGTCGTCAGATCGACCTTGACGAGGTGGTGCAGCAGACGGACCCCTCTGCTCCTCGCGTCCAACGGGGCCTGCTTCGGCTGCCGTGACAGGAACAGTCGGATGGACAGGAGTCCGTGGGTCTAGTAGCGCAGGGGGATCTCGGACACCGTCAACAACATGCGTGTATGGGCCCCTCCGAGATGTCTCAGGAACGACGGACGTGTCGGCACGACCGTCCCCCACTACTAACCCTACATCACCGCTACCAGATGCCATGGTAAATCGGCGACTGACCGGTCACAACCTCGTGCGATAAAGGCACTCTCACACAGGTATCGGTCGAGCGACAATCAGACGGTTTTTAAGCCTACCGACGGAAAGCCCTCCCTGCAGATACAGCAAGTATCCGTCCAAAGAGTCTCGCACTTCGCGCGTGCGCGCAATAAGCGCCCGCAACTGATCCGGACTCGGATTCGAATCAGTCGATGCAGCGGCGAGTGAGACTCGATTCGATTCACCTGCGGCTCAGAAGCACGTACTTCGAACAGGCAAAACGAATGGCAATGCAAGAGCAGCAAGGCAATTACAGACCAGAGGCGGCCGCGGCCATCACAGCTCGGCCAAGCTCCTCCGCGAATGTATCCAAAGGACTAAGATTGCCATCGCTGACTCCAGCCATGTAAATGATCTACTCACGGAAGAGATCAGGGTGAGACAACAGGCCGTGAACGAACCTTACGTCTCGCTACCAAATTTGTTGTATCACTCCTCATAATCGCCCATTGATTCTGCGAAGAACCAGGCTTAGTGCATCGTGCTCGATTATATCAGAACGTACCAATCGAGGCAGCGGAAGTCTTCGATGCAAGGAGTTACAACGTATATTCCAAGACAGGCGTAGATGACGTGATAGGCTATCAGTGCCTAGCCGATGCAAGGGTAACGTCGTCGGCAACGACACGCTTTAGCTCTTCGAACGCCAGCTGACACTCGGGCGTCCATGCACTAGGCGACTCGAAAGCTCCCTTACGCGTCAAATCAGTGAGCGGGGCCGCAAGGACAGAGTACTGCTTGATGAACTTACGGAAATAGTTGGTCAAGCCAAGGAAGCTACGAAGCTCCTGAAGGTTCCGAGGCGCTGGCCAATCGCGAACCACAGCTACCTTCCGCGGGTCCATCTTGACGCCAGTGGCCGACACAATGTGGCCCAAGTACTCCACCTGAGGCTGCGCCCAAAAGCATTTGGCACGCTTAGCAAACAGTTGCTCCCGCCTCAACACCTCAAGCACAAGCTTAAGATGCTCCAGGTGCTCCTCGCGTGTCTTGGAGTAGACCAGGATGTCGTCCAAGTAGCAAACGACGAACCTGTCGATATACGGTCTGAACATGCGATCCATGACCGCCTGAAACGTGTTGTACCACGCGTCACTTTTCCTAAGCTCTGCTAGAGTTGCACCCACCATCGCTCTGTCACCACGTCACCCTGTCGTACGTGGATGCACGGAGCGATACGGCACCGTCGTACACGGAATGGTACGGCACTGTCGTACGTGGACGCGCGGAGCGGTATGGCACTATCGTACGGTACGGCAGCACGGTACGATGGTACAACACTATCGTACGGTACAGCAACACGGTACGACTGTACGGCACTATCGTACTTGGATCGGTACGGCACTGTCGTACGTGGACGCGGGGAGCGGTACGGCAATGATGACGTCAGCTGTCGTACGTGGACGCGGGGAGCGATACGGCAATGATGACGTCACTGTCGTACGTGGACGCGGGGAGCGGTACGGCAATGATGACGTCACTGTCGTACGTGGACGCGGGGAGCGGTACGGCAATGATGACGTCAGCTGTCGTACGTGGACGCGGGGAGCGATACGGCAATGATGACGTCACTGTCGTACGTGGACGCGGGGAGCGGTACGGCACAGATGACGTCGGCTGTCGTACGTGGACACTGTGGAGCGATACGGCACTGATGACGTCACCCCTGTCGTACGTGGACGCTTGGAGTAGTACGGCAGCGGGCGCGACGCGATCGCACGCATGTCACGCAGCACGTCGCACCGCACACGTTAGGCGCACTGGCTAAGGGCACAAGCAATCCGCAAAGAGCATATCGCCTAATGCACTGTGCACAACGCTGCAAGCATACGTTGCGTGATCGGTATCGCGAGAAGTGCGCATGGTCCGGCGACTTGGTCGCGGACGATCTAGAATGCATGAGGCATCGCATATCAATGCGCACTCACGATAACACGTGCATTATGCATACGCGCGCGCTCGAGCATGATAATGCGGGTGTACCTTGAGGTCGCGAGGCAATGGCTCGAGCGATGCGGCGCGTCGAATGCAACACTACGCGCGATGGCGTAGTCGGCACCTTTACGCGAGTACAGAACATTGCATTATTGCTATGACGGCTTATATAGCAATATCCGCACGCGGGATCACGGTAGTACACTTACTACTTGCAGATCTCTTGTACCGTGAGCCGTCGCTGCGAGTATATCTGCTATGCTCATTGACGGCCTAAGTGAGAATCGCTACGCGAGCATTTCGATTAACGTTTATATAAGCTAACCGCGCTTTGGTTGAGCTTACACCTTTTATGTCGCTTATGGCCGTATTTCTTGGATAAGCCCGAGCACCGATTTGCATCAGTTAGATGATGATTGCCTCGGCTAGGCACTGATAGCCTATCACGTCATCTACGCCTGTCTTGGAATAAACGTTGTAACTCCTTGCATCGAAGACTTCCGCTGCCTCGATTGGTACGTTCCGATTTAATCGAGCATGATGCACTAAGCCTGGTTCTCCGCAGAATCAATGGGCGATTATGAGGAGTGATACAACAAAACGTCGCAGGGGTATTAGTCAACCCGAACGACAAGACCGTGTACTCGAAATGACCAAAGGGCGTCCGAAAAGCGGTTTTCGGCACATCAGACGCAGCGATGCGAATCTGATTGTATCCCTGTTGCAAGTCGATCGAGCTGAAGTAGGCCGAGCCCTTTAGCTTATCGAGCAGGTCGTCCACGCGCGGCAATGGGTAACGGTTTTTGACCGTCGTTGCATTCAACCCCCTGTAATCAATGCACATGCGCAAGCTCCCATCCTTCTTACCGACAAACAGAATCGGCGCAGAGTACGGAGATGTGCTGGGGTGAATCATACCCTTTGCGAGCAGATCGGTTACCTGGCGCTTCACCTCGTCCAACTCCAGAGGACTTAACCTGTACATAGGCCGTGAAACAGGCTGAGCGCCGGGTATGAGTGGGATGGTATGGTCCACGGGACGCAAAGGAGGAAGCCCAGGTACGTCACGAAAAACGTCTGCGTACCCTGTGAGCAAGGCCTCAACCTCAGGATCCAAAGAAGACTGGGCGGTGGTCGCATTCAAATGCAACCTAGGCCTCACAAGCAGTCCGTGGGCACCCTTCCGGATCATCCGGATGGCCTCCTTACGCCCGACCGGCTTGGGTTCAGCACGCTGCCCCATGGCTTTCACAGCGTAGTTAACCACAGGCTCCGCTTCAGTCTTACCCCCCTCTGGCTCAACACTTGCAAACGGCACGAAGGGTACTTTGCACGACAGAGTCCCCTTACGAAGGCGAAGGGTTCCAGACTCTAGGTCAATGCCGGCCCCATACTGCCGTAATGTTGAGGACCCCAGTATATATGTCGCAGCATCAGTCAGCCCACGCAACACATAAGGTTGGGTCGTAATACGCAGAGGACCTATACACAGGCGAAGGGTGACCCTGCCCAATATGGGTTGCTTACCCCCATCCGGGAAGGTAACCTGCGACCATTCCGACGACTGTGGGCACAGACCCAATGCATTCACCTCTGCCGATGAGATGAAGTCGTCCCTGGCGCCAGTATCGATGAGCGCCTTCAGGGTGCGACCAGCAAGATCGACCTGAATCAAGGGAACCCGATTGTCTGCCGGTACCGACTCTGCGGACGAAAGCAAGACGCTCAGGGCGGGTTCGAAACGTTCGGCAGAACCCTCAGAATGAGGTGCAGGAGATTCGTACCAAACGTCAACGGTGTAGGCCTGAACCGACAACGGCACAGGTGCACCTGCTACATCAACACCGTTATACAAAACAGTGCCCGGCTCGAACTGGCAGACTTTCCGCATACCCGTTAGCAATGTCGAAGCTTTTCTCCGACTATAAGCGGGTAGAAGGACGCAAGCGGCAGTGTCTGGACGTTGACGCCTACATCTCCTATAGAAGGTCAGCTGCACTGACAGCTCACGCAGAGATGAGGGGAGGAACAAGACGGTGTGACCTAACAAATCGATAGACGCCAGCGGCTTGCTCGGTGCGTACAGATTACACAGCGAGTCAAAACCAACACGTCCTGAGCGACCGTCGAGCGACAGTCGACGCCCAATCGCGCGCTCGATTTGTTCAAGGACCGAAGGCAACGGTGCCCTCACGGCTTGCCGCACTGACGACAACCGCCCACCCTCTAGTTCCGGCTTCCCAGGTGGAGTCCCCTCCGAACCATCCTGGGCAATCCCCTACTTCGGCCGCTGAGCCAAAGGCGGGTAGCATCGGGCAATCCTTCGTAGGATGTTCCGCAGACGCGCATCTCAGGCAAACCTTCATGCTCTTCCGACGCTTAAGCTCGGAGTGCGTGCAACCCCATTTTTCCAACCAACCGTCGCTGGTGCGTTGTCGCTTCGTCTCGTTCTTAGCTTCGTGCGCAGCCGCAGCGGACGGTGAACCCCCTTTCCTCTTGCCCTTGGCTGGATCCGCGCGTTGACCTGCGCCGGTTGACCCTTTGCGGTTACCCAATCCGGAAGCGCCGCGAACGCCGTGACCGCGATCCGTACGAACGGTGGTCACTGCTGCCGTTGGCGTTCGACGCTCCGTTTCGGCCCCCTGGTCCATGGCCGCAGCGTCAGACGTCGGATCCTGCACTCGCATGGCATTAACACGAGGGACAGGTTTAATAGCACGCTGGCCAGCTAAGAGACGTTTCTCGACCCCTCGCGCAAAATGCACCAGTTCCTCATAGGACCCAAAGTCCTTCCCCGCCAAGTCCGTGGCACACTGTTGCGCCAGGACCTCAGACAATCCACGCTGAAACCAAAAGATGCGTTCGTCCTCCGTCAGGTTACCGATGGGCGTGATCAGGGCCTTGAAGCGCGACTGGTACGCAGGTACTGTTTCATCATGGCGCATGCGATATGTGCCAGATGCTAACGTACTGCGAGCCTCAGCGCTAAGCGGTTGAACCTCAGGAGCAAAGCGCGCAAGCAAGGCACGAGCCAACTCCTCAAACGTGTATGTCTGCCTTGCCATTGTCCACTGATCGTACCATGTCTTCGCCACACCCGCGAGGGTGTTCCCGACGAACAGACATTTCACAGGGTCACGATCACCACCACGGACCAGTCGCAAGTACACGCGGACATCACGCAGATATGCAGGAGTTGTATCTGCAATGCTACGCTCAGCATTCTTATGTTTCGCATCGTGCGGGATGTCTAATTTCGGGACAGGAAGCGACAGTTTTATCACCTCTCCTTCGTCGTCAGATCGACCTTGACGAGGTGGTGCAGCAGACGGACCCCTCTGCTCCTCGCGTCCAACGGGGCCTGCTTCGGCTGCCGTGACAGGAACAGTCGGATGGACAGGAGTCCGTGGGTCTAGTAGCGCAGGGGGATCTCGGACACCGTCAACAACATGCGTGTATGGGCCCCTCCGAGATGTCTCAGGAACGACGGACGTGTCGGCACGACCGTCCCCCACTACTAACCCTACATCACCGCTACCAGATGCCATGGTAAATCGGCGACTGACCGGTCACAACCTCGTGCGATAAAGGCACTCTCACACAGGTATCGGTCGAGCGACAATCAGACGGTTTTTAAGCCTACCGACGGAAAGCCCTCCCTGCAGATACAGCAAGTATCCGTCCAAAGAGTCTCGCACTTCGCGCGTGCGCGCAATAAGCGCCCGCAACTGATCCGGACTCGGATTCGAATCAGTCGATGCAGCGGCGAGTGAGACTCGATTCGATTCACCTGCGGCTCAGAAGCACGTACTTCGAACAGGCAAAACGAATGGCAATGCAAGAGCAGCAAGGCAATTACAGACCAGAGGCGGCCGCGGCCATCACAGCTCGGCCAAGCTCCTCCGCGAATGTATCCAAAGGACTAAGATTGCCATCGCTGACTCCAGCCATGTAAATGATCTACTCACGGAAGAGATCAGGGTGAGACAACAGGCCGTGAACGAACCTTACGTCTCGCTACCAAATTTGTTGTATCACTCCTCATAATCGCCCATTGATTCTGCGAAGAACCAGGCTTAGTGCATCGTGCTCGATTATATCAGAACGTACCAATCGAGGCAGCGGAAGTCTTCGATGCAAGGAGTTACAACGTATATTCCAAGACAGGCGTAGATGACGTGATAGGCTATCAGTGCCTAGCCGATGCAAGGGTAACGTCGTCGGCAACGACACGCTTTAGCTCTTCGAACGCCAGCTGACACTCGGGCGTCCATGCACTAGGCGACTCGAAAGCTCCCTTACGCGTCAAATCAGTGAGCGGGGCCGCAAGGACAGAGTACTGCTTGATGAACTTACGGAAATAGTTGGTCAAGCCAAGGAAGCTACGAAGCTCCTGAAGGTTCCGAGGCGCTGGCCAATCGCGAACCACAGCTACCTTCCGCGGGTCCATCTTGACGCCAGTGGCCGACACAATGTGGCCCAAGTACTCCACCTGAGGCTGCGCCCAAAAGCATTTGGCACGCTTAGCAAACAGTTGCTCCCGCCTCAACACCTCAAGCACAAGCTTAAGATGCTCCAGGTGCTCCTCGCGTGTCTTAGAGTAGACCAGGATGTCGTCCAAGTAGCAAACGACGAACCTGTCGATATACGGTCTGAACATGCGATCCATGACCGCCTGAAACGTGTTGTACCACGCGTCACTTTTCCTAAGCTCTGCTAGAGTTGCACCCACCATCGCTCTGTCACCACGTCACCCTGTCGTACGTGGATGCACGGAGCGATACGGCACCGTCGTACACGGAATGGTACGGCACTGTCGTACGTGGACGCGCGGAGCGGTATGGCACTATCGTACGGTACGGCAGCACGGTACGATGGTACAACACTATCGTACGGTACAGCAACACGGTACGACTGTACGGCACTATCGTACTTGGATCGGTACGGCACTGTCGTACGTGGACGCGGGGAGCGGTACGGCAATGATGACGTCAGCTGTCGTACGTGGACGCGGGGAGCGATACGGCAATGATGACGTCACTGTCGTACGTGGACGCGGGGAGCGGTACGGCAATGATGACGTCACTGTCGTACGTGGACGCGGGGAGCAATACGGCAATGATGACGTCACTGTCGTACGTGGACGCGGGGAGCAATACGGCAATGATGACGTCACTGTCGTACGTGGACGCGGGGAGCGGTACGGCACAGATGACGTCGGCTGTCGTACGTGGACACTGTGGAGCGATACGGCACTGATGACGTCACCCCTGTCGTACGTGGACGCTTGGAGTAGTACGGCAGCGGGCGCGACGCGATCGCACGCATGTCACGCAGCACGTCGCACCGCACACGTTAGGCGCACTGGCTAAGGGCACAAGCAATCCGCAAAGAGCATATCGCCTAATGCACTGTGCACAACGCTGCAAGCATACGTTGCGTGATCGGTATCGCGAGAAGTGCGCATGGTCCGGCGACTTGGTCGCGGACGATCTAGAATGCATGAGGCATCGCATATCAATGCGCACTCACGATAACACGTGCATTATGCATACGCGCGCGCTCGAGCATGATAATGCGGGTGTACCTTGAGGTCGCGAGGCAATGGCTCGAGCGATGCGGCGCGTCGAATGCAACACTACGCGCGATGGCGTAGTCGGCACCTTTACGCGAGTACAGAACATTGCATTATTGCTATGACGGCTTATATAGCAATATCCGCACGCGGGATCACGGTAGTACACTTACTACTTGCAGATCTCTTGTACCGTGAGCCGTCGCTGCGAGTATATCTGCTATGCTCATTGACGGCCTAAGTGAGAATCGCTACGCGAGCATTTCGATTAACGTTTATATAAGCTAACCGCGCTTTGGTTGAGCTTACACCTTTTATGTCGCTTATGGCCGTATTTCTTGGATAAGCCCGAGCACCGATTTGCATCAGTTAGATGATGATTGCCTCGGCTAGGCACTGATAGCCTATCACGTCATCTACGCCTGTCTTGGAATAAACGTTGTAACTCCTTGCATCGAAGACTTCCGCTGCCTCGATTGGTACGTTCCGATTTAATCGAGCATGATGCACTAAGCCTGGTTCTCCGCAGAATCAATGGGCGATTATGAGGAGTGATACAACAAAACGTCGCAGGGGTATTAGTCAACCCGAACGACAAGACCGTGTACTCGAAATGACCAAAGGGCGTCCGAAAAGCGGTTTTCGGCACATCAGACGCAGCGATGCGAATCTGATTGTATCCCTGTTGCAAGTCGATCGAGCTGAAGTAGGCCGAGCCCTTTAGCTTATCGAGCAGGTCGTCCACGCGCGGCAATGGGTAACGGTTTTTGACCGTCGTTGCATTCAACCCCCTGTAATCAATGCACATGCGCAAGCTCCCATCCTTCTTACCGACAAACAGAATCGGCGCAGAGTACGGAGATGTGCTGGGGTGAATCATACCCTTTGCGAGCAGATCGGTTACCTGGCGCTTCACCTCGTCCAACTCCAGAGGACTTAACCTGTACATAGGCCGTGAAACAGGCTGAGCGCCGGGTATGAGTGGGATGGTATGGTCCACGGGACGCAAAGGAGGAAGCCCAGGTACGTCACGAAAAACGTCTGCGTACCCTGTGAGCAAGGCCTCAACCTCAGGATCCAAAGAAGACTGGGCGGTGGTCGCATTCAAATGCAACCTAGGCCTCACAAGCAGTCCGTGGGCACCCTTCCGGATCATCCGGATGGCCTCCTTACGCCCGACCGGCTTGGGTTCAGCACGCTGCCCCATGGCTTTCACAGCGTAGTTAACCACAGGCTCCGCTTCAGTCTTACCCCCCTCTGGCTCAACACTTGCAAACGGCACGAAGGGTACTTTGCACGACAGAGTCCCCTTACGAAGGCGAAGGGTTCCAGACTCTAGGTCAATGCCGGCCCCATACTGCCGTAATGTTGAGGACCCCAGTATATATGTCGCAGCATCAGTCAGCCCACGCAACACATAAGGTTGGGTCGTAATACGCAGAGGACCTATACACAGGCGAAGGGTGACCCTGCCCAATATGGGTTGCTTACCCCCATCCGGGAAGGTAACCTGCGACCATTCCGACGACTGTGGGCACAGACCCAATGCATTCACCTCTGCCGATGAGATGAAGTCGTCCCTGGCGCCAGTATCGATGAGCGCCTTCAGGGTGCGACCAGCAAGATCGACCTGAATCAAGGGAACCCGATTGTCTGCCGGTACCGACTCTGCGGACGAAAGCAAGACGCTCAGGGCGGGTTCGAAACGTTCGGCAGAACCCTCAGAATGAGGTGCAGGAGATTCGTACCAAACGTCAACGGTGTAGGCCTGAACCGACAACGGCACAGGTGCACCTGCTACATCAACACCGTTATACAAAACAGTGCCCGGCTCGAACTGGCAGACTTTCCGCATACCCGTTAGCAATGTCGAAGCTTTTCTCCGACTATAAGCGGGTAGAAGGACGCAAGCGGCAGTGTCTGGACGTTGACGCCTACATCTCCTATAGAAGGTCAGCTGCACTGACAGCTCACGCAGAGATGAGGGGAGGAACAAGACGGTGTGACCTAACAAATCGATAGACGCCAGCGGCTTGCTCGGTGCGTACAGATTACACAGCGAGTCAAAACCAACACGTCCTGAGCGACCGTCGAGCGACAGTCGACGCCCAATCGCGCGCTCGATTTGTTCAAGGACCGAAGGCAACGGTGCCCTCACGGCTTGCCGCACTGACGACAACCGCCCACCCTCTAGTTCCGGCTTCCCAGGTGGAGTCCCCTCCGAACCATCCTGGGCAATCCCCTACTTCGGCCGCTGAGCCAAAGGCGGTAGCATCGGGCAATCCTTCGTAGGATGTTCCGCAGACGCGCATCTCAGGCAAACCTTCATGCTCTTCCGACGCTTAAGCTCGGAGTGCGTGCAACCCCATTTTTCCAACCAACCGTCGCTGGTGCGTTGTCGCTTCGTCTCGTTCTTAGCTTCGTGCGCAGCCGCAGCGGACGGTGAACCCCCTTTCCTCTTGCCCTTGGCTGGATCCGCGCGTTGACCTGCGCCGGTTGACCCTTTGCGGTTACCCAATCCGGAAGCGCCGCGAACGCCGTGACCGCGATCCGTACGAACGGTGGTCACTGCTGCCGTTGGCGTTCGACGCTCCGTTTCGGCCCCCTGGTCCATGGCCGCAGCGTCAGACGTCGGATCCTGCACTCGCATGGCATTAACACGAGGGACAGGTTTAATAGCACGCTGGCCAGCTAAGAGACGTTTCTCGACCCCTCGCGCAAAATGCACCAGTTCCTCATAGGACCCAAAGTCCTTCCCCGCCAAGTCCGTGGCACACTGTTGCGCCAGGACCTCAGACAATCCACGCTGAAACCAAAAGATGCGTTCGTCCTCCGTCAGGTTACCGATGGGCGTGATCAGGGCCTTGAAGCGCGACTGGTACGCAGGTACTGTTTCATCATGGCGCATGCGATATGTGCCAGATGCTAACGTACTGCGAGCCTCAGCGCTAAGCGGTTGAACCTCAGGAGCAAAGCGCGCAAGCAAGGCACGAGCCAACTCCTCAAACGTGTATGTCTGCCTTGCCATTGTCCACTGATCGTACCATGTCTTCACCACACCCGCGAGGGTGTTCCCGACGAACAGACATTTCACAGGGTCACGATCACCACCACGGACCAGTCGCAAGTACACGCGGACATCACGCAGATATGCAGGAGTTGTATCTGCAATGCTACGCTCAGCATTCTTATGTTTCGCATCGTGCGGGATGTCTAATTTCGGGACAGGAAGCGACAGTTTTATCACCTCTCCTTCGTCGTCAGATTGACCTTGACGAGGTGGTGCAGCAGACGGACCCCTCTGCTCCTCGCGTCCAACGGGGCCTGCTTCGGCTGCCGTGACAGGAACAGTCGGATGGACAGGAGTCCGTGGGTCTAGTAGCGCAGGGGGATCTCGGACACCGTCAACAACATGCGTGTATGGGCCCCTCCGAGATGTCTCAGGAACGACGGACGTGTCGGCACGACCGTCCCCCACTACTAACCCTACATCACCGCTACCAGATGCCATGGTAAATCGGCGACTGACCGGTCACAACCTCGTGCGATAAAGGCACTCTCACACAGGTATCGGTCGAGCGACAATCAGACGGTTTTTAAGCCTACCGACGGAAAGCCCTCCCTGCAGATACAGCAAGTATCCGTCCAAAGAGTCTCGCACTTCGCGCGTGCGCGCAATAAGCGCCCGCAACTGATCCGGACTCGGATTCGAATCAGTCGATGCAGCGGCGAGTGAGACTCGATTCGATTCACCTGCGGCTCAGAAGCACGTACTTCGAACAGGCAAAACGAATGGCAATGCAAGAGCAGCAAGGCAATTACAGACCAGAGGCGGCCGCGGCCATCACAGCTCGGCCAAGCTCCTCCGCGAATGTATCCAAAGGACTAAGATTGCCATCGCTGACTCCAGCCATGTAAATGATCTACTCACGGAAGAGATCAGGGTGAGACAACAGGCCGTGAACGAACCTTACGTCTCGCTACCAAATTTGTTGTATCACTCCTCATAATCGCCCATTGATTCTGCGAAGAACCAGGCTTAGTGCATCGTGCTCGATTATATCAGAACGTACCAATCGAGGCAGCGGAAGTCTTCGATGCAAGGAGTTACAACGTATATTCCAAGACAGGCGTAGATGACGTGATAGGCTATCAGTGCCTAGCCGATGCAAGGGTAACGTCGTCGGCAACGACACGCTTTAGCTCTTCGAACGCCAGCTGACACTCGGGCGTCCATGCACTAGGCGACTCGAAAGCTCCCTTACGCGTCAAATCAGTGAGCGGGGCCGCAAGGACAGAGTACTGCTTGATGAACTTACGGAAATAGTTGGTCAAGCCAAGGAAGCTACGAAGCTCCTGAAGGTTCCGAGGCGCTGGCCAATCGCGAACCACAGCTACCTTCCGCGGGTCCATCTTGACGCCAGTGGCCGACACAATGTGGCCCAAGTACTCCACCTGAGGCTGCGCCCAAAAGCATTTGGCACGCTTAGCAAACAGTTGCTCCCGCCTCAACACCTCAAGCACAAGCTTAAGATGCTCCAGGTGCTCCTCGCGTGTCTTGGAGTAGACCAGGATGTCGTCCAAGTAGCAAACGACGAACCTGTCGATATACGGTCTGAACATGCGATCCATGACCGCCTGAAACGTGTTGTACCACGCGTCACTTTTCCTAAGCTCTGCTAAAGTTGCACCCACCATCGCTCTGTCACCACGTCACCCTGTCGTACGTGGATGCACGGAGCGATACGGCACCGTCGTACACGGAATGGTACGGCACTGTCGTACGTGGACGCGCGGAGCGGTATGGCACTATCGTACGGTACGGCAGCACGGTACGATGGTACAACACTATCGTACGGTACAGCAACACGGTACGACTGTACGGCACTATCGTACTTGGATCGGTACGGCACTGTCGTACGTGGACGCGGGGAGCGGTACGGCAATGATG
This sequence comes from Volvox reticuliferus, assembly GCA_019650235.1. Lineage (NCBI taxonomy): Eukaryota > Viridiplantae > Chlorophyta > Chlorophyceae > Chlamydomonadales > Volvocaceae > Volvox > Volvox reticuliferus. The sequence continues at coordinate 1,176,778 of BNCP01000013.1, read as the reverse complement.
ACGTCAGCTGTCGTACGTGGACGCGGGGAGCGATACGGCAATGATGACGTCACTGTCGTACGTGGACGCGGGGAGCGGTACGGCAATGATGACGTCACTGTCGTACGTGGACGCGGGGAGCGGTACGGCAATGATGACGTCACTGTCGTACGTGGACGCGGGGAGCAATACGGCAATGATGACGTCACTGTCGTACGTGGACGCGGGGAGCGGTACGGCACAGATGACGTCGGCTGTCGTACGTGGACACTGTGGAGCGATACGGCACTGATGACGTCACCCCTGTCGTACGTGGACGCTTGGAGTAGTACGGCAGCGGGCGCGACGCGATCGCACGCATGTCACGCAGCACGTCGCACCGCACACGTTAGGCGCACTGGCTAAGGGCACAAGCAATCCGCAAAGAGCATATCGCCTAATGCACTGTGCACAACGCTGCAAGCATACGTTGCGTGATCGGTATCGCGAGAAGTGCGCATGGTCCGGCGACTTGGTCGCGGACGATCTAGAATGCATGAGGCATCGCATATCAATGCGCACTCACGATAACACGTGCATTATGCATACGCGCGCGCTCGAGCATGATAATGCGGGTGTACCTTGAGGTCGCGAGGCAATGGCTCGAGCGATGCGGCGCGTCGAATGCAACACTACGCGCGATGGCGTAGTCGGCACCTTTACGCGAGTAAAGAACATTGCATTATTGCTATGACGGCTTATATAGCAATATCCGCACGCGGGATCACGGTAGTACACTTACTACTTGCAGATCTCTTGTACCGTGAGCCGTCGCTGCGAGTATATCTGCTATGCTCATTGACGGCCTAAGTGAGAATCGCTACGCGAGCATTTCGATTAACGTTTATATAAGCTAACCGCGCTTTGGTTGAGCTTACACCTTTTATGTCGCTTATGGCCGTATTTCTTGGATAAGCCCGAGCACCGATTTGCATCGGTTAGATGATGATTGCCTCGGCTAGGCACTGATAGCCTATCACGTCATCTACGCCTGTCTTGGAATAAACGTTGTAACTCCTTGCATCGAAGACTTCCGCTGCCTCGATTGGTACGTTCCGATTTAATCGAGCATGATGCACTAAGCCTGGTTCTCCGCAGAATCAATGGGCGATTATGAGGAGTGATACAACAAAACGTCGCAGGGGTATTAGTCAACCCGAACGACAAGACTGTGTACTCGAAATGACCAAAGGGCGTCCGAAAAGCGGTTTTCGGCACATCAGACGCAGCGATGCGAATCTGATTGTATCCCTGTTGCAAGTCGATCGAGCTGAAGTAGGCCGAGCCCTTTAGCTTATCGAGCAGGTCGTCCACGCGCGGCAATGGGTAACGGTTTTTGACCGTCGTTGCATTCAACCCCCTGTAATCAATGCACATGCGCAAGCTCCCATCCTTCTTACCGACAAACAGAATCGGCGCAGAGTACGGAGATGTGCTGGGGTGAATCATACCCTTTGCGAGCAGATCGGTTACCTGGCGCTTCACCTCGTCCAACTCCAGAGGACTTAACCTGTCCATAGGCCGTGAAACAGGCTGAGCGCCGGGTATGAGTGGGATGGTATGGTCCACGGGAGGCAAAGGAGGAAGCCCAGGTACGTCACGAAAAACGTCTGCGTACCCTGTGAGCAAGGCCTCAACCTCAGGATCCAAAGAAGACTGAGCGGTGGTCGCATTCAAATGCAACCTAGGCCTCACAAGCAGTCCGTGGGCACCCTTCCGGATCATCCGGATGGCCTCTTTACGCCCGACTGGCTTGGGTTCAGCACGCTGCCCCATGGCTTTCACAGCGTAGTTAACCACAGGCTCCACTTCAGCCTTACCCCCCTCTGGCTCAACACTTGCAAATGGCACGAAGGGTACTTTGCACGACAGAGTCCCCTTACGAAGGCGAAGGGTTCCAGACTCTAGGTCAATGCCGGCCCCATACTGCCGTAATGTTGAGGACCCCAGTATATATGTCGCAGCATCAGTCAGCCCACGCAACACATAAGGTTGGGTCGTAATACGCAGAGGACCTATACACAGGCGAAGGGTGACCCTGCCCAATATGGGTTGCTTACCCCCATCCGGGAAGGTAACCTGCGACCATTCCGACGACTGTGGGCACAGACCCAATGCATTCACCTCTGCCGATGAGATGAAGTCGTCCCTGGCGCCAGTATCGATGAGCGCCTTCAGGGTGCGACCAGCAAGATCGACCTGAATCAAGGGAACCCGATTGTCTGCCGGTACCGACTCTGCGGACGAAAGCAAGACGCTCAGGGCGGGTTCGAAACGTTCGGCAGAACCCTCAGAATGAGGTGCAGGAGATTCGTACCAAACGTCAACGGTGTAGGCCTGAACCGACAACGGCACAGGTGCACCTGCTACATCAACACCGTTATACAAAACGGTGCCCGGCTCGAACTGGCAGACTTTCCACATACCCGTTAGCAATGTCGAAGCTTTTCTCCGACTATAAGCGGGTAGAAGGACGCAAGCGGCAGTGTCTGGACGTTGACGCCTACATCTCCTATAGAAGGTCAGCTGCACTGACAGCTCACGCAGAGATGAGGGGAGGAACAAGACGGTGTGACCTAACAAATCGATAGACGCCAGCGGCTTGCTCGGTGCGTACAGATTACACAGCGAGTCAAAACCAACACGTCCTGAGCGACCGTCGAGCGACAGTCGACGCCCAATCGCGCGCTCGATTTGTTCAAGGACCGAAGGCAACGGTGCCCTCACGGCTTGCCGCACTGACGACAACCGCCCACCCTCTAGTTCCGGCTTCCCAGGTGGAGTCCCCTCCGAACCATCCTGGGCAATCCCCTACTTCGGCCGCTGAGCCAAAGGCGGTAGCATCGGGCAATCCTTCGTAGGATGTTCCGCAGACGCGCATCTCAGGCAAACCTTCATGCTCTTCCGACGCTTAAGCTCGGAGTGCGTGCAACCCCATTTTTCCAACCAACCGTCGCTGGTGCGTTGTCGCTTCGTCTCGTTCTTAGCTTCGTGCGCAGCCGCAGCGGACGGTGAACCCCCTTTCCTCTTGCCCTTGGCTGGATCCGCGCGTTGACCTGCGCCGGTTGACCCTTTGCGGTTACCCAATCCGGAAGCGCCGCGAACGCCGTGACCGCGATCCGTACGAACGGTGGTCACTGCTGCCGTTGGCGTTCGACGCTCCGTTTCGGCCCCCTGGTCCATGGCCGCAGCGTCAGACGTCGGATCCTGCACTCGCATGGCATTAACACGAGGGACAGGTTTAATAGCACGCTGGCCAGCTAAGAGACGTTTCTCGACCCCTCGCGCAAAATGCACCAGTTCCTCATAGGACCCAAAGTCCTTCCCCGCCAAGTCCGTGGCACACTGTTGCGCCAGGACCTCAGACAATCCACGCTGAAACCAAAAGATGCGTTCGTCCTCCGTCAGGTTACCGATGGGCGTGATCAGGGCCTTGAAGCGCGACTGGTACGCAGGTACTGTTTCATCATGGCGCATGCGATATGTGCCAGATGCTAACGTACTGCGAGCCTCAGCGCTAAGCGGTTGAACCTCAGGAGCAAAGCGCGCAAGCAAGGCACGAGCCAACTCCTCAAACGTGTATGTCTGCCTTGCCATTGTCCACTGATCGTACCATGTCTTCGCCACACCCGCGAGGGTGTTCCCGACGAACAGACATTTCACAGGGTCACGATCACCACCACGGACCAGTCGCAAGTACACGCGGACATCACGCAGATATGCAGGAGTTGTATCTGCAATGCTACGCTCAGCATTCTTATGTTTCGCATCGTGCGGGATGTCTAATTTCGGGACAGGAAGCGACAGTTTTATCACCTCTCCTTCGTCGTCAGATCGACCTTGACGAGGTGGTGCAGCAGACGGACCCCTCTGCTCCTCGCGTCCAACGGGGCCTGCTTCGGCTGCCGTGACAGGAACAGTCGGATGGACAGGAGTCCGTGGGTCTAGTAGCGCAGGGGGATCTCGGACACCGTCAACAACATGCGTGTATGGGCCCCTCCGAGATGTCTCAGGAACGACGGACGTGTCGGCACGACCGTCCCCCACTACTAACCCTACATCACCGCTACCAGATGCCATGGTAAATCGGCGACTGACCGGTCACAACCTCGTGCGATAAAGGCACTCTCACACAGGTATCGGTCGAGCGACAATCAGACGGTTTTTAAGCCTACCGACGGAAAGCGCTCCCTGCAGATACAGCAAGTATCCGTCCAAAGAGTCTCGCACTTCGCGCGTGCGTGCAATAAGCGCCCGCAACTGATCCGGACTCGGATTCGAATCAGTCGATGCAGCGGCGAGTGAGACTCGATTCGATTCACCTGCGGCTCAGAAGCACGTACTTCGAACAGGCAAAACGAATGGCAATGCAAGAGCAGCAAGGCAATTACAGACCAGAGGCGGCCGCGGCCATCACAGCTCGGCCAAGCTCCTCCGCGAATGTATCCAAAGGACTAAGATTGCCATCGCTGACTCCAGCCATGTAAATGATCTACTCACGGAAGAGATCAGGGTGAGACAACAGGCCGTGAACGAACCTTACGTCTCGCTACCAAATTTGTTGTATCACTCCTCATAATCGCCCATTGATTCTGCGAAGAACCAGGCTTAGTGCATCGTGCTCGATTATATCAGAACGTACCAATCGAGGCAGCGGAAGTCTTCGATGCAAGGAGTTACAACGTATATTCCAAGACAGGCGTAGATGACGTGATAGGCTATCAGTGCCTAGCCGAGGCAATCATCATCTAACCGATGCAAATCGGTGCTCGGGCTTATCCAAGAAATGCGACCATAAGCGACATAAAAGGTGTAACCTTAACCAAAGCGCGGTTAGCTTGTCTTAGCGCCAATCGTTATGATTGCGTATTAATGCACGCGTATTTCTCACTTAGGCCGTCAATGAGCATAGCAGATATACTCGCAGCGACGGCTTGCGGTACAGAGATCTGCAAGTAGTAAGTGTACTACCGTGATCCCGTGTGCGGATATTGCTATATAAGCCGTCATAGCAATAATGCAATGTTCTTTACTCGCGTAAAGGTGCCGACTACGCCATCGCGCGTAGTGTTGCATTCGACGCGCTGCATCGCTCGAGCCATTGCCTCGCGACCTTGGAGTACGCTCGCATTATCTTGCTCGAGCGCGCGCGTATGCATGGTGCACGTGTTATTGTTAGTGCGCATTGATATGTGATGCCTCATGCATTTTAGATCGTCCGCGACCAAGTCACCGGACTATGCGCACTTCTCGCGATACCGATCACGCAACGTATGCTTGTAGCGTTGTGCCCAGTGCATTAGGCGATATGCTCTTTGCGGGTTGCTTGTGCCCTTAGCCAGTGCACCTAATGCGTGCGGTGTGACGTGCTGCGTGACATGCGTGCGATCGCGTCGCGCCTGCTGCCGTACTGCTCCAAGCGTCCACGTACGACAGGGGTGACGTCATCGTTGCCGTATCGCTCCACAGCGTCCACGTACGACAGCTGACGACATCAGTGCCGTATCGCTCCGCGCGTCCACATACGACAGTTGACGTCATCAGTGCCGTATCGCTCCGCGCGTCCACATACGACAGTGTCGTACCATTCCATGTACGACAGTGCCGTATCGCTCCGCGCGTCCACGTCCGACAGTGTCGTACCACTCCATGTATGACAGTGCCGTATCGCTCCGCGCGTCCACGTACGACAGTGTCGTGGTGCCGTGCGCGACATAGCGATGGTGGGTGCAACTCTAACAGAGCTTAGGCAAAGTGACGCGTGGTACAACACTTCTTTCTCGTGAAGGCGATCGGTCGCCCTTCCTGCAACAGTACAGCGCCGCTCCCATACAACGAAGCATCCGAAAACACTTCGACACGAAACGGCAACGAGTAGTCGGGGAATGCAAGGGTAACGTCGTCGGCAACGACACGTTTCAGCTCTTCGAACGCCAGCTGACATTCGGGCGTCCAGGCACTAGGCGAATCGAAAGCTCCCTTACGCGTCAAATCAGTGAGCGGGGCCGCAAGGACAGAGTACTGCTTGATGAACTTACGGAAATAATTGGTCAAGCCGAGGAAGCTACGAAGCTCCTGAAGGTTCCGAGGCGCTGGCCAATCACGAACCACAGCTACCTTCCGTGGGTCCATCTTGACGCCAGTGGCCGACACAATGTGGCCCAAGTACTCCACCTGAGGCTGCGCCCAAAAGCATTTGGCACGCTTCGCAAACAATTGCTCCCGCCTCAACACCTCAAGCACAAGCTTAAGATGCTCCAGATGCTCCTCGCGCGTTTTGGAGTAGACCAGGACGTCGTCCAAGTAGCAAACGACGAACCTGTCGATATACGGTCTAAACATGCGATCCATGACCGCCTGAAACGTCGCAGGGGCATTGGTCAACCCGAACGACAAGACCGTGTACTCGAAGTGACCAAAGGGCGTCCGAAAAGCAGTTTTCGGCACATCAGACGCAGCGATGCGAATCTGATTGTATCCCTGTTGCAAGTCAATCGAGCTGAAATAAGCTGAGCCCTTCAGCTTATCGAGCAGGTCGTCCACGCCCGGCAATGGGTAACGGCTTTTGACCGTCGTCGCATTCAACCCCCTGTAATCAATGCACATGCGCAAGCTCCCATCCTTCTTACCGACAAACAGAATCGGCGCAGAGTACGGAGATGTGCTGGGGCGAATCATACCCTTTGCGAGCAGATCGGTTACCTGGCGCTTCACCTCGTCCAACTCCAGAGGACTTAACCTGTCCATAGGCCGTGAAACAGGCTGAGCGCCGGGTATGAGTGGGATGGTATGGTCCACGGGAGGCAAAGGAGGAAGCCCAGGTACGTCACGAAAAACGTCTGCGTACCCTGTGAGCAAGGCCTCAACCTCAGGATCCAAAGAAGACTGAGCGGTGGTCGCATTCAAATGCAACCTAGGCCTCACAAGCAGTCCGTGGGCACCCTTCCGGATCATCCGGATGGCCTCTTTACGCCCGACTGGCTTGGGTTCAGCACGCTGCCCCATGGCTTTCACAGCGTAGTTAACCACAGGCTCCACTTCAGCCTTACCCCCCTCTGGCTCAACACTTGCAAACGGCACGAAGGGTACTTTGCACGACAGAGTCCCCTTACGAAGGCGAAGGGTTCCAGACTCTAGGTCAATGCCGGCCCCATACTGCCGTAATGTTGAGGACCCCAGTATATATGTCGCAGCATCAGTCAGCTCGCGCAACACATAAGGTTGGGTCGTAATACGCAGAGGACCTATACACAGGCGAAGGGTGACCCTGCCCAATATGGGTTGCTTACCCCCATCCGCGAGGGTAACCTGCGACCATTCCGACGACTGTGGGCACAGACCCAATGCATTCACCTCTGCCGATGAGATGAAGTCGTCCCTGGCGCCAGTATCGACGAGCGCCTTCAGGGTGCGACCAGCAAGATCGACCTGAATCAAGGGAACCCGATTGTCTGCCGGTACCGACTCTGCGGACGAAAGCAAGACGCTCAGGGCGGGTTCGAAACGTTCGGCAGAACCCTCAGGATGAGGTGCAGGAGATTCGTACCAAACGTCAACGGTGTAGGCCTGAACCGACAGCAGCACAGGTGCACCTGCTACATCAACACCGTTATACAAAACGGTGCCCGGCTCGAACTGGCAGACTTTCCGCATACCCGTTAGCAATGTCGAAGCTTTTCGCCGACTATAAGCGGGTAGAAGGACGCAAGCGGCAGTGTCTGGACGTTGACGCCTACATCTCCTATAGAAGGTCAGCTGCACTGACAGCTCACGCAGAGATGAGGGGAGGAACAAGACGGTGTGACCTAACAAATCGATAGACGCCAGCGGCTTGCTCGGTGCGTACAGATTACACAGCGAGTCAAAACCAACACGTCCTGAGCGACCGTCGAGCGACAGTCGACGCCCAATCGCGCGCTCGATTTGTTCAAGGACCGAAGGCAACGGTGCCCTCACGGCTTGCCGCACTGACGACAACCGCCCACCCTCTAGTTCCGGCTTCCCAGGTGGAGTCCCCTCCGAACCATCCTGGGCAATCCCCTACTTCGGCCGCTGAGCCAAAGGCGGTAGCATCGGGCAATCCTTCGTAGGATGTTCCGCAGACGCGCATCTCAGGCAAACCTTCATGCTCTTCCGACGCTTAAGCTCGGAGTGCGTGCAACCCCATTTTTCCAACCAACCGTCGCTGGTGCGTTGTCGCTTCGTCTCGTTCTTAGCTTCGTGCGCAGCCGCAGCGGACGGTGAACCCCCTTTCCTCTTGCCCTTGGCCAGATCCGCGCGTTGACCTGCGCCGGTTGACCCTTTGCGGTTACCCAATCCGGAAGCGCCGCGAACGCCGTGACCGCGATCCGTACGAACGGTGGTCACTGCTGCCGTTGGCGTTCGACGCTCCGTTTCGGCCCCCTGGTCCATGGCCGCAGCGTCAGACGTCGGATCCTGCACTCGCATGGCATTAACACGAGGGACAGGTTTAATAGCACGCTGGCCAGCTAAGAGACGTTTCTCGACCCCTCGCGCAAAATGCACCAGTTCCTCATAGGACCCAAAGTCCTTCCCCGCCAAGTCCGTGGCACACTGTTGCGCCAGGACCTCAGACAATCCACGCTGAAACCAAAAGATGCGTTCGTCCTCCGTCAGGTTACCGATGGGCGTGATCAGGGCCTTGAAGCGCGACTGGTACGCAGGTACTGTTTCATCATGGCGCATGCGATATGTGCCAGATGCTAACGTACTGCGAGCCTCAGCGCTAAGCGGTTGAACCTCAGGAGCAAAGCGCGCAAGCAAGGCACGAGCCAACTCCTCAAACGTGTATGTCTGCCTTGCCATTGTCCACTGATCGTACCATGTCTTCACCACACCCGCGAGGGTGTTCCCGACGAACAGACATTTCACAGGGTCACGATCACCACCACGGACCAGTCGCAAGTACACGCGGACATCACGCAGATATGCAGGAGTTGTATCTGCAATGCTACGCTCAGCATTCTTATGTTTCGCATCGTGCGGGATGTCTAATTTCGGGACAGGAAGCGACAGTTTTATCACCTCTCCTTCGTCGTCAGATTGACCTTGACGAGGTGGTGCAGCAGACGGACCCCTCTGCTCCTCGCGTCCAACGGGGCCTGCTTCGGCTGCCGTGACAGGAACAGTCGGATGGACAGGAGTCCGTGGGTCTAGTAGCGCAGGGGGATCTCGGACACCGTCAACAACATGCGTGTATGTATGGGCCCCTCCGAGATGTCTCAGGAACGACGGACGTGTCGGCACGACCATCCCCCACTACTAACCCTACATCACCCAACCTGACTTGTAAGGTCTTGGCCACACCGCTGCGATTGATCTCGCAACAGGTTATGAGCCCCGCTGCGGTGGCCTAGTTTAGAGGAGTGCGTCGGCAGCTGTAGCCCTGCGACGACTGCCTGGAGGCCAGTGTGGACGACATCAACCGCCCAGGGTTGATCGCACAAGATCTGTGGATAACGCCTGGAGTTGCTTAGTCGGCCCAAGATCTGAGCCAGCGAGATGGGCAAAGATAAGTTGGCGGATCCTTTGGACTTGCACAATTACGACACGTGGTCATATCGTTTTGAGATGATGCTTGAGAGGATGCAGCTGCACCGCTGGATCAGGGAGAACCCCACGACGGACCAGGAGGTAACGGCATCAAGGTCGGTCAAGACAATCATGGTGCTGAACGTCAAGGACCACCACCTCCCGATCATCAGAGCAGCGGCGAATGCACGAGAGGCCTGGGAGAACCTTGCAGCCGTGTTTGCCTCAACAAGTGAATCCCGCAGGGCACAGCTGGTCGACGAGCTGTCCACCCTGAAGATGAAGCAGGGGGAGCCGTTGCCTGTGTACTTGGCGCGTGCCCGCAATCTGTACACGGACTTGGTGCAGGTTGGGCACCCAGTCGCGGAGCGGGGGTTGCATACCGTATGGTCGTCGGACTACCGGAGAAGTTCTCAATGGCCGTCACCAGCATGACCATCGCAGGCCAGGCGATGACTATGGACGGCGCAGGTGCGCAGCTGCTGGCATTTGAGAAGAGAATCAGTGGGGAGCAGGCTGCCAAGGAATCAGTCGCGTTCGTCGGGAGAGAACGTGGTGGCGCAGGAGGCGCCGGAAGTTCAAGAAGCGGCGGCAGGGGAGCACCATCTCGAGAAGGTGCCCCTGACCACGGCCACGCTAGGCGTGGAGAGAAGCAGTGCTGGAACTGCGGGGAGTTTGGGCACGTCTCGCGGCAGTGCCGAAGGCCGCGGATGCCTCAAGGTCAGAGCTATCAAACGCGGCCACAGGAGTGGCCGGATGCACGGCAATCCCGCCGTGATCACTGGAGCGGACATCAGACCACCACGGGCGAGTCCGGCGCGACATGGTCGGCTGACAGCCGTGGGATGAGGAGCCAAGAGAGCTCCGGAGGTAGACGGACAGATAAGCCCATGAGCTTTGCATATGTTGGCTTCGATGATGATGATAAGTTAGAGGGTTGGTTCATGGACTCGGGTGCATCCCACCACATCACCTACGACCCGAGTGAGCTAGTCCTTGTATGTGATATTCCGGAGCATGAGCGGTTCGACATTAAGGGGATGGGCGGCCAGGCCATTCGGCCCATTGCTTTTGGCGTCCTGAAGCTGACACCCGCTGTTAACCCGAACAATCAGGTCTCGATCAGCAGGGTTTATGTGGCACTGGACAGCTGCGTGAAAGTGCTGTCCGTTTCGGCCCTGGACAAGAAGGGTGCATCGGTTCGATTTGATGGGGGCTCAGTGGTGTGGTCCCAAGGTGAGCACACCGTCCTCACAGGGCGTCGTGCTGGCAACCTGTATAGGCTGGAGTGCAGCACTTACCGGAGCCAGGCAGGACAGAACGTTGCTGGGGTGGCACACACGCGTCAGATGAGTAAGGTAGAGGAGCTATGGCACCGTAGATATGGGCACATCGGCATGGGGCGCCTTGAGAGGCTCGTTAGGCAGGACATGGTGGTGGGCATTGACCTGGGGCAGCGCATAAGGCAGTCAGGTGTTTGTGAGCCATGCGTCTCTGCCAAGCAAACCCGCAATCCGCACCCCCCAACCGGCCATAAGGCAACCCGGCCGCTTGAGGTCATTCATTTGGATGTTTGTGGCCCAATGCCGGCAGAGTCCCCGAATGGATCCAGGTTCATGACAGTGCTAATGGACGATTGCACGTCGTTTTCTGCAGTTGCCTTTACCGCCACGAAGGCGGCGGTGAGAGAGAAGTTGGTGACGATGAGTGCCCAGCTTGAAAACACGTGTGGTTGCCGGGTTGTGGAGGTGAGGTCTGACCGAGGGGGTGAGTTTGTTAACTCCTCGCTGCAAGGATATTTTTGCTCTAGAGGGATTAGGCACGGTACTACCGTGGGGTACACGCCCGAACAGAACGGGACTGCTGAACGCCTCAACCGGACATTGCTAGAAAAGATGCGGGCCATGCTTAGTGATTCCGGCCTGCCACAACGCATGTGGGCGGAGGCAGCGTCCACCACCAACTACATTAGGAACATATCCCCTTTAGAGGGATCGTCATGCACACCATATGAGATGTTTGTTGGTCGGGTACCGGAGGTTGGCCACTTGCGTGTATTTGGCTGCACCGCATATGTCCACATCCCCAAGGTGAAGCGCAATAAGTTGGACCCCGTGAGCAGGAAGGGAACGTTGGTGGGGTACGCTGATGCGGGGCAGTATCGTGTGCTGTTTCCCGACGGTACCATATCTATTCACTCCGATGTGACATTTGATGAGGGGGTGCGTGGCTTTAGTGCGGCCACACCACCTGGCACCCGAAGCACCAGGCGCAACGACAAGGCTACGTGGGGAGACAAGGCATCTGAGTCCGACTCATCCGACGAGGATTTTGAACCGCGAGGCGGCGCTGGACCCGGCACATCAAACCATGGCGGCACAGCGTCAAACACACACGTCAGTGAGTCAGAAGGTGCAGATGGATCCGGCGCTGGCCCATCTGGGAGCGGAGCTGGCGGGTCTGGTCAGAACGCCACACAAACGACTACGCACCAACAGCCAACGGAGGATAGCAGCAGTGCCGAGGATGATGACGAGATGGACGAGGATGGCGCGGATGAACACCCCGATGGAGGGTTCGCCCAGCGCTACCCCGTCCGTGAGCGCAAGCGCCCATGCTACTGGTGGAATTACGATCGCTCTGTGCATGCGCGCATCAACATTGCCACCAAGATAAAAACGCCGGAGCCCGGGTCCTATGCAGAGGCGATCAACGGGCCCAACAGTCATGAATGGCGGCAGGCAATGAACGAGGAAATTGCCGCGCAGCTGGCAAATGGCACGTGGGAGCTGGGAATTCCCCCACCAGGCGCCAAGGTTATCCCGTGCAGATGGGTATTCAAGATCAAGTCCCACCCCGACGGGACTGTCGAGCGATATAAGGCGCGCCTAGTGGCAAAGGGCTTCACTCAGCGCGAGGGGGTGGATTTCAACGAAGTATTCGCTCCGACATCCCGGGGGACATCCTTCCGCACGCTGCTGGCTGTTGCAGCGGCACGTGGGCTCAAGGTCAACCAGCTAGACGTATCAACAGCATTCCTGAATGGCGAGCTGAAGGAGGAGATATGGATGCAGCAGCCACCAGGTTACGAATCAAAGGACCCTGGGGCGGCATGCCACCTACTTAGGTCCATCTACGGACTACGGCAGGCGTCCAGATGTTGGTACGACAAAATGAAAGTTAAGTTCGCCGAGATTGGCTTAATGCCATCTAAGTCCGACCCTGCCATGTTCGTGAAGGTAGACGAGAAGGGGGTGGTACTCGCGCTCGTGCACATGGACGACATGTGTATTGCAGCCAAGACTCAGGAGCTCGTAAATAAGATCAAGGCGGCTATTGGGGGACTGTTCAAGGTCCGCGACCTGGGGGAGATCAAGGTCTTTCTGGGCATGGAAGTGAAACGAGAGGAGAATGGTGACATTGTGCTCTCACAGGCGCAGTACGTTGAGCGGATCCTGAGGAAGTACGGCCTGCTGGAGGCCAAACCCAAGGGCACCCCCATGGCTTCAGGCGCTAAGATTGTGGGAGCCAGGACGAATGATGAGCCGATGGATGACCCCACACCTTTCAGAGCGTTAGTGGGAGAGCTAAATTACTTGGCGGTTAGCACTAGGCCTGACCTTGCCTATGCGCTCAGCGTGCTATCAAGATCCATGGCGAAACCAACTAAGTCCGCTATGGGAATGGCAAAAGGGGTCCTTCGTTACCTTGCAGGGACGAAGAAGATAGGTTTGAGGTTCCAGAAGATGCCTGAGGAGCACATGGACGGCTTTAGTGACTCCGACTGGGCAGGGGACTTGGACACCCGGCGATCTACCACCGGGTATGTTTTTAGGGTAAACGGCACTGCGGTGAGCTGGAGCAGCCAGCTGCAGCGCACAGTGGCAGCCTCGTCAGTGGAGGCGGAGTACCAGGCCCTATCTAGTGCGGTTCGTGAGGCCTTATGGATGAAGAAGCTGTGCGCGGACCTGGGAATGATGGATGGTGCAGTGATGATTATGGTGGACGCACAGGGGGCAATGGACCTGGGCAACAACCCCATCACATCGCCGCGCTCAAAGCACATCGACGTGCAGCATCACATGGTGCGGGAAAGGATAACGAGCGGTGAGGTGGTGCTGAAGTATTGCACCACGGAGCGGATGGTAGCGGACACCCTGACCAAAGCATTGGCCGAAGCCAAGTTCGTGTGGTGCCGAAAAGAGATGGGGCTAGACACCACTTAGAGCCACCAGGGGAGGCACCGAAGGGTAGTTTGCGAATGAGGCCGTTGCCTTAGCAGTAACACCCGCATGGCGCATAGTGCACCCACGTCTGTTCCGAGGGGGTGTGTTGCGATATTGCGGACCAGACATTGGAGCAGTTGCAGACCGGGAGTCGGCAAGTGGCCTGACTAGGCAAGCGCCACCGTTGGGTCACAACTGACGGAGGTTGGATCAACCGACATCGATTGGATCAGAGTGTGTCATGGGGTGTACATCGGGGTGTGGATCAGAGTGTGTCATGGGGTGTACATTGTACACTATTGTACTATTGTACATCAGAGTGTGTCTTATCCGCAGTACAGGGCGGATCAATTGGGCCCTACTGATTGATATAAATAGGGTGCTAGTTCAGTCCTATTTCACCACAATAAGCAATCCGCTGACTATCACCCAACCTGACTTGTAAGGTCTTGGCCACACCGCTGCGATTGATCTCGCAACAACAATCAGACGGTTTTTAAGCCTACCGACGGAAAGCGCTCCCTGCAGATACAGCAAGTACCCGTCCAAAGAGTCTCGCACTTCACGCGTGCGCGCAATAAGCGCCCGCAACTGATCCGGACTCGGATTCGAATCAGTCGATGCAGCGGCGAGTGAGACTCGATTCGATTCACCTGCGGCTCAGAAGCACGTACTTCGAACAGGCAAAACGAATGGCAATGCAAGAGCAGCAAGGCAATTACAGACCAGAGGCGGCCGCGGCCATCACAGCTCGGCCAAGCTCCTCCATGAATGTATCCAAAGGACTAAGATTGCCATCGCTGACTCCAGCCATGTAAATGATCTACTCACGGAAGAGATCAGGGTGAGACAACAGGCCGTGAACGAACCTTACGTCTCGCTACCAAATTTGTTGTATCACTCCTCATAATTGCCCATTGATTCTGCGAAGAACCAGGCTTAGTGCATCGTGCTCGATTATATCAGAACGTACCAATCGAGGCAGCGGAAGTCTTCGATGCAAGGAGTTACAACGTATATTCCAAGACAGGCGTAGATGACGTGATAGGCTATCAGTGCCTAGCCGAGGCAATCATCATCTAACCGATGCAAATCGGTGCTCGGGCTTATCCAAGAAATGCGACCATAAAAGGTGTAAGCTTAACCAAAGCGCGGTTAGCTTGTCTTAGCGCCAATCGTTATGATTGCATATTAATGCACACGTATTTCTCACTTAGGCCGTCAATGAGCATAGCAGATATACTCGCAGCGACGGCTCGCGGTACAGAGATCTGCAAGTAGTAAGTATACTACCGTGATCCCGCGTGCGGATATTGCTATATAAGCCGTCATAGCAATAATGCAATGTTCTTTACTCGCGTAAAGGTGCCGACTATGCCATCGCGCGTAGTGTGTTGTATCACTCCTCATAATCGCCCATTGATTCTGCGGAGAACCAGGCTTAGTGCATCATGCTCGATTATATCGGAACGTACCAATCGAGGCAGCGGAAGTCTTCGATGCAAGGAGTTACAACGTATATTCCAAGACAGGCGTAGATGACGTGATAGGCTATCAGTGCCTAGCCGAGGCAATCATCATCTAACCGATGCAAATCGGTGCTCGGGCTTATCCAAGAAATACGGCCATAAGCGACATAAAAGGTGTAAGCTCAACCAAAGCGCGGTTAGCTTGTCTTAGCGCCAATCGTTATGATTGCGTATTAATGCACACGTATTTCTCATGCTTAGGCCGTCAATGAGCATAGCAGATATACCCGCAGCGACGGCTCGCGGTACAAGAGATCTGCAAGTAGTAAGTGTACTACCGTGATCCCCCGTGCGGATATTGCTATATAAGCCGTCATAGCAATAATGCAATGTTCTTTACTCGCGTAAAGGTGCCGACTACGCCATCGCGCGTAGTGTTGCATTCGACGCGCCGCATCGCTCGAGCCATTGCCTCGCGACCTCAAGGTGCGCTCGCCTTATCACGCTCGTGCGCGCGCGTATGCATAATGCACGTGTTATCGTTAGTGCGCGTTGATATGCGGTGCCTCATGCATTCTAGATCGTCCGCGACCAAGTCGCCGGACCATGCGCACTTCTCACGATACCGATCACGCAACGTATGCTTGCAGCGTTGTGCACGATGCATTAGGCGATATGCTATTTGCGGGTTGCTTGTGCCCTTAGCTAGTGCGCCTAACGTGTGAGGTGCGACGTGCTGCGTGACATGCGTGCGATCGCGTCGCGCCCGCTGCCGTACTCCAAGCGTCCACGTACGACAGGGGTGACGTCATCAGTGTCGTATCGCTCCGCGTATCCACGTACGACAGCTGACGTCATCGGTGCCGTACCGCTCCCCGCATCCACGTACGACAGCTGACATCATCGGTGCCGTACCGCTCCGCGTATCCACGTACGACAGCTGACGTCATCGGTGCCGTACCGCTCCCCGCGTCCACGTACGACAGTGACGTCATCATTGCCGTATCGCTCCGCGCGTCCACGTACGACAGTGCCGTACCATTCCGTGTACGACGGTGCCGTATCGCTCCGCGCATCCACGTACGACAGGGTGACGTGGTGTCGTGCGCGATAGAGCGATGGTGGGTGCAACTCTAGCAGAGCTTAGGCAAAACGACGCGTGGTACAACAATTATTCCCCCCCCCCATAGGCAGCGTCCTCGCTGCCGCTCAGGCGACCAGAGCTACTGAGATTGCGTGGCACGCAACCTAGCCTCTTCGAGGATGGGCGCCATCTCCGGGGAGAAATTGCGCGCAGGTTCCCACGAGTTGTGCTCACTTGAGTAGTCTGTCCACTTGACCAAGTACTCGTGCACGGTGCGCTTGCGCCGGTGTCTACCCACACGTCGAGTGTGGTAGTCCAAGATGCGCTCCACATCGTACACCTTCTGTTTGCCTGCGACCCAAGTCTCAGGACCTGGTTCGACTGCTGCAGGGGTATCAGTGGTGACAGGCGCGGGCTCCGTGCCACGATACGGACGAACAAGTGACACATGGAACGTAGGGTGGATGTTCATGTTAGAGGGCAACGCGAGCTCGACAGCTGCGTTCCCTACCATGCGCACAACGGGGTACGGACCAATCCAACGGGGCAAAAGCTTACGGGACCCCTCGGCAAAGGAACGCAGGTTCTTAGTGCTCAGCAGAACCATCTGTCCTTCCGAAAAGACCACGTCCCGCTTGGACTTGTTGTAGTACTCCGTTGCTCGTTGCTGCGCCGCGTCCAAACACGACTTCGCGTCTGTCGTTCGGGATAGAAACGTCTTGGCAAAGGTCTTAGCCGCAGGGACATACACCTCCAGCTCACGCCACACAGGTAGCGCCGGGTGAAACCCATAAGTCAGGAAGAACGGGCTTTGACCTGTCGACCGATTAACAGCGTTGTTAATCGCAAACTCTGCCGCAGTTAGGTAAGTATCCCAAACGAGAGGCGTGCGACCAGCAAAGTTGCGCAACATATCCCCCAGTGTGCGATTCGTGCGTTCGGTCTGGCCGTCAGACTGCGGGTGGTATGCTGTACTCAGGTTAACCCGCATGCCCACAAGCTTGCAGAGCGCTTCCCAAAACTTAGACGTGAACTGACCGCCACGGTCCGAGACCACGTTCTTAGGGACGCCGTGCAACCGAACCACATTATCGAAAAACAGGCGTGCAGTCTGCTCAGCAGTGCAGGTCGACGTGGTAGGTGCAAGGTGAACCATCTTAGTCAAACGGTCTACCATGACAAGCATCGAGTCGTATCCCCCCTCAGTTTTGGGCAGCGCGACCACGAAGTCCATGGAAACACTTTCCCAAGGCGCGTCAGGGACAGGCAATGGTTGCAGCAACCCGTGGCCCCTACCGGACAAAGCCTTGTTGCGCTGGCACAAACTGCATGTCTGCACGAAGTTCTCGGCATCTCTCGCCAGACGAGACCACCAGAACGAGCGTCGCACCAACTCGACCAGCCGTGTGCTACCTGGGTGTCCTGCCAACGGGTCCTCATGGAAACGGGAAATGTAGTAGTCGTACACTCTAGCACAATATAGATGTGCAGATACACGCCATCAACATCTCGAGAGGCCTTTGCGGCTCTCAACTACTACAGGAAAGGATGTCGCGACGAAGGGAATCGTCGTTAGGCACGACGATCTGAGTCGTCGATCCTTCCACCCGTAGCAAAAGACCATTCTGCTTGCGTAGGTGCTCGACATTGCTAGGCGAAGCAAACCAGGAGTCGCCTGCATAGGCAGCCTTCAAGCGAACCGCGAGGTCTGAGGACAGAGGCACGTCCGGGGTCTGTGGGCGTTGGACAGGCGCCGCCAAGATCGCAGCATGTAGCGACGGATGTCGACTGAGAGCGTCGGCGATGTTAATCCGGCCGGCAACGTGCTCCCAGGTGCAGTCAAACCGTGCGAGGTACTCCATCCACCTCGCTTGACGCCGGTTCAACGTAGGGACGCTTTGTAAAAACGTCAGGGGCTTGTGGTCAGTCTTAAGGGTGAAGGGCCGTCCCTCTAGGTAACAACGCCACTCCTTAAGCGCGTGCAAGACCGCTAGCAGCTCCTGTTCCCCTGTAGTGTAACGGGTTTCTGCGCCCGTAAACTTCTTACTCGTGAAGGCGATCGGTCGCCCTTCCTGCAACAGTACAGCGCCGCTCCCATACAACGAAGCATCCGAAAACACTTCGACACGAAACGGCAACGAGTAGTCGGGGAACGCGAGGGTAACGTCGTCGGCAACGACACGCTTTAGCTCTTCGAACGCCAGCTGACATTCGGGCGTCCAGGCACTAGGCGAATCGAAAGCTCCCTTACGCGTCAAATCAGTGAGCGGGGCCGCAAGGACAGAGTACTGCTTAATGAACTTACGGAAATAATTGGTCAAGCCGAGGAAGCTACGAAGCTCCTGAAGGTTCCGAGGCGCTGGCCAGTCGCGAACCACAGCTACCTTCCGTGGGTCCATCTTGACGCCGATGGCCGACAGAATGTGGCCCAAGTACTCCACCTGAGGCTGCGCCCAAAAGCACTTGGCACGCTTAGCAAACAGTTGCTCCCGCCTCAACACCTCAAGCACAAGCTTAAGATGCTCCAGATGCTCCTCGCGCGTCTTGGAGTAGACCAGGATGTCGTCCAAGTAGCAAACGACGAACCTGTCGATGTACGGTCTAAACATGCGATCCATGACCGCCTGAAACGTCGCAGGGGCATTAGTCAACCCGAACGACAAGACCGTGTACTCGAAGTGACCAAAGGGCGTCCGAAAAGCGGTCTTCGGCACATCAGACGCAGCGATGCGAATCTGATTGTATCCCTGTTGCAAGTCGATCGAGCTGAAGTAGGCCGGGCCCTTTAGCTTATCGAGCAGGTCGTCCACGCGCGGCAATGGGTAACGGTTTTTGACCGTCGTCGCATTCAACCCCCTGTAATCAATGCACATGCGCAAGCTCCCGTCCTTCTTACCGACGAACAGAATCGGCGCAGAGTACGGAGATGTGCTGGGACGAATCATACCCTTTGCGAGCAGATCGGTTACCTGGCGCTTCACCTCGTCCAACTCCAGAGGACTTAGCCTGTACATAGGCCTTGAAACAGGCTGAGCGCCGGGTACGAGTGGGATGGTATGGTCCACGGGACGCAAAGGAGGAAGCCCAGGCACGTCACGAAAAACGTCTGCGTACCCTGTGAGCAAGGCTTCAACCTCAGGATCCAAAGAAGACTGAGCGGTGGCCGCATTCAGATGCAACCTAGGCCTCACAAGCAGTCCGTGGGCACCCTTCCGGATTATCCGGATGTCTTTACGCCCGACCGGCTTGGGTTCAGCACGCTGCCCCATGGCTTTCACAGCGTAGTTAACCACAGGCTCCGCTGCAGTCCTTCCCCCCCTCTGGCTCAACACTTGCAAACGGCACGAAGGGTACTTTGCATGACAGAGTCCCCTTACGAAGGCGAAGGGTTCCAGACTCTAGGTCAATGCCGGCCCCATACTGCCGTAATGTTGAGGACCCCAGTATATATGTCGCAGCATCAGTCAGCTCGCGCAACACATAAGGTTGGGTCGTAATACACAGAGGACCTATACACAGGCGAAGGGTGACCCTGCCCAATATGGGTTGCTTACCCCCATCCGCGAGGGTAACCTGCGACCATTCCGACGACTGTGGGCACAGACCCAATGCATTCACCTCTGCCGATGAGATGAAGTCGTCACTGGCGCCGGTATCGACGAGCGCCTTCAGGGTGCGACCAGCAAGATCGACCTGAATCAAAGGAACCCGATTGTCTGCCGGTACCGACTCTGCGGACGAAAGCAAGACGCTCAGGGCGGGTTCGAAACGTTTGGCAGAACCCTCAGAATGAGGTGCAGGAGCTTCGTACCAAACGTCAACGGCGTAGGCCTGGACCGACAACGGCACAGGTGCACCTGCTAAATCAACACCGTTATACAGAACGGTGCCCGGCTCGAACCGGCAGACTTTCCGCATACCCGTTAGCAAAGTCGAGGCTTTTCGCCGACTATAAGCGGGTAGAAGGACGCAAGCGGCAGTGTCTGGACGTTGACGCCTACATCTCCTATAGAAGGTCAGCTGCTCTGACAGCTCGCGCAGAGATGAGGGGAGGAACAAGACGGTGTGGCCTAACAAATCGATAGACGCCAGCTGCTTGCTCGGTGCATACAGGTTACATGTTGTACCACGCGTCGTTTTGCCTAAGCTCTGCTAGAGTTGCACCCACCATCGCTCTATCGCGCACGACACCACGTCACCCCGTCGTACGTGGACGCGGCGGAGCGATACGGCACTGTCGTACACGGAATGGTACGGCACCGTCGTACGTGGACGCGGCGGAGCGGTACGGCACTGTTGTACACGGAATGGTACGGCCCTGTCGTACGTGGACGCGGCGGAGCGGTACGTCACTGTCGTACACGGAATGGTACGGCCCTGTCGTACGTGGATACGCGCGGAGCGGTACGGCACCGATGACGTCAGCTGTCGTACGTGGACGCTTGGAGTAGTACGGCAGCGGGCGCGACGCGATCGCACGCATGTCACGCAGCACGTCGCACCGCACACGTTAGGCGCACTGGCTAAGGGCACAAGCAATCCGCAAAGAGCATATCGCCTAATGCACTGTGCACAACGCTGCAAGCATACGTTGCGTGATCGGTATCGCGAGAAGTGCGCATGGTCCGGCGACTTGGTCGCGGACGATCTAGAATGCATGAGGCATCGCATATCAATGCGCACTCACGATAACACGTGCATTATGCATACGCGCGCGCTCGAGCATGATAATGCGGGTGTACCTTGAGGTCGCGAGGCAATGGCTCGAGCGATGCGGCGCGTCGAATGCAACACTACGCGCGATGGCGTAGTCGGCACCTTTACGCGAGTAAAGAACATTGCATTATTGCTATGACGGCTTATATAGCAATATCCGCACGCGGGATCACGGTAGTACACTTACTACTTGCAGATCTCTTGTACCGCGAGCCGTCGCTGCGAGTATATCTGCTATGCTCATTGACGGCCTAAGCACGAATATACATGGAAATTGGTACGCAATCATAACGATTGGCGCTAAGACAAGCTAACCGCGCTTTGGTTGAGCTTACACCTTTTATGTCGCTTATGGCCGTATTTCTTGGATAAGCCCGAGCACCGATTTGCATCGGTTAGATGATGATTGCCTCGGCTAGGCACTGATAGCCTATCACGTCATCTACGCCCGTCTTGGAATATACGTTGTAACTCCTTGCATTGAAGACTTCCGCTGCCTCGATTGGTACGTTCTGATATAATCAAGCACGATGCACTAAGCCTGGTTCTTCGCAGAATCAATGGGCGATTATGAGGAGTGATACAACAAATTTGGTAGCGAGACGTAAGGTTCGTTCACGGCCTGTTGTCTCACCCTGATCTCTTCCGTGAGTAGATCATTTACATGGCTGGAGTCAGCGATGGCAATCTTAGTCCTTTGGATACATTCGCGGAGGAGCTTGTCCGAGCTGTGATGGCCGCGGCCGCCTCTGGTCTGTAATTGCCTTGCTGCTCTTGCATTGCCATTCGTTTTGCCTGTTCGAAGTACGCGCTTCTGAGCTGCAGGTGAATCGAATCGAGTCTCACTCGCCGCTGCATCGACTGATTCGAATCCGAGTCCGGATCAGTTGCGGGCGCTTATTGCGCGCACGCGCGAAGTGCGAGACTCCTTGGACGGATACTTGCTGTATCTGCAGGGAGCGCTTTCCGTCGGTAGGCTTAAAAACCGTCTGATTGTCGCTCGACCGATACCTGTGTGAGAGTGCCTTTATCGCACGAGGTTGTGGCCGGTCAGTCGCCGACTTACCATGGCATCTGGTAGCGGTGATGTAGGGCTAGTAGTGGGGGACGGTCGTGCCGACACGTCCGTCGTTCCTGAGACATCTCGGAGGGGCCCATACACGCATGTTGTTGACGGTGTCCGAGATCCCCCTGCGCTACTAGACCCACGGACTCCCATCCATCTGACTGTTCCTGTCACGGCAGCCGAAGCAGGCCCCGTTGGACGCGAGGAGCAGAGGGGTCCGTCTGCACCACTTCGTCAAGGTCGATCTGACGACAAAGGAGAGGTGATGAAACTGTCGCTTCCTGTCCCAAAATTAGACATCCCGCATGATGCGAAACATAAGATCGCTGGGCGAAGCATTGCCGATACGACTCGTGCATACCTGCGTGATGTCCGCGTGTACTTGCGACTGGTCCGTGGTGGTGATCGTGACCCTGTGAAATGTCTGTTCGTCGGGAACACCCTCGCGGGTGAGGCGAAGACATGGTACGATCAATGGACAATGGCAAGGCAGACATACACGTTTGAGGAGTTGGCCCGTGCTTTGCTTGCGCGCTTTGCTCCCGAGGTTCAACCGTTAAGTGCTAAGGCTCGCAGTACGTTAGCATCTGGCACATATCGCATGCACCCTGATGAAACAGTACCTGCGTACCAGTCGCGCTACGAGGCCCTGATCACGCCCATCGGTAACCTGACGGAGGAGGAACGCATCTTTTGGTTTCAGCGTGGATTGTCTGAGGTCCTGGCGCAGCAATGTGCCACGGACTTGGCGGGGAAGGACTTTGGGTCCTATGAGGAATTGGTGCACTTTGCGCAAGGGGTCGAGAAGCGTCTCTTAGCTGGCCAGCGTGCTATTAAACCTGTCCCTCGTGTTAATGCCATGCGAGTGCAGGATCCGACGTCTGACGCTGCTGCCATGGACCAGGGGGCCGAAACGGAGCGTCGAACGCCAACGGCAGCGGTGACCACCGTTCGTATGGATCGTGGTCACGGCGTTCACGGCGCTTCCGGATCGGGTAACCGCAAAGGGTCAACCGGCGCAGGTCAACGTGCGGATCCAGCCAAGGGCAAGAGGAAAGGGGGTTCGCCGTCTGCTGCGGCTGCGCACGAGGCTAAGAACGAGACCAAGCGACAACGCACCAGCGACGGTTGGTTGGAAAAATGGGGTTGCACGCACTCCGAGCTTGAGCGTCGGAAGAGCAAGAAGGTTTGCCTGAGATGCGCGTCGGCGGAACACCCTACGAGGGAGTGTCCGCACCTACCGCCTTTGGCTCAGCGGCCGAAGTAGAGGATTGCCCAGGATGGCTCGGAGGGGACTCCACCTGGGAAGCCGGAACTAGAGGGTGGGCGGTTGTCGTCAGTGCGGCAAGCCGTGAGGGCACCGATGCCTTCGGTCCTTGAACAAATCGAACGCGCGATTGGACGTCGATTGTCGCTCGACGGTCGCTCAGGACGTGTGGGTTTTGACTCGCTGTGTAATCTGTACGCACCGAGCAAGCCGCTGTCCTCAGACCTCGCGGTTCGCTTGAAGGCTGCCTATGCAGGCGACTCCTGGTTTGCTTCGCCTAGCAATGTCGAGCACCTACGCAAGCAGAATGGTGCGCCGCCAAGATCGCAGCATGTAGCGACGGATGTCGACTGAGAGCGTCGGCGATGTTAATCCGGCCGGCAACGTGCTCCCAGGTGCAGTCAAACCGTGCGAGGTACTCCATCCACCTCGCTTGACGCCGGTTCAACGTAGGGACGCTTTGTAAAAACGTCAGGGGCTTGTGGTCAGTCTTAAGGGTGAAGGGCCGTCCCTCTAGGTAACAACGCCACTCCTTAAGCGCGTGCAAGACCGCTAGCAGCTCCTGTTCCCCTGTAGTGTAACGGGTTTCTGCGCCCGTAAACTTCTTACTCGTGAAGGCGATCGGTCGCCCTTCCTGCAACAGTACAGCGCCGCTCCCATACAACGAAGCATCCGAAAACACTTCGACACGAAACGGCAACGAGTAGTCGGGGAACGCGAGGGTAACGTCGTCGGCAACGACACGCTTTAGCTCTTCGAACGCCAGCTGACATTCGGGCGTCCAGGCACTAGGCGAATCGAAAGCTCCCTTACGCGTCAAATCAGTGAGCGGGGCCGCAAGGACAGAGTACTGCTTAATGAACTTACGGAAATAATTGGTCAAGCCGAGGAAGCTACGAAGCTCCTGAAGGTTCCGAGGCGCTGGCCAGTCGCGAACCACAGCTACCTTCCGTGGGTCCATCTTGACGCCGATGGCCGACAGAATGTGGCCCAAGTACTCCACCTGAGGCTGCGCCCAAAAGCACTTGGCACGCTTAGCAAACAGTTGCTCCCGCCTCAACACCTCAAGCACAAGCTTTAGGGTTTTAGGGTTTTAGGGTTTTAGGGTTTAGGGTTTTAGGGTTTTGGGTTTCTAGGTTCTAAAACCCTAAAACCCTAAAACCCTAAACCCTAAAACCCTAAACCCAAACCCTAAACCCGTTATACAGAACGGTGCCCGGCTCGAACCGGCAGACTTTCCGCATACCCGTTAGCAAAGTCGAGGCTTTTCGCCGACTATAAGCGGGTAGAAGGACGCAAGCGGCAGTGTCTGGACGTTGACGCCTACATCTCCTATAGAAGGTCAGCTGCTCTGACAGCTCGCGCAGAGATGAGGGGAGGAACAAGACGGTGTGGCCTAACAAATCGATAGACGCCAGCTGCTTGCTCGGTGCATACAGGTTACATGTTGTACCACGCGTCGTTTTGCCTAAGCTCTGCTAGAGTTGCACCCACCATCGCTCTATCGCGCACGACACCACGTCACCCCGTCGTACGTGGACGCGGCGGAGCGATACGGCACTGTCGTACACGGAATGGTACGGCACCGTCGTACGTGGACGCGGCGGAGCGGTACGGCACTGTTGTACACGGAATGGTACGGCCCTGTCGTACGTGGACGCGGCGGAGCGGTACGTCACTGTCGTACACGGAATGGTACGGCCCTGTCGTACGTGGATACGCGCGGAGCGGTACGGCACCGATGACGTCAGCTGTCGTACGTGGACGCTTGGAGTAGTACGGCAGCGGGCGCGACGCGATCGCACGCATGTCACGCAGCACGTCGCACCGCACACGTTAGGCGCACTGGCTAAGGGCACAAGCAATCCGCAAAGAGCATATCGCCTAATGCACTGTGCACAACGCTGCAAGCATACGTTGCGTGATCGGTATCGCGAGAAGTGCGCATGGTCCGGCGACTTGGTCGCGGACGATCTAGAATGCATGAGGCATCGCATATCAATGCGCACTCACGATAACACGTGCATTATGCATACGCGCGCGCTCGAGCATGATAATGCGGGTGTACCTTGAGGTCGCGAGGCAATGGCTCGAGCGATGCGGCGCGTCGAATGCAACACTACGCGCGATGGCGTAGTCGGCACCTTTACGCGAGTAAAGAACATTGCATTATTGCTATGACGGCTTATATAGCAATATCCGCACGCGGGATCACGGTAGTACACTTACTACTTGCAGATCTCTTGTACCGCGAGCCGTCGCTGCGAGTATATCTGCTATGCTCATTGACGGCCTAAGCACGAATATACATGGAAATTGGTACGCAATCATAACGATTGGCGCTAAGACAAGCTAACCGCGCTTTGGTTGAGCTTACACCTTTTATGTCGCTTATGGCCGTATTTCTTGGATAAGCCCGAGCACCGATTTGCATCGGTTAGATGATGATTGCCTCGGCTAGGCACTGATAGCCTATCACGTCATCTACGCCCGTCTTGGAATATACGTTGTAACTCCTTGCATTGAAGACTTCCGCTGCCTCGATTGGTACGTTCTGATATAATCAAGCACGATGCACTAAGCCTGGTTCTTCGCAGAATCAATGGGCGATTATGAGGAGTGATACAACAAATTTGGTAGCGAGACGTAAGGTTCGTTCACGGCCTGTTGTCTCACCCTGATCTCTTCCGTGAGTAGATCATTTACATGGCTGGAGTCAGCGATGGCAATCTTAGTCCTTTGGATACATTCGCGGAGGAGCTTGTCCGAGCTGTGATGGCCGCGGCCGCCTCTGGTCTGTAATTGCCTTGCTGCTCTTGCATTGCCATTCGTTTTGCCTGTTCGAAGTACGCGCTTCTGAGCTGCAGGTGAATCGAATCGAGTCTCACTCGCCGCTGCATCGACTGATTCGAATCCGAGTCCGGATCAGTTGCGGGCGCTTATTGCGCGCACGCGCGAAGTGCGAGACTCCTTGGACGGATACTTGCTGTATCTGCAGGGAGCGCTTTCCGTCGGTAGGCTTAAAAACCGTCTGATTGTCGCTCGACCGATACCTGTGTGAGAGTGCCTTTATCGCACGAGGTTGTGGCCGGTCAGTCGCCGACTTACCATGGCATCTGGTAGCGGTGATGTAGGGCTAGTAGTGGGGGACGGTCGTGCCGACACGTCCGTCGTTCCTGAGACATCTCGGAGGGGCCCATACACGCATGTTGTTGACGGTGTCCGAGATCCCCCTGCGCTACTAGACCCACGGACTCCCATCCATCTGACTGTTCCTGTCACGGCAGCCGAAGCAGGCCCCGTTGGACGCGAGGAGCAGAGGGGTCCGTCTGCACCACTTCGTCAAGGTCGATCTGACGACAAAGGAGAGGTGATGAAACTGTCGCTTCCTGTCCCAAAATTAGACATCCCGCATGATGCGAAACATAAGATCGCTGGGCGAAGCATTGCCGATACGACTCGTGCATACCTGCGTGATGTCCGCGTGTACTTGCGACTGGTCCGTGGTGGTGATCGTGACCCTGTGAAATGTCTGTTCGTCGGGAACACCCTCGCGGGTGAGGCGAAGACATGGTACGATCAATGGACAATGGCAAGGCAGACATACACGTTTGAGGAGTTGGCCCGTGCTTTGCTTGCGCGCTTTGCTCCCGAGGTTCAACCGTTAAGTGCTAAGGCTCGCAGTACGTTAGCATCTGGCACATATCGCATGCACCCTGATGAAACAGTACCTGCGTACCAGTCGCGCTACGAGGCCCTGATCACGCCCATCGGTAACCTGACGGAGGAGGAACGCATCTTTTGGTTTCAGCGTGGATTGTCTGAGGTCCTGGCGCAGCAATGTGCCACGGACTTGGCGGGGAAGGACTTTGGGTCCTATGAGGAATTGGTGCACTTTGCGCAAGGGGTCGAGAAGCGTCTCTTAGCTGGCCAGCGTGCTATTAAACCTGTCCCTCGTGTTAATGCCATGCGAGTGCAGGATCCGACGTCTGACGCTGCTGCCATGGACCAGGGGGCCGAAACGGAGCGTCGAACGCCAACGGCAGCGGTGACCACCGTTCGTATGGATCGTGGTCACGGCGTTCACGGCGCTTCCGGATCGGGTAACCGCAAAGGGTCAACCGGCGCAGGTCAACGTGCGGATCCAGCCAAGGGCAAGAGGAAAGGGGGTTCGCCGTCTGCTGCGGCTGCGCACGAGGCTAAGAACGAGACCAAGCGACAACGCACCAGCGACGGTTGGTTGGAAAAATGGGGTTGCACGCACTCCGAGCTTGAGCGTCGGAAGAGCAAGAAGGTTTGCCTGAGATGCGCGTCGGCGGAACACCCTACGAGGGAGTGTCCGCACCTACCGCCTTTGGCTCAGCGGCCGAAGTAGAGGATTGCCCAGGATGGCTCGGAGGGGACTCCACCTGGGAAGCCGGAACTAGAGGGTGGGCGGTTGTCGTCAGTGCGGCAAGCCGTGAGGGCACCGATGCCTTCGGTCCTTGAACAAATCGAACGCGCGATTGGACGTCGATTGTCGCTCGACGGTCGCTCAGGACGTGTGGGTTTTGACTCGCTGTGTAACTTGTATGCACCGAGCAAGCCGCTGGCGTCTATCGATTTGTTAGGTCACACCGTCTTGTTCCTCCCCTCATCTCTGCGTGAGCTGTCCGTGCAGCTGACCTTCTATAGGAGAAGTAGGCGTCAACGTCCAGACACTGCCGCTTGCGTCCTTCTACCCGCTTATAGTCGGCGAAAAGCCTCGACTTTGCTAACGGGTATGCGGAAAGTCTGCCTGTTCGAGCCGGGCACCGTTCTGTATAACGGTGTTGATTTAGCAGGTGCACCTGTGCCGTTGTCGGCCCAGGCCTACGCCGTTGACGTTTGGTACGATGCTCCTGCACCTCATTCTGAGGGTTCTGCCGAACGTTTCGAACCCGCCCTGAGCGTCTTGCTTTCGTCTGCAGAGTCGGTACCGGCAGACAATCGGGTTCCCTTGATTCAGGTCGATCTTCCTGGTCGCACCCTGAAGGCGCTCGTCGATACCGGCGCCAGTGACGACTTCATCTCATCGGCAGAGGTGAATGCGTTGGGTCTGTGCCCACAGTCGTCGGAATGGTCGCAGGTTACCCTCGCGGATGGGGGTAAGCAACCCATATTGGGCAGGGTCACCCTTCGCCTGTGTATAGGTCCTCTGTGTATTACGACCCAACCTTATGTGTTGCGTAAGCTGACTGATGCTGCGACATATATACTGGGGTCCTCAACATTACGGCAGTATGGGGCCGGCATTGACCTAGAGTCTGGAACCCTTCGCCTTCGTAAGGGGACTCTGTCGTGCAAAGTACCCTTCGTGCCGTTTGCAAGTGTTGAGCCAGAGGGGGGTAAGACTCCAGCAGAGCCTGTGGTTAACTACGCTGTGAAAGCCATGGGGCAGCGTGCTGAACCCAAGCCAGTCGGGCGTAAGGAGGCCATCCGGATGATCCGGAAGGGTGCCCACGGACTGCTTGTGAGGCCTAGGTTGCATTTGAATGCGACCACCGCTCAGTCTTCTTTGGATCCTGAGGTTGAAGCCTTGCTCACAGGGTACGCAGACGTTTTTCGTGACGTGCCTGGGCTTCCTCCTTTGCGTCCCGTGGACCATACCATCCCACTCATACCCGGCGCTCAGCCTGTTTCAAGACCTATGTACAGGTTAAGTCCTCTGGAGTTGGACGAGGTGAAGCGCCAGGTGACTGATCTGCTCGCAAAGGGTATGATTCGCCCCAGCACATCTCCGTATTCTGCGCCGATTCTGTTTGTCGGTAAGAAGGATGGGAGCTTGCGCATGTGCATCGATTACAGGGGGTTGAATGCGACGACGGTTAAAAACCGTTACCCATTGCCGCGCGTGGACGACCTGCTCGATAAGCTGAAGGGCTCTGCTTACTTCAGCTCGATCGACTTGCAACAGGGATACAATCAGATTCGCATCGCTGCGTCTGATGTGCCGAAAACTGCTTTTCGGACGCCCTTTGGTCATTTCGAGTACACGGTCTTGTCGTTCGGGTTGACTAATGCCCCTGCGACGTTTCAGGCGGTCATGGATCGCATGTTCAGACCGTATATCGACAGGTTCGTCGTTTGCTACTTGGACGATATTCTGGTCTACTCCAAGACGCGCGAGGAGCATCTGGAGCATCTTAAGCTTGTGCTTGAGGTGTTGAGGCGGGAGCAACTGTTTGCTAAGCGTGCCAAATGCTTTTGGGCGCAGCCTCAGGTGGAGTACTTGGGCCACATTGTGTCGGCCATCGGCGTCAAGATGGACCCACGGAAGGTAGCTGTGGTTCGTGATTGGCCAGCGCCTCGGAACCTCCAGGAGCTTCGTAGCTTCCTCGGCTTGACCAACTATTTCCGTAAGTTCATCAAGCAGTACTCTGTCCTTGCGGCCCCGCTCACTGACTTGACACGTAAGGGAGCTTTCGATTCGCCTGGTGCATGGACGCCCGAGTGTCAGCTGGCGTTCGAAGAGCTAAAACGTGTCGTTGCTGACGACGTTACCCTTGCGTTCCCCGACTACTCGTTGCCGTTTCGGGTCGAAGTGTTTTCGGATGCTTCGTTGTATGGGAGCGGCGCTGTACTGTTGCAGGAAGGGCGACCGATCGCCTTCACGAGTAAGAAGTTTACGGGCGCAGAAACCCGTTACACTACAGGGGAACAGGAGCTGCTAGCGGTCTTGCATGCGCTTAAGGAGTGGCGTTGTTACCTAGAGGGACGACCTTTCACCCTTAAGACTGACCACAAGCCCCTGACGTTTTTGCAAAGCGTCCCCACGTTGAACAGGCGTCAAGCGAGGTGGATGGAGTACCTCGCGCGGTTTGACTGCACCTGGGAGCACGTTGCCGGCCGGATTAACATCGCCGACGCTCTCAGTCGACATCCGTCGCTACATGCCGCGATCTTGGCGGCGCCTGTCCAACGTCCACAGACCCCGGACGTGCCTCTGTCCTCAGACCTCGCGGCTCGCCTGAAGGCTGCCTATGCGGGCGACTCCTGGTTTGCTTCGCCTGGCAATGTCGAGCACCTACGCAAGCAGAATGGTCTTTGGCTACGGACGGAAGGATCGACGACTCAGATCGTCGTGCCTAACGACGATTCCCTTCGTCGGGACATCCTTTCCCGTTTCCATGAGGACCCGTTGGCAGGACACCCAGGTAGCACACGGCTGGTCGAGCTGGTGCGACGCTCATTCTGGTGGTCTCGTCTGGCGAGAGATGCCGAAAACTTCGTGCAGACATGCAGTTTGTGCCAGCGCAACAAGGCTCTGTCCGGTAGGGGCCACGGGTTGCTGCAACCATTGCCTGTCCCTGACGCGCCTTGGGAAAGTGTTTCCATGGACTTTGTGGTCGCGCTGCCCAAAACTGAGGGAGGGTACGACTCGGTGCTTGTCATGGTTGAATGTTTGACTAAGATGGTTCACCTTGCACCTACCACGTCGACCTGCACTGCTGAGCAGACTGCACGCCTGTTTTTCGATAATGTGGTTCGGTTGCACGGCGTCCCTAAGAACGTGGTCTCGGACCGTGGCGGTCAGTTCACGCCTAAGTTTTGGAAAGCGCTCTGCAAGCTTGTGGGCATGCGGGTCAATCTGAGCACGGCATACCACCCGCAGTCTGACGGCCAGACCGAACACACGAACCGCACCCTGGGGGATATGTTGCGCAACTTTGCTGGTCGCACACCTCTCGTTTGGGATACTTACCTGACTGCGGCAGAGTTTGCGATTAACAATGCTGTTAATCGGTCAACAGGTCAAAGCCCGTTCTTCCTGACTTATGGGTTTCACCCGGCGCTACCTGTGTGGCGTGAGCTGGAGGTGTATGTCCCTGCGGCTAAGACCTTTGCCAAGACGTTTCTATCCCGAAAGACAGACGCGAAGTCGTGCTTGGACGCGGCACAGCAACGAGCAACGGAGTACTACAACAAGTCCAAGCGGGACGTGGTCTTTTCGGAAGGACAGATGGTTCTGCTGAGCACTAAGAACCTGCGTTCCTTTGCCGAGGGATCCCGTAAGCTTTTGCCCCGTTGGATTGGCCCGTACCCCGTTGTGCGCATGGTCGGGAACGCAGCTGTCGAGCTCGCGTTGCCCTCTAACATGAACATCCACCCTACGTTCCATGTGTCACTTGTTCGTCCGTATCGTGGCACGGAGCCTGCGCCTGTCACCACTGATACCCCTGCAGCAGTCGAACCAGGTCCTGAGACTTGGGTCGCAGGCAAGCAGAAGGTATACGATGTGGAGCGCATCCTGGACTACCGCACTCGACGTGTGGGTAGACACCGGCGCAAGTGCACCGTGCACGAGTACCTGGTCAAGTGGACGGACTACTCAAGTGAGCACAACTCGTGGGAACCTGCGCGTAATTTCTCCCCGGAGATGGCGCCCATCCTCGAGGAGGCTAGGTTGCGTGCCACGCAATCTCAGTAGCTCTTGTCGCCTGAGCGGCAGCGAGGACGCTGCCTATGGGGGGGGGAATAATTGTTGTACCACGCGTCGTTTTGCCTAAGCTCTGCTAGAGTTGCACCCACCATCGCTCTATCGCGCACGACACCACGTCACCCCGTCGTACGTGGACGCGGCGGAGCGATACGGCACTGTCGTACACGGAATGGTACGGCACCGTCGTACGTGGACGCGGCGGAGCGGTATGGCACTGTTGTACACGGAATGGTACGGCCCTGTCGTACGTGGACGCGGCGGAGCGGTACGTCACTGTCGTACACGGAATGGTACGGCCCTGTCGTACATGGATACGCGCGGAGCGGTACGGCACCGATGACGTCAGCTGTCGTACGTGGATACGCGCGGAGTAGTACGGCAACGGGCGCGACGCGATCGCACGCATGTCACGCAGCACGTCGCACCACACACGTTAGGCGTACTGGCTAAGGGCACAAGCAACCCGCACATAGCATATTGCCTAATGCATCGTGCACAACGCTGCAAGCATACGTTGCGTGATCGGTATCGTGAGAAGTGCGCATGGTCCGGCGACTTGGTCGCGGACGATCTAGAATGCATGAGGCATCGCATATCAACGCGCACTCACGATAACACGTGCATTATGCATACGCGCGCGCTCGAGCATGATAATGCGAGCGTACCTTGAGGTCGCGAGGCAATGGCTCGAGCGATGCGGCGCGTCGAATGCAACACTACGCGCGATGGCGTAGTCGGCACCTTTACGCGAGTAAAGAACATTGCATTATTGCTATGACGGCTTATATAGCAATATCCGCACGCGGGATCACGGTAGTACACTTACCACTTGCAGATCTCTTGTACCGCGAGCCGTCGCTGCGAGTATATCTGCTATGCTCATTGACGGCCTAAGCACGAATATACATGGAAATTGGTACGCAATCATAACGATTGGCGCTAAGACAAGCTAACCGCGCTTTGGTTGAGCTTACACCTTTTATGTCGCTTATGGTCGTATTTCTTGGATAAGCCCGAGCACCGATTTGCATCGGTTAGATGATGATTGCCTCGGCTAGGCACTGATAGCCTATCACGTCATCTACGCCCGTCTTGGAATATACGTTGTAACTCCTTGCATCGAAGACTTCCGCTGCCTCGATTGGTACGTTCTGTTATAATCGAGCATGATGCACTAAGCCTGGTTCTCCGCAGAATCAATGGGCGATTATGAGGAGTGATACAACATTACACAGCGAGTCAAAACGTCCTGAGCGACCGTCGAGCGACAATCGACGTCCAATCGCGTGCTCGATTTGTTCAAGGACCAAAGGCGGTAGGTGCGGACACTCCCTTGTAGGATGTTCCGCAGACGCGCATCTCAGGCAAACCTTCATGCTATTCCGACGCTTAAGCTCGGAGTGCGTGCAACCCCATTTTTCCAACTAACCGTCGCTGGTGCGTTGTCACTTCATCTCGTTCTTAGCTTCGTGCGCAGCCGCAGCAGACGGTGAACCCCCTTTCCTCTTGCCCTTGGCCGGATCCACGCGTTGACCTGCGCCAGTTGACCCTTTGCGGTTACCCGATCCGGAAGCGCCGCGAACGCCGTGACCGTGATCCGTACGAACGGTGGTCACTGCTACCGTTGGCGTTCGACGCTCCGTTTCGGCCCCCTGGTCCATGGCAGCAGCGTCAGACGTCGGATCCTGCACTCGCATGGCATTAACACGAGGGACAGGTTTAATAGCACGCTGGCCAGCTAAGAGACGCTTCTCGACCCCTTGCGCAAAGTGCACCAATTCCTCATAGGACCCAAAGTCCTTCCCCGCCAAGTCCGTGGCACATTGCTGCGCCAGGACCTCAGACAATCCACGCTGAAACCAAAAGATGCGTTCCTCCTCCGTCAGGTTACCGATGGGCGTGATCAGGGCCTCGTAGCGCGACTGGTACGCAGGTACTTAGGGTTTTAGGGTTTTAGGGTTTCATCAGGGCGCATGCGATATGTGCCAGATGCTAACGTACTGCGAGCCTCAGCCCTGAGCGGTTGAACCTCGGGAGCAAAGCGCGCAAGCAAAGCACGAGCCAACTCCTCAAACGTGTATGTCTGCCTTGCCATTGTCCATTGATCGTACCATGTCTTCGCCACACCCGCGAGGGTGTTCCCGACGAACAGACATTTCACAGGGTCACGATCACCACCACGGACCAGCCGCAAGTACACGCGGACATCACGCAGGTATGCACGAGTCGTATCGGCAATGCTTCACCCAGCGATCTTATGTTTCGCATCATGCGGGATGTCTAATTTCGGGACAGGAAGCGACAGTTTTATCACCTCTCCTTCGTCGTCAGATCGACCTTGACGAAGTGGTGCAGCAGACGGACCCCTCTGCTCCTCGTGTCCAACGGGGCCTGCTTCGGCTGCCGTGACAGGAACAGTCGGATGGATGGGAGTCCGTGGGTCTAGTAGTGCAGGGGGATCTCGGACACAGTCAACAACATGCGTGTATGGGCCCCTCCGAGATGTCTCAGGAACGACGGACGTGTCGGCACGACTGTCCCCCACTACTAGCCCTACATCACCGCTACCAGATGCCATGGTAAATCGGCGACTGACCGGTCACAACCTCGTGCGATAAAGGCACTCTCACACAGGTATCGGTCGAGCGACAATCAGACGGTTTTTAAGCCTACCGACGGAAAGTGCTCCCTGCAGATACAGCAAGTATCCGTCCAAAGAGTCTCGCACTTCGCGCGTGCGCGCAATAAGCGCCCGCAACTGATCCGGACTCGGATTCGAATCAGTCGATGCAGCGGCGAGTGAGACTCGATTCGATTCACCTGCGGCTCAGAAGCACGTACTTCGAACAGGCAAAACGAATGGCAATGCAAGAGTAGCAAGGCAATTACAGACCAGAGGCGGCCGCGGCCATCACAGCTCGGCCAAGCTCCTCCGCGAATGTATCCAAAGGACTAAGACTGCCATCGCTGACTCCAGCCATATAAGTGACCTACTTACGGAGGAGATCAGGGTGAGACAACAGGCCGTGAACGAACCTTACGTCTCGATACCAAATTTGTTGTATCACTCCTCATAATCGCCCATTGATTCTGCGGAGAACCAGGCTTAGTGCATCATGCTCGATTATATCGGAACGTACCAATCGAGGCAGCGGAAGTCTTCGATGCGAGGAGTTACAACGTATATTCCAAGACAGGCGTAGATGACGTGATAGGCTATCAGTGCCTAGCCGAGGCAATCATCATCTAACCGATGCAAATCGGTGCTCGGGCTTATCCAAGAAATACGGCCATAAGCGACATAAAAGGTGTAAGCTCAACCAAAGCGCGGTTAGCTTGTCTTAGCGCCAATCGTTATGATTGCGTATTAATGCACACGTATTTCTCATGCTTAGGCCGTCAATGAGCATAGCAGATATACCCGCAGCGACGGCTCGCGGTACAAGAGATCTGCAAGTAGTAAGTGTACTACCGTGATCCCGCGTGCGGATATTGCTATATAAGCCGTCATAGCAATAATGCAATGTTCTTTACTCGCGTAAAGGTGCCGACTACGCCATCGCGCGTAGTGTTGCATTCGACGCGCCGCATCGCTCAAGCCATTGCCTCACGACCTCAAGGTGCGCTCGCCTTATCACGCTCATGCGCGCGCGTATGCATAATGCACGTGTTATCGTTAGTGCGCGTTGATATGCGGTGCCTCATGCATTCTAGATCGTCCGCGACCAAGTCGCCGGACCATGCGCACTTCTCGCGATACCGATCACGCAACGTATGCTTGCAGCGTTGTGCACGATGCATTAGGCGATATGCTATTTGCGGGTTGCTTGTGCCCTTAGCTAGTGCGCCTAACGTGTGCGGTGCGACATGCTGCGTGACATGCGTGCGATCGCGTCGCGCCCGCTGCCGTACTACTCCAAGCGTCCACGTACGACAGGGGTGACGTCATCAGTGTCGTATCGCTCCGCGTATCCACGTACGACAGCTGACGTCATCAGTGCAGTACCGCTCCGTGTATCCACGTACGACAGCTGACGTCATCGGTGCCGTACCGCTCCGCGTATCCACGTACGACAGCTGACGTCATCGGTGCTGTACCGCTCCCCGCGTCCACGTACGACAGTGACGTCATCATTGCTGTATCGCTCCCCGCGTCCACGTACGACAGTGCCGTACCATTCCGTGTACGACAGTGCCGTATCGCTCCGCGCATCCACGTACGACAGGGTGACGTGGTGTCGTGCGCGATAGAGCGATGGTGGGTGCAACTCTAGCAGAGCTTAGGCAAAACGACGCGTGGTACAACATAGTGTTGCATTCGACGCGCCGCATCGCTCGAGCCATTGCCTCGCGACCTCGGAGTATGCTCGCATTATCGTGCTCGAGCGCGCGCGTATGCATGGTGCACGTGTTATTGTTAGTGCGCATTGATATGCGATGCCTCATGCATTTTCGTCCGATTCGATCGTCCGCGACCAAGTCGCCGGACTATGTGCACTTCTCGCGATACCGATCACGCAACGTATGCTTGTAGCGTTGTGCCCAGTGCATTAGGCGATATGCTCTTTGCGGGTTGCTTGTGCCCTTAGCCAGTGCACCTAATGCGTGCGGTGCGACGTGCTGCGTGACATGCGTGCGATCGCGTCGCGCCCGCTGCCGTACTGCTCCAAGCGTCCACGTACGACAGGGGTGACGTCATCGTTGCCGTATCGCTCCACAGCGTCCACGTACGACAGCTGACGACATCAGTGCCGTATCGCTCCGCGCGTCCACATACGACAGTTGACGTCATCAGTGCCGTATCGCTCCGCGCGTCCACATACGACAGTGTCGTACCATTCCATGTACGACAGTGCCGTATCGCTCCGCGCGTCCACGTCCGACAGTGTCGTACCACTCCATGTATGACAGTGCCGTATCGCTCCGCGCGTCCACGTACGACAGTGTCGTGGTGCCGTGCGCGACATAGCGATGGTGGGTGCAACTCTAACAGAGCTTAGGCAAAGTGACGCGTGGTACAACACTTCTTTCTCGTGAAGGCGATCGGTCGCCCTTCCTGCAACAGTACAGCGCCGCTCCCATACAACGAAGCATCCGAAAACACTTCGACACGAAACGGCAACGAGTAGTCGGGGAATGCAAGGGTAACGTCGTCGGCAACGACACGTTTCAGCTCTTCGAACGCCAGCTGACATTCGGGCGTCCAGGCACTAGGCGAATCGAAAGCTCCCTTACGCGTCAAATCAGTGAGCGGGGCCGCAAGGACAGAGTACTGCTTAATGAACTTACGGAAATAATTGGTCAAGCCGAGGAAGCTACGAAGCTCCTGAAGGTTCCGAGGCGCTGGCCAATCACGGACCACAGCTACCTTCCGTGGGTCCATCTTGACGCCAGTGGCCGACACGATGTGGCCCAAGTACTCCACCTGAGGCTGCGCCCAAAAGCATTTGGCACGCTTCGCAAACAATTGCTCCCGCCTCAACACCTCAAGCACAAGCTTAAGATGCTCCAGATGCTCCTCGCGCGTTTTGGAGTAGACCAGGATGTCGTCCAAGTAGCAAACGACGAACCTGTCGATGTACGGTCTAAACATGCGATCCATGACCGCCTGAAACGTCGCAGGGGCATTGGTCAACCCGAACGACAAGACCGTGTACTCGAAGTGACCAAAGGGCGTCCGAAAAGCAGTTTTCGGCACATCAGACGCAGCGATGCGAATCTGATTGTATCCCTGTTGCAAGTCAATCGAGCTAAAATAAGCTGAGCCCTTCAGCTTATCGAGCAGGTCGTCCACGCCCGGCAATGGGTAACGGTTTTTGACCGTCGTCGCATTCAACCCCCTGTAATCAATGCACATGCGCAAGCTCCCATCCTTCTTACTGACAAACAGAATCAGCGCAGAGTACGGGGATGTGCTGGGGCGAATCATACCCTTTGCGAGCAGATCGGTTACCTGGCGCTTCACCTCGTCCAACTCCAGAGGACTTAACCTGTACATAGGCCGTGAAACAGGCTGAGCGCCGGGTATGAGTGGGATGGTATGGTCCACGGGACGCAAAGGAGGAAGCCCAGGTACGTCACGAAAAACGTCTGCGTACCCTGTGAGCAAGGCTTCAACCTCAGGATCCAAAGAAGACTGAGCGGTGGTCGCATTCAAATGCAACCTAGGCCTCACAAGCAGTCCGTGGGCACCCTTCCGGATCATCCGGATGGCCTCTTTACGCCCGACTGGCTTGGGTTCAGCACGCTGCCCCATGGCTTTCA
Organism: Volvox reticuliferus; assembly: GCA_019650235.1. Classification (NCBI taxonomy): domain Eukaryota; kingdom Viridiplantae; phylum Chlorophyta; class Chlorophyceae; order Chlamydomonadales; family Volvocaceae; genus Volvox; species Volvox reticuliferus. The sequence goes on along the minus strand of BNCP01000013.1, from coordinate 1,138,655 downwards.
CAGCGTAGTTAGCCACAGGCTCCACTTCAGCCTTACCCCCCTCTGGCTCAACACTTGCAAACGGCACGAAGGGTACTTTGCACGACAGAGTCCCCTTACGAAGGCAAAGGGTTCCAGACTCTAGGTCAATGCCGGCCCCATACTGCCGTAATGTTGAGGACCCCAGTATATATGTCGCAGCATCAGTCAGCTCGCGCAACACATAAGGTTGGGTCGTAATACGCAGAGGACCTATACACAGGCGAAGGGTGACCCTGCCCAATATGGGTTGCTTACCCCCATCCGCGAGGGTAACCTGCGACCATTCCGACGACTGTGGGCACAGACCCAATGCATTCACCTCTGCCGATGAGATGAAGTCGTCACTGGCGCCAGTATCGACGAGCGCCTTCAGGGTGCGACCAGCAAGATCGACCTGAATCAAGGGAACCCGATTGTCTGCTGGTACCGACTCTGCGGACGAAAGCAAGACGCTCAGGGCGGGTTCGAAACGTTCGGCAGAACCCTCAGAATGAGGTGCAGGAGATTCGTACCAAACATCAACGGCGTAGGCCTGAACCGACAGCAGCACAGGTGCACCTGCTACATCAACACCGTTATACAAAACGGTGCCCGGCTCGAACTGGCAGACTTTCCGCATACCCGTTAGCAAAGTCGAGGCTTTTCGCCGACTATAAGCGGGTAGAAGGACGCAAGCGGCAGTGTCTGGACGTTGACGCCTACATCTCCTATAGAAGGTCAGCTGCACTGACAGCTCGCGTAGAGATGAGGGGAGGAACAAAACGGTGTGGCCTAACAAATCGATAGACGCCAGCGGTTTACTCGGTGCATACAGGTTACACAGCGAGTCAAAACCAACACGTCCTGAGCGACCGTCGAGCGACAATCGACGTCCAATCGCGCGTTCGATTTGTTCAAGGACCGAAGGCAACGGTGCCCTCACGGCTTGCCGCACTGACGACAACCGCCCACCCTCTAGTTCCGGCTTCCCAGGTGGAGTCCCCTCCGAACCATCCTGGGCAATCCCCTACTTCGGCCGCTGAGCCAAAGGCGGTAACATCGGGCAATCCTTCGTAGGATGTTCCGCAGACACGCATCTCCGGCAAACCTTCATGCTCTTCCGACGCTTAAGCTCGGAGTGCGTGCAACCCCATTTTCCCAACCAACCGTCGCTGGTGTGTTGTCGCTTCGTCTTGTTCTTAGCTTCGTGCGCAGCCGCAGCAGACGGCGAACCCCCTTTCCTCTTGCCCTTGGCCGGATCCGCGCGTTGACCTGCGCCAGTCGACCCTTTGCGGTTGCCCGATCCGGAAGCGCCGCAAACACCGTGACCGCGATCCGTACGAACGGTGGTTACTGCTACCGTTGGCGTTCGACGCTCCGTTTCGGCCCCCTGGTCCATGGCAGCAGCGTCAGACGTCGGATCCTGCACTCGCATGGCATTAGCACGATGGTCAGGTTTAGTAGCACGCTGGCCAGCTAATAGACGTTTCTCGACCCCGCGCGCAAAGTGCACCAATTCCTCATAGGACCCAAAGTCCTTCCCCGCCAAGTCCGTGGCGCATTTCTTCGCCAGGACCCCAGACAATCCACGCTGAAACCAAAAGATGCGTTCGCTCTCCGTCAGGTCACCGATGGGCGTGATCAGGGCCTCGTAGCGCGACTGGTACGCAGGTACTGTTTCATCATGGCGCATTCGATATGTGCCAGATGCGAACGTACTGCGAGCCTCAGCCCTGAGCGGTTGAACCTCAGGAGCAAAGCGCGCAAGCAAAGCACGAGCCAACTCCTCAAACGTGTATGTCTGCCTTGCCATTGTCCACTGATCGTACCATGTCTTCGCCACACCCGCGAGGGTGTTCCCGACGAACAGACATTTCACAGGGTCACGATCACCACCACGGACCAGTTGCAAGTGTTGTACCACGCGTCGTTTTGCCTAAGCTCTGCTAGAGTTGCACCCACCATCACTCTATCGCGCACGACACTGTCGTACGTGGATGCGCGGAGCGATACGGCACTGTCGTACACGGAATGGTACGGCACTGTCGTACGCACGGAGCGGTACGGCACCGATGACGTCAGCTGTCGTACGTGGATACGCGCGGAGCGGTACGGCACCGATGACGTCAGCTGTCGTACGTGGATACGCGTGGAGCGGTACGGCACTGATTACGTCAGCTGTCGTACGTGGATACGCGCGGAGCGGTACGGCACCGATGACGTCAGCTGTCGTACGTGGATACGCGCGGAGCCGTACGGCACCGATGACGTCAGCTGTCGTACGTGGATACGCGGAGAGCGGTACGGCACCGATGACGTCAGCTGTCGTACGTGGATACGCGGAGCGATACGGCATTGATGACGTCAGCTGTCGTACGTGGATACGCGGAGCGATACGGCATTGATGACGTCACCCCTGTCGTACGTGGACGCTTGGAGTAGTACGGCAGCGGGCGCGACGCGATCGCACGCATGTCACGCAGCACGTCGCACTGCACACGTTAGGCGCACTGGCTAAGGGCACAAGCAACCCGCACATAGCATATCGCCTAACGCATCGTGCACAACGCTGCAAGCATACGTTGCGTGATTGGTATCGCGAGAAGTGCGCATGGTCCGGCGACTTGGTCGCGGACGATCTAGAATGCATGAGGCATCGCATATCAACGCGCACTCACGATAACACGTGCATTATGCATACGCGCGCGCTCGAGCATGATAATGCGAGCGTACCTTGAGGTCGCGAGGCAATGGCTCAAGCGATGCGGCGCGTCGAATGCAACACTACGCGCGATGGCGTAGTCGGCACCTTTACGCGAGTAAAGAACATTGCATTATTGCTATGACAGCTTATATAGCAATATCTGGACGCGGGATCACGGTAGTACACTTACTACTTGCAGATCTCTTGTACCGCGAGCCGTCGCTGCGAGTATATCTGCTATGCTCATTGACGGCCTAAGCACGAATATACATGGAAATTGGTACGCAATCATAACGATTGGCGCTAAGACAAGCTAACCGCGCTTTGGTTGAGCTTACGCCCCTTATGCCGTCTATGGTCGCATTTCTTGGATAAGCCCGAGCACGGATTTGCATCTGTTAGATGATGATTGCCTCGGCTAGGCACTGATAGCCTATCACGTCATCTACGCCCGTCTTGGAATATACGTTGTAACTCCTTGCATCGAAGACTTCCGCTGCCTCGATTGGTACGTTCTGTTATAATCGAGCATGATGCACTAAGCCTGGTTCTCCGCAGAATCAATGGGCGATTATGAGGAGTGATACAACAAATTTGGTATCAAGACGTAAGGTTCGTTCACGGCCTGTTGTCTCACCCTGATCTCTTCCGTAAGTAGGTCACTTCCATGGCTGGAGTCAGCGATGGCAATCTTAGTCCTTTGGATACATTCGCGGAGGAGCTTGTCCGAGCTGTGATGGCCGCGGCCGCCTCTGGTCTGTAATTGCCTTGCTGCTCTTGCATTGCCATTCGTTTTGCCTGTTCGAAGTACGCGCTTCTGAGCTGCAGGTGAATCGAATCGAGTCTCACTCGCTGCTGCATCGACTGATTCGAACCCGAGTCCGGATCAGTTGCGGGCGCTTATTGCGCGCACGCGCGAAGTGCGAGACTCTTTGGACGGATACTTGCTGTATCTGCAGGGAGCGCTTTCCGTCGGTAGGCTTAAAAACCGTCTGATTGTCGCTCGACCGATACCTGTGTGAGAGTGCCTTTATCGCACGAGGTTGTGGCCGGTCAGTCGCCGATTTACCATGGCATCTGGTAGCGGTGATGTAGGGCTAGTAGTGGGGGACGGTCGTGCCGACACGTCCGTCGTTCCTGAGACATCTCGGAGGGGCCCATACACGCATGTTGTTGACGGTGTCCGAGATCCCCCTGCGCTACTAGACCCACGGACTCCCATCCATCCGACTGTTCCTGTCACGGCAGCCGAAGCAGGCCCCGTTGGACGCGAGGAGCAGAGGGGTCCGTCTGCACCACTTCGTCAAGGTCGATCTGACGACGAAGGAGAGGTGATGAAACTGTCGCTTCCTGTCCCAAAATTAGACATCCCGCATGATGCGAAACATAAGATTGCTGGGCGAAGCATTGCCGATACGACTCGTGCATACCTGCGTGATGTCCGCGTGTACTTGCGACTGGTCCGTGGTGGTGATCGTGACCCTGTGAAATGTCTGTTCGTCGGGAACACCCTCGCGGGTGAGGCGAAGACATGGTACGATCAATGGACAATGGCAAGGCAGACATACACGTTTGAGGAGTTGGCCCATGCTTTGCTTGCGCGCTTTGCTCCCGAGGTTCAACCGCTCAGGGCTGAGGCTCGCAGTACGTTAGCATCTGGCACATATCTCCACCTGGGAAGTCGGAACTAGAGGGTGGGCGGTTGTCGTCAGTGCGACAAGCCGTGAGGGCACCGTTGCCTTCGGTCCTTGAACAAATCGAACGCGCGATTGGACGTCGATTGTCGCTCGACGGTCGCTCAGGACGTGTAGGTTTTGACTCGCTGTGTAACCTGTACGCACCGAGCAAGCCGCTGGCGTCTGTCGATTTGTTAGGTCACACCGTCTTGTTCCTCCCCTCATCTCTGCGCGAGCTGTCAGTGCAGCTGACCTTCTATAGGAGAAGTAGGCGTCAACGTCCAGACACTGCCGCTTGCGTCCTTCTACCCGCTTATAGTCGACGGAAAGCTTCGACTTTGCTAACGGGTATGCGGAAAGTCTGCCGGCTCGAGCCGGGCACCGTTCTGTATAACGGTGTTGATTTAGCAGGTGCACCTGTGCCGTTGTCGGCCCAGGCCTACGCCGTTGACGTTTGGTACGATGCTCCTGCACCTCATTCTGAGGGTTCTGCCAAACGTTTCGAACCCGCCCTGAGCGTCTTGCTTTCGTCCGCAGAGTCGGTACCGGCAGACAATCGGGTTCCCTTGATTCAGGTCGATCTTGCTGGTCGCACCCTGAAGGCGCTCGTCGATACCGGCGCCAGTGACGACTTCATCTCATCGGCAGAGGTGAATGCGTTGGGTCTGTGCCCACAGTCGTCGGAATGGTCGCAGGTTACCCTCGCGGATGGGGGTAAGCAACCCATATTGGGCAGGGTCACCCTTCGCCTGTGTATAGGTCCTCTGCATATTACGACCCAACCTTATGTGTTGCGTGAGCTGACTGATGCTGCGACATATATACTGGGGTCCTCAACATTACGGCAGTATGGGGCCGGCATTGACCTAGAGTCTGGAACCCTTCGCCTTCGTAAGGGGACTCTGTCGTGCAAAGTACCCTTCGTGCCGTTTGCAAGTGTTGAGCCAGAGGGGGGTAAGACTCAAGCTGAGCCTGTGGTTAACTACGCTGTGAAAGCCATGGGGCAGCGTGCTGAACCCAAGCCAGTCGGGCGTAAAGAGGCCATCCGGATGATCCGGAAGGGTGCCCACGGACTGCTTGTGAGGCCTAGGTTGCATTTGAATGCGACCACCGCTCAGTCTTCTTTGGATCCTGAGGTTGAAGCCTTGCTCACAGGGTACGCAGACGTTTTTCGTGACGTGCCTGGGCTTCCTCCTTTGCGTCCCGTGGACCATACCATCCCACTCATACCCGGCGCTCAGCCTGTTTCAAGACCTATGTACAGGTTAAGTCCTCTGGAGTTGGACGAGGTGAAGCGCCAGGTAACCGATCTGCTCGCAAAGGGTATGATTCGCCCCAGCACATCCCCGTACTCTGCGCCAATTCTGTTTGTCGGTAAGAAGGATGGGAGCTTGCGCATGTGCATCGATTACAGGGGGTTGAATGCAACGACGGTCAAAAACCGTTACCCATTGCCGCGCGTGGACGACCTGCTCGATAAGCTGAAGGGCTCGGCTTACTTCAGCTCGATCGACTTGCAACAGGGATACAATCAGATTCGCATCGCTGCGTCTGATGTGCCGAAAACTGCTTTTCGGACGCCCTTTGGTCATTTCGAGTACACGGTCTTGTCGTTCGGGTTGACTAATGCCCCTGCGACGTTTCAGGCGGTCATGGATCGCATGTTCAGACCGTATATCGACAGGTTCGTCGTTTGCTACTTGGACGATATTCTGGTCTACTCCAAGACGCGCGAGGAGCATCTGGAGCATCTTAAGCTTGTGCTTGAGGTGTTGAGGCGGGAGCAACTGTTTGCGAAGCGTGCCAAATGCTTTTGGGCGCTGCCTCAGGTGGAGTACTTGGGCCACATTGTGTCGGCCACCGGCGTCAAGATGGACCCACGGAAGGTAGCTGTGGTTCGCGATTGGCCAGTGCCTCGGAACCTTCAGGAGCTTCGTAGCTTCCTCGGCTTGACCAACTATTTCCGTAAGTTCATCAAGCAGTACTCTGTCCTTGCGGCCCCGCTCACTGACTTGACGCGTAAGGGAGCTTTCGATTCGCCTAGTGCCTGGACGCCCGAGTGTCAGCTGGCGTTCGAAGAGCTAAAACGTGTCGTTGCCGACGACGTTACCCTTGCATTCCCCGACTACTCGTTGCCGTTTCGGGTCGAAGTGTTCTCGGATGCTTCGTTGTATGGGAGCGGCGCTGTACTGTTGCAGGAAGGGCGACCGATCGCTTTCACGAGTAAGAAGTTTACGGGCGCAGAAACCCGTTACACTACAGGGGAGTTCCGATATAATCGAGCATGATGCACTAAGCCTGGTTCTCCGCAGAATCAATGGGCGATTATGAGGAGTGATACAACAGCAAGTACACGCGGACATCACGCAGGTATGCAGGAGTTGTATCAGCGATGCTACGCTCAGCATTCTTATGTTTTGCATCATGCGGGATGTCTAATTTTGGGACAGGAAGCGACAGTTTCATCACCTCTCCATCGTCGTCAGATCGACCTTGACGAGGCGGTGCAGCAGACGGACCCCTCTGCTCCTCGCGTCCAACGGGGCCTGCTTCGGCTGCCATGACAGGAACAGTCGGATGGATAGGAGTCCGTGGGTCTAGCAGCGCAGGGGGATCTCGGACACCGTCAACAACATGCGTGTATGGGCCCCTCCGAGATGTCTCAGGAACGACGGACGTGTCGGCATGACCGTCCCCCACTACTAGCCCTACATCACCACTACCAGATGCCATGGTAAATCGGCGACTGACCGGTCACAACCTCGTGCGATAAAGGCACTCTCACACAGGTATCGGTCGAGCGACAATCAGACGGTTTTTAAGCCTACCGACGGAAAGCGCTCCCTGCAGATACAGCAAGTATCCGTCCAAAGAGTCTCGTACTTCGCGTGTGCGCGCGATAAGCGCCCGCAACTGATCCGGACTCGGGTTCGAATCAGTCGATGCAGCAGCGAGTGAGACTCGATTCGATTCACCTGCGGCTCAGAAGCACGTACTTCGAACAGGCAAAACGAGTGACAATGCAAGAGCAGCAAGGCAATTACAGACCAGAGGCGGCCGCGGCCATCACAGCTCGGCCAAGCTCCTCCGCGAATGTATCCAAAGGACTAGGATTGCCATCGCTGACTCCAGCCATGTAAGTAACCTACTTATGCAAAAGATCAGGGTGAGACAACAGGCCGTGAACGAACCTTACGTCTTGATACCAAATTTGTTGTATCCCTCCTTCCAATCGCCCATTGATTCTGCGGAGAACCAGGCTTAGTGCATCATGCTCGATTACATCAGAAAGTACCAATCGAGGCAGCGGAAGTCTTCAATGCAAGGAGTTACAATGTATATTCCAAGACAGGCGTAGATGACGCCCTATGTCAGCAGTTTCCCCCCTAATGGGTCAGTTTCACCCACATAATCGCAATTTGGCCAATTACGGGGTACCCCCATTACGGCCACTGGGGTCCATAATGGGGGCTCTGGTACCCCGTAATGGCTGGAAACCCCATAATGGACCATCATAACCCATAAGCACCCCATATCTAAGCCCCCAACATACTTAACAAACATCTTCAATCAAGTCAAAAGGGGTATAATATCCACAAACATTCTGGCCTGTTATAAATTGTTGGGATAACATGTCCATCTAACATGTAATAATGCTGGAACAGCAGTCTGTTGGCATTTTTAGTGTAAATGCAGCAGGTAAGAATCATGCATGTTGACAAGGTGTAAGAAGTAAGGAATTGTGTTGTTGATCGGCCTCTGTCTATCATAGGTGGGGTGGGGTGGGGTGGGGTGGGGTGGGGTGGGGTGGGGTGGGGTGGGGTGGGGTGGGGTGGGGTGGGGTGGGGTGGGGTGGGGTGGGGTGGGGTGGGGTGGGGTGGGGTTGATTCCATTTCGGGCATCATGAGGGCTCTCAGCAGCTCTTAAGGGCTGGGCTATGGTTGTCTTGGCTTCATGCGGCATTTATATAGACAGAGGCTGATCACTGTCTGGGGTTGTTAGGGGATCTTAACAAAGCCAAAATCGTGTATCCAATTGTAGCTTTGGTCATGTTGTCATTCATTCATAATGTTGATTCTTATATGTAAGAATGTTACCTTAAAAGGGATGTTATACTGTAGCGGATGACTTTCCCTGCAAAGACAACCCATGGCAATTTATGGATGCATTAGGTGCTTCACTGTGAAGACAATAAAGTCAGGACATGCTTTCCCACCTGTGTACCCAATCTCTTCCTCTCCTTCCTTTTTCCCTCCCTCTTCTTCCCTCTTTCCCTACATCCCCTACCCTCTTTCCCTCCCTGTCTCTCCCCCTCTCCTTCAATTCCTCTTCTTCCCTCTTTCCCTCCCTATCTCTACCTCTTTCCCTCCCTCTTCTGCCTTCCCACCTTTTCTCTTTCCCTTGCTTTCCTTCCATATTTCCCTTCCTATCCTTCCCTGCCTCGTACCTTTGCTCCCTCCCTCCCTCTTTCCCTCCCTACTTCTTCCCTTCTCTCTCCCTACGTACTCTCTCCCTTTCTCATTTCTCCCATCCTCATTTCTCCCTTTCCTTTCCCTCTCCTTCCTTGACCCTTATTTCTTTTACCCCTCTTCCTTCTGTCTTCCTACTTCCCATCTGCCACACTTTCCTTTCCCTACTCCCTCCTTCCATCTATCTCCATGATCCCTTCCTCTGTCTCTTCTTACTCCTTCTCTCCCAACTATCTCCCCACCTCGCTTATGCTCGATGGTTTGCTGGAGAACATTGTGGTTATCTTTGTTAATCTATGTAAACAGAAATGTATATTGCACCTTACATACGTTATGAACTTCGGAAAACTTGATGAAGTCTTCGGTCCGATTCCTTGGTGAGTTTACTCTTACATATTATATCCGTAAATTGAAGGCACATTGGCCATATCTCTTATTCGCGAAAAAATACGGCGGGACCATTTGGTCCCGCTGTACATTTCCGCGAAGGACAGTGCCTGCCAATTCTATAATTTGAAATGTGCATAAAATGGCGGAAAGAATAGATGCATTCATACGAAATTGCATGGCACTGTCAGTCGCCAAAATGTACAGCGGGACCATTTCGTGAATGACAGTGCTCACCAATTCTACAAATTGAAATGTGCATAAAATGGATGAAAGAATAGATGCATTCATACGAAATTGCATGGCACTGTTATTCATGAAAATGTACAGCGGGACCATTTGGTCCCGCTGTACATTTTCGCAACTGACACTGGTCGCCAATTCTACAATCTGAAATGTGCATAAAATGGATGAAAGAATAGATGCATTCAGATGAAATTGCATGGCACTGTCAGTTGCGAGAATGTACGGCCCACCTAACTTGTTCGCGAACAAGAGATATTGTCCATGTATCTTATAATGACAGAGAATTGATCAGATAAATTGCTTTCAGGTGGAATTGAACTGGTGTTGTTACTTCGCATCCGACCTACAGGACCCGACCTACATACAGATATTGGTAGATTGGTAGATACTGCCTAAGAACTACAAATACTCATATTATCCTTTATTATTAGGCTTGCAGAAAGGTACAGTACAACAATTTGTTGTGCTGTACTTTCGTGATGGAAATGTGAGCGAGCTTTTGTTTCTGCATGCATGATTGTAAGTGTCAAAGTGGAGATCAACAGCATTTCTCATAGCATTCTTGTTGTTGTATAGGACTTTTTGTAATGCCAAATCTCCCTTCTAATGGCATTCATAGATAGAGGTGTCAATATTTACAGAACAATATCATTTATGTATCCTTGGCTTTTCTTGAAGATTTTTATCAATCCCTACAGGATATTCCTTTTCCACAAGCAGCAGCCATGGAAGCCTGGCGGCAGAGATGAGATCTATGCAGCAATGGATATATGCTCCAAGCTAGGAGGTAAAGGAGGATGCTTGTAAATGGTGAAGAACAGGGTGATAGGCGGCGGTGTTGGCAGCACATGATTGGTTGCACTAGCTAAAACTAGCTGTTGTGACAGGGTTGCCATTAATAATATTAAATATCGTTGCTTGTGTGAATTAAGAACTCATGATGTTGGTGCGGTTTCCTGCCTTCCTGGCTGCGTGCTGCTGTCCACTTGCTCTCAGGCAGGTGCTTGGCTGGCTCACAATGTTCATGGCGGTAATTTTCTGTCCAGGCCTTGGCCAGGGCTGCAATGAAGGTGTGACTGCAGGTGGGTATTTTGGGGTGTTACACTGTGGGCGACTCGCCCTACAAGGGCGAGCACCAAGGGGCCTGACCGGACCGAGCCACAGCGCAGGGGAGGGGCACGTGGCTTTGTCTGTCTGTCCTGCCACGTGCTCCCCCTCTCACTAAGACCAGCTAGAGCAAAGAAAGACTCAGAGGCTCTAGCCTGGCCACTAACAGAGCACTGAGGAGCATCACGAAAACGAGGAGGGAACAAAAGAAACCAGGGGGCGACTAACTGCACAAAGAAAGGGACTACTCTCCTCCAACACAAAACTGAACTAGCAAGAGCCTGAAAAAGACACACAGAAGCCCTCAGATGAGAGACGCCAACAGGAGAGCACACTCAAACACAGCCAAGGAGGAAGAACCCAGCTAAAGACAGAGGGAGGGATGACGAGCCAAATTGGCGCCCCCCTAGAAAGCCTCCCGGCCCCACCCACAGCTGGCCCCTCAAACACCTGCACTGCACAAGAGGGAAAGACCTCTCTCACTGCCTCCCCCAAAACCCTCAGAACCCAGTGCCTGGACACAGGCTCCTCCAGCCACGAGACCCTCCACTCTCTCCCTGCCCCTCCTCAAACACCAGGCTGCCTGCCCGTTCTCTCCAACTCTCCTCCTCTCTCCCCCTACTTCTCCCTCAAACCTCCTCAAAACACCACCCTAAGGACCCTGCTCTGCTCTCTCTGCTCCACGGTCGGTGATTTCCATAGGAGAATCACATCTCAACTGAGCTCCAACTATGGCTAGGATGGGATGTTGCGGTCCCACCCGATCCCAGCCATATTTAGGGATACCCAGCGCTGCAAAAGAGTGCAAGCGAGTCCAGAAGTCAGCAACTGTACGGGCCCGTGCTTGGTCCAGGGGAGAAGCTGTTGTTTGTACTGCATTGTCCAAAGTTGGCTGTGTCGTGTAGATGCTTGGACGTGTGTTGGCAGCTTCATCCTCCTCTTGCGTAAAGCCCCCTAACCGGTTGAAGAAGTCAGTAATAGCCCGTTGATGGGGTCTTGTGTAAAGCCCCCTAACCGGTTGAGGTGGGTGTATTGTTTGGGGCTGGGTGCTGCAGAAACATATGGAACAATGGGGGCTGCTGATGGAGATTATTAGCTGCTGTACTTCTATCTTGGCCAGGCTTAATAGACTCAGTCATTAAGTCTGGACTTAACACTATACTACTTACAGTAGGCATCACCATGCTTAACCATGCTTAGCCAGACTTATGTAAGCAATCTTAGGTACCATCACCTTTTGAGAGGTGTGGAGGAATAGGGAGAAACACTGGTGACCGGGGGTTGCTTGGCGATGGAGGCAGGCAGGGAAGGACTGGGAGAAGGGGTAATGGTAGTTATGGGGAGGCAGGGATGGAGAGTAGAAGGGTGATGAGAGGGCTGGAGAAAACAATAGCATCATGGCCACAGTTGTTTTGTAGATTTTTTTTCTAATATAAAATGTGTGTCATGGCATCTGTGTGTTGTGTGTTTTCCCTGATATCACAGGTTTTCAGCAGAGGATAATGGCAACATCAAGAAATGCTTTTGATCTGGACCAGAAGGTGGTCATAATCGCCAAGATTATGGCAGTAATAGGATGTAACAGAGGCTGGCAGGAGTGCATTGGAGTGGCTGGGGAAATAGGTGGTGACTGAGTGGTGAGGGGTGGCAATGAAGCCAGAAAGGTACATACAGTTCATGTTATAGGGGTGATGGACGGGGGAGCAGGTGGGGGTAAGAAGGGGACGGAATGGTGAGCAATAGGTAACTAGGACAACAAAGGGGAAGGTAGGGGAGCATGATACCATCATGGATGCAATGTGTGCTCTGCCCATACTTAAGCATCCATCTGTGTATGGGGTGGATTCATTTTCTACCGTTATATTTTTAGCTGGTGACAAGGGCAGTGTGAATGGCACCTATAGAACTGGTTAAGGAGGGGATCAAGGCAGGGATGTGGTTTGGTGACAACAGATGAAGGTATGGATGGTGCAGGAAGTTATGGTGATGGAGGTACACTAACATAGGCAGGCATGCTGCTTGGGAAGTACCATGCAAGCAAGTCAGGTATTGCTGTGAGTGCTATATTTGTATTGTGTATGGATATGGATTTGGAGAAATTGGAGAAAATATTCTGCCACATGATAATCATGCTTTTAAATATGCATTTGACTACCGCTTTCAATGCTGTAACTCCCAGAAGTGTACGGTGGTTGTGCGGGGACTGGGGCCTACCGCCCCAGTTCCCCGCACTTCCACCGTCTTGGTGTACTGGGTTCCAAAGTAGATTCACTGCCCCAGTTCCCCACACTTCCACTTGCCATAGATGTTTCACCCTAGGTATTCCTTTGATTTTTCTCTTAGTTGTTTGTGGTGGTGTGTATGTAGCTAATATTTTGGTTCAACATTTTCCCATGTTGTAGTCCAGGGGGGGCATCCAGGCCGCTCTCCACCTTCATCATATCCCTCCTTTATTTGGCATTCATGGCTCGCACTGTCCATATGTGTACATTTATTTAGCTTCGATGTGCCATCCATGAGTTTTGAAATGCGACTTATTAAAGAAATAAGTGGGAGCTGCACTGCGTGGCAGCAGCACCCTGCAGTGGGAGCTGCTGTAGTATTCTGGGGTATCTCATGGCTAATATCCAGGTTGGCCAGTTGACTGGCATCCTTGGATCGAGCCTTTGCTTTAGGCGGATATGACAGAGATACAACAGCTGCACCATGCATCAGCGGCAGCACATGGCAGCTGCACCCCTTGCAAAATCCAGCAAATCATCGATGGATGAAAAAATCGTTATTGTCTTCTAGCTAATCAAATGAAATTAGCAGCATATTGTACTCTCTTCATGATTAACTTTATCCCAAGCTTCTTTATTTTTTTAATGGCCATTTAGCCTATAAATAATATATAGGCTAAATATATATTAAATATATCATGCTTTTATATATGCATTTCACTACCGCTTTCAATGCTGTTAACATCCAGAAGTGTTCGGTGGTTGTGCGGGGACTGGGGCCTGCTGCCCCAGTTCCCCGCACTCCCACCGTCTCGGTTTACTGGGGTCCAAAGTAGATTCTCGTTTAGACAAGTAAAGGCAGAATAGTATATTATTTGTTGCATTATAAGGTTTAAATTCCAAGGTTGTAAGTCAAACGGGGGCAATTGTAATATATGTCTTATTATTAGTTTCTGTCTAGGTATTTCCCCTAAGGTATTCCCCTGATTTTTCTCTTAGATATTTGTGGTGATCTGCATATAGTTAATATTTTTGGTCACCTCAAGTATCTCGTTCATCAGCTAGCTAGCAAGTGACATATTTTATGAATCACGTGTATGATTGTATCCAAATAGTTTAAAGGGTGTATCCTGATAATCCAGCACTGCAAGCCAGCAGCACTGCACGGCAGTGGCACTGTATGCCAGTGGCACAGCACGGTAGAGGCACCACGCAGCAGCGGCACTGCACGGCAGTGGCACCACATGCCAGCAGCACTGCATGCCAGGGCACTGCATGCCAGCGGCACTGCACACAGCGACACTGTGCACCAGTGGCACTGCATGCCAGTGGCACCGCATGGCAGTGGCTCACCTGACTCACCTGGCTCTATAACATGTTTATAATAATAATAAATAATAATAATGAAATACTCAAAGGGCAACAAAGAGATGTTGATTAAAATTATAATAGTTGCGATTACAAGAGTAGCTGAATGAAGTGGTATCATTAGAAATAGTATTACCCCACAATAGCATACCACATGGTACATGGGTGTACCACGGTACACAGCACCATGCAGCAGCTGCACCATGCGGCAGCTGCACCACGTGGCAGCTGCACCGTGTGGCAGCGGCACCAGCAGCATGGCATGCCAGCAGCACCAAACGGCAGTGGCACGGCATGCCAACAGCACCACATGCATGCCAGCGGTACTGGGTGCCAGCAGCTCCACACGGTAGCGGACCTGCATGGCAGCCACACCACATGCCAACGGCATTCCATGCCAGCAGCACTGCATGGCAGCCACACCATGTGCCAGCAGCACGGCATGCCATTGGGGCCGCGCGGCAAAGGCCCTGCACGGCAGCAGCCGCACCACATGCCAGTGGCACCTCTTGCCAGCGGCACCACGCGGCAGCCACACTGCGTGCCAGTGGCACTGCATGCCGTGCTGACATTCAGTGCCGCTGGCATGCGGTGCCGCTGCCGCGCGGTGTGCGTGGCTGCTGCATAGTGCCGCTGGCATGAGGTGTCACTGGCACGTGGTGCAGCTGCCATGCAGGGCCACTGCCGCCATGATGTGCAGCTGCTGCACGGTGCAGCTGCCACGCGGCAGTGACCCTGCACGGAAGCCGCACCACGTGCCAGCGGCACCACGCGGCAGCAGCACAGCGTGGCAGCAGCACTGTGCGGCACTGGCACCACGCACACTACTGCAGCTGCACATTGTGGCACTGGCACCGGGCGATCCATGTCTTTGAAATTATCTAAAAGAATCAGTGCATTTTCGTCGTGACGGCATAAATTCCCGAAGCCCTTACACTACTAGGACTCCTTACAGGGGCTGTATGTACGACACGAAAGTTAAAATAACTAAAACTAGACTAAAAGCAACTTTAAATTATTAGGCTAGCTAAATATGCCAGTGCACGGCAGCAACAGTGCACAGCTGCAGCACCCTGCAGCTGTGGCACCACCTGGCTCAGGTAACATGCGGCTGTGGCACCCCACGGCTGTGGCACTGCTCACCTGAGGCAGCTGGCGGGTAAGGCACCCCATGGATGGAGCACCACATGGCTGCTGCACCACGTGGCTGCTGAACTGAGCAGCTGCTGCACCACATGGCTGCTGCACCACGCACATAGGTGAGGCACCGCATGGCTGAGGCACCCTGTGGCTGCACCAGCACTCGGCTGCACCAACGTGTGGCTGCACTGACCAGCACACGGCTGCAGCAGCATGCAGCTGCACCAGCACGCAGCAGCTGCAGCACCACGTGGCTGTGGCACCATGCTGGTGCTGCACCACGCGGCTGAGGCAGCACGTGGCTGCATCACCAAGCGGCTGCACCAGCACGCGGCCACGGCACTGCACGGTTGTGGCACCAAGTGCCTGAGGCACTGCATGCGCGGTTGAGAACCACTCGCAAGCATCCTAGAAATGCATCATCAAATTGCATGATTGATTTACCGTAACTAATTGGCGAGTAACGCCAATGATTGTAACGCCTAATTTAGTGACAAGAACCAGAATGCCTAGGATCACCACAGGCTAACTTGGGCTGATGTTGCGTCGAAGGCAGAACCGTGGAGTACCTATTTATTAATTGAATAACTTATAAAGAACATAATTCAATTAGGAAAGCCGTTGGACATGGACTATGTTGGCCGCATAGCTTCCCTTTAGCGGGCAGGAAAAGACCAAACAAAAAAACAAAAAAACCTAGCTAAAGAGCTCAGAAAATGCTTTCAATAGCCTAAAAATTGCCTAGCAGAAATCAATGCATTTACCTCGCGACGGCATAAATTCCCGAGGGCCTTACACTACTAGGACTCCTTACAGGGACTCCCGACTTTAGGAATTCCCAGGGGCCTTACATACTGAATATACGACACGAAAACTAAAATAACTATAACTAAAAATAACTAAAAATTACTAGACTAGCTAATAAAAGCGGTAGCAATCAAATAAACCAAACTGACTTAATATCCACTACATAACTTTATATTGCTTTAGGGTTTTCCTGAATCAGACAGGTTTTCGTTAATTATTCCATCCATAACTAAAAATGAATGAAAAATAGAGGTATAACAATACGAATTCATGGGCTCCAAAATAAACTTTCAAAATCAGTGGATATTATACCAAAGAGCTTGGCAGGTAATGGGAATCTAGTACTTTGTCCGAATCAGTGATAAATTACATGAGCCAATATTTTTTTGAAGTTATTCATCCATTTATTGGATTGCTTTAAATGCCTAATATATATATAAGTACATATTTAATGTACACATATGAATATTAAAATCATGAAATCTATGCAGAAATAACCAACCTTAAAGATCTGATCTCGGAATTAAATAATGATCAATCTTATGAGTATGAGCTGCCTAAACATCGTGTAAATAATCATGCAACTGATATTCTTAAAGTTAATATTTTTTGCATTTTATGCAAAATGGATACGGCAAAATATCTACAAAATATGTTGATTGCAAGAGTGATAATGCAGTTAAACTTGGTGCCGCTGTTGAATGTACTCATATGGCTAGCAAACCCTTGGGTCTAAATTAAATTTAGGATATCACGTGGCAGCTGCACTGCACTGCAGCAGCACCATGCTGTGGCAACTGCACCATGTGGCAATGGCAGCACACTGCAGCAGCAGCACGCAGCAGCAGCACAGTGTGGCAGCCGCAGCAGGTGGCAGCGGCCCCACACAGCAGCAGCACTGCATGGCAGCTGCACTGCATGGCAGCAGCAGTGCATGGCAACTGCACAATTCAGCAGCAGCGGCAGTGTGTGGCAGCGGCACCGTGCAGCAGCAGCAGCACACAGCAGTGGCAACATGTGACAATGGCAGCGCATGGCAGCGGCAGTGAATGGCAATGGCAGTGCACGGCAGCAGGAGCATGCGGCAGAGGCAGTGCGCAGCCATTGCCACTCACTGCTGCTGCCATGCGCTGCCATTGTCACATGTTGCCACTGCTGTGTGCTGCTGCTGCTGCATGGTGCCGCTGCCACACACTGCCGCTGCTGCTGCATAGTGCAGTTGCCATGCACTGCTGCTGCCGTGGTAATGGCAGTGCACGGCAGCAGCAGCATGCGGCAGAGGCAGTGCGCAGGAGTGGCACCAAGCGACACCTAGCAGCAGTGCACGGCAGCTGCACTGCATGGCAGCAGCAGTGCATGGCAACTGCACTATGCGGCAGCAGCAGCAGCACGCGGCAGCAGCACCGTGCAGCAGCAGCAGCACATGGCAGTGGCAGCACGCGGCAATGGCAGTGCACGGTACCGGCAACATGTGGCAGCACCAACATGTGGCAGCTGCAACACACGGCAGCAGCAGCGTTCTGAAATCACATTTAGAATTATATTATTATTATTATTTGGAGACTTACCAGAGCGAGTAATGCTTACCCTTTGCGAGCAGAATGGCAAAGGTGATGTTGGCAAGATCCAACAAGTTTGGCAGCCAAAATGCGTAATATCTATACAAATTGCGGGCTATAGATGAAGCAGTAGCTATAATAGCGGACAATAATTGCTGTGCGATACAGATTAACTGTCAACTGAATGTTGTAAGGATATTTCTTTCTAGACCCATTAGCAGGCCATTGACTAGAAACATTTTATATCCTAAACAAAAATAAAACCTTTAGAGCATGAATCTTGCAAGGCTGGCCAGTGCCCTGCAGGATACATAGCTACTACATGCAACAAAAGACTGAAAACACCTAGCTAAAGAGGTCAGGAAATGCTTTAAATAGCTTTAAAATTGTCCAACAGAAATCATTTCATTTTCGTCGCGACGGCATAAATTCCCGAGGGCCTTACACTACTAGGTCTCCTTACAGGGGCGGACGACTGTATAAATTCCCAGGGGCCTTACACTACTAGGCGGACGACTAAAAAAATTCCCAGGGGCCTTACATAAACGATTACATAACCGACAAAAAACTATAATAACAAAAACGAAATAAACTAAATAAAAAACTAAAAGCAACTAAAAATTACTAGACTAGCTAATAAAAGCGGTAGCAATAATAGACCTACATACATAGCTTACTTTCATGGTTGAAAAGGTTTTGCTGGTATCCTTGCTTGCTGCCTTACTTGGATGGGAAGATACCCTTAATACTTAGTATTTTTATTATGATCCTGCTGATGATGAATATTTCTATGTTATTTATTGGGGTATTGTTCTAGCTACATACAATGTGTACATTATTGGTGACCTGGCTAAGCTGAAGGTTGGCTTGTGGCATGTGGGAGCATATTAGACACAGACCCCTAATTATCAGTGTATTGTAAGCTTATTACAGGGCAATTACGTGTCACTCTTCATAATGGGTCCATAACTGTCCCAAACCATTATGGCCCTTCTATCATAATGGGACCCCTTATGGGGGGGCCTGTTTACGGGCCGTAATCAGTGTTAGGGGCCGTATAGGGGGTCAAGCCTGTTATGGGTCCATATGGAAACTCACCCATAATGGGTTAAGGTCCGTTATGGGGTATACATTTTTACGGACCCTTTATGGTCCCATTAGGGGGGTCAACGCTGACATAGGGACGTGATAGGCTATCAGTGCCTAGCCGAGGCAATCATCATCTAACCGATGCAAATCGGTGCTCGGGCTTATCCAAGATATACGACCGGAGACGATATAAAAGGTGTCAGCTTAACCAAGGCGCGGTTAGCTTAACTCAATAGCAATCGATGTTATTGCTCAATTAATCTCTAATGATCAGGCCGTCAATGAGCATAGCAGATATACTCGCAGCGACGGCTCGCGGTACAAGAGATCTGTAAGTAGTAAGTGTACTACCGTGATCCCGTGTGCGGATATTGCTATATAAGCCGTCATAGCAATAGTGCAATGTTCTTTACTTGCGTAAAGGTGCCGACTACACCATCGCGCGTAGTGTTGCATTCGACGCGCCGCATCGCTCGAGCCATTGCCTTGCGACCTCAAGATACGCTCGAGCGCGCGTGTATGCATAGTGCACGTGTTATCATTAGTGCGCATTGATGTGCGATGCATTATGCATTCTAGGTCGTCCGCGACCAAGTCGCCGGACCATGCGCACTTATCGCGATACCGATCACGCGATGTATGCTTGCAGCGTTGTGCACAATGCATTAGGCGTTATGCTGTTCGTGGGTTGCTTGTTCCCTTAGCCAATGCGCCTAATGCGTGCGATGCGACATGCTGCGTGGTGTGCGTGTGGTCGCGTCGCGCCCGCTGCCGTACTGCTCCAAGTGTCCACGTACGACAGGGGTGACGTCATCGGTGTCGTACCGCTCCGCGCGTCCACGTACGACAGGTGACGTCATCAGTGCCGTACCGCTCCACGCGCCCACGTACGACAGGTGACGTTATCAGTGCCATACCGCTCCGCACGCCCACGTACGACAGGTGACGTCATCAGTGTCGTACCACTCCACGCGCCCACGTACGACAGGTGACGTCATCAGTGTCGTACCGCTCCGCGCGCCCACGTATGACAGGTGACGTCATCAGTGTCGTGTGATGACGTGGTGCACGATATAGCGATGGTGGGTGCAACCCTCGCAGAGCTTCGGCAAAGTGAAGCGTGGTACAACAATCTTCACTAAATACTAATGAGGGTGGCGCATATTGAGAATGCGCTGGTGCTTGCAGCTCTGCTGGACTTATGGTGCAAAATTATAAAACACTTTGTTCTGGTGGTGTTCATTGCACCTTAGCATGCTTGTTTATGTTGACCACAGTAAAGGTAGTCAAATGGCACAGGCTTCACTAACTACAATTTGATTACATTTGTTTGCAGAAGGTGATTGGTATGTGATGGCTGGCCACCACACAGCACCGATCATTTTTGCTGTGGTCATTCCTTTTAATTTTTTATTTATAGCTGAAGCAGTAGAAGTGGCATCTTCATTAACTATTTTACCCTGTGTTATCATATGGCTGTATGCCATAACTCTCAGTACTTGTCTGCATGATTAAACACATGCATGTGACTTATGTATTGCACTACAGTGGATGCCTGCGCTGATGCTAGTTCAGGACTATGCATATATGTATGTAAAAAAACTTCTCTGGATACACCTTGTCAGTTTATAACAATGAAGTTTTATTCTCATAGGATGTATAACAATAGGATAACAATACACATTATCCTGTAATGTATATAATGTATAAATAAATAAGTATGTATAAATATTTAATATTTATATATAATATATGTAAATATCTGCCACCATACATTTCTAAGAGGGAAATCAGGGAAATACCTAGGCAGAAACTGATGATAAGAAATATATTACAACTGCTGCCGCTTTACTTACAACATTGACTTAATAACCTTGATTTGCAACAAAGAATGTACAATTCTGCCTTTACTTGTCTCAAAGAGAATCTACTTTGAACCCCAGTACACCAAGAGGTGGAAGTGTGGGGAACTGGGGCAGTAAATCTACTTTGGATCCCAGTACACCAAGACGGTGGAAGTGCGGGGAACTGGGGCGGCAGGCCCCAGTCCCCGCACAACCACCGAACAATTCTGGGAGTAAACAGCATTGAAAGCGGTAGTCAAATGCATATTTAAAAGCATGATATATAACTTAGCAAAACTTATAGCCAGATTTACTATAGCTTACCCAAACAGGGAGGGGCAGGGAGGGAGGGGCAGGGAGGGAGGGGCAGGGAGGGAGGGGCAGGGAGGGAGGGGCAGGGAGGGAGGGACAGGGAGGGAGAGGCAAGAGGGAGGGACAGGGAGGGAGGGGCAGGGAGGGAGGGGCAGGGAGGGAGGGGCAGGGAGGGAGGGAGGGACAGGGAGGGAGGGACAGGGAGCGAGGGAGGGACAGGGAGGGAGGGACAGGGAGGGAGGGGCAGGGAGGGAGGGGCAGGGAGGGAGGGAGGGACAGGGAGGGAGGGACAGGGAGCGAGGGAGGGACAGGGAGGGAGGGACAGGGAGGGATAGGAAGGGACAAAGAGAAGGACAAGGAGAGAGGCGAGGAGGGAGGCAGCAGCAGGGAGAGAGAGTGGGCATGCAGAAGTATGTGGCTGGTATGCTAGGTGCTACCATTTCCTGCAATCCACAAGAACGAGCAAACTTGTGTTCTTCAGTCATTGGAATTATTAGATAGGTGTTTAGAAGTTACAGTAACTAACTATGAACGAAGTCATACTAGAATGTGCAGCATTGTTGCGCACCTATGCCAAGGTATCAGTATAACATTTCCTGCATGTTCGAATTGATAGGGTGGCACGAACACGTACCCTACAGCTATATGAATAATAATTGACTATCCGGTTGGAGTCTGATGCAAGAAAAAACCTGTGAGATGAACAATTCACGATAGCCTACGCATGAATCCTGTCAGCCTTAACGTGGATGCCCGGGTTGGCGCTGCATCAGGGTTACAACCCGCTGCAATAAGAAATAAACAGAAATTAATAATAAGAAAAATATTACAATTGCCCCTGCTTGTAGTATCCTGGGGTATCTACGGGTAGTATCCGAGGTGGCTCCTGGTCATCTTTCGATCGAGCCTTTGCTTAAGGCGGGTATAACAGAGATACAACAATTGGTATCGAGCGGATTAAGACTGACCCGGGTTCAAATTCCCCTCCTGTCTGTGGAGTGGGCGGTTGCACTGGTCGGTGGGAGTTAAGGGGGGCCCCATCACCAGGCCGTGAGGAGATGAACTCTGTGGAGGTCTTAGGGTGGTGATTCACTCTGGCCCCTCTGGCGCGAGGACGCGCCTGCCTAAAGGGGGGATAATTGTAGTATCCTGGGGTAGCTACGGGTAGTATCCGAGGTGGCTCCTGGTCATCTTTCGATCGAGCCTTTGCTTAAGGCGGATATAACAGAGATACAACACTGCTTGACTTACAACATTGAATTTTAAACCTTATAATGCAACAAATAATATACTATTCTGCCTTTACTTGTCAACGAGAATCTACTTTGGACTCCAGTAAACCGAGATGGTGGAAGTGCGGGGAACTGGGGCAGCAGGCCCCAGTCCCCACACAACCACCGAACACTTCTGGATGTGAACAGCATTGAAAGCGGTAGTCAAATGCATATCTAAAATCATGATTATCATAACTTTTTGCTCCTTTATTACAGACCTATCTGACTGAAAGCTAATTATGCTGCAGTTGTATAAGTTTGTAAGTTTAAAATAAGTCATCAAAAGTTAGGTAAAGTTTGCCAAAGTCTGTCTAAGCTTGTTTAATTCCAAAATCGGGTATAAGTCAGGCTAAGTAAGAAACTTAGGGATAAGTCCAGTTTAGCAAACTTACACGGCTAAGATTGACTCTTATACTGCACCTTGTTTATTTGGTAGGGCACGGGGAGGCCGCCCTGGTACAAATGGACCTGCCCAAGAAGAGGGGTCCCCATGGCTTGGGCACTGCCCCATAGCTGCAAATATTCCATAATATGCGTTTTTCCTTCCGTAAAGTTTTCCGTAATATGCCCACAGGGTTTATTACATACGGAAACGTATTACGAAAATATTTACTGTAAAATGGCCAATTTTACGGAAAACATCCACCCATTTATCGGTAAAAAGACCCCCCGGGTTTCCCAGAGTGTTAGTGGGAGTGCCTTCTATCTTCTGGATATGTATGTTTGGAATGTTTTGTAACCAGATACGATGATATGATCAAGGTTAGTTATTCGTCCTAACCACAGTCTGTTGACTCATGTACGAACTAGGATAAAAACCATAATTCTAACAACTGCTGCGCGAACCCCAAGTATTAAAACCATTGCCAAACTTGGCAGTACAAGCAAATAGTCAATGAGATGCATGCACATTATCATTTGAAGATACAAGCCATGGGCATGCATGTACGTACAACTATCTGTTGTATTACGGTACCGGCCTAAGCTCCTTGCTAAGTAAGTAGCCCCGTGGCTACACCCTCTATATGCTTATATATAGAGGCTAAGGGTTGCATGCCCTAGTGCAACTGTGACACTGTCACTGGTAGACTCAGTTGAGTTCGGTTTCACTGGTTGATCCTATGTATTTCCTTAATACATAGCTCTGTTTTCTCTTCCTTAGGGATTACAGTTCTTTATGGAGACTTGCCGTACTAAGCTCAGAGTACCTATGCTCTGCTCTTCCTATCAACCGGTAGTTATCACTACCACTAGTTGGGGGTGATACAACAAAACTGGTAGCGAGACGGTCTTTCTGGACACTTCTTTCTGTGCTTTTTGCTAATCATGGATATAGACGTTAGTCTGAACCTGGAAGCGATTAAAGCTGCACTTTACTCTGGTATATAGAGTATTTCATACATATTTATTGCTGTAAAATTTAGGCTTAGTCGTGCTTCTTGCAGACGACGGCGAGATTTTGCCTGCTTCTTCATGTGAAGAGCAAGCACCTTTGTTGCACAATATCAGACGCTCCAGTGGAGTGGATATTGCAACACAAACATTCTTTACGTTTGAGAAGAGTACGTTTCTGGGTCCTTCCTAGAAAGTAACCTACAATGGCATCTCTCTTTGCCTTGGCTGGAGGACGTAATCGTGTGAATACCTATTCCGGATTACCTAATCATCGTCCTATTGCGGTTGCAATGGCTTCTGGTTCTCAGGCTCGGCAAGCTGTGCCAGCTGTTGGTGCATTGCCTGATGCTGTCGACCAACACACGGGTCGCCTTGACGCCGTAGCCAATAGTGGCAATGAAACCACTTTAAATCGTGTTCCTTCTATGGGAATTGCTAATGAACCTGTGAGCGTTCTTGCTGCTGTGCCGCCTGTGCCAGCCATGCAAACGCCCAGCAGGCGCACGCACGACGGGCAACCTATTTTGCCTATTGCGGAACAGAGTCCGTCTACAACTCACTCGGCTGCAGAGCTTCCGCGGGTCAGTTTGCCAACTCCGGTGCTGATGCTGGATGACAAACTAGATGCTAAGAAGGCTTCCGCCCGGGTTCGTGCTTTCATTCGGGATGTTAACCTGTTCTTTGGGATCATTCCGTGGGGTCGGGACCAGCGTTCTTGCTGTCTGTTCCTGTCTCAGGCATTGCGTGGCAATGCTAAGGTCTGGTATGACGAGTGGTCTCTCTCCCAGACTCAGCTCACCGTGGAATCTATCCTAGAGAATTTGCGCATTCGTTTTGCACCACAAATTCTGTCGGTTGAGCAGGAGGCTCGTCAGAAGCTTGCTGACAAGTCCTTCTATATGAGGACTGGTGAAAATGTCCCTGCATATCATGCCCGCCTTGAGGCATTATTCCAGGATATCCCTGATATCCACCCTCGTGAGAAACTGTTTTGGTTTCAGCAAGGGTTGTCTGGTGTCCTGCAGCCTAAGTGTGCAGCTGATGAAAAGGGTAGACCCTTCACCAGCTACGATGAACTTGTGCGTCATGCCTCTGGCGAAGAGGCCCACATCCTCGCTGAGCGCCGATTCCGTTCTGGTGTTCGCTCTAATGCCATCGCTATGCAGGATGTGGACGGAGACGACGCTATGGAGGCCTCTGATGGAGAGCCCCCAGCTAAGCGTGTGCGCGCTCACGCACCGCAGGCTGCCGCTGCTGCCGTAGGCACCGGCCCTTCCTCAGCGTCCCGTCCCCGTCAGCGTGGCAAGCGTCCTAGTTCGGGAGGCAGGGGGAATGCGCGTGGGGACCGCCGAGGTCACCAGCAGGGTCGTGGTGGTGGTGTCAACCCGCAGTCCTTGACGGCTGATCAGGAGCGTGAGCTCACCCGGTACTATAACCGGTATGGTCGCCAGCTCACCCGTGGTGACTTGAGGGATTTGCGTAAGGAGGCAGGGGGTAACGTTTGCTTTTGCTGCCGAGCTGCCGGCCACTCATATGATGAGTGCACGTTGCGTCCCCCTGAGGCTCGTGCCGCCGTGGCACAAGGCAATGGCCACTAGGGCCTTGCCCAGGCTGGTGCTGAGGAGAGCTTGCCTGGGTTTTCTAAGTCCGGACAGATAGTTTTGGGTGTGTGTAGCTTTGTGCGCGCCTTGCGCCCAGAGGTCCTTGCTGACCTTGAGACCGCTGTTGGTCGCCGGTTTTCGTTTGACGCCTTCCCTCACAGATGCCGCATCCTTCATCTTAGGCTCTGCCTCTCTCCAGAAGCATGCTGCTGCGTTTGACTATGAGGAACGCACCCTTCGCCTGTCTAAGGGTTCAGCAACTTGCGTGCTTCGATGGCTGCCTACTGTTGTACCACGCTTCACTTTGCCGAAGCTCTGCTAGGGTTGCACCCACCATCGCTACATAGCGCATGACACCACGTCACCTGTCGTACGTGGGCGCGCGGAGCGGTACAGCACTGATGACGTCACCCATGTTGTACGTGGGCGCGCGGAGCGGTACAACACCGATGACGTCACCCCTGTCGTACGTGGACGCTTGGAGTAGTACGGCAGTGGGCGTGATGCGACCGCACGCACACCACGCAGCACGTCGCATCGCACACGTTAGGCGCATTGACTAAGGGCACAAGCAACCCACGAACAGCATAACGCCTAATGCATTGTGCACAACGCTGCAAGCATACATCGCGTGATCGGTATCGCGATAAGTGCGCATGGTCCAGCGACTTGGTCGCGGACGACCTAGAATGCATAATGCATCGCACATCAACGCGCACTAATGATGACACGTGCACCATGCATACGCGCACACTCGAGCACGATAATGCGAGCGTATCTTGAGGTCGCGAGGCAATGGCTCGAGCGATGCGGCGCGTCGAATGCAACACTACGCGCGATGGCGTAGTCGGCACCTTTACGCAAGTAAAGAACATTGCATTATTGCTATGACGGCTTATATAGCAATATCCGCACGCGGGATCACGGTAGTACACTTACTACTTGCAGATCTCTTGTACCGCGAGCCGTCACTGCGAGTATATCTGCTATGCTCATTGGCGGCCTAAGTATGAAAAATACGAGTGAAATTACACGCAATCATAATGATTGACGTTGAGACAAGCTAACCGTGCTTTGGTTGAGCTTACACCTTATATATCGCCTCTGGTCGTATTTCTTGGATAAGCCCGAGCACCGACTTGCATTGGTTAGATGATGATTGCCTCGGCTAGGCACTGATAGCCTATCACGTCATCTACACCTGTCTTGGAACATACGTTGTAACTCCTTGCATTGAAGACTTCCGCTGCCTCGATTGGTACGTTCTGATATAATCGAGCATGATGCACTGAGTCTGGTTCTCCGCAGAATCAATGTGTGAATGGCAGGAGAGATACAACACGCCATCAGCTGCGGCTGTGCATGAAGCCAAGAACCAGACGAAGCGACAACGCACCAACGACGGTTGGCTGAATAAATGGGGCTGCACGCATTCCGAGCTTAAGCGTCGGAAGAGCATGAAGGTTTGCCTGAGATGTGCGTCTGCGGAACATCCTACGAAGGATTGCCCGATGCTACCGCCTTTGGCTCAGCGGCCGAAGTAGGGGATTGCCCAGGATGGTTCGGAGGGGACTCCACCTGGGAAGCCGGAACTAGTGGGTGGGCGGTTGTCGTCAGTGCGGCAAGCCGTGAGGGCATTGTTGCCTTTGGTCCTTGAACAAATCGAGCGTGCGATTGGACGTCGATTGTCGCTCGACGGTCGCTCAGGATGTGTAGGTTTTGACTCGCTGTGTAACTTGTTTGCACCGAGCAAGCCGCTGGCGTCTATCGATTTGTTGGGTCACACCGTTTTGTTCCTCCCCTCATGTTGTATTATGCAACAATTAAAAACATTTTATGAAAATCGTTTTAGTGAGCGTGGTAGTGAGAACTACCGATTGATAGAGCGGAAGACCTAAATAGCGTTCACGAGATCCCGTACGACGGATCAGACAATCATCGAGATAGTTATATTCGAGGTCTTTATAAAAGATTCGACTTTTATATATCAACCGATAGATAGTTCATGCGGTGGGATGGTCGACATCCCGAACTACCAGTGACACGTGTCACTGGTATTCCCATGAAGCCCCGCCTACCAGTGTAGGACTTAGGTCAACGGACCTTTAAAGGACGTTGTACACGACAACTATCCCCCCTCCGGACGCAGCGTCCCCGCTGCGTCAAGGGCTCGTTACCTAGCTTCAGCCAGTGCCTCCGCTAGGTCAGCCGTAAAATGGGACGCTGGCTCCCAGGTGTTATGCTCGGATGTATAACCAGCCCACTTGACCAAGTACTCGTGTACTAGCCGTTTCCACTTACGACTCTTCCCGACACGTCGAGTGCGGTAGTCGAGGATCCGCTCAACCTTATAGAAAGGTTCGGCCGTTAGCCAAGGGGTTCCGGATGGTTGCACTTCGGGCGGCAACATCGCTTGAGCATCCGCATTCGTAGCGGTCGAAGTGCGATACGGTCGCAACAACGAAACGTGAAACGTGTGGTGAATCCGCATGTCGTGTGGTAATTGCAGTTGCGCTGCAGTGTTACCAACCATTCGAACGACAGGGTACGGGCCGACGTACTTTGGCAAAAGCTTCCGTGAGCCTTCCGTAGCCAAACGGAGATTCTTGGTACTAAGCAGCACCAACTGCCCTGGGGATTCTTACCCAGATCGTAGTACGCTTTCATGCGGTGTTGGGCAGCCTCTAGGCACGCTCTTGCGGCTTCGAGACGTGAGACGAAAGACTTGACGTAGGTCTTGGCTGCCGGGACGGGCAGGTCTAACTCACGCCAGACAGGTGTGGCGGGGTTATAACCGTAGTTGAGGAAGAATGGCGACTTCCCAACTGAACGATTCACAGCGTTGTTCATCGAGAACTCGGCGGCCGTGAGGTGCGTATCCCAAGACGTTGGGGTCTGTCCCGCGTAAGCCCGCAGCATGTCGCCGAGCGTGCGATTCATGCGCTCCGTCTGCCCGTCAGTCTGTGGATGAAAGGCCGTCGAAAGCTGGGTTCGCGTGCCTATCAGCTTACCTAACGCATCCCAGAACTGACTTGCGAATCGAGGATCCCGGTCCGAGATGATGGACTTAGGGACCCCATGCAACCGGACGACGCTATCAAAGAACAGTTTTGCTGTCTGTTCTGCCGTAACCGTCGTGGTCGTGGGTACCAGGTGTGTCATCTTCGTGAATCGATCAACGAAAACGCATATGGCGTCATACCCCCCCTGCGTTTTTGGCAGAGAGACCACGAAGTCTAGGGAAATGGATTCCCACGGGGCACCTGGGATAGGTAACGGTTGGAGTTCGCCTGGTGATGAGCCCGTACGGGGTTTGTTCCACTGGCAAACATCACAGGACAGGACGTAATCGTTTACATCCTTAGCCATACATGGCCACCAAAAAGTGCGTCGTAACAACTCAAGCGTGCGAGTGCAACCGATGTGCCCAGCAAGAGGGTCCGAATGGATTCGATCCAGGATATCACGCCGTAACAAGTCATTGTTGGGTACGACGATCTGACGTTGATCCCCCTCAGTTCGCAACCACAGACCCTTTTCATTCGTAAGGTTCGCTGTGTTGAGAGGTTCGGAAAACCAGGGATCATGCGCGTACGAGCGCCGTATGCGATCCGCTAGCCCAGCTACCGTGAGCTCCGCAACGGCGGACTGGCGGCGGGTGACCACAGCGAGGATGGCCATATGTAGCGACGGATGACGGCTAAGTGCATCCGCTACATTTAAGGATCCCGCGCAGTGTTCCCACGTGTAATCAAAACGTGCGAGGAACTCTAGCCAGCGAGCTTGGCGGCGGTTCAGCGAAGGAACCCCCTGGAGACACGTTAGGGGCTTGTGGTCAGTCTTGACCACAAAGGGACAACCCTCGAGGTAGCAACGCCATTCACGTAAGGCGTGTACAACGGCTAAGAGCTCTTGCTCCCCAGTTGTATAGATACGCTCGGCCGGCGAAAATTTCTTGCTGGTGTACGCAATTGGACGTCCGCCCTGTAGGAGTACGGCCCCCGTTCCAAGTAGCGAAGCATCAGTAATGAGCTCTACACGGAAAGGACTCGCGTGGTCTGGGAACTGCAAAACGATGTCGTCGGTAATGGCACGTTTAATTGATTCGA
This sequence comes from Volvox reticuliferus, assembly GCA_019650235.1. NCBI lineage: Eukaryota > Viridiplantae > Chlorophyta > Chlorophyceae > Chlamydomonadales > Volvocaceae > Volvox > Volvox reticuliferus. Next base: position 1,109,346 of record BNCP01000013.1, on the reverse strand, counting down.
ACGCAGCTTGGCACTCAGGTGTCCAAGAGTCCCCTCTGACAAAGGCGTCTTTTCGTGTCAGATTCGTTAACGGCGCTGCTACCGACGAATAGCAGGGGACAAACTTCCAGAAGTAGTTCGTGAGTCCCAAGAACTGTCGAAGTTCTTGCACCGTGGAGGGAACTGGCCAATTTCGTACCGCAGCAGTCTTACGAGGATCCATACGAATCCCATCGACTGAGACGACATGCCCGAGGTATTCGACCTGCCTTTGTGCCCAATGGCACTTGGAGCGTTCTGCATAAAGCTGTTCCTTACGCAGGGTATCCAAAACGAGCCGGAGGTGCTGTAAATGCTCCTCTTTCATTTTGGAGTATACCAGGATATCATCCAGGTAGCATACAACGAATCGATCGATGTATGGATGGAATATACGATCCATGACAGCCTGAAATGTCGCAGGTGTGTTTGCGAGTCCGAAGCTGAGTACAGTGTACTCAAAGTGACCAAACGGGGTTCGGAACGCCGTCTTAGGGATATCGGAATCCGTAATACGGATCTGATTGTACCCCTGCTGCAGATCAACGGAACTGAAGTATGCAGCCCCTCGCAGTTTATCCAGCAAGGCATCCACACATGGGAGAGGGTAGCGGTTCTTAACGGTGGTCGCATTTAAACCCCGGTAGTCGATGCACATCCGTAAGCCTCCGTCCTTTTTGGCAACAAAGAGGATAGGAGCGGAATACGGTGACGTACTCGGACGTATCATCCCTTTGGCAATCATGCTTTTAAATATGCATTTCACTACCGCTTTCAAAGCTGCTAACACCCAGAAGTGTACGGTGGTTGTGCGGGGACTGGGGCCTGCCGCCCCAGTTCCCCGCACCTCCACCGTCTTGGTGTTCTGGGGTCCAAAATAGATTCATTGCCCCAGTTCCCCACACTTCCACCGTCTTGGTGTTCTGGGGTCCAAAATAGATTCTTGTTGAGACAAGTAAAGGCAGAATAGTATATTATTTATTACATTATAAGGCTTAAAATCCCTAAGTAAAGACAGGCAGTTGTAATATAGTCCATATTATTAATTAACCACTAGATACTTCCCCCTATGTGCGCCTCTGATTTTCCTCTTAGGTATTTGTGGTGGTCTCTATGTAGTTAATATGTTTTGGTCCCATTCATCAGCTAGCTAGCAAGGAATTTAAGGGGTGTTACACTGTGGGCGACTAAATCCTCTGTGAAGCTCCATAAAATTGCTGAAGATGCAAAGAAGTATGTATCTATAGATATTACAGGTTAGAAATAAAGCGGTAGCTATAACAGCTCAAAATCATTGCTGTACAATACAGATGTGGCCGTGGCAGCACACTGCAGCAGCAGCACGTGGCAGCAGCACAGTGCGGCAGCCACAGCACGTGGCAGTGGCCGCACACAGCAGCAGCAGCACTGCATGGCAGCTGCACTGCATGGCAGCAGCAGTGCATGGCAACTGCACTATGCAGCAGCAGTGACAGTGTGTGGCAGCGGCACTGTGCAGCAGCAGCAGGACACAGCAGTGCGTGGCAATATGTGACAGTGGCAGTGCATGGCAGCGGCAGTGAGTGGCAATGGCAGGGCACGGCAGCAGCAGCATGCGGCAGAGGTGGCAGTGCGCAGTAGTGACACCAAGCGGCAGCTAGCAGCAGTGCATGGCAGCTGCACTATGCGGCAGCAGTGGCAGTGCACGGCAGCTGCACTATGCGGCAGCAGTGGCAGTGCACGGCAGCGGCACCGTGCAGCAGCAGCAGCAGCACATGGCAGTGGCAGCACGCGGCAATGGCAGTGCATGGCACCAGCAACATGCATGTGGCAGCGCCAACATGTGGCAGCTGCAACACGCGGCAGCAGCAGCGTTCTGAAATCACATTTAGAATAATAATAATAATTATTATTATTATTGTTATTATTATTATTGTTATTAATTGGAGACTTACCTGAGCGAGTAATGCTTACCCTTCGCGAGCAGAATGGCAAAGGTGACGTTGGCAAGATCCAACAAATCAGTTTGGCAGCCAAAATGCTTAATATCTATACAAGTTGCCGGCTATAGATGAAACGGTAGCTATAATAGCGGACAATCATTGCTGTTCGATACAGATTAACTGTAAACTGAATCTTGTAAGGATATTTCTTGCTAGACCCATTAGCAGGCCATTGACTAGGAACTTTTTATATTTTAAACAAAAATAAAACCTTTAGAGCATGAATCTTGCAGGGCTGGCCAGTGCCCTGCAGGATACATAGCTACTACATGCAACAAAAGACTGAAAACACCTAGCTAAAGAGGTCAGGAAATGGATTTAATAGCCTAGAAATTGCCCAACAGAAATGATTGCATTTTTGTCGTGACGGCATACATTCCCGAGGGCCTTACACTACTAGGACTCCTTACAGGGGCGGACAACTGTAAAAATTCCCAAGGGCTTTACATAACCGACAAAAACTAACATAACCAAAAATAAATAAACTAAATAAACAAACTAAAAATAACTAAAAAATACTAGACTGGCTAATAAAAGCGGTAGCAATAATACCTTTGGATTATGTATCCTGCAGGGCTGGCCAATGCCCTGCAGGATACATTGCTACTACACGAAACGAAACACTGAAAAAACCTAGCTAAAGAGTTCAAAAATGCTTTTAATAGCCTAGAATTTGCCAAACAAAAGTCAGTGCATTTCCCTCGCGATGGCAAAAATTCCCGAGGGCCGTACATGGCTGGCACTCCTTACAGGGACGGCTGAATGTACAACAATTAACTAAATAAACGAAAAAATAAACTAAAAGCAACTAAAAATGACTAGGCTAGCTAATAAAAGCGGTAGCAACTAGGCTAGCTAATAAAAGCAGTAGCAAATAACAAGACATTACCAGAGCAAAATGTGATTATTGATGGTGTGAGGTGGCCAGCCATTACATACCATTCTTGCTCTATCTGCAAAGGGAAGCAATTAAATGACACAAGGGTAGTTCAGCCTATGCCATTTGATTGCCTTTGCAGTGGTAATGATAAAGCAACATGCCAAGATGCGGTGAACACTACCTGAATGGGGTGTTTTATTGCTGTGCACCATAACTCCAGAGTTGATAGATAGTCTAGCACGTGCTCCATACGTGCCACCCCCATTCAAATGGGGGTAAGGTTATATAATAGTTAAATTATGTCTAGCTCTCAAGATATAGAGTTCTACTGCGGTTGCTAAAACAAACTAAAAATAACTAAAAAATACTAGACTGGCTAATAAAAGCGGTAGCAATAATACCTTTGGATTATGTATCCTGCAGGGCTGGCCAATGCCCTGCAGGATACATTGCTACTACACGAAACGAAACACTGAAAAAACCTAGCTAAAGAGTTCAAAAATGCTTTTAATAGCCTAGAATTTGCCAAACAAAAGTCAGTGCATTTCCCTCACGATGGCAAAAATTCCCGAGGGCCGTACATGGCTGGCACTCCTTACAGGGACGGCTGAATGTACAACAATTAACTAAATAAACGAAAAAATAAACTAAAAGCAACTAAAAATGACTAGGCTAGCTAATAAAAGCGGTAGCAACTAGGCTAGCTAATAAAAGCAGTAGCAAATAACAAGACATTACCAGAGCAAAATGTGATTATTGATGGTGTGAGGTGGCCAGCCATTACATACCATTCTTGCTCTATCTGCAAAGGGAAGCAATTAAATGACACAAGGGTAGTTCAGCCTATGCCATTTGATTGCCTTTGCAGTGGTAATGATAAAGCAACATGCCAAGATGCGGTGAACACTACCTGAATGGGGTGTTTTATTGCTGTGCACCATAACTCCAGAGTTGATAGATAGTCTAGCACGTGCTCCATATGTGCCACCCCCATTCAAATGGGGGTAAGGTTATATAATAGTTAAATTATGTCTAGCTCTCAAGATATAGAGTTCTACTACGGTTGCTATGAATGCGGAATGTGTGAGTTCAAATCCCGCTCCCTGCACGGACTAAATTGTCCATTTTGGGCGGTCAGGCAACGCGTGCGACGACACGCGACTTTGCGCGACAACGCGCGCGGGAAAACGCGCGCGGTTCAGTGCACGAGTACCATTACTGTGCGAGTACCAAACCGAACGAATCATTTCCTATATAACTAAATCTTTATTATGCTTAAAACGTTGGCCATGATGCTTACCTTTAGCAAGATTGCTCGGCGGCGGTGGCTTGGTAATCATCTTCCAGAAAGGTCCAGCAATAGTTAAGCTTCAATATGTACTAGCCAAAAACGTAGCTGACTATACAATTTGCAGGCTACAATAGCAGATTAATGCTGTACGACTAAGATTAACTGTCAACGAACATTGTGAGGATAATTCTTGATTGACCAGGCTGGAAGCGTTTGCCTAAAATTTTTCATATTATAAACCATTATATATCCTTTAAGCATGAATCCTGCAGGGCTGGCCAGTGCCCTGCAGGAAACATGGTGACTGCATGAAACAAAAGACTGAGCAAACCTAGCTAAAGAGGTCAGAAAATGCTTTTAAAAGCCTAGAAATTGCCTAACAGAAATCAGTGCATTTACCTCGCGATGGTATAAATTCCCGAGGGCCTTACACTACTAGGACTCCTTACAGGGGCGGACGACTGTAAAAATTCCCAGGGGCCTTACACTACTAGGACTCCTTACAGGGGCGGACGACTGAGAAAATTCCCAGGGGCCTTACATAAATAAACGACCAAAACTAAAATAACTAAAACGGAATAAACTATATAACTAAACTAAAAACAACTAAAAAATACTAGACTAGCTAATAAAAGCGGTAGCAATCAGGTCAGCTACCTGTCGCTTAACCTCTTCCAACTCGAGTGGACTGAGGCGGTACATGGGGCATGCCACTGGTCGGGCCCCCGGTGCCAAGGGGATGGTGTGATCGACTGGACGGACAGGGGGTATTCCAGGAACGTCCTGAAATACGTCCTCATACTCGCCGAGGAGTTGCTCAACGTCCGGGTCCATGCTAGACTGTGACTGGACAGCACTTAAGCACAGCTTAGGACAAACGAGAAGTCCGTGAGCACCGTGACGTAGGTCACGCTTAGCAGCCTTCCTGCCTATGCGTTCAGGCGGGTTTTTGCTGGTGCAAAAGGCTGTTGCAGCGTAGTTTTCAGTTGGAGCTGCGTTAACATCACGGGGCTCAAGATCAGCGGCCATAAGAAGAGGAACATGAGCACACGTCTCTCCTTTGCACACCCGTAACGTGTTCGTGTCGTAGTCGATAACGGATCGATACGCATGAAGCGTGGCTGAGCCAAGGATGAACGAAGCAGCATCCATGAGCGTAGGCAAAACGTAAGGTGTTACGTTGACACGGAGGGCGCCTAAGGCCAACCGCAACGTAACCTTGCCTAGGATCGTCTGCGTGTTCCCATCGGCCAAGTGGACACAGGACCACTCGGATGGTTGTACCTCTACCCCAAGCTGAGAAATGATGGCTTCGCTGATGAAGTCATGGCTCACCCCAGTATCTACAAGAGTGGTCATTTTCAGACCAGCAACTTCGGTAGACACTAGCGGAAGGGCGCCATTAGCTAGCGCTGCAGCAGAGGGCAGGGTGAGAGCCTGAGCGAAAGGCTGGACGGGACCTGACATAGCTGATGGTGCATCGAACCAAACCTCCGACTCATGTGCCGTGGGTGGTGCGGGGGTTGGTTGCCCTTGAAGGTCAAGGGTATGAAACAGGACTGAACCTGGAGGGAAGCGGTGGACGCAACGCATACCCTGAAACAACCCAACCGAGTGCGTGACGAAGGAGGATGGCAGCAGCATCGCTAGAGATGTGTCCGGACGTTTTTGTTTCTGAGCTCGATACTGCTTCAGGAACTGGTGCAGATGTGCACGTGAACGGGGAACGAACCACACGGTGTGGCTCTCGAAAGCATTGGAGGCAAGAAGTGGACGTTGCGGCTCAAAGAGGTTACAAAGCTCTCCAAAACCGGCACACATCGTGCACGCATCAAACGTGAACAAACGTCCAACGATCTTCTCGACCGCGGATAAGACAGCTGGAATCACTGCCACTGCGGCGACCTTGTGCGAAAAGGTGGCCTCCTCTGAAACTGACCCAGGGGATATCCCCGAAGTACCGGCCTGGGCAGGGTCCTATTGAACGATCGGTCCCACCGCAGGATCACCCCCCGCAACCGGCGGACGATGCTGAGGGCGACGTGGGCATTCATTGTAGCGGTGGTCCTTGCTTCCGCAGCAGAGGCAGACCCGAGCCGCACGGCGCTTCACGTAGACGCCGTAAGGAATGTTCCGGTCGTTCACGTCGTAGAACTTACCCTACCAACTTATAGGGGGGATAACAGCGCCTAACTTCTTAGGCGGGGCTGTCAGATGAGCTCATTATCAGCTCTGGACGATTGTTGTTAGCAATGCATAACAGCCAGCTAGAGGCCAGTTAGAGGCTGTCTGGGGCCAGTTTGGAGTTGTGACACACCCGATCCTGGAACCCAACTTGTTAACAGTGGTTATTGTTAGATACTGTTTGCAGCGGTAAGGACCTGTGAAGGAATGTGTCGTCACAAGAGGTAAAAAAAGTTGAAAGCTGTTAGGATGAAGGAATGATAAACTGAGTGCTAGCCTTTAATGATTGTCAAAGAAAGTCGGTAGGTAGGAGCGGCCACAGGACAGTTGCTGTAAGGACCTGTGAAGGAATGTGTCGTCACAAGAGATAAAATATGTTGAAAGCTGTTAGGATGAAGGAATGATAAACGGAGTGCTAGCCTTTAATGATTGTCAAAGAAAGTCGGTAGGTAGGAGCGGCCACAGGACAGTTGCTGTAAGGACCTGTGAAGGAATGTGTCGTCACAAGAGATAAAATCTGTTGACAGCTGTTAGGATGAAGGAATGATAAACTGAGTGCTAGCCTTTAATGGTTGTCAAAGAAAGTTGGTAGGTAGGAGCGGCCACAGGACAGTTGCTGTAAGGACCTGTGAAGGAATGTGTTGTCACAAGAGATAAAATATGTTGAAAGCTGTTAGGATGAAGGAATGATGAACTGAGTGCTAGCCTTTAATGGTTGTCAAAGAAAGTCGGTAGGTAGGAGCGGCCACAGGGGATATTTGTAAACAGACCTTGAAAACAGTTCTGAAAAGTAACATGATGACATTGCAATGATAGGCTGTTACTATCTGTAGCAAATGTTTGTGATCCCAATCTGTTGTTGACGAATGTTAAATGCTGCTGAGAAGTAGGTACATATGAACAATGTAAATTTTATCAGCTGTTACAAATTGTCCTAGTCGTTTATATATGTCATGTCTGTTTAATTCTGTCTGTCATCATCCATGTCAGTGTCTGTTAGCATGGAAGCATGTAGGGGCATGAATGAATCCAGGCCCAAACCATAATCCTCAGGAAGAATCCATATTCATATAATAATTTACAGCCAAATAAAGACATGCTCAAATCGTTGATCTTGGCCCTGTCTCACACCGCACCTTGTTATCACCGCCACTTCTGTCCACACATACATTTCATCCATCAGTAGTGTTATAGCCTGACAAGCATCTACCAAAACTGGCAGCTCACGATTACCAACTTGCTTGCCAGCTTATGACACCTCACAAGTCAGTCAACCAAAGCAAGCATGCCCTTGTACTGGACCATTGAGTCCTTCCACAGATCATTGGTGCAGCCATGGACGAAGGCCCACTCCTTGACCTTCTGTTTGTTGTACTTGGCAAGTAGGCTCTCAACTGGCAGGTCAACTACCGTGTGCTTCTTGAGCTCCTTTCCAACCTTGACGGTCCCACTGGGTAATGTTAGGGTCATCTTCTTGCTGTTGGTGATCTTGTGCATTATGAAGACCGAAACCTTGTCTGTGTCGTGCACAACGTTTTCCTGCACATATATTGAAAAACGATATGAAAGAGACCGGCCAAGGATTCATAACGTTTCTTGATTTATAAGGTATTCAGGGTTCTTATATATGATACATATATGCACTAGCACAATATATCATCCAGGCAATTGCAGTGGCAAGCACACATATGCCATATCTAATGTGCTTGCAGTTCATAGATTGCAGCTGACACATGAATCAACATGAAATAATTTGATGAACTCACAAGAGTGCTTGTACCAAAAAGCACACCGCCAGCTAACACCTGGGGGCTATCCTTGCCCTCAACAATGAAGACGAACTTGTCATGTTCATTAGGTGTCCCTAAGCTCTTCTGCAAGTACTCCACGTGTGACTGTGAAGACCTGTACAACTCAAACTCATCTGTGTCTGCTCCAAAGGACTTGAACCGCAGTACATCTGCTGGCATGTATAAGGTCATGGGCAGGCTCAAGGTATATATGATGCAGACATGTAATACGCTATGTAACAGTATCAGCCAGATTAGAAAAATAAAAAAGAGACATAGTGTTGTGTTTCTGGATATCCAGTTCATAATAAGTATAAATTAGTAGGATTCCCAACAGGACTCCTGAAGCACAATGTAAGAAGTGGCAGGGCCTCATAAATTGAACTGATATATATGCAGTACTCACCCTCCATGTTGGCCTGCAGGGTTCTTTTTTCAATCCACTTTTTCCGGTTGTTCCATCTCTCCACCAGCGACTTACGGACACGAGCATATAGATCCTTGTCAGTAACACACGAATCCAAGTGAAAGCCCCGCACAACGCGGTCTCGCCCACCCACGGTATCCCAGAAGTCTTCGAGGTCCTTATCAGTCTGCAGTCATGCATCAGTACACTTCGTAAGAGCGTTGCTATTATTAATAAAGCTTTAATGCTGATGATTGAACAGGGGCCAACCAAATGTTGGCTGTTACTTTGCCTCCTGTAAGGTAGCCATACCCTAACCATAACGTAGATAACAAGCATGGCCATCATGCAAAAAATAGTGCAATACATAGAAGCAATCATGGTGTATCGTATTGACCTTGTTGCTGGCATTGAAAGAAGAAGCAGGGAATTCGAGGATGCAGTGAAAGGCAAAACCTGACCTGACTACTGGCACTCTCATGTAGGTATTCCTCCTGATGAACCTCCAGTTTGCTGACCTAAGTACCTACCATAACCTGACAAAACCACCAACCCAACCTGGGCTACCTTCATGTCCATATATGCATGCACACCAAGTGCAGAAGAAAGCACGTTCCCTCATAAACTCACCTAATGAGGCAGCAATGGAACCAATGCAAGCAGCAAAGACATGAACATGCAGCAGTCAACAGGAAAGTGAGTTAGTCCACGCAAAATTTATATATAGGGCTTACAGGGCCACAAAAGCACGCACAAAAACATGCATCCTAGGGAAGCATATAGCTGTGATGAAGAAAAGTCGGGAGCATGGGAAATAAAGAAGTGGCCAGCGGCTTACAAATAGGACCAGAAAATGGAATGAGTAAATTATATTGGGAAGGGAAAACATATGGCAGCAACATTCAGACATGGAATAATTGGGAAGAAGAAGAAGGAAAGAATAAAAGTACCAGCAAAGCTTATACAACAGTCAAATAGATCACACAGAAAGGGAGAGATGGAAGTGAGAGATGTTATGAGGTATGCCTAGCCAAAGTAAGTTCCTCCCAATACATACCACATCCAAGTAGATATTGGATGCTCCATTGAAGTCCTTCAGGACTGGGTCAAAGCACTTGTACAGCTTCTCCAGGATATAACTCTTTGCACGGTGCACACCCTGTGCCGCCCCACTTCCTGATGCATCTTTGCTGCCCTCGCCTTCAACTTCCCCTCCATCTTCCGTATCCCAGCTGTTCTTTCTCTTTCGCGGGTACGGGTTGGCGACTGCCTCAAACGCCGCCTCAAGCCCATTGATGAAGTTTGGTGGCACCACATCCACCATCTTGGGTTTAACACTCTCCTTGAACTGTTCAATGATTATTAAGCAGTGCAATGTATGTGACAGGTTGTAGTCAACATTGAGTTACTTCAGCAGGGTACAACATTATGAGTCATTGCCTAAGTAGTGTTGCCTTGCCAGGAATCCTTGTGCCTGTCACAATAAGACAACTTCTTTGAAGACTTACCGTTTTAAGGCTGACCATGTTGACCTGCCTCTGGTCAATAAGGTCTTTCTCCCTGAAGCCCGAGTCATAGAGGGCTACAAACATGTCCTTTGCGGCCTTGGCCGCCCCTGGACTATTAAATGCTGGTCTGTAATCAGGCTTCCAGTTTTCCTGTGCCCTGCGTAGAAGCTGAAAGGGCCTAGATTCTACATCAAAGCCAATTTCGGCAGCCATCGCTAGTATGTCCTTAGGGATGCCAGGGAGTTCATCCACGCAATCTTCAGGCTCCATCTGGATAGCCTCCTGTCTTACAATGTTGGAAATTGGCAGGAAAGAAAAGTAGCTTGTAAGCGAAAAGATCAAAGTCAGCGGCGCAAGCAATGCAAAGGTACCTTGCTCTCAGACTCTGAAGCTGTTTCCGATTCACAATACTCCTCAGATTCTTCTGTAATGTCACGTGCTAGGATTGCTGTGAGCCCCTGTAGTCTTCTACTGCGCCGCAATTGAGGTCGGCGGACAAAATGTTTGGCTTGCGTTGTATGATTTATCCCCTTACAATTGATTTGTGAATCTAACTCAGTATTTTTTAATGGATTGGCGATAGAAAATGAACGTAAAAGACGAAGCTCAATCAACTTTGCGGTATTCCTTGCAATGCACGCTGCACGCTCCTTATCAAGGTCTGTGAATGATCGTGATGACATTTCAATACCGTCTGTTTCATTAACGTTTGCGAGCAAGGATATTATTTTGGAGATGTATGTACGGTACGACCAAATCTTGCCCCTACATACTGACATCCCTACAATGACAACAAACTGAATGTTAATATTGTTACAGGAAATACTACGAAATAGCCATTCCAATGCTTAGGACTTGTACTTAATGAAGATGACCTAAGTTGTGCACGACGTGCAACACTAAAACTATCTCCTTGTGGTCATAGTTATTTGTTTTTGGTTGCTTACAATCCTGCAACAAACTAGATAGATAAAAGGATTTTGTTGAGGTGTGGACTATTGGAAATAGCTAATGGGCCTTGCCGGAGCATTAAGTATACCTTGAAGAATAGGCGATAATAGTTTCATAAGTAATAAGAAATAATATAACATGAATGATGGGGCATAAATGCATGCATGTTGAAGATGTGTGTCCATGGATAATGCTCTTCGCCTCCAAACAGGTGGTCCAGTGAAGCACCTGGCCGCGATGATGAGTAATTACTCTATCGGGACCCGTGCTGCCGTGACCGGCCTGTTCCACCATGCTGGGCAGAACCAAATCTAACAGTTCACACGATAACCCTAAAAGAACTGCTTCTGCGCATGGCATCCCGCTGCTAGCCAGGGCACCAGGCCCCACCGATTCACGGATTCCCGTGCTAGGTGGTCGTCGCACACTGCACCCTGCTTCAAGCAGAATCACCCTTAGCTCATTGCTCCATTCGAAAGGTAAAAGCACTCAAAGACGGGCTGGAAATGTGGAAACGCGGCAATGACCGCAGCTGATGTACGAGCAGTGGCTGATGTAACGCCGCCACCGCCGCTGCCGTCACCGCTTCCACCGTCGCCGTTCCCATCACCCCCTAATCCACCATCACCACTGCCGCCCAATCCGCCGTCACCGCTACCTCCATCGCCGCGTCCACCATCGCCATCTCCTCCAAGTCCACCACCGCCGCCGCCACCCCTGCCGCCGTCACCGCTGCCCCCGTCACCTCTACCACCTTCTCCCAAACCCCCGCCGTCCCCCACGCCCCCTTCTCCGCCGCCGCCACCATCCCCATTGCCGCCTTTACCCCCGTCCCCACATCCACCGTCACCGCCCTCTCCACCACCTCCGAAACCACCATCACCTTCACCGCCGCCACCATCCCCATTTCCGCCATCCCCACCTTCCCCAGAGCCACCTCTCCCGCCACCGCCGTCGCCGCCGTCACCGCCGCCACCCAGCCCCCCTCCTCCTTCTCCGCCCGCTCCACCCTTTGCGCATTTTCTCCAGCATGAGGACGCTTAATAGGTCCCTCAGCTCCTGCGTGCTCGGCTGGTACTGGACCAGATCCGGGCGTACCAGTGCCGTGTGCAGCGCCACCACCTTGGTTCGGCTATGCCAGCCTGGCATGCCGTGCCCCAGAGCTGTCTCGACTCCTCGCACTTCTCCCAACGCCCACTCGGTTAAGGCTCCTTGCAGTACTGCCGTGCTCCTTGCGTTTTTCTTGTCCGGCGCGCTGAAGGCCAAACGTGCGCGCAGTTCTGGCAAGCCAACTTCCTCGATCTGTGTTCTGTCCTGCCGCAGCGCCACCCTGGGGGCCTCTCTGTGGGCGGTTCGGTTGGGCAGGCCTCTCTCCTTTCTCCGTTGCCATGGCGGCATGCATGTGCCGCATCTGCATCTGCTCCTCCATGCGTGCCATCATGGCCCACATGGTGTCGTTGGATGGGGCGGTAGAAGTACTTGCTGCACTCCTCCTGCTGCTCAGTGTACGACAGTCCCTGGTGTCGTGCGTGGTGGTCACACCATGGTGACTGCAAAAGTACCTCGAACTGCTTGCTGTTGTGGTGCGCTTGCCCTCTGAGTGCGGCCGTGGAGTCGGGGCTGCCTTGGCGACGTTGGGTGCTGGCCTAGGCCCATCCCTGATGGCAGCCTGGCTTTGGAAGTTGATCCATAGGAATCCACACCTTCCGATCCGAATTGGATGTACTGAGGGATGGCAGGGGATGTGCCTTGGGTGCTTCTGCTCCCCGTGAATGGCGAGCGCCTGGACCAGTTGCCGGTGCTCGCTCCGGGGTAGGGCGCGGCTCGGTGTGACGCCGCGGCGATTGTATCGCTCACGTTCTGCGGTCTCATCGACCGCGGGGGCCGATAGAGGCGAAGCGCGAGGCGGGGCAGAAGTGGCTTCCGCTACCCCTCCGGTCTGTTGAGCCGAAGGGGTCTTCTTGGGACTAGAACGAGGTCGCTGCTCAGCGGCCTGTCGCTCCCTGTCCGCTTGATGAACAATTGACCCTGCAAGGCGTTGCGCTTGCAGGGAAAGGGCCTCGTCCCACTGAGTCGCCTGCCTGCACTGGCTACGCCCGTGTGAGGCGGCTAGCCTGGCCAGGAATCTACAACCAACAGTGGGGTGATTAGCGTTAGGTCCGTGAAGGTAGCAGCCTGGTTGACACCTTTAGTGCACTACCGGGAACTCACTCTGACGGATAGAGACGAGCTGCTGGTCTCCTCGTAGATGATTAATAAGCCAGCAGTCCGACGAGGTGTGATCCGCGTTCCACCCGTGCAACACGCAGCCGTATACCGTTTCACGGTGCCTTCTGGGCGTAGACGGTCCTGCACCTGAAGAGGTGTGGTGCGGTCTTGTGTGATGCGCGCCCTGAGAACTGTGCGACCTGGGTCGTTGCGGGGGTGACGGTGAGCGTTGGTCCCGTCTCCTTGATTTGCGACGATGTGGTGGGCTGCGAGAGCGTTCCTCACGACGCGCGCGGTCCGATCGACGCCGGGATTCCTGCGCTTCGGACACTAATGGTCCGGAAGGCGGTAATCGTGGTTAAAAATGCGCCTGATCGTGAGAGCTAGTTCCGTTACGGAATGATAAACTTCTGATGTGAAAACCGAAGTCGGTCGATGGATGACTACGTCCCGTAGCAGAAGAGGCGAAAGTAGTGAGCTATGGAAGCTCGACTACGTATGTATTAGAAGGTGTAGCGAGCTGCGGAAGCTCAGCTACGTGTATGTACGCGAAGCGCTCGAAGCCGGTCCAAGGCTCGAGCTGAGTTTCCGATAAGGGAACTTCGCGTGCAAGACAATTAGTCTTACTTACTGCTGGTCGCAGCGTGCAGTCGTCAGTTGGCTGGGGATAACGCTTCGCCAGTCGACTCTCCTCAGCGCGAAGGTGTTGGACTCCTCAAGAAGTGAAGGATGTCCTCTTATCCACCGAACGGGTGGTGGATAAGGCCTTGGTGCGTTGCCCAGGGCACACTGATGTCGATCGACGGTTGACGACTTCTTCGGGTTGGGGCAGCAGACTTGGTGGCTTGGCTTGTTTGGGTTTTACAACTTTAACTCGTGTTTTTGTAGGTATTTTAAGCTCACAAAGAATAGCTTTGAGACCAACTGACGAACACTTCAGTTGCTCTCGACGCGTTTATTCGCGGCAAACTTCTAGATGGGCCTTACGTCAATCATGTGTGCCAACTATTGGTTACAGCAGCATATTTATGGTTTGCCACATAAATGCACAAATCTCTCATATTATCATGCTTAATCGATCTCACCTGCCTCATACAAGAACCGCACTGCTAGTGCGGGCCTCCACGCCTGCCTACTAAAACATACGCTATATACATGACACACCATGAGTGTATGTTTCAAACAGCATTATTTATACATCACCAAATAACCACATTCTAGCCCAGTAACATGTGGGGTATACCCTGCAGGCTCTTACTTCCAGGAAATCATGCATATATCTGCCTGCCCTTAACAGCACTGCATGTGCTCATACAGATATTGGCAATGTACTCACACTGATGCATCGTATCCAATGACGTAATGGATTAACCACCAAGCACCTGGCAGGACAGACAGACAAAACCAGGTGCCCCTCCCCTGCGATGTGGCTCTGTCCGGTCAGGCCCCCCAGTGCTCGTGTTTGTGGGGCAAGTCGCCCACAGTGTAACACCCCTAAACACCCCTAATATAATCAGACCATCTACCTTGAAACGGAACCCTGCAATGACTGCACATGATCAATAACTGCCTTAGTAAGGGGCATGGGTGCATGTTCTCCCCATCCTGCAACTGTCATGGCATTGTAGCTTCTACACAGTAAGCAATAGGTACGCTGCTTTGTAGGATGCTGCTGAAGAGTAACACGAACTGGAGCTACATCCTTTGCCATGTAAAAAGGGTTCCCTTTTGATAACTTGAGGATGGGTACATTCATGAAGTCATCAAGAAGAGGCGAGGTAGGCTCATACCATTCTGAAACTTCAAGCACCAGATCATGACCTAAATCAGTACGATAGGATGGTAGGCGCCATGCCTTTGCAACCTTGCCAACCCACCATCCAATCTCTGGCACAGCAGCACACTTCCTGCACATGAACCATGTATGCAGAGCATTCGGACAGGAATTATCCTTACTCTGCCGATAAAGTGCTTTGATGTCAACGTAGTCATTTAATCATACACCTGCAAGACGCTCACTGAAGCTTTGTGGTAGATCATACTTGTACGGCTCCTTCAATGCATCACTATTTTGCCACATTTCCGATGGCCACAAGTTCCTTAATACAGACTCCTGGATGGCCTGCGATCGAGGCATAAATTGTCATTGGGAAGTAGACCATGACACCCTGCCAAATGCAGCCCAGCCCAGCGTACCACGGTTCTGAACTCCACTGCTTTTGAGATGCGATTACGTATCAAGACCTTGGACCTTGGAGAATTGCCATCCAAGTTTGCTAATGCCAGCGCACATTGCACTTCCTTGCATGTGGCCTGAACACCAGCATGATGTATATAGGATGGTATTAAGGTAAAACCCATGTACAAATGGATGGATTCACACGCAGAAGTTCATTTGTTTATCCCCACTCAGCAAAGGCACAATGAGGTATGCCCAAACAACTTATCAGAAATACGATTTTATGAAAACATAGTATCCAACTGTTCCTGCCTACCATGAAATGGACAACCTTGCTGGAATATTACAGAACTTACCCCGCTGCTGGTATCATTGCCAGGCCACTGAGCCCATAGCCATTCCAGGAATAAAGTCCATAGTTCCTTGTATCTTGGGTCATGGGTAAGGTACATGTCATGTAGCTGGGAGTATTGGACAGACGAGAATGGTGCCAGATCCTTAAGTCCACCAGCCCCATCAATGCATAGTGGCTGTACTGAGGGAGCCATTTCATTGCGCCAAGTCCAATAGTTGCATATGTCCTTAGTAACTGCTACACCTTTGGGAACAATACCATCCAGCATGACTACACTTTGCTGACGGTATGCATACTTAAGTACTCGCTCAATAATGTACCAAGATCGCATAACTGTGACTTCAGGTGTATCTGTCTGGGATGGAGTGGAAAATCAAGTATTGGAAAGTGAGTATAGATTAGTAAACAGGTATAACACACACATGCATATATAAATGCTGAAAAATTATGATTAGGGGGGTTACACTGTGGGCGACCCACCCTATAAAGAGTAGCAATGGGGGTCCTGACTTGACCGAGCCACAGTGCAGGGGACGGGCACACGGCTATATTATGTGGCCTACTGATGGAAATTCAGCACATACAAATGAATATACATGCAACTGAAACAATAAGCAAGGACACACCTGGCTGGGAAGACTGCCATGCATGCTGCAGGCAGAAAGCAAAGTAGCAGGCCTACCCAGGCTACATGTACAGCAGCATACCTTTTTAACCATCTTCACCAGACGCCCCATGAGTGCTTCGTAGCCCCACATGGCTGTTGTGTATGAAGGACCAAGGGTGAAGAGACGCTCCACAAGGTGCATTAAATTATGGGCCTTAATGTCCAACTCAGTACATGGTAAATAGATCTCCATTAGAGAGAGGGCATGTGCCATGGCATCTGTAAGCTCTTCTTGGGTGCCAAGGGGGACCGCATCATCCAAAAGATAGGAAACCGAGCACAGAATCTGCTGCAGCACCATGCGCTGGACAGGTGTGAGTGACTTGGCATGCTCCAGTAGGTAGGCACCATATGGACTGGCCCAGAAACACCAAACTGACATCTTCACCCCTGATCCTCCAATTGTTCCAGCAAGCCTTGCACCACCACCATCACCTTTGGGAACATCCTTTGAGAGTTTCCTGGTTACGGCCTGCATTATAGTTTGATCAACCTTGCTAACTATGCAAGGCTCCAGAGTCCTATTGTTAATACCAAGCTCATACCTGCATGGGTGTATATACATATATAATATAAGGATAATATTGCAAGACTATCACAAGTAAACCATTGGAAAATGCACCGCAAGCATACGTACCCTTTCACGCGGTCAGTAACTCTTGAGGAGGTCAGGATGAGGTCAAAGAGCTGCGCGATAAATTGGCCAATTGTATGCATGGGATCATACTGCAGCCCTCTCTTACTTGAGAACCCGGGAGCCGATGTGAGTAATCTGTCACGCCAGGAGCGTGTTGGGTGCTGCAGATTCATCTCTTCAGGATTTGGTGGGATGCCAGGATATAGATCCATAACATCAATATCGACATCGCTGCCTTCATCATCACCACTTTCATCTACATCTGTTGATGTGACGTCATCATCAGGAAAATATTCTGAACTGACATCTGACAAGGTCCCGTGTACTGGGCTCCTAAGAAGATGGGTGCCATGCATGTCATCATCAACCAAGACCTCTGGTACCTGATGAACATGCATACATGTCTTGATGTCAGTTTAGTGTTTAGCGTGCTGTTGATGAGGTGGTGCATGATGATACATGAATATTCATAATTTTTAGAATGTTCAACACAACATAATGCCAGACACTTCAATATTCATCCCAAATGGCACACATACATAAGGTCCAAAGGTCCAAAGGTCCCCAGCCAGCATTGCACAACATTGAGGAGGAAGCCTCACCTACAAATACTGCAGACATCCAAAAACTGACCTTGTGTTGCTGAATCAGGTCTTCCTGAGTACGTTCTGGTGCACAACGTACATCTGAATTCCAATCAGCACGTATGATGGTACTGTTGTCAACATCAAACATCTTTGGTCCCGTTGATGAATTGCCAGGGCCCTTTCGCCATGACCATTTGGTGGCATTGTTAAGTACAGCTGCCAGCCCTCTCAATGGGGAAGCTGTGCTCAAGAAGCGGAAGAACTGGCCATATAGGTACTTGCTGGGACCCCAAGTCCCTGGATGCCAGCACTTGAAGCAGCTGTACACTGATGTGGGTGCACCTGTCATACCTACAATCTTCTCAATTGCACGGTAATCACCACCAAGGACCTCTAACTTAACCTTAGCAACTGAACGCGTGCCATTGTCTGGATGTGTATAGGGCAGCCCTTCTGTGTGCAACATCGTTAACTCCTCTGCCATCAATGCAAGGACATCATGGATAGGTACGGAACCACCACGGCCAATGTCATCACGTTTGCCAGGAACAATGCCACATAGACCAATGAGGCCAGGTCGATACCTACATATACGGCGGATTAGAAAATTAATATACGTGAAGGTATTCAACGTGAAGGTATTGATGACCTCGCACACATACACACCTGTAATCTGGGCTAATGTTGTACAGAGTTAAAACTAGTGGCCACATTGAGTAAGATGACTTGAACTTGAAGGGGTTCACACCATCTGTGTGCACACCTATGTGTAGTGTCAAAACATCCATATAATTCTCATGTATCAAGTCAGGGAGAGTGTCCAGAATGTCACAAGCAAAACCTGGCACTGAGCCCCGTTGCTGTTGAGGCAGCTGGCAATGCTGAAGCATCTTAAATGTAGCTGGATCATGCAGGAGAGAAGTTAACCAGTCAGAAATAGGCCTGTGCAAATACGGTTCAGTATGACTGTCAGAGCAGCACATATATAGAAGGACAAAACCATGACACCAAGCCCACATTTCAAGCGCACCTATATAAGAACTTCAGTGCTTCCTTCCTCGACTTGTTACAACATGTGCATGTAGTCTGCCACTTATCTGTAGAACGGTAGAGAAATCCGCAAGGGCAGAGGTCATATCCAACAAACGGCTTCCCGTCCAGGATTCCACGGTGCTCCAGGAATGTGAGGCAATGCCGATACTCTTGGGGACGTAGCTCCTCCGGAACTGGATAGGGTGCTCCACTTCGAGTCATTACTAGCTTAAGGTGATCAATAACAGCTTCACCAGATGCATTGTGCTTAAAACGACGGAGGACAGCATTTAATATATCTTGCTCCATGCCTTGCAGTAAAGCTTCCACAGATTCATGACTATTGCAGCTCCTCCATTCACCCTGGCTTGCTCCACTTGGAGCCCATGTATCAAAGCAACGAATACGAACTCCGCCATCACCATCACCAGGTTTTTGGGGGACAGGAAAGACATCCTGAATTGCCGCACGTTCTCCTGCATCACGATGTAGTAGAAGATCCGGTGAAGCAACATGGCCTGGAGATGGTGGAGATAATAAGGAATATGGCTCTTGACTGGTATTGGGCTTGTTCTCAGGCTGAGGTGCTGTAATGCCATGGGGATGAACAGCCAGAGATGGATAATCCGTCAAGTTAGTTCTGCTCCTTGTTTCCTGATTGAATGTCTGAGCCTGCTTGCAGGGCTCCTGTGTACCCTGAAGAGAATCCTTAAGCCGTTGAGCAGTGTCTCTGACCTCAGCCACAAGTGTACCCACAGGCAAGAAGTGTGGCTCTCTCCGTTGCTTGCTCTTCTGAATAGGAAAGGCATCTTTTCTATGATGAGAATACACTGTTCTCATAGCACGAAGAACTGGGTCACCAGCACTTTCCAGGATATCAGGGACACACAGCTGGCACAAGCAGTATGCACGTTCCTTCTCCCCTGCTGGTGCAATAAACCAGGTGAAGGGAATCAGTGATGTTAACACGAAGGCAAGAAGCAGTATTGGCCAGATAGGACATGTTATTGATCGTGAAGTTAGTACACCATCATAACCACCAGGTGGGGACGACCTTACTGGCGCCATTTGATTGTCGATATATTTCTATAATATAATGTTATGCTATTTAGAAGCAGTTTAGACTCGAATGAAAAGCCTTTTCAAGCTTAGTGTACGAATGCGACCGTGGTCGCGATGGTCACGTTCGTACACATCTTCCCAGGGCATTCACACACTACCAAATATTTTACACAAGCAATCCTATGTTAGACAGTTTATGATGTCAACTATTTAGTGCAGTACTTTCCTGGTAAATGCGTAAGTTTCTTTCCAGGCCATTGACAGTAAGGATATAGCAAATAAACATTTATTTAGTCCAATGCATAACTTTAGGGTGTATAAATTTATTTCTTTGCGAAGAAGTGGCGGACAGTGCATGGATGGACCGGGCCGGCGAGGCGGCCCGCCAGCGCCCATGGCCAAACGACCTACTTTGCTTGCAGAAACTGTGCTCCTTAATAACAAATTTATGTTATTTAAATTAGTGCTTTTCTGTTCCCCTGGTTCCTAGCTTCCTGCGCTACCCCCATGGGGTGCACAACTACACATACCTGATCCAATTCGCTTACGGCGGCGGACGGACGTCACTCCTGTTGTCCAGCTCAGAGAAAGATATGCGAATTTTACGATCCCGTGCAGAAAGCTTGCCGTTTGTGGTGCATTGAACGCCCCATGCGGTGTAAGAGTAGTTTGGCAAGAAAACCTTGTTACAGTGTTCATGGTAGTACTACGGAAAAATATATAGTGTGTGTCTGCAATATTCCATACCATGGCCCCAAGCAGTCATAAACCCTGTTCCACAACCTGGAACAAACCGTCTCTTATAACTGCATGATACGATCGATGCAAAACCTACCCTATGAACGCGAGCTACCCCCCTCCTTGCGGTTCGAACTGGCTATGCTAATATACATGAATCGCATATAATGCTCACGTGGCTCTGCCTGATTGCGGATGCAGAAAAAAGCATAATCCTAGTACAACTCGCTATGCGTAAGGCCCCGCGTAAAGTATGCTTGGCAGCAACTCAAGAGACAGACCAATGCGCTCTGTCGCCTGATGACCACGCCATAACCAGGCCTCCATGTGCGTCCTCAAGTTTACGTTCACCAATTGGGAATTGAGCATCTCTGACCCAGTCGGGCTTCCCGCCCCAACGCCGCCTCCATCCGCCCCTGCAACTCTTCCACCTCCTCCTCCTCGCCGCCCATATCTCCCACCATGCTGTTGCCACTGCTACCGCACCCAGACCGACTAATCCCCATAACTGTGTCATCATCAGCGCCTTCTACTGCATTTGCCTCTGCCTCTGCCTCTGCCTCTGCCGTGGGCATTTTTGCCGACAAGGTGGTGGACGCCATCTCCACTGCCGGGTTAGGCGGTCCTTCTCCTCCTTCCGCGGCATCTTCTGAAGTGGCGGAGGCTTCCCTAGCCTGCTCACTCATTGCAGCGGCGCCAAGCTGAAGCTTGCGACGAAGCTTTGCTGAAGCCTTCTCTGCCGCCCTCTTCTCCTGCTGCTGCCGCTTTGCTTCCCGCTGGCGTTCTCGTTCCGCAAGCTTGGTTGCCGCCTTGTCCGCCTTGGCAGCTGCTTTAGCCGCAGCCCTAGCAGCCTTAGCCTCCCGAGATGCCTGTTTCCGCGCCAGCGCCTGCTGCTTCCTCTCGGCCTGCAATAATTTGGCCGCACTCCTTCCGCATGCAAGCTGGCTATCACCGCCGTGATGCAAAGCAGCGTCCAGCGGCTCCGGCTCCTTGTTTTCTGCCTCCTCTTCCCGTGCCTCGCTGTCACCCTTCTTGGCCTCCTCACCATCGTCCGAGGTTGAGCCCAGGGGACTGCTCCCATACCCGAGGGATGCAGTTTCCATTGCCCCATCAGCCTCATGCATGATAGCTCGTGCTGCCGCCTCGGGGTCATCTAAGTCCACCTCATGTGAAAACCTCTCCCTTATTGCCGGTGGAATGGAGGGCTCCACCGCATGTAAGATGTGGTAAGGCGCTACGCGAGAGGATGACTGCACGGAGCAGTTATATCCAAGCATCACGTACGCCAGGTGCTTGTCCCAGTTGGTATTGCCTCCTCCGGCCTCCACCATTCTGCGCAATGCATTCTTGCACTTCTTAACGGCTCTTTCAGTTAGGCCGTTTGCCTGGGGGTGGTTCGCTGAAGTCCGCCTGTGATCAATTAGTACATCGACCAGTAGTACGCAAAGTCTCCTTTCCACTCGCTCCCTTGGTCCGTGCAGACCTCCGCGCATGCGCCGTACCGCCCGAGAACATGCTGCTGAAAGGCAAAGGCCGTCTGCTCCGCATGCTTGTCGGGCAGTGGGATTAAAACCACGTACTTAGGAAAGTGCTCGACGCAGACCATGACATAGGTGTGCCCTCTTGCCGTCCTGCAGAAGGGCCCACATAAGTCCACGCCCCAGCGGTAAAACAAAGCACACACCGGCAGGGAATTGAGTGAGGGTGTTTGCGCGGAGAAGGTCGCGTTGACCCTATCACATGCCGTGCAATGCCGCACGACCGTCGCTACATCATCGGCCATGGCGCGCCACCAATAGCCGGTGACATTGTTGTGCACGGGCGTGCTCCGCGTTAGAGAGCCAGAAGTGCCGACGCATCCAACCGAGCCAGGATACAGAGCCCTGACTGGGTTGTCCTTGTGATCACATGGGTAAAAGGGGCTCGCCCGACTCCAGAGCAGTTCAG
Source organism: Volvox reticuliferus (assembly GCA_019650235.1). Taxonomy (NCBI): domain Eukaryota; kingdom Viridiplantae; phylum Chlorophyta; class Chlorophyceae; order Chlamydomonadales; family Volvocaceae; genus Volvox; species Volvox reticuliferus. The sequence goes on along the minus strand of BNCP01000013.1, from coordinate 1,086,924 downwards.
GCTGCGGCGTTCTTGGTCACTTGTAAAGCCTTCGATGGAGCCTTGAAGTTTGGTGGGGCCTTGTCCGGGTGCTGAATGTAGCACTGGGACTCGTGATGCCCAAAGCGGCCGCAATAATCGCATGTGCCGCCTTCCTTGTTCCGTCCCGCCCCAGGGCCTCCCTGGGGGCCACTATGCGGGCGGTTCGGTGGGGCAGTCCTCTCCCCTCTCTCCGTCGCCATGGCGGCGCGCATGTGCCGCATCTGCTCTTCCATGCGTGCCATCATGGCTTGCATGGTATCGTTGGTCGGGGTGGCAGAAGTGCTCGCCGCACTCCTCCTGCTATTGAGCCTGGCTGCCCGGCTTGGGTTCCGTCGAGGGTGCGCCTGGTCCGCCAGGAATGCAGGTCCTTAGAAGCTTGGGTAACGGCGACGCAACTCCACGCGTCGCTTGTATAGGTTCAAGCAGTTTTGCCAGGCCAGGTATGGGGTGTCTGGGTGACCCCGCTGTGGCTCCCTGGCAGCAAAAATGTCCTCAAGGCGCTGCAGACGTGGGACCGAATCGGCAACCTGCTCCAAGGGTTGCTCAGTTCCGTCGTCTAGCACCTCCGTCAAGGAGACCTGCCTGGTAGGCGGGAAGATGTTGGTTGGAATGACGTAGTAAGGCCTCGTACCTTCGGTTTGCCCCCAGTGTCCCACCGGATCAAACACTGGCGACGACCTAAATGTAGGCCTGGAGTTACGAATCCCATACGAGTTAAGGTGAGATGGCTCGTATGGGTAGTACCTCCCAGCGAACCTGCTCCACAGCCTTCCGGGATGCTGTGGGTCCTGGAAGACTATGACGTTGGGCTCTGAAGGGGCTGGGTTGCTACTCAGAGGGGTTACCACCTGGTACCGAAGGTCAACCTGCGTTGCCTTGTCGCAGGTCTCTATCACCCGTAGCTTCTGAAGCGCAGTGGAGTAGGGGACTATTTGCGGAGGATGGAGGATCAAGTCGATTGTTTCCTCAAAGTCCTCCGGTATGGCACCTACTGATTCCGAATCGGATGTAGTGATGGATCCGGATTGCAGAGGGTGCGCCTCGGGTGCGCGCGCCGCCGATGGTGCTGGTACCCGCTCCGGGTTACGGGGCGGTTCTGCCTGAGGCTGTGGTGATGGCACTCGCTCGCATCCTGGGGTCTCTTCGACTGCAGGAGCCGCAAGAGGGGAAGCGTGTTGCGGGGCCGAGGTAGGTACCGCTACCCCTCCGGTCTCTTGAGCCGAAGGGGTCTTCTTGGGGCTTGGTGGTTGTTCAGCCGCCCCTTGCTCCTTGTCGGCTTGGCCGACAGATAGCCCAGCTAGGCGTTGTGCCTCTTGCGATAGCGCCTCCTCCCACTGGGTTGCTCGCCTTGTGTAGCTGCGTCCGTGAGACACAGTTAACTTGGCGAGGAATCTACAGCCCACGGTGGGATGGTTAGCGTTGGGGCCGTGCAGATAACAACCTGGCTGGCAGCGATAATGTGCTACCGGAAATTCGCTTTGCCGGATGGAAACAAGCTGTTGATCACCACGTAAATGGTTAATCAACCAGCAATCAGAGGATGTATGATCCGCGTTCCAGCTGTGTAGAATGCAACCGTAGATGGTCTCGCGGTGCCTCCTCGGCGTTGATGGTCCTGCGCCTGAAGAAGGACGGAGCGATCTTGTCTCGTGGGCGCCCGGAGAACTGTGCGACCTTGGCCGTCGCGGGGGTGACGGGGAACGTTGGTCCCGTCGCCTCGACTCGCGACGGTGTGGCGGGCTTCGGGAGCGTTCCTCTCGCCGCGCACGCTCTGATCGGCGTCGCGACTCCTGTGCTTCGGACACTAAAGGTCCGAAGGGCAGGGCAGTGGCCGAGGTTAAAAGACGTCTTGAACCTGAGAGTTGGTTCCGCTAAAAGGCGTTGAACTCTCGGTGTATGTGGGCCAAGATTGGCTGATTGATGAATACGCCTCGTTATTTATAGGTGAAGGTAGTGAGCTATGGAAGCTCAAATACGCGTGTTAAGCAAAGGTTGTAGTGAGCTGCGGAAGCTCAGCTACATGTATGGACGCGAAGCGCTCGACGGTCCAAGGCTCCAGCTGAGTTTCCGATAAGGGAACTTCGCGTGCAAGACAATTAGTCTTCAATTCTGACTTAATGAACACACTTACTGCTGGTCCCAGCGTGCAGTCGTCAGTTGGCTGGGGATAACGCTTCGCCACTCGACTCTCCTCAGTGCGAAGGTGTTGGACTCCACAAAAGGAAGGGATGTCCTCTTATCCACCTACCGGGTGGTGGATAGGGCCTTGTTGCGTTGCCCAGGGCACACAGAAGTCGATCGTCGGTTCAACGCACGATGACTGCTTCGGAACGGGAGATGGACTTGGTGACGTGGCTTACTTATCGGTTACAGTATCATATGGATTTCTTGATGGTGTTTTACGCTGACAAAGAATTGCTTTGACCGGTCCGTGCGGCCTCTATACTGTACGATAGCGACCATGGTCGCGGTGGTCACTTCCGTACATGCATGGTACGTATTAAATTTTGAAAGGTTGTGATTAATTTTGACGGCCACATTCAGGAAGTTCCATATTACGAAATTTCGCTGCCTGATCACAAGGCTGTGGCCAATTTTTCCGTCTTGACTGCCGTCACTTGAGCCGCGATAACAACTGCGACTTGGATGCGTTAGTTTGCACATTACTATTTAAAACAACTATCACATTATGTCAAGTGAAGAAATCTTAGCTAGCTTGTGTGACAGTATAGAAATTGTGAAGTCGGCTCAATTGAACGTCAAGTACTTGAGCTGGAAGTATGCGTGCTGCATTGCTGTTCATCCCAAGGGTGAATGATTACAGTACAAAGGCTTGGTGGCTGCGGCGCCTGTATCCTCAATGGCCGTGGACATCTGGGACATCACGTACACGAAGGAGGTTAGTGTGAGCATTGTAATATCATTGAATTCATGATCATCCGTTAAATTTGCATGGCAGGAGCTTGGTGCAAAACATGCTTGGGAAAGCTTGCAGTAAGGGTTCTTGGTGCAGAAGCTGGTGTAGTGTAGGGATGGCCCATATTACCATAGGGTTGTTAGGTTTGGGGTTTTGATGTTCTATATTGAGTCCGTACTAAGTAAGTACATAACGGTTTATTGCTGACACCATCTTCCCTGTGGGCCCAGGGTGCTGAGCCATTTTGCCTTTCACAGGCACTTGGAACTGTGGTGAAGAAGACATACTTCAAGGACTACCTCATTCAGGGGGCAAAGGAGCACGTGCACCGAACATTTGGCTCCACCTACAACAACATGGACTTGGACACGAAGATAAGCATGGTGAACGCCGAGGCGGCCAAGGCACCCAAGCCGCAGGATGGCCAGATTGGTCACACTTACAACGCCAAGTATTTCTGGCCCCAACGACCATGGGTGGATGAGCTGAAGGTAAGGCATCACACAGGTGTGCTATGCCAGCTAAGACAGCTGCCACCTTGTCAGGATGACATTGCTGTATGTTTTATTACTTAGCAAAGTGGTTTGCCACTGCACCAGGGCTGTTCATGGGGGTCTGATGCTTCTGGTCATTTTACAATTTCCTGGGTATCCATGGATCAGCCATGACATCCGGGATGAAGAATACCATTAGGCAGATAGAGACTGCCGTTGCTTACATGATTGACTAATATTATGCTGGTTACAAGTACTTATGTGTGGTGTTCTTTAGCCAAACATGCATGCAAGCCTGCACACATGCACCTTCTGCACCATGGTCTATGCCAGCAGCATCAGCAGATTTACTTGATACTAGAAATGTCTATCATCTCAACTGCCCCATATATTGTTAGCCTACCCCATCGTATGGTTGCAGACCCCCACCTATTCATGAGGGGGGTTCAGTAACTGCTCCACCTTTCCGTACACATTGATGGGGGGTTTAATCCCCTTCTGGTGCCATACGTAAAACAATCATTCATGAACATCCATCAGTCAACCTTTCAATAATGATTATAATTCAGACATTACAAGTTACAGTGCACATGCCACTCATATTCCATGCTTTCAGAGGCTCATGAAGGAGAAGGAGAAAATAGTGAAGCTTAGTAAGCTACAACACCTGCTGGCCATTGGCCGTCAGCAACAGGCGGCAGCTGAAGCACTGGCATTCCTCTCTGCTGGAGCACGAAATGTCTCCGCAGTTCCCACTCAGCAACCACATACTGCACACTTACTGGCAGCTGTGCCCATAAATGCTGCTGATGTTGCTACTGTTGCTGGTGAGATTATGGCAGAGGCTGCTGTGTCACTTGAGCAGCTGGGACGTGGGTTGCCAGCAACACATCTGCCAGCAGTCCTCACATATGCTCCTGAAACAGCGGAGATAACTCACCTGCTGCCAGCCATCGGGGACCTGGGAACAGAAGTGGTGCCGGCTACAGAGGTAACAGTATTGCAGGGCCCAGTGCCGGAGACAGACCTCACGCAGCCACCAGAGGATGTTGAGGAAGGGGGGATGGAGGGAACAGCCACGGGCACCACGGCAGGGTTGCAGAATATGGCGGCAGATCTCCCACAGTTGCCAGACATACAGGAGCAGGGTGGGGATGTGACAGCTCTACAGCAGACGGCGCTACCGATCACCGACACGGATCTCACTCAGCCACCAGCCATGGGGGACCTGGGAACAGAAGTGGTGCCAGCTACCGAGGCAACAGTATTGCAGGGCCTAGCGCCGGAGACAGACCTCACGCAGCCACCAGAGGATGTTGAGGATGGGGGGATGGAGGGAACAGCCACGGGCACCACGGCAGGTTTGCAGAATATGGCGGCAGATCTCCCACAGTTGCCAGACATACAGGAGCAGGGTGGGGATGTGACAGCTCTACAGCAGTCGGCGCTACCGATCACCGACACTGATCTCACTCAGCCACCAGCCATGGGGGACCTGGGAACAGAAGTGGTGCCGGCTACAGAGGTAACAGTATTGCAGGGCCCAGTGCCGGAGACAGACCTCACGCAGCCACCAGAGGATGTTGAGGAAGGGGGGATGGAGGGAACAGCCACGGGCACCACGGCAGGTTTGCAGAATATGGCGGCAGATCTCCCACAGTTGCCAGACATACAGGAGCAGGGTGGGGATGTGACAGCTCTACAGCAGTCGGCGCTACCGATCACCGACACTGATCTCACTCAGCCACCAGCCATGGGGGACCTGGGAACAGAAGTGGTGCCAGCTACCGAGGCAACAGTATTGCAGGGCCTAGCGCCGGAGACAGACCTCACGCAGCCACCAGAGGATGTTGAGGATGGGGGGATGGAGGGAACAGCCACGGGCACCACGGCAGGTTTGCAGAATATGGCGGCAGATCTCCCACAGTTGCCAGACATACAGGAGCAGGGTGGGGATGTGACAGCTCTACAGCAGTCGGCGCTACCGATCACCGACACTGATCTCACTCAGCCACCAGCCATGGGGGACCTGGGAACAGAAGTGGTGCCGGCTACAGAGGTAACGGTATTGCAGGACCCGGCGACTGAGGCAGACCTCACACAGCCACCAGAGGATGTTGAGGAAGGGGGGATGGAGGGAACAGCCACGGGCACCACGGCAGGTTTGCAGAATATGGCGGCAGATCTCCCACAGTTGCCAGACATACAGGAGCTGGGTGGGCATGTGACAGCTGTACAGCAGTCGGCGCTACCGATCACTGACACTGATCTCACTCAGCCACCAGCCATGGGGGACTTGGGAACAGAAGTGGTGCCAGCTACAGAGGTAACGGTATTGCAGGACCCGGCGACTGAGGCAGACCTCACACAGCCACCGGAGGAGCAAGGGTCACAACTTGGGGACGGGGGTGAAGAGGTCACTGAGGTGGAGAAGGGTGGCCAGGTAACTTGGTTTGTGAGTCATGTGAAATAGGCAGGTTAACTAATTTCATACGGGTGCAGTGTACAGGTTTAATGGTCATTGGCCTTACTTTATAACAAGTGACATATGTATAGTTTTCAACTCCATCCTGCCTGAATACAAATGTGTTCATGGGACAGCAAGTTGGCCATTTCAGCTGTATGGATATGTTGGATTTGTTGTATGTCGTACAATCTTCACCACCCAATATGCAATATTGTCTATCATAAATGTCTTGCTCCTGACCATATGGCATCACATCCTTTTCCCTTGCCTGCTCAACTGAACTGTCTCATAGGAGGCGGCAAGTGGCTCAGGTGTCGGTCCGAGCTACCAGACGGCATCCACAGTCATGGTCGGTGTCTCTGCAGGCGACTCAGGTGGCCCGACCATGGGTGAAAGTCAAGCCTCAGGATCCCGAGGTGCTGGATCCCCGGTTAACCAAGGCAGGCGCACATTACAGCTCCGAGAACGGGTGATGACCCGGGCAGTTGCCCGGGCAGTGCAGGAGGGGAATGACAGCAGCTATGGCCCAAAGAGGAAGGTAGGTCATCGTATTCATCCAATACATTTGCAGCATCTATCCGCAACTGGGGAATTCATTATTATCAAATATCATGCAACATTTCAACCAGTGTTACATTGGCGCAAACTCCTAGTACTGACCCAACATAACATCCTTGGGTCCAACTAAATGTAGCATACACTCCTTCATACATGTCCCCATGTCCCCTAATTTAGGTGCCCAGGCTGGTGATGTGTTAGGGTTATGTCACAACACAAGAAGCACAAAAGTTTATGCGGTTATACTGGGTAATAAACTACTAAATAACACCTATTGGGTGCAAGGTGCAAGGTGCCTACGACCATCACAGGCAGTTCACTGCAAGGGGGGAAAGGGATATAATAAGGGAATTTACCCCCCAGGAATCATGCACTATTTACACTTTCAGTCTGGAGTGTTTGCAGTTCAGCACCTTGACAGTTCGCAATACAACCCACTCCATGCACAGCAGGCTGCTCAAGCGGCGGGCTCAAATGCTGGCAAGAAGATCAAGAAGCACACGGCACCATGTGCTAACAGTACAGAGGCTGATGGCACGTGCAGGGTGGAGGATGACGGTGACAAAGATGATGTGGGTGCCGGTATTGTGGTGGGTCGTCCTTTTATATCCTGCTGTACCTCATACATAGAAGTTGGCTTTGTGCAGATACCCATTACAGTTACTGGACTGTACTGGTACGTAATTAAGTATACTTGTTTAAAGTACTTGTGTGCATGGCCCATATATGCTCTAAAATAGATGAATCAAACAATAAGAGATGGTACAATTTATTGAGAAAAATATGTGCATGCATAACCGGCAATACAGATACACACACAGCATATAACTGTGTGTACCTTGTGTGTGTGCCCCCCAATGCAGTACAAGACAATTGAGAGCAGTGTGTACCGTGTTGACTCACTTGCTGATGTACCACGAGCTTTGGCACAGCACGGGATTGCCATCATAACTTTGCACAGCCTCAAGGACACTGTCGGCCCAACACAGCTGCGGACGGCTCTCCGCTTTGCACACAAGCACGCCGGTGCCATCTTCCAGGACATCCCACGGGACGAGAATGGCAACTTCATCCCAGAGCGTGACATCAGTGGAAGAGAGACAGATGTCCTGATGTCTGATTTTGGGACCGGGCAACGGAGGCAGATCATCCTTGATGGCGAGCATGATGAAATCCTGGCCAACTTCCGTGGTAAACCTTTTTCCTGCCAATGGTTTCATCGATAACCTCATACTGTTACTTATTGCAGCATTTACTTCTTGCAGTATTTGAAATGGTGGTAATATACCTTTACTTATTACATACTTATGCTGTGCGGCAATGCCTCTGCTATACTGCTGCATTTTATTTACTTATCTGTACTATCCCGACTATTTACCTCTATCTAAAGGTGCGGTTGAGACGGAGCTGGACATCCTGCGCACAAAAATAATGGCAGGCCTGACCTCGTACATCAATCCACCTGCCATGCTCATCAATACGCAGTCTGCACGTCAGAAGCCTGTTAGCCGCCAATGCTGGCACACGGACCTCAGTGAGGGCCAGACCGGCTTCGTGGCGATTGCAGCCGTACAAAATTTTTCACTACTTGTCTTCCCGGGCAGCCACAAAGAGGTGCAGGAGTGCTGGCGGCTGCAGGGCATGCTAAAAAAGGGCGTCATTAGTGAGGCCTCTTTCAAGGCATGCCTCGGTAGCCATTCCTTCAAGGCCGTGCGGATGAACCTCAAGCTTGGCGATATCCTCTTCATGTCCGGCCATACCATCCATGCAGGAGACCGGGGCAGTGATAAGCACCCTGCCCTGCGCATGCATTGGTATGTGACCGATGAAGAAAAAAAAATGAAACGTCACAGATTGTCCTTTATGGCGATGACTTTGCCAACAGGTTTCAGTAATGTGCATGCCTGTAGTTGGTTGTGTACACAGGCACACATGCAGTTATGAGGGAGGGGGTTGTAGCCAGCAACTATGGTAGTATGCAGAGCAGGTGGAGATGAGATATGAGGATGCATGTCAGGATGAGGGGCTGTGGCCAGGGCCACATACATTGCATGTATTTTTGCTACTTACATTTCATCCTGAACCTCTTGGCATATACCCTACTCAATCTCATGGGCCAGCAGTACCTTACATGCAGCAGGGTTGCTTGCCTGTTATGTGACACAGCATGATACGGATCTTTGGTATGGGCTACCAGTATATGGAGATATTTGGGTTGATTTGCTCATTTGTTGGTCTATGGTCATGAGGATGCCTTGAGCCATAGTATGGTTTCGGGCCATACTTCACTGCAGTGTTCTTTGTGCATATGGCTTGGCTTGTCATTTTCCTTTTTAATGCCTTGACTGATATTGCGGTATCATGATTGATGGTGTATGTAACAGACATGTTGACCTAATAACACATCAGGTAGAACAGTTGCATTGGGGTGTTACACTGTGGGCGACTCGCCCTACAAGGGCGAGCACCAAGGGGCCTGACCAGACCGAGCCACAGCGCACGGGAGGGGCACGTGGCTTTGTATGTCTGTCCTATCCTGCCACGTGGTCCCCCTCTCACTCGGACCAGCTACAGCAAAGAAAGACTCAGAGGCTCTAGTCTGGCCACTAACAGAGCACTGAGGCGCACCACGAAAACAAGGAGGGAACAGAAGAAAACAGGGGGCGACTAACTGCACAAACAAGGGGACCACTCTCCTCCAACACAAAACTGACCTAGTAAGAGCCTGACAAAGACACACAGAAGCCCTCAGAGGAGAGACGTCAACAGGATAGCACACTCAAACACAGCCAAGAAGGAAGAACCCAGCTAAAGACAGAGGGGGGGATGACGAGCCAAATAGGTGCCCCCCTAGAAAGCCTCCCGGCCCCACCCACAGCTGGCCCCTCAAACTCCTGCACTGCACAAGAGGGAAAGACCCTTCTCACTGCTCCCCCAAACCCTTAGAACCCGGTGCCTGGACACAGGCAGTTTGCAGTCTGTTACAGGATTTAAGTCCCATCCAAGATAGATTCATTAACAACACCAAACAGCCTAAAAAATGCCAAAACACCATCAGACAGTCATATATAGTAATCAACAACGTGAATTCTTGTTCTACTTTGTCAACATTGTTGTTGACAGCCAGATGGACCTGCACCTGGTGTATGTAACAGAGACGTAGACCTAATAACACAGCAGATAGAGCAGTTACAGGCTGTTACAGGATTCAAGTCCCAACCAATATTCATTAACACCACCAAACAGCCTAAAACACGCCATAACACCATCAGACAGTCATTTATAGCAATCAACAACGTGAATTCCTGTTCTACTTTGTCAACATTGTTGTTGACAGCCAGGTGGACCTGCACCTAGCCCAAACACCATCAGACAGCTCCCGATTTGTTAGAGACCTCTGTTACACTAACATTTTCTAACAGGCAAGCCAGTTAGGTGCTGTTATCCCCCCTATAAGTTGGTAGGGTTAGTGGGTGCCAGATCATCGTGCGTAGCGGCGCTCTGTCCCCGCGGTTTGTGCTGCTGTGGCCGGCCCTTCTTCTTCATCTCAGGGCGGTTCACGGCCAACGCAGCCGTAGGTGCCGCACGTGGCGGGCGGGACGTAGACGGGCCAGCAGCGTTAGCCATTTCCACGTCTCCCTCAACAGACTGCGCAGCAACGGCATTAGAGTGGATAGCGGCACGGGCTTGTCGCGTAGCCACAATGCGGCGCTCTTCACCCAACGCATGCTGGACAAGGTCGCTGTACTTCTTAAACGGCTGATTCAGGTTATCGACAGCGCACGCGGCGTGCAAACTTTCAGTCAGCCCTTGTCTAAAAGCGAACAACAGCTCCTCTTCCGTAATCGACGGAATGTCTGTTATGGGAGCCTCGAAACGACTTCGGTAGGCTGCAATAGATTCGCCTGGCGTCATGCGGTACGTCAGCTGATACAGTTTTAGCCGGGCCTCTTCTTCCAAAGACTGGATCTGAGGTGCAAAGCGCTGAATTAGCTGTACTATGACATCGTTAAAAGCGTACTACGATCTGGGTAAGAAGGATGTCACCCTTTCCCCAGGGCAGTTGGTGCTGCTTAGTACCAAGAATCTCTGTTTGGCTACGGAAGGCTCACGGAAGCTCTTGCCAAAGTACATTGGCCCGTACCCTGTCGTTCGAATGGTTGGTAACGCTGCAGCTCAACTGCAATTACCACACGACATGCGGATTCACCACACATTTCACGTTTCGTTGTTGCAACCGTCCCTACCAAAATATAACCGTGTTAAGAAAGCTGCAAAGAACAATAAGCATGATAAAGAAGGTTTAAGAATATTGGATCTCTAAGTATGTTCTTAACCATTCTTTAGTCTGATTTAAGCAAAGAACTAACATAAAGAACTGTAAAGAATGATCTATCCTTTCTTAGGATCATTCTTTATTGCAAAGAACATTCTTATGAAGCTATAAGGTCTCATATCCAGCATAATTGGCCTTATAACCATAGTCTTATAGCCTGAAAGAACCATGGTCATTTAGTCTTCCAGCCATCCTCATCATCACCTTACATATCATATGTGGCCTCATAGCATCATATATAACCAGCCTCAGCCGCATAGCCACAGCTGCATAGCTACATCAATACATTAGTACATCAGTATATAGCCTTTGTGTCTCTCATTAATAGCCTTGGCCTCAGCTATGGCCTCAGCTGTGGTCTCTTTCATAGCCTCAGCTGTGGTCTCATCAATAGCCTTAGTCTCTCACAGAACCTCAGTCCTGTACATAGTACCATTCCAATATCATGTAATGGGGGACTTTGCACCACAGCATCACGCACAATTGCACCAGTGTTACACATACCCTCCGTCTATATGTAACCTTGGTTGTATAGATACATGCATAGCATCAGCTTCATTCATACATACTCCTGGCAATACCCACAAGTGCATTAGTTGGTGCATGCCCTCGCCCATGGTGTTTGTGGGTGAAGTGGCTCCCAACCAGCAACACGCATGAATGTAAAGCTGTGAGAAAGCACACACAGTGCCCCACGTTTAGTGGGGCGTGGCAGTACATGCACACGGCATGGAGCAACATCTGCAGCTGGGTAAAAACATGAGCCAGTATTGACAGTACTGGCAGGCCTTGCATCTACCAAGGGGACTGTTGTATTACGGTACCGGCCTTAGCTCCTTGCTAAGTAAGTAGCCCCGTGGCTACACCCTCTATATGCTTATATGTAGAGGCTAAGGGTTGCATGCTCTAGTGCAACTGTGACACTGTCACTGGTAGACTCAGTTGAGTTCGGTTTCACTGGTTGATCCTATGTATTTCCTTAATACATAGCTCTGTTTTCTCTTCCTTAGGGATTACAGTTCTTTTTGGAGACTTGCCGTACTAAGCTCAGAGTACCTATGCTCTGCTCTTCCTATCAACCGGTAGTTATCACTACCACTAGTTGGGGGTGATACAACAAAACTGGTAGCGAGACGGTCTTTCTGGACACTTCTTTCTGTGCTTTTCGCTAATCATGGATATGGACGTTAGTCTGAACCTGGAAGCGATTAAAGCTGCACTTTACTCTGGTAAATAGAGTATTTCATAATATATTTATTGCTGTAAAATTTAGGCTAAGTCGTGCTTCTTGCAGACGACGGCGAGATTTCGCCTGCTTCTTCGTGTGAAGAGCAAGCACCTTTGTTGCACAATATCAGACGCTCCAGTGGAGTGGATATTGCAACGCAAACGTTCTTTACGTTTGAGAAGGGTACGTTTCTGGGTCCTTCCTAGAAAGTAACCTACAATGGCATCTCTCTTTGCCTTGGCTGGAGGACGTAATCGTGTGAATACCTATTCCGGATTACCTAATCCTCGTCCTATTGCTGTTGCAATGGCTTCTGGTTCTCAGGCTCGGCAAGCTGTGCCAGCTGTTGGTGCATTGCCTGATGCTGTCGACCAACACACGGGTCGCCTTGACGCCGTAGTCAATAGTGGCAATGAAACCACTTTAAATCGTATTCCTTCTATGGGAGTTGCTAATGAACCTGTGAACGTTCTTGCTGCTGCGCCGCCTGTGCCAGCCACGCAAACGCCCAGCAGGCGCACGCGCGACGGGCAACCTATTTTGCCTATTGCGGAACAGAGTCCGTCTACGACTCACTCGGCTGCAGAGCTTCCGCGGGTCAGTTTGCCAACTCCGGCGTTGATGCTGGATGACAAACTAGATGCTAAGAAGGCTTCCGCCCGGGTTCGTGCTTTCATTCGGGATGTTAACCTATTCTTTGGGATCATTCCGTGGGGTCAGGACCAGCGTTCTTGCTGTCTGTTCCTGTCTCAGGCATTGCGTGGCAATGCTAAGGTCTGGTATGACGAGTGGTCTCTCTCCCAGACTCAGCTCACCGTGGAATCTATCCTAGAGAATTTGCGCATTCGTTTTGCACCACAAATTCTGTCGGTTGAGCAGGAGGCTCGTCAGAAGCTTGCTGACAAGTCCTTCTATATGAGGACTGGTGAAAATGTCCCTGCATATCATGCCCGCCTTGAGGCATTATTCCAGGATATCCCTGATATCCACCCTCGTGAGAAACTGTTTTGGTTTCAGCAAGGGTTGTCTGGTGTCCTGCAGCCTAAGTGTGCAGCTGACGAAAAGGGTAGACCCTTCACCAGCTACGATGATCTTGTGCGTCATGCCTCTGGCGAAGAGGCCCGCATCCTCGCTGAGCGCCGGTTCCGTTCTGGTGTTCGCTCTAATGCCATCGCTATGCAGGATGTGGATGGAGACGACGCTATGGAGGCCTCTGATGGAGAGCCCCCAGCTAAGCGTGTGCGCGCTCACGCACCGCAGGCTGCCGCTGCTGCCGTAGGCGCCGGCCCTTCCTCAGCGTCTCGTCCCCGTCAGCGTGGCAAGCGTCCTAGTTTGGGAGGCAGGGGGAATGCGCGTGGGGACCGCCGTGGTCACCAGCAGGGTCGTGGTGGTGGTGGTGTCAACCCGCAGTCCTTGACGGCCGATCAGGAGCGTGAGCTCACCCGGTACTATAACCGGTACGGTCGCCAGCTCACCCGTGGTGACTTGAGGGATTTGCGTAAGGAGGCAGGGGGCAACGTTTGTTTTTGCTGCCGGGCTGCTGGCCACTCATATGATGAGTGCACGTTGCGTCCCCCTGAGGCTCGTGCCGCCGCGGCACAAGGCAATGGCCACTAGGGCCTTGCCCAGGCTGGTGCTGAGGAGAGCTTGCCTGGGTTTTCTAAGTCCGGACAGATAGGTTCGGGTGTGCGTAGCTTTGTGCGCGCCTTGCGCCCAGAGGTCCTTGCTGACCTTGAGACCGCTGTTGGTCGCCGGTTTTCGTTTGACGCCTTGGCTGTCAAGGCTGGGTTTGACTCCACGTGTAACCTCTTGGCACCTCGTGGACGTCCCCTCTCATCGGCTGACCTTGGTGGGCACACCGTCCTTCTGATCCCCTCCTCACTTCATCATTTTCGGGCCTTGCTCAGTCATTATCGCACCTGCAAGCAGCGTCGACCTGATACAGCAGCTGGTATTCTTTTGCCACAGCATGTAGCTCGTCTGGCCTCTGCTGAGCTTGCAGGTATGCGCAAGGTTCGGTCCTTTCCAACAGGTACGGGTCTCTTTAATGGTCTTGACCTTTCAGGCCAGCAGGTTGCTTTACCTGGCACCCCGTATCCTGCAGAGGTATGGTTTGATGCGCCGCAGCCATACACACCTGTGTCACCTGATCCTTTCACTTCTGCCCTTTTGGTAGCTGCGTCGGGTGCTATGACTGCAGGTTCATCTCTTCCTCTTATCTCTCTGGCAACGGCTGGACTCAGTTTCACCGCCTTGGTGGACTCGGGTGCTACCCACGACTTTATCAGTGAGTCACTGGTTCAGCGCTTGCGTTTGCCTGTTCGCTCTTGCCCGTGGTCTTCGGTTTCCTTAGCCGACGGGGGCAAGCAAGCCATCTTGGGGCAGGTGTCTCTGCGGGTGTCTGCAGGCTCTTTTCGTGCTTGCTTGCAGCCCTATGTGCTGCTGACCCTCACAGATGCCGCATCTTTCATTCTAGGCTCTGCCTCACTCCAGAAGCATGCTGCCGCGTTTGACTATGAGGAACGCACCCTTCGCCTGTCTAAGGGTTCAGCAACTTGCGTGCTTCGATGGCTGCCTACAGCCGCAGAGGAAGCTGTTCCTGATGACGCTCCTCAGGTCAATCACGTTATCACTGCCATGCGTGAAACCAAGAATACCCCAGAGTCTGTTAGCCGTAAAGCAGCTGTCCGTATGCTGCGTAAGGGTGCTCATGGCATTCTAGTGCGCCCCTCTCTTCGGCTCAACTCTGTTGGTGCTCAGACTTCCACGCAGGACACTGAAGTCTCTGCGTTGCTCACGGAGTATGCAGATGTGTTCCGCGACCTTCCAGGGATCCCGCCGGAACGACCGGTGGATCACACCATTCCTTTGGTGCCTGGCGCGCAACCCGTCTCACGCCCCATGTACCGTCTCAGCCCTTTGGAGCTTGATGAGGTAAAGCGGCAGGTTACTGACTTGCTTGCTAAGGGCTTGATCCGTCCGAGCACTTCCCCTTACTCCGCGCCTATCTTGTTCGTGGGTAAGAAGGATGGCACACTGCGCATGTGCATTGACTACCGTGGCCTTAATGCCGTTACGGTCAAAAACCGGTATCCTTTACCCCGGATCGATGACCTGCTTGATAAGCTGCGTGGCTCTGCTTACTTCAGCTCTATCGACCTGCAGCAGGGCTATAATCAGATCCGTATCTTGGAATCTGACATTCCTAAGACGGCTTTCCGTACCCCCTTTGGTCATTTCGAGTTTACGGTCCTGAGCTTTGGTTTGGCTAACGCCCCTGCGACCTTCCAAGCTGTCATTGACCGTATGTTCAGGCCCTACATTGACAAGTTTGTCGTGTGTTACCTGGACGATATCCTGATCTACTCGAAGACTAAGGAGGAACACCTTAAGCATCTCCGTCAGGTGCTGGAGGTCTTACGGCGTGAGCAGCTGTATGCCAAGCAGTCCAAGTGCTACTGGGCTCTTTCCCAGGTGGAGTACTTGGGGCATGTGGTGTCTGCCGATGGCATCCGCATGGACCCCCGTAAGACTGCTGCCGTAAAGGACTGGCCGACTCCGACCTCTTTGCCGGAGCTGCGCAAGTTTTTGGGCCTTACCAATTACTTCCGTAAGTTTATCTCTGGGTACTCTTCCCTTGCTGCACCTCTCACGTCGCTCACTCGCAAAGACGCTTTTCAGTCTCCTGAGGCTTGGACTCCTGATTGCCAAGCTGCGTTTGATGCGATCAAGCACGCTGTTGCTAATGACGTGGTGCTGCACTTTCCTGATTACTCCTTGCCCTTTCATGTCGAGCTCATCTCTGATGCCTCGCTGCAAGGATCAGGCGCTGTTCTGGTGCAGAACGGGCGTCCCATTGCGTTCACCAGTAAGAAGTTCTCTCCGGCGGAGCGGGGCTATACTACCGGTGAGCAAGAGCTTCTGGCTATCATTCATGCCTTGCGTGAATGGCGTTGTTACCTGGAGGGCCGTCCCTTCGTGGTAAAGACAGACCATAAGCCCTTGACCTTCCTTCAGGGTGTTCCTACCCTTAACCGCCGCCAGGCGCGTTGGTTGGAATACATGGCACGTTTCAACTTCACCTGGGAGCATCTCTCCGGATCCCTCAATGTTGCCGATGCATTGAGTCGCCATCCATCCCTGCATGCCGTGATCCTTTCTGTGGTCACTCGACGTCAATCTGCTGCCTCTGAGGTCACTACCTCTGGCTTTGCACAGCGCATTGTGCAGGGATATGCCTCTGACTCCTGGTTTAAGGATGCCCGCAATCTTGAGCCCTATAAACAGGAGCGCGGCCTATGGATCCGCACTGATGGTGAACGTCGCCAGATTGTCGTGCCTAACGACGACCTTCTTCGCCGGGATATCCTTGCACGCTTGCATAAGGACCCCCTGGCTGGACACGTGGGTGTTACCCGCTTGGTGGAGCTAGCACGTCGCAATTTCTGGTGGTCCTCCTTGGCCCAGGATGCTGCTCGATTTGTGCAGCAGTGTGACGATTGCCAGCGCTCTAAGCCACTTTCCGGTAAACAAGCAGGGTTGCTTCAACCCTTGCCCATTCCGGTGGCTCCCTGGGAGAGTGTTTCCCTTGATTTTGTTGTTGGTCTTCCTCCGTCTGAGGGGGGGAACGATGCCGTGCTCGTCATGGTTGATCGTTTGACCAAGATGGTGCACCTTGCGCCTACCACCACCTCGGTGACTGCAGAGCAGACGGCTCGTCTGTTCTTTGATAATGTCGTGCGTTTGCATGGCATACCCAAGTCGGTCATTTCTGACCGTGGGCCCCAGTTCGGTGGCAAGTTCTGGGCGTCCCTGGGTGACCTTGTCAATGTTCGTGTGAACCTTTCCACTGCCTACCATCCCCAAACGGATGGGCAGACGGAACGCATGAACCGCACCTTTGGTGACATGCTGCGTACTTACGCTGGCAGCAATCCTCGCGCGTGGGATACTTTCCTCTCTGCTGCTGAGTTTGCCATGAACAATGCTGTTAACCGGTCTACGGGACAGTCTCCGTTCTTCTTGAACTATGGCTTCCACCCCGCAATTCCACTTGCTCGGGAGTTGGATGTGCCTGCCCCAGCTGCCAAAGCTTTCGTGAGGTCGTATAATGACCGCATGGATGAAGCTAAGCACCTCCTTGAGGCTGCACAGCAGCGTACCACTGAGTACTACAACCGTGGTAAGAAGGAAACCACCTTCAAGCCTGGTGATTCCGTACTCCTCAGTACTAAAAACCTACGGCAACTTGCCACAGGTCCGCGCAAACTTTTGCCGCGATGGGTGGGACCTTACCCTGTGAAACGCATGGTTGGTCAGGCAGCGGCCGAGCTTGTCCTTCCCTCGAATATGCGTATTCACCCCACCTTCCACGTGTCTCTGCTGCGTCCTTACAGGGCAGCACCAGATACGTCGGTTACCAATGGATCCAATATTTCCTCTGGAAACCCCGGGACCAGTCCTGATGGACCGCCACCAGTAGATTGGTTGAACAACGAACCTCTCTACTCGGTTGAGCGCATTCTTGACTACCGTGCTCGCCGTATCGGGAAGAAACGAAAACGGCTGGTGCACGAGTACCTTGTCAAGTGGAAGGGTTATTCTTCCGACCAAAACAGCTGGGAACCTGCGCAGAACTTTACCCCTGACCTGATCCCTGATCTTGAAGCAGCTCGAGCCCGTGCACGAGGGCGCTGCGAGGACGCCGCGTCCTAAAGGGGGAATAGTTGTTGTATTACGGTACCGGCCTTAGCTCCTTGCTAAGTAAGTAGCCCCGTGGCTACACCCTCTCTATGCTTATATGTAGAGGCTAAGGGTTGCATGCCCTAGTGCAACTGTGACACTGTCACTGGTAGACTCAGTTGAGTTCGGTTTCACTGGTTGATCCTATGTATTTCCTTAATACATAGCTCTGTTTTCTCTTCCTTAGGGATTACAGTTCTTTTTGGAGACTTGCCGTACTAAGCTCAGAGTACCTATGCTCTGCTCTTCCTATCAACCGGTAGTTATCACTACCACTAGTTGGGGGTGATACAACAGGGACATTCATGTACCTATCAATAGCAACACCTGCCCCATGCTCACTTATTAGTGGAGCATGCCATTCAGCCTCCAGGATTACGTCAACCTTCCCTTTCTCCAAGGGGGACTTGTAGCTGTATATGCCTAGTACCTTCCCTGCCCACATCTCATCACTTGACTGACACCGTCTAGTAATGAACCAGCAGGCGCGAGCTGTGCTGGACTTATCCTCTTGAAAGGCAACGAGCTCCATATTCTTGTTAAGCTCCACTGATGCTAATTTCTCCACGCATTTGCCTGCCAAGTGGATACCACGGAAAGGCTGTGCGTGAATTCTGCAGCAGGGGATGCAGCCAAAGCTGCCCTGCACCCAGCCATGGGAGCGAGAAGGTGATCACAAGGGCGTGAACCCAATAACGAAGCAGGCGTCACTGAAGGTCACCACCACCACGGGAAATAAATCCGTCAAACATGTGGAAGGTGTGGATTGATAAGGCCCCCTCCCCCTCCCCCTCCGCCTTCCCTTCTGCCACCGCCTATACACGCACACACACACTGTAGTAGTTGAGAGCTGCAAAGGCCTCTCGAGACATTGATGGCGTGTATCTGCACATCTATATTGTGCTAGAGTGTGTACGAGTACTACACACACACACACACACAAATGTGTCCTAAATTGAAGCAGTGGCACACATGGATTGCAACTGCCCTAAAGCATGTGTGTGTGTACACACACACATGCTTTAGGGCAGGCTTCTAACAGCCCGGCGCCTTTTTGGCATTGCCTCCTGGTTTCTTTTTGACCTACCACCTGCATTACCGCCCATTCAACATCTGGCTGAGGACTTCACGGCTCCATTCTGAAGAAGCCAAGCCATCGTTCCTAGTTCGGGCGGCCCAGCTCTTAAAACACATTTCCCCCCCCCCCCAAACACATACGTACACACATGCACCACACGGACGCACATACACATACACACACTCACACACATACATACCCCTCAGCGTACCTCAAGCACAACTGGCACCTGATCCGCCCCTTCCGCCTCTGTCCACATTGCCCTAGACTGCCTGTAATGAGTGCGGGGTGGGCGCCCAGGCCACGGCAGGGATGGCGGTCCTGGAGGGGGTTGTAAGTCCATGAGGGCCTTACGTGCCGGCGGAGAAATGCGCCACACCTGGTCGGATTCCGCGGCCACACACACCCATAGCCTGTCGAACCGGAAAGCGGCGCGCGGGAGGAGGGAAGCGGTGGGACTCAGGGTGCTGACGAATGCTGGACAGGTTGTGATTGGCTTAGTGCCCAGGCCCCTGTCGTTTCGGATATGAACCCATTGGTTAGGTCGCCCTTTCCCCGCTCCCCAGACATTCCGCTACCCCATGGGCTACCTGACCAAGGACGCACGTGAAGGGTCCCTCACCTCACAGTCTCTTACCTGGTCAGGCACATAGCCAGCAAGCACGCGGGGTAGGCCCCTACCGCCGCCACCGCTGCCACCCCCTCCACTGTTGCTGCCCCCGCCCTCGCCCCCGCCGCCGCCATCACCAGCCCCGCCACTATGGCCACCGCCGCCTCCTGATGGGCGAGGCGGTCGTGCACGTGGTGGCAGAGCCGCCGCCGCAATGGCGCCATCAGCCACTTCCTTTCCGATCAGTCCCCGGCGTTTCACGACCCCTCCCGGCCCCGCTGCTGAGCCCGGTGCAGGCGGCGGCGCCGGAGGCTGCGGTGCTGTGGGCGCAGTCCATTGAAAGATGAGCCTTCGGTCGCCGCTGGCGTAGAGTGGAAAGCGTTGGGTCCCCAGGGCATCCTGACCGCCGCTGAGTCCGAATCCGCAGCCGTGATAAGGAGGCAGGTCGAGGCGATTCGCAGCATGCCATACAAATCGCCGCAAAATGTTTCAGTGGCGACGTCGCCACTGAAACATGACATCCCGCCCAGGAAAACGACTGCAAACAAAGTTATCCTCCAGTACCTAAATCCAAAAACATGCAATGAACAACCTCGCGCCCCTGTATCCTTTGAGAACACCAGCTCAGCGGACACAAACTTCGCTCCATTGTGGGGCGAATTTCGTGCTAAGGCTTTGGCTTACAGTAATACTAATATTGTAATATAATTATATATAGTAATATAGTAATATATCGTGCCCCTGTATCCTATAAGAACACCAGCTCAGCGGACACAAACTTGGCTCCATTGTAGGCGATTTTTCATGCTAATGCTTTTGCTTACAGTAACACTAATATTGTAATATAATTATATATAGTAATATAGTACTATATCGCAACAACCCGTTACAAAACAGTAGTAAATACAGGAAGTTAGTTAAACTTTCGAATTCTGTTAAACTGCCGTATGAACCGAGCAGGGTAATACGACAGGATAACTTTGCTCCAAACTAGAGAATTCACCTTTTGGCTTTATCATTTGAGCAACAAAATTGAAAAAAATTGCCAACCAAAGGAGAATGGGCTTCTAGATGTAGTCTTGGAGAAGGAAGCAGCTGTAACGTATGCTGGCAAATGGAAGTCCATTTTGGACCTAGATCGGCGCAAAACTGGTAGTAAGGAAGTAGTCTTATACGTCTGCAAACATCCAGGTTGCAATGCTGTCTTGTCAGTGAAGTTTCTGGCTGATGGCAAGGCTCACCTGCAACAGCTCAAACTTCACAATCACTTACCTGTGGTCAACAAGAAGGACAGATTGCAAAAGTAAGTTTTGCCTGTTGTATCTCTGTCATATCCGCCTAAACAAAGGCTCGATCGAAGGATGCCAGGCAACTGGCCAACCTGGATATTAGCCTCGAGATACCCCAGGATACTACAATTATCCCCCCTTCCAATGGGTGTGTCCTCACACCCACAGGGGCAATCGTGACTCAATGGCATTCTCATCCCTGATGGCCTGATGATGGAGATCACGCCTCCCTTGCACACATCAGCCATCCACATATCCACACTGATGGATGGGGGATTCGAACCCGGGTCAGTCACTACCCGCTCGATACCAATTGTTGTATCTCTGTCATATCCGCCTAAACAAAGGCTCGATCGAAGGATGCCAGGCAACTGGCTAACCTGGATATTAGCCTCGAGATACCCCAGGATACTACATTGCCATTGCTAAGTAGGCGAGGTGAGGTGAAGTGAATCAGGAAAGGAGTTGTGATCTTTGCTTGCTTGTCAATGGTGGCTACGGCCATATCTACAGGCCGGTGGAAGAACCGAAAGCCAAAAGTGAGTATTTAAACCTGGCTGGCAGGCTGTTGCTGTATGATGATGTGGCCATCTTGCACAAGAGATGGCATGATGTTCATTGTGCTGATGTGCAGAAGTATTCCTGGGCATCCACACATATGCGATTGTGTGACGGTGGAAGAAGGTGGTATTGCTGTGGCCAGTAGTACCAAGCAGTGTGCAAATCCACCATTGCCAAGCCACATATGGCGCATTGAGAGCCGTGAGATAGCTGAGCGGCTAGGTGCTGGTCGTTTTAACCCCTGATGAACTGGCATTCGAAAGGCTACTGCAGGACGCGTGCGACATAAGTGGTGAGGCCGTTTTTCTGCTGCTATCCAAAGAAGCGCCTGCTGCAAATGGCAGCACATCTCGACCAAGCTCTGTCCTTATGGGACGAAGTACTCGTCTGGGTGCAGCAGTTCTGCAGGTAAGCATGTTGTCATGATAGCAGGGGCAATGGGAAGTGGGGAATGTGTTATATTTTTCTCAAAGGCAGGGATGTTCCTGCCCAAACAAATACAAGTCTTATGGCCACGGGGGACCTTGCACCCCAGCATCATGTGCTATTGCACCAGTGTTAGATTAGTGCGAATTACAAGGATCTGACCTAAGATCCCCTGAGTGCCAGGGGCGACTGAGGACATGTGCTGCAAGGCAGGAGGATGGTACGGGGGGACTTCGCACCCCAGCATCACGCACTAATGCACCATTGTTACACCACCCTTTTATTGGGCACTGATACTTGCAGCAGTCTTCTGTTCTCCTATTGGCATGTTTATGGCACAGACCAGCTGGCACACACAGATCAGTACACCCACATGGACACACCACATAGACCCATTATCAGCCACAGCCAGCTCAGTCACAGCCAGTTCAGGCCTAGCCTGTGAGTAAGACCCCTCCTTTCTGCCATGACCATTGTCTCCCACAGGCAGACCTAATGTCAAAGGGTTTTATGCCTGTGGTCATCTACTGGCATATTCCATTCCTTATTCATCCGCTCTGGGCAGGACTGAGGTGGTGGATCTGCAGTACAGGTAAGTTACACTGGGAACCTGAGTTTGGGGTGTTATGCCAATCACATTTTATTGGGCACTGATTCTTGCAGCAGTTTTTTGTTTTCCTATTGGCATGTTTATGGCACAGACCAGCTGGCACACACAGATCAGTACACCCATATGGACACACCACATAGACCCACCATCAGTCACAGCCAGCTGTTCAGGCCTAGCCTGTGAGTAACCCCCTTCCTTTCTGCCATGTCCATTGTCTCCCGCAGGCAGACCTAATGTCAAGGGGTTTTATGCCTGTGGTCATCTGCTGGCATATTCCTTCCCTTATTCATCCGCTCTGGGCAGGACTGAGGTGGTGGATCTGCAGTACAGGTAAGTTACACTGGGAACTTGAGTTTGGGGTGTTATGCCAATCACATTTTATTGGGCACTGATACTTGCAGCAGTTTTCTGTTTTCCTATTGGCATGTTTATGGCACAGACCAGCTGGCACACACAGATCAGTACACCCATATGGACACACCACATAGACCCACCATCAGTCACAGCCAGCTGTTCAGGCCTGGCCTGTGAGTAAGACCCCTCCTTTCTGCCATGTCCATTGTCTCCCGCAGGCAGACCTAATCTGTTCCTTGTGTTGTAGATTGATTCATCAGAGCGGATCGCTTCCATCCGGAAGAACTATCAAACACTCATCAGCTTGGACGATAAGATTGGCAGCCGGATCTTCAGGTTCAAAGCTGATCGAGAATTCCTCATGATGGGGTATTGTCTGATCCTAACCGATAAGAAAGCTGTAAGCCCAGGGTAAGACTTACTTATATACTGATGCATATCCTTTCATATCCCCAAATAAACAAAGATTGCTTGCTCCGTTTTTCATCCCCAACATGTCAATCACTTGAATTACATGACTTATTGAGCATTGCTTGTGCATTGCTGGTTGGATGGCTATGGAAGTGCAGCACAGCCAGTTGGATAGGATGCTTGTGGTCCTTTGTACCCTAGTAGGAACCACTTATCACAAGTGGTGGCTGAGGGGGTCATTGGACAGATATGTCGAGGCAAGTTCCATAGGATGCTTGTGGTCCTTTGTACCCTAGTAGGAGCCACTTATCACAAGTGGTGGCTGAGGGGGTCATTGGACAGATATGTCGAGGCAAGTTCCATAGGACGCTTGTGGTCCTTTGTACCCTAGTAGGAACCACTTATCACAAGTGGTGGCTCAGGGGGTCATTGGACAGATATGTCGAGGCAAGTTCCATAGGATGCTTGTGCATTGCTGGTCGGATGGCTATGGAAGTGCAGCACAGCCAGTTGGATAGGATGCTTGTGGTCCTTTGTACCCTAGTAGGAACCACTTATCACAAGTGGTGGCTGAGGGGGTCATTGGACAGATATGTCGAGGCCTTGAGACAATTGCTTGTGGTCCTTTGTACCCTAGTAGGAACCACTTATCACAAGTGGTGGCTGAGGGGGTCATTGGACAGATATGTCGAGGCAAGTTCCATAGGACGCTTGTGGTCCTTTGTACCCTAGTAGGAACCACTTATCACAAGTGGTGGCTCAGGGGGTCATTGGACAGATATGTCGAGGCAAGTTCCATAGGACGCTTGTGGTCCTTTGTAGGGTCCACCTATCGTAAGTGGTGGCTGAGGGGGTCATTGGACAGATATGTCGAGGCCTTGAGACAATTGCTTGTGTATATGTCATGTTGCATCATTGTAGCTCTTGTTGGAATCCTGAATCATTACTACTGATGTTATATTGCTATGTTTTCTTCATTTTATCCAGGTATGCTGCTGCTGTCCGTTTTGTGGAGGAGACTGGCCTGCATCTGACTCTGCTGTCGGAAATCCTTGGCGAGATTGCTGATGCGGTGTGGGCAGAAGTCCTGGAACGGATCCCGGAGCTCCAAGCTTTTTCGTCCAGAGTCATTTCGGAAGGAAGCCGGGGCTTCACCATCGGCAAGACACCATTCAACCTGATGTCCCTTGCCAAGAATCAAATTGTGGAGTTCCACCTGGACTTCAAGGACGGTGAGTACAAGGTTGGCTGTCATGGGGTCTAATGCTGGGGCTAGTGGGCTAGTGGACATGCGGTCAGCTCCATTTGCGACTGCAGCTGAGGCATCCCCCTGATAAACACGGACAGAGACTCCCAGACGCCTGCTGCTTTACAGAGTTCCTTGAGCTTGTTCTGGAAACTGCGTGCGGTTTGGCATCACGGCAATCGTGATAGGGAGAATGGCTGTCAGCTCCTCGAGCTTGCCTGAAACTGGGTCGATGTCCTGAAGTAGAGGCCGGACATCCTCAGCCTCCTTAGCCTGCTTGAGAAGCGCGGGTTCATGCTTGTGCCCTCATGCGTGTATCAGTTCCTGTAGCAGGCTGACTGCGCAGTATGGACAGCCAATGCAGTCCACTGTGACCAATGCCCCTAATGCATCATTTTATATGCGTAGGCTTATTATGAATAATTAATTTAATGATATGTGCAATGCTTGCAATTATCTGACCTTCATGTTTGCAGCACACTGGACGGTCATCGTGTGGCTTCATGGAGGCGAGGGTCGTATTTTGGATGGCTGGTTTGGGATGCCAGCATTCGGCCTTCAGTTTGTACCTACCACGTTCACGGTGGCCGTGTTCAACGCTGCTTGGATCACACATGGCACTGCAGAATGTGTGATTCCTGAGGGCAGCTCAGCTTACCAGTATGGATCCTCACACTTCCTCCGGATGCCTGATCTGGAGAACTTAATCTGCTTGAGGATTGGCGCCGGCAACAAGGGGCTTACCCTTCAGGATTTGAAGGATGCTGCCAGTGCATGTGGGAAGGATGCGATTTGCACACTGCGCAAGGAGCTGATTGCAAGTGGGAAGCTGGAGCTGAGGCAAACTGGAGAGGGACAACAGGCATGGAAGGCTGCCGCTGTGCAATGGAGGGACTGGCTTTAATTATTGGACCCTGGGAGTTTGCTGGGCAGTTACTATTTCTATAATGCCTTAATATGGCTTGTTAACAGGAATAGTCTAGTGAGCATGTATAGTGAGCCACTTACTGCACACTGCCTCTCTCTCTGCTGGTGATGGTGGCGGGGAGTGGGAGGAGGAGGTGATGGCTGGGTTGGTGAGGGAGGTGGTGGTGACAGGGGAACAGGTAGATAGATCCGTCACCCTCAGGTTGGTCACGTTGGCTTTGCACCTGTATTTGAGGAAGACATCACCAGTTGGTTTGAGGCATCCCCCTGATAAATGCGGACAGAGACTCTCAGACGCCTGCTGTTTTGCAGAGTTCCTTGAGCTTGTCAGAGTTCCAGAGCACGCCGCCCCCACGTAGACACCACGACAACTGGCCATTTTGGATACAAGTACCAAAAGATAGCATCTCTCCACTCCCCAATCTATGTATGCACAAGTATGTGCGCAGTAAGAAGCATTTTAATTGTCTGTTCAGTGTCAGATGCCATGAATGCCATCTCTCATGTGTGTCCCTCCATCATCTGCAATCACCACTTTTCGTCCCACTTTCCAAACTTTACTGCAAGCTTTTCATGCATTGCCTCCAGTGGCCATGTTGTATTCCTAATCCTCTTACTCTGGCCGTATACATGCATTCTGGGTGACCAGAGCCCTGGCTGTCCTGCGTCCCCAGCATGCACGGTGTTTCCATGCAGAAAGACGACATGCCCCCGTCGCATGTGCAAGCGGACAATTCTCTGTGTACCCATGGTGTGAGTAATGTGCTCAGCAATCTCATCCGGAACACCGTTATCTCCACTGTCACTGTAGTCACTCTCAAGGTTCTCATAATCGGAGGAATTGTACCCACAGATCATCATGGCCTCACTTCCTGTGTCCTCCTGCTCCGTTTCCTCTTGCTTCTCCGTAACAACTTGCTCGGCTCCTTCCTCTTCTCCCTTCTCCTCATTTCCGTCCTCCTCCTCCTCCGCCTCCTCCTCCTCCTGCTCGTCCTTGTACCGCCCAGTAAAAATGAAGTTTAGATCGTTGTTAGGATGATAATTTAATATCATGAAATTATGTTGCATGGCATTATTGCTCCGTGCTTGGATCGTGGGAACTGCACGGCGTATTCGTCCATCAATATCCATCTGCACCAATCAAGTAGTATTTTAACTGCATTAGGAAAGGTCTAAAATGAATGGCTATTGGCCATTGTGCATCCATCTGTTAGACGAGAGGACGAGCGGCTCATTGGGCCTTACTTCCTTACATGTACTCTTTCGCTTTGTACTATGGCAGGCAGCTAGTATGGTGTTATTGCTGTAATATAGCACTGGTTTTTTTATATCTGTGGCTACATATACATGATCATTCCTAAACGTAACAGTCCCGAGAGTGGGCAAGGGTCCTCTAGGTCAGGGTCACCTCGCTCACTTCAACCTACTCTTGACGAGGAAAGAGATCGCTGTATTAAAAGGAATCTAGATAAACTACAAGAGCTTGGTCTCCTGAACGTAGGGGCAACATTTCTGACCTGCCGAACAAGAAAGCAAGGAAGCAGGTGGAAACACAACGACAGGCCAACACAGCCTCCAAGAGTGTCTCAGCGACTTGCTCTTATACCATCAAAAGAAAAAGTTAAGGAGGCGGCGGATGGCTGCGTTGACAGTAAGGTATGTAAGACCAGGTCAAAGCATATGCATTGCCTTAAGAATGTGGACCTGATGACAATATTTTTTATCCTCTAATTATATTTATAAAAAAGGGGGATGTGATTGCATGTTATGTCTATCTCAGAAAAAGAGACCGCGTCAAGAGGATGATGAACCAGCTGCAGTGGAGGCTGCTGTCGAAGTAACTATCAAGGACCCAGACGCTTATCTTGGTACCTTTACAGAGGCTCAAAAAGGATACGCAGCGACTCATGGCCTCAACCTTCTGTCCGAGGCTGCTAAAATCCTGGCAGCCATTCTCGAGTGGCCAACACAGTATACCTTCTGTGCTGCCTGTGAGGGAGCATTCTGTCGTTCTTACGAAGTCTGTGAGGTTTTATGTGATGTTGGGGGTCTCTACAGTGACGACTTCACGGACCCCAAGCGCCAGGCTGCAGTTGTATTGACTGATGCCTTCAAGGACGCACTTTCCCAAGGCCCCAAAGCCCTCAAACCAGGTGAAATGATTTGTCTGTGCAATGGGCTTATGGCCTTCTGCGGGGTGGGTTCCGTTCATAGTGCAAAGAAGGCCAGAACCAACAGTAGCCGCCAGCGTGCAAGCATTCACGTCACTGAACGGATCCTTGAGGAGTTCAGGGATGTTTTTATGGAGGAAAGCGTCTTCAGCTCCATTGAGGTAAGATTCACTGCCATGTTGAAAGATGGGCTCACTTGTCCGCTGTCTTACAAATGTATCTATGACTTATTTTGAAAGCTCCCTGTTTTTTCTCTTGGCTGTAGGACTTGGACACCCGCCTTCAGAAAATAGTGGAACATTTTGGCTTCAATAGACTTGCACCAATGGTGGGCTTCAACAAGCACGACAAGGTGACATCAGAGCGTGTGCTGGAAAGGTTGAAGAAGACAGCATACGGCAAATGGAGAAACACTCGAAACACCATCAAGGACAAAATGGCTGCTGGTATGTAACATCCTTGGGTTGCTACATATACTTTTAGGGAAACAAATGAAACAATAAAGAAGCACATCTTTGCTTGATTTTTTTATTATGCCAAATTGTTCATCCTGTACAATGACACATATATGTACTGCAAATATTATTTTATGTGCTGCATGAAGACGATGGCGGAGACGGCAATGGAGAGGAAGGCAAGGTGGAGGAAAAACTGCCAGCCAACAAGAATGGTCACCCCACCCACAAGCCACTGGTGCATGCGGGTGGTGATGAGGGGCCAGGTCCAAGCGCCGGATGTGGAGGCAACCAGGTACCTGAAGCTTCAGAAGCAGCAGCAGCTGCAGCACTTGGGCCCCAGGGGCAATGGGAGCTACTCCTGGATGGCAACAGTATGGAGCAAGAGCGGTACACTTCTTCAGGTGGTCACCAGTCTTACCTGCAGGGGTACAATCTGGCTGGAAAGATCGCTGGGTGCTTCCTGGTAGGGACATTGAAGGAGCAGGACAAGAAACCTATGGTGCTTGGAGCAGGCTTGCTGCTGGGTAACCTGGTGAGCTGCTGCCTGATCTTTAGTTTTACATTTTAATGAACAAAGGGCCTTGCTTGTGTATGTATGTGCACCACTTGTATTGCTAGCTAGCTAATCCCTTGAATTATTTCTTGCCTGAATACTTGCAGATGGAGGACACTGCTGATGACTGTGTTGACATCATGGTCATTGGCAGAGTGCAGAAGTTGGGTGACCGTACCCAAATCTATATGCCCCCCACCGGGGTGTCTTTCAACCTGAAGGAACGTAAAATGAAGCTTTTCCAGAAGGTGGGATATTACTGACTACAATACTTCATACCAATGTGCCATGCCTATGCATGACTTAGGATAAGCATATATATAGTGATATAATTATTAACCATTGCATTATCATTGCAGGTTCGCTGGCCTGTTGTTGGCCCACTCGCGGTCAAGGACAACTTCACCGCAGTTCAGTGGGCGCTCAAGCACATGGGTCTCAGCAAAAAACAGCTGGAGGCGCTGAACATTGAGCAGCAGATTTGAATGTAGTCATCATAATACAAGTGCACCCATAGAAATATAATCTGGGGTTGTGAGCGAGCCTGTGTACATAGTCCTGTGTAAGGTCGTCAGCATCTGTAGTCAGTAGTAAAAAATAGTTTGCTGGAATCCTTGGAATCTATGTTATCATCAATGCAGTAAGGTAGCTTGGCAACCTATTTCGTCACTTGTTTAGTTAGTTGTAGTTGTAGTCAGTTGAAAATGATGTGGAGGTTGGAAATCATTTGAACCTATACGGTATCATGGATATTAGGCTACCTATTATTTTGTCTTTTGTGTGGTCAGTACTTGTTGACATTTATTGAGAAAATAGTTGATACGTACGTGTTATTGAATTTCACTGTAACACAATAATAGTGAGCTCTTAATAATGTTCTGTCCTGCCTTCTCACTGTTAAGTACGCCTAAGAAATCATAAAGAATCATAGGCTAAAATATTTTATTCTTCAGTATAGAATCCTAAGAATGTTTAAGAAAGCTAAGAAAAAATGTGTGATCATAATGATGCTTCTTTGGTTGAGAATGTTCAGAAAGGTAAAGAAACTAGATAAAGAATGTTGGCTTAAGAATCCTAAAGAATGGTAAGAAAGGGTTTCTTTATGCATTCTTAGCTAAGAAAACTAAAGAAATCTGTGATCTTTATGACGCTTCTTTGTTTAAGAACGTTCAGAATTGTAAAGAAAGCCAGCAAAGAATGCCAGCTTAAGAATGCTAAGAAGGGAGGTTTCTTAATTCGGACTATTAAAGAACGTTCTTAGAACGTTCTTTACAGAAAATTTCATTCAACTTTTATATGGCGTAAGAATGCTTAAGAACGTTCTTAACACGGTTATATTTTGGTAGGGTTGCGTGCAGGAGTCGCGGTTTCCGGCAATGGCGCACCGCGCGAGTGCGCAAGAGCTAAAAGTTGCGAATAGGACATATTGAAGTCTGTTCGCACACGAAATCGGCTACTTTACGCTAGGATTTGTACCCGCGTCGCAAGGCAGCGTCGCGATAGCGGGACGTGATGTTCTACCGCAAGTAGGACAGCAATGGTCCTCTGCGCCCTACCAAAATATAACCGTGTTAAGAACGTTCTTAAGCATTCTTACGCCATATAAAAGTTGAACGAAATTTTCTGTAAAGAACGTTCTAAGAATGTTCTTTAATAGTCCGAATTAAGAAACCTCCCTTCTTAGCATTCTTAAGCTGGCATTCTTTGCTGGCTTTCTTTACAATTCTGAACGTTCTTAAACAAAGAAGCGTCATAAAGATCACAGATTTCTTTAGTTTTCTTAGCTAAGAATGCATAAAGAAACCCTTTCTTACCATTCTTTAGGATTCTTAAGCCAACATTCTTTATCTAGTTTCTTTACCTTTCTGAACATTCTCAACCAAAGAAGCATCATTATGATCACACATTTTTTCTTAGCTTTCTTAAACATTCTTAGGATTCTGTACTGAAGAATAAAATATTTTAGCCTATGATTCTTTATGATTTCTTAGGCATACTTAACAGTGAGAAGGCAGGACAGAACATTATTAAGAGCTCACTATTATTGTGTTACATGTGAAATTCAATAACACGTACGTATCAACTATTTTCTCAATAAATGTCAACAAGTACTGACCACACAAGAGACAAAATAATAGGTAGCCTAATATCCATGATACCGTATAGGTTCAAATGATTTCCAACCTCCACATCATTTTCAACTGACTACAACTACAACTAACTAAACAAGTGACGAAATAGGTTGCCAAGCTACCTTACTGCATTGATGATAACATAGATTCCAAGGATTCCAGCAAACTATTTTTCACTACTGACTACAGATGCTGACGACCTTACACAGGACTATGTACACAGGCTCGCTCATAACCCCAGATTATATTTCTATGGGTGCACTTGTATTATGATGACTACATTCAAATCTGCTGCTCAATGTTCAGTGCCTCCAGCTGTTTTTTGCTGAGACCCATGTGCTTGAGCGCCCACTGAACTGCGGTTAAGTTGTCCTTGACCACGAGTAGGCCAACAACAGGCCAGCGAACCTGCAATGATAATGCAATGGTTAATAATTATATCACTATATATATGTTTATCCTAAGTCATGCATAGGCATGGCACATTGGTATGAAGTATTGTAGTCAGTAATATCCCACCTTCTGGAAAAGCTTCATTTTACGTTCCTTCAGGTTGAAGGACACCCCGGTGGGGGGCATATAGATTTGGGTACGGTCACCCAACTTCTGCACTCTGCCAATGACCATGATGTCAACACAGTCATCAGCAGTGTCCTCCATCTGCAAGTATTCAGGCAAGAAATAATGTAACGGATTATGTTAGAAAGAAAAGCACCCCCAGCCGTATTACTTCTTCCTCATTCCCCTGATGTATCATGGTGTACCACTCATTCTCAACACACCCCTGTGAGCAATACACACTTCACGGTCTGCCGTTACTGCAAGATCTCTACCTGTCTGACACTCGGAGGATTCCTCCTGGGCTCTCTAACGCTGGATAAGAGCTATCTATCCCAATCCGCGAGACTCGAACCCCTGATCTCAGATCATCTGCGCCCAGCGCATTACCATCGGTCACACTGCTCTATTAGATGGAAAAGCGCCCGGCCACCAGCGCTCTTACTTCTTCCTCATTCCCCTGATATATCATCGTGTGTCACTCATTCTCAACAGATTAACTAGTTACCATTACAAGTGGTGCACATACATACACAAGCAAGGCCCTTCATTAAAATGTAAAAATAAAGATCAGGCAGCAGCTCACCAGGTTACCCAGCAGCAAGCCTGCTCCAAGCACCATAGGTTTCTTCTCCTGCTCCTTCAATGTCCCTACCAGGAAGCACCCAGCACTCTTTCCAGCCAGATTGTACCCCTGCAGGTAAGACTGGTGGCCACCTGAAGAAGTGTACCGCTCTTGCTCCATACTGTTGCCATCCAGGAGTAGCTCCCATCGCCCCTGGGGCCCAAGTGATGCAGCTGCTGCTGCTTCTGAAGCTTCAGGTACCTGGTTGCCTCCACATCCAGCACTTGGACCTGGCCCCTCATCACCACCCGCATGCACCAGTGGCTTGTGGGTGGGGTGACCATTCTTGTTGGCTGGCAGTTTTTCCTCCACCTTGCCTTCCTCTCCATTGCCGTCTCCGCCATCGTCTTCATACATGCAGCACATAAAATAATGTTTGCAGTACATATATATGTTATTGTACATGATGAATAATTAGGCATAATAAAATAATCAAGCAAAGATGTGCTGCTTTATTATTTCATTTGTTTCCCTAAAAGTATATGTAGCAACCCAAGGATGTTACATACCAGCAGCCATTTTGTCCTTAATGGCGTTTCGAGTGTTTCTCCATTTGCCGTATGCTGTCTTCTTCAACCTTTCCAGCACACGCTCTGATGTCACCTTGTCATGCTTGTTGAAGCCCACCATTGGTGCAAGTCTATTGAGGCCAAAATGTTCCACTATTTTCTGAAGGCGGGCGTCCAAGTCCTACAGCCAAGAGAAAAAACAGGGAGCTTTCAAAATAAGTCATAGATAAATTTGTAAGACAGCGGACAAGTGAGCCCATGTTTCAACATGGCAGTGAATCTTACCTCAATGGAGCTGAAGACGCTTTCCTCCATAAAATCGTCCTTGAACTCCTCAAGGATCCGTTCAGTGACGTGAATGCTTGCACGCTGGCGGCTACTGTTGGTTCTGGCCTTCTTTGCACTACGAACGGAACCCACCCCACAGAAGGCCATAAGCCCATTGCACAGACGAATCATTTCACCTGGTTTGAGGGCTTTGGGGCCTTGGGAAAGTGCGTCCTTGAAGGCATCAGTCAATACAACTGCAGCCTGGCGCTTGGGGTCCGTGAAGTCGTCACTGTAGAGACCCCCAACATCACATAAAACCTCACAGACTTCGTAAGAACGACAGAATGCTCCCTCACTGGCAGCACAGAAGGTATACTGTGTTGGCCACTCGAGAATGGCTGCCAGGATTTTAGCAGCCTCGGACCGAAGGTTGAGGCCATGAGTCGCTGCGTATCCTTTCTGAGCCTCTGTAAAGGTACCAAGATAAGCGTCCGGGTCCTTGATAGTAACTTCGACAGCAGCCTCCACTGCAGCTGGTTCATCATCCTCTTGACGCGGTCTCTTTTTCTGAGATAGACATAACATGCAATCACATCCACTTTTATTATAAATATAATTGTCATCAGGTCCACATTCTTAAGGCAATGCATATACTTTGACCTGGTCTTACATACCTTCCTGTCAACGCAGCCATCCGCCGCCTCCTTAACTTTTTCTTTTGATGGCATAAGAGCAAGTCGCTGAGAAACTCTTGGAGGCTGTGTTGGCCTGTCGTTATGTTTCCGCCTGCTTCCTTGCTTTCTTGTTCGGCAGGTCAGAAACGTTGCCCCTACATTCAGTAGCCCAAGCTCTTGTAGTTTATCTAGATTCCTTTTAATACAGCGATCTCTTTCCTCGTCAAGAGTAGGTTGAACTGAGCACTCAGGTGACCCTGACCTAGAGGACCCTTGCCCACTCTCGGGACTGTTCCGTTTAGGAATGTTCATGTATATGTAGCCACAGATATAAAAAACCAGTGCTATATTACAGCAATAACACCATACTAGCTGCCTGCCATAGTACGAAGCAAAAGAGTACATGTAAGGAAGTAAGGCCCAATGCGCCGCTCGTCCTCTCATCTAACAGATGGATGCACAATGGCCAATAGCCATTCATTTTAGACCTTTCCTAACGCAGTTAAAATAGCAGGAAAGTGCGCGTCGTGCCGGCTTTCGCATAAGCAAGCACCCTTCCGAAACCGAAGTGATGATGATCCCTACGGCATTATTGCTAGGTAGGCAGGTACCCCGTTACGTGCAGAGGCTGGCCGGTGTTAACAGAGCTGCGCCTCAGGTGAACCGTGCAGATGAGGAATCAATCCAAAAAGTGATACGAATACCTCCGCAATAATTACATTATTAAATAAGGGCGCGCGAAGCTGTCGAGCAATGAATTAGTTGGTTGGCAGTTGGATGCTACGCGAAAGCCAGCGAATGAAAGCGCTGCTCGTCCTAACTGCCGGAAATCACAACTGACGCCCTACACCTGACACTCGACTTTTCGTATACTTCTCAATGGCTCAAAAAGAGGTACCGTGCATTGTTAATAAGAAGGCGAGGACGTCCAGTAGCGCAGCCGTGCAGCGGGGGGCTCCACCTCTCTCCATAAGTTCCCCCCCCCATGCCTCAAGTGGCAGCCCCTTGCTGGCCGGTTCCTAACGGCAGGTGACATGGTCAGTCAGGTTGAACAGGTATCACCTACCCCTTCCCCACTCACACGAAGAATGAAGAAGCAATCAATCAGTTATCACATCATGACGGCGAAACCTAAAAAATAATAATAAATATAATAAAAAAATAAAACAATAAAAAAATACTGGCTCACGTTTTTACCCAGCTGCAGATGTTGCTCCATGTCGTGTGCATGTACTGCCACACCCCACTAAACGTGGGGCACTGTGTGTGCTTTCTCGCAGCTTTACATTCATGCGTGTTGCTGGTTGGGAGCCACTTCACCCACAAACACCATGGGCGAGGGCATGCACCAACTAATGCACTTGTGGGTGTCGCCAGGAGTATGTATGAATGAAGCTGATGCTATGCATGTATGAATACAACCAAGGTTATGTATGAGACAGAGGGTATGTGTAACACTGGTGCAATTGTGTGTGATGCTGGGGTGTGAAGTCCCCCATTGCATGATGTTGGAATGAGACTTTGTGTACAGGACTGAGGTTGTGTGAGAGACTAAGGCTATTGATGAGACCACAGCTGAGATTGTGTGAGAGACTAAGGCTATGAATGACACCACAGCTGAGGCCATAGCTGAGACCAAGGCTATTAATGAGTAACACAAACGCTATGTATTGAGACTATGGCAATGTATTGATGAAGCTATGCAGCTGAGGTTATGCGGCTGAGGCTGGCTATATATGATGCTATGAGGCCACATATGATATGTAAGGCGATGATGAGGATGGCTGGAAGACTAAATGGCCATGGTGCTTTCAGGCTATAAGACTATGGTTATAAGGCCAATTATGCTGGATATGAGACCTTATAGCTTCATAAGAATGTTCTTTGCAATAAAGAATGATCGTAAGAAAGGATAGATCATTCTTTACAGTTGTTTATATTAGTTCTTTGCTTAAATCAGACTAAAGAATGGTTAAGAACATACTTAGAGATCCAACATTCTTAAACCTTCTTTATCATGCTTATTGTTCTTTGCAGCTTTCTTAACACGGTTATATTTTGGTAGGGGCGGGCACTCCAAGTTGAGCTTTCCAGCAAAGGAAGGCTAAAAGGAACCCTACTGCTTACCAGAAATATTTTCAACTTGTAAAGACGCGAGCATTTGTCCAAGCAAGTCCTCGCGGTCCATAAGGCGGCGACGGCGGCGAGTAGCGACTTAGCCACAGAGACCTACGGTCTCGCTACCTAGTTGTTGTATTATGCAACAATTAATAACATTTTATGAAAATCGTTTTAGTGAGCGTGGTAGTGAGAACTACCGATTGATAGAGCGGAAGACCTAAATAGCGTTCACGAGATCCCGTACGACGGATCAGACTATCATCGAGATAGTTGTATTCGAGGTCTTTATAAAAGATTCGACTTTTATATATCAACGAATAGATAGTTCATGCGGTGGGATGGTCGACATCCCGAACTACCAGTGACGCGTGTCACCAAGCTTCCCGTGAAGCCCCGCCTACCAGTGTAGGACTTAGGTCAACGGACCTTTAAAGGACGTTGTATATGACACCTCATCTCTGCGTGAGCTGCAAGCGCAGCTGGCCTTCTATAGGAGATGTAGGCGTCAACGTCCAGACACTGCCGCTTGCGTCCTTCTACCTGCTTATAGTCGGCGAAAAGCCTCGACTTTGCTAGCGGGTATGCGGAAAGTCTGCCGGTTCGAGCCGGACACCATTCTGTACAACGGTGTTGATGTAGCAGGTGCACCTGTTCCGTTGCCGGTCCAGGCCTACGCCGTTGACGTTTGGTACGAATCTCCTGCACCTCATTCTGAGGGTTCTGCCGAATGTTTCGAACCCGCCCTGAGCGTCTTGCTTTCGTCCGCAGAGTCGGTACTGGCAGACAATCGGGTTCCCTTGATTCAGGTCGATCTTGCTGGTCGCACCCTGAAGGCGCTCGTCGATACTGGCGCCAGTGACGACTTCATCTCATCGGCAGAGGTGAATGCGTTGGGCTTGTGCCCACAGTCGTCGGAATGGTCGCAGGTTACCCTCGCGGATGGGGGTAAGCAACCCATATTGGGCAGGGTCACCCTTCGCCTGTGTATAGGTCCTCTGCGTATTACGACCCAACCTTATGTGTTGCGCGAGCTGACTGATGCTGCGACATATATACTGGGGTCCTCAACATTACGGCAGTATGGGGCTGGCATTGACTTAGAGTCTGGAACCCTTCGCCTACGTAAGGGGACTCTGTCGTGCATAATACCCTTCGTGCCGTTTGCAAGTGTTGGACCAGAAGGGGATAAGGCTGAAGCGGAGCCTGTGGTTAACTACGCTGTGAAAGCCATGGGGCAGCGTGCTGAACCCAAGCCAGTCGGGTGTAAAGAGGCCATCCGGATGATCCGGAAGGGTGCCCACGGACTGCTTGTGAGGCCTAGGTTGTTGTATTAGTGCGGAAGCGTCATAGGAGTGAAATGACTTATACAAATTAAGGAAAACTAGTAACGAGAGATAGATTGGTGGTAGTGATAACTACCGGTTGATAGGAAGAGCAGAGCATAGGTACTCTGAGCTCAGTACGACAAGCCTCCATAAAGAACTGCAATCTCTAAGGAAGAGAAAACAGAGCTATGCATTAAGGAAATACATAGGATCAACCAGTGAAACCGAACTCAACTGAGTCTACCAGTGACAGTGTCACAGTTGCACTAGGGCATGCAACCCTTAGCCTCTATATATAAGCATATAGAGGGTGTAGCCACGGGGCTACTTACTTAGCAAGGAGCTAAGGCCGGTACCGTAATACAACATAGGTTGCATTTCAATGCGACCACCGCTCAGACTTCTTTGGATCCTGAGGTTGAAGCCTTGCTCACAGGGTACGCAGACGTTTTTCGTGACGTGCCTGGGCTTCCTCCTTTGCGTCCCGTGGACCATACCATCCCACTCATACCCGGCGCTCAGCCTGTTTCACGACCTATGTACAGGTTAAGTCCCCTGGAGTTGGACGAGGTGAAGCGCCAGGTAACTGATCTGCTCGCAAAGGGTATGATTCACCCCATCTCCGTACTCTGCGCCGATTCTGTTTGTCGGTAAGAAGGATGGGAGCTTGCGCATGTGCATTGACTACAGGGGGTGGAATGCAACGACGGTCAAGAACCGTTACCTGTTGCCGCGCGTGGACGACCTGCTCGATAAGCTAAAGGACTCGGCTTATCTTAGCTCAATCGACTTGCAACAGGGATACAATCAGATTCGCATCGCTGCGTCTGATGTGCCGAAAACTGCTTTTCGGATGCCCTTTGGTCACTTCGAGTACATGGTCTTGTCGTTCGGGTTGACTAACGCCCCTGCGACGTTTCAGGCGGTCATGGATCGCATGTTTAGACCGTACATCGACAGGTTCGTCGTTTGCTACTTGGACGACATCCTGGTCTACTCCAAGACGCGCGAGGAGCACCTGGAGCATCTTAAGCTTGTGCTTGAGGTGTTGAGGCGGGAGCAATTGTTTGCTAAGCGTGCCAAGTGTTTCTGGGCACAGCCTCAGATGGAGTACTTGGGCCACATCGTGTCGGCCACCGGTGTCAAGATGGACCCACGGAAGGTAGCTGTGGTTCGTGATTGGCCAGCGCCTCAGAACCTTCAGGAGCTTCGTAGCTTCCTCGGCTTGACCAATTACTTCCGTAAGTTCATCAAGCAGTACTCTGTTCTTGCGGCCCCGCTCACTGATTTGACGCGTAAGGGAGCTTTCGATTCGCCTAGTGCCTGGACGCCCGAGTGTCAGCTGGCGTTCGAAGAGCTGAAACGTGTCGATGCCGACGACGTTACCCTTGCATTCCCCGACTACTCGTTGCCGTTTCATGTCGAAGTATTTTCGGATGCTTCGTTGTATGGGAGCGGCGCTGTACTGTTGCAGGAAGGGCGACCGATCACCTTCACGAGTAAGAAGTTTACGAGCGCAGAAACCCGTTACACCACAGGGGAACAGGAGCTGTTAGCGGTCTTGCACGCGCTTAAGGAGTGGCGTTGTTACCTAGAAGGACGACCCTTCACTCTTAAGACTGACCACAAGCCCCTGACGTTTTTGCAAAGCGTCCCTACGTTGAATCGGCGCCAAGCGAGGTGGATGGAGTACCTCGCGCGGTTTGACTGCACCTGGGAGCATGTTGCCGGCTGGATTAACATCGCCGACGCTCTCAGTCGACATCCGTCGCTACATGCTGCAATTCTGGCGGCACCTGTCCAACGTCCACAGACCCCGGACGTGCCTCTGTCCTCAGACCTCACGGCTCGCCTGAAGGATGCCTATGCCAGTGACTCTTGGTTTGCTTTGCCTGGCAATGTTGAGCACCTACGCAAGCAGAATGGTCTTTGGCTACGGACAGAAGGATCGACGACTCAGATTGTCGTGCCTAACGACGATTCCCTTCGTCGTGATATCCTTTCCCGTTTCCATGAGGACCCGTTGGCAGGACACCCAGGTAGCACACGGCTGGTCGAGTTGGTACGACGCTCGTTCTGGTGGCCTCGTCTGGCGAGAGATGCCGAGAACTTCGTGCAGACATGCAGTTTGTGCCAGCGCAACAAGGCTCTGTCCGGTAGGGGCCACGGGTTGTTGCAACCATTGCCT
Source organism: Volvox reticuliferus (assembly GCA_019650235.1). Lineage (NCBI taxonomy): Eukaryota > Viridiplantae > Chlorophyta > Chlorophyceae > Chlamydomonadales > Volvocaceae > Volvox > Volvox reticuliferus. The sequence goes on along the minus strand of BNCP01000013.1, from coordinate 1,048,065 downwards.
GTCCCTGACGCGCCTTGGGAAAGTGTTTCCATGGACTTCGTGGTCACGCTGCCCAAAACTGAGGGGGGATACGACTCGGTGCTCGTCATGGTTGACCGTTTGACTAAGATGGTTCACCTTGCACCTACCACGTCGACCTGCACTGCTGAGCAGACTGCACGCCTGTTTTTCGATAACGTGGTTCGGTTACACGGCGTCCCTAAGAACGTGGTCTCGGACCGTGGCGGTCAGTTCACGTCTAAGTTTTGGGAAGCGCTCTGCAAGCTTGTGGGCATGCGGGTTAACCTGAGTACGGAGTACCACCCGCAGTCTGATGGCCAGACCGAACGCACAAACCGCACACTGGGGGATATGTTGCGCAACTTTGCTGGTCGCACGCCTCTCGTTTGGGATACCTACCTGACTGCGGCAGAGTTTGCGATTAACAATGCTGTTAATCGGTCGACAGGTCAGAGCCCGTTCTTCCTGACTTATGGGTTTCACCCGGCGCTACCTGTGTGGCGTGAGCTGGAAGTTAACGTCCCTGCGGCTAAGATCTTTGCCAAGACGTTCCTATCCCGTATGACAGACGCGAAGTCATGTTTGGACGCGGCACAGCAACGAGCGACGGAGTACTACAACAAGTCCAAGCGGGACGTAGTCTTTTCGGAAGGACAAATGGTTCTGCTGAGCACTAAGAACCTGCGTTCCTTTGCTGAACGATCCCGTAAGCTCTTGCCCCGTGGGATTGGCCCGTACCCCGTTGTGCGCATGGTCGGGAACGCAGCTGTCGAGCTCGCGTTGCCCTCTAACATGAACATCCACCCAACGTTCCATGTGTCGCTTGTTCGTCCATACCGTGGCACGGAGCCCGCGCCTGTTACCACTGATACCCCTGCAGCAGTCGAACCAGGTCCTGAGACTTGGGTCGCAGGAAAGCAGAAGGTATACGATGTGGAGCGTATCTTGGACTACCGCACCCGACGTGTGGGTAGACATCCACGCAAGCGCACCGTGCACGAGTACTTGGTCAAGTGGATGGACTACTCGAGTGAGCACAACTCGTGGGAACCTGCGCGTAATTTCTCCCCGGAGATGGCGCCCATCCTCGAAGAGGCTAGGTTGCGTGCCACGCAATCGCAGTAGCCTTTGTTGCTAAGTGCGGCAGCGAGGACGCTGCCTATGGGGGGGGAATAATTGTTGTACCACGCTTCACTTTGCCGAAGCTCTGCTAGGGTTGCACCCACCATCGCTATATCGCGCACAGCACCACGTCACAGCAACTTGCGTGCTTCGATGGCTGCCTACAGCCGCAGAGGAAGCTGTTCCTGATGACGCTCCTCAGGTCAATCACGTTATCACTGCCATGCGTGAAACCAAGAATACCCCAGAGTCTGTTAGCCATAAAGCAGCTGTCCGTATGCTGCGTAAGGGTGCTCATGGCATTCTAGTGCGCCCCTCTCTTCGGCTCAACTCTGTTGGTGCTCAGACTTCCACGCAGGACCCTGAAGTCTCTGCGTTGCTCACGGAGTATGCAGATGTGTTCCGCGACCTTCCAGGAATCCCGCCGGAACGACCGGTGGATCACACCATTCCTTTGGTGCCTGGCGCGCAACCCGTCTCACGCCCCATGCACCGTCTCAGCCCTTTGGAGCTTGATGAGGTAAAGCGGCAGGTTACTGACTTGCTTGCTAAGGGCTTGATCCGTCCGAGCACTTCCCCTTACTCCGCGCCTATCTTGTTCGTGGGTAAGAAGGATGGCACACTGCGCATGTGCATTGACTACCGTGGCCTTAATGCCGTTACGGTCAAAAACCGGTATCCTTTACCCCGGATCGATGACCTGCTTGATAAGCTGCGTGGCTCTGCTTACTTCAGCTCTATCGACCTGCAGCAGGGCTATAATCAGATCCGTATCTTGGAATCTGACATCCCTAAGACGGCTTTCCGTACCCCCTTTGGTCATTTCGAGTTTACAGTCCTGAGCTTTGGTTTGGCTAACGCCCCTGCGACCTTCCAACCTGTCATTGACCGTATGTTCAGGCCCTACATCGACAAGTTTGCCGTGTGTTACCTGGACGATATCTTGATCTACTCGAAGACTAAGGAGGAACACCTTAAGCATCTCCGTCAGGTGCTGGAGGTCTTACGGTGTGAGCAGCTGTATGCCAAGCAGTCCAAGTGCTACTGGGCTCTTTCCCAGGTGGAGTACTTGGGGCATGTGGTGTCTGCCGATGGCATCCGCATGGACCCCCGTAAGACTGCTGCCGTAAAGGACTGGCCGACTCCGACCTCTTTGCCGGAGCTGCGCAAGTTTTGGGGCCTTACCCTACCAAACATGTACCGTGTTAAGTCCGGACTTAGCCAGGCTTAGCCAGGCTTAGCTGTATGGCAGAGAAGCAAGCCCGTCGGACTTAGTGTCTAAGTCCGGACTTAAAGGTGGCCAAACCTTGCCGTTTTGAGGTTTAGCCGGTTTTAACTAAAACCGTTCAGGCTTAGCCACCCAGAAGTCTTACAGGCTTAATTTGACTTATCCAGGCTTAGTAGAGCTTAGCCTTAAACCAGGCTTAGATGCCTAAAACCATGGCAGGGATTAGCCGGGATTAGCTTTGACTTAGCCTGGACTTAGCCTAAGGTTGGATTCAGCCAGGGAGGGAGGGGCAGGGAGGGAGGGGCAGGGAGGGAGGGGCAGGGAGGGAGGGGCAGGGAGGGAGGGGCAGCAGGGAGGGAGGGGCAGCAGGGAGGGAGGGGCAGCAGGGAGGGAGGGGCAAGGAGGGAGGGACAGGGAGGGAGGGACAGAGAGGGAGGGGCAGGGAGGGAGGGGCAGGGAGGGAGGGGCAGGGAGGGACGGGAGGGGCAGGGAGGGACAGGAGGGGCAGGGAGGGACGGGCAGGGAGGGACGGGCAGGGAGGGAGGGACAGGGAGGAAGGGGCAGCAGGGAGGGAGGGGCAAGGAGGGAGGGACAGAGAGGGAGGGGCAGGGAGGGAGGGGCAGGGAGGGAGGGAGGGAGGGGCAGGGAGGGAAGGAGGGACAGGGAGGGAAGGGGGGACAGGGAGGAAAGGAGGAACAGGGAGGGAAGGAGGGACAGGGAGGGAAGGAGAGGCAAGGAGGGAGGGACAAGGAGTTGGGGACAGGGAGGGTCCGTGGGACAGGGAGCAGAAGAAAGCAAGGGAGGCAAAAAGGGAGGGACAGGGAGGCTGGAAATGACAAGAGGCAGGAATGTGCAGGGAGGTGTGGAGTTGTAGATTTTCCTATCTTAATCAGCAAAGCGCATTCAAATTATCTTCATAAAGAGCTTTATTAAGTTCCTGTTTCTGATTAAGTATCCCTCATACAGTAAAAAAACGCGAACATGGCATGGGGCAGCAAAGATATTTTAGGTCGGCATACATGCACATTCTAATTGTTATATTCTTAACTATTAGAAACGTTACTTACAGGCAATTTCAGAGCTTTTGCTTGCTGTAATCCACTTGCTTTGACCTCGCTCCAAAAGTGGGCCAGCTGGTCAATCCCTATGCGAGAGACCCCCTATCAGATAGGGGGTGCTAGGCTAGCAGAAAATGGCCTATCCGGGCATGTATCTGCTACCTAGCTTTAGGCTAGCAGGGGACCTGCTAGGTAGCAGGGCCGGGCTAGCTGCTAGCCTATCCGATAACCCCTGGATATGTGTCTGCTAGGCTATCTGCTAGAATACTGATAGCTTTCTGCTATATAGCTGCTAAGCCTGCGAGTTTGGTGTATACTTGCTTTCTCGATATTATAAATCTGCCCTACAGATTTTCATTTCAGATATGTCCAGCTATGCAGCTGGGGCCATCACATGCTAAAAATGCCATAATGGATGGGCAGTAGTTATGTGACACAAAAGGCATATAGATTTCCGACAATCATTAACTTCAGCATCCATGAAATCGGTCATGCCAAAGTTAAAGAATTTATCTTTGATTATTATCATCATGACAACATTTGATATATGTCAATGCCTTCAATGCCAACAGGCCGGACTTGCACGAGTGCATATGGGCACACAGGGGGGCGTGGGGAAAGGTCTATATTTGCATCTACATTGCTTCTGGCTTCTGCCCGATGGTGGGTCGCACTTTAGAGGTAGGATCCCCACAACTTATCATTCGAAATGTTCATAAGGATCGTTTATTTAAAGCTATAAATGATAACAAAACTAGCTGAATTATGAGGATTTGATCACATATATAGGGTGTTCATCGGGCAGATATTTTTGGCGGGAAATATTTAGCCTTGATCTGATACCTAGCAGGCCTAGGTATCCGGCTAGGCTAGCAACTCAGACCTAGCAGGATGTTAGCAGGTGCTTAGCAGGTCCCTATCATAGCTTAGCAGGCCCAGCAGGCAGTTGGCCCCCTAGCGGCCAGTGCTGATAGGGCCTTGATAGCCTATCAGCATCGGCTGCTAGGCTATCTGCTAGGGGGTTTCTCGCATAGGGCAACAACATTCCCGCAGCCGACAGATGTCTGAAACTTCTTGTTGTTGCTAAGCTTATCATAAATCATGCTTTTATATGTGCATTTGACTACCGCTTTCAATGCTGTTAACATTCAGAAGTGTTCGGTGGTTGTGCGGGGACTGGGGCCTGCTGCCCCAGTTCCCCGCACCTCCACCGTCTCGGTTTACTGGGGTTCAAAGAAGATTCTCATTCAGACAAGTAAAGGCAGAATAGTATATTATTTGTTGCATTATAAGGTTAGAAATTCAATGTTGTAAGTCAAGTGGGGGCAACTGTAATAAATTTCTTATTATTTATTTCTGTCTAGGTATTTCCCGTAAGGTATTCCCCTGATTTTTCTCTTAGATATTTGTGGTGGTCTGTAGGTAGTTAATATTTTTGGTCAACTCAAGCATCGCGTTCATCAGCTAGCTAGCAAATGATATATTTTATGAATCACGTGTATGATTGTTTTCCTATCAGTATAGCATGTTATCGAAATAGTTTAAAAGGGTATATCCTGATAATCCAGCACTGCAAGCCAGCAGCACTGCACGGCAGTAGTGGCACTGTATGCCGGTGGCACAGCACGGTAGAGGTACCATGCAGCAGCGGCACTGCACGGCAGTGGCACCAAATGCCAGCAGCGCTGCATGCCAGCGCACTGCATGCCAGCGGCACTGCACACAGTAACATTGTGCACCAGCGGCACTGCATGCCAGTGGCACCGCATGCCAGGGGCTCACCTGGCTCTATAACATGTTTATAATAATAATAATATAATAATATAATACTCAAAGAGCAACCAAGAGATGTTGATTAAAATTATAATAGTTGTGATTACAAGGGTAGCTGAATGAAGTGGTATCATTAGAAATAGTATAACCCCACAATAGCATACCACATGGTACATGGGTGTACCACGGTACACAGTACCATGCAGCAGCTGCACAGCACAGCAGCTGTACAGCACAGCAGCGGCACCATGGTGCGGCTGCACCACGTGGCAGCTGCACCGTGTGGCAGCGGCACCAGCAGCATGGCATGCCAGCAGCACCAAACGGCAGTGGCACGGCACCACATGCATGCCAGCAGTACCGGGTGCCAGCGGCACCACGCGGTAGCGGCCCTGCATGGCAGCTGCACCTCATGCCAGCAGCACCGCATGGCAGCCGGACAATGTGCCAGCAGCACTGTGCGGCACGGCATGCCATTGGGGCCGCGCGGCAATGGCCCTGCACGGCAGCCGCACCACGTGCCAGTGGCACCTCTTGCCAGCGGCACCACGCGGCAGCCACACCATGTGCCGGTGGCACTGCATCCCGTGCTGACATTCAGTGCCGCTGGCATGAGGTGCCGCTGGCACGTGGTGCAGCTGCCATGCAGGGCCACTGCCGCCATGATGTGCAGCTGCTGCACGGTGCAGCTGCCACGCGTACCGCTACTTGCGGAATCACATGGTTTAATCACTATGCTTGCAGGACTGCTATGCGCGCGGGTAGTGGTATTGTGTAGCGATATTGTGTACTCGCTTGCGCAAAATCGCTATGCTTGCAAATAACGTTTTCACTTCCAGCAATGTGCGACAGCGGCATCCTAGCACTGCGGCACCACATTCATTTGTATGCATACCTTTTCATTGGCAAGTAGCACCAACTATCGTCAAGCCAAAGACAGCAACGAGAACCACGACCAAGATCACCAGAGGCAAACTTCGGCTGCTATGGTGGCGAACAAGAAAACGTGGAAATTACCTATTGTCCATTGTATAAAGTGCAAGTAATAAAAAATGATAAGGAAATAAAGCAGTGATGCAGACTGATGCAGACAGCCGCAATGCTAACCTTCAGTGTTATGAGCAGGTTGGTAGCAATATTGAAAATCCTCTTCTTTAAAGATTCGACAATAGATGAGCTCCAATGATTAACAACCAGAGAAGTACGCGCCCTAAGAATTTGCCGGCTATAAAACCAGATCATTGCTGTACGATTGAGATTAACTGTCAACTAATGTTGTAAGGAAATCTCTTGCTAGACCTATTAGCAGGCCGTTGACTAGAAAATTTTTACATTCTAATCTACAATAAAAACTTTAGATTATGAATCCTGCAGGGTTGGCCAATGCCCTGCAGGATACATAACTACTACATGAAACAAAAGACTGAAAAAGCCTAGCTAAAGAGGTCAGAAAATGCTTTTAATAGCATAGAAATTGCCGAACGAAAAGCATTCCAATTTCCTTGCGACGGCATAAATTCCCGAGGGCCTTACATGACTAGCACTCCTTACAGGGGCTGACGACTGTACAAATTCCCAGGGGCCTTACATGACTAGCACTGCTTACAGGGGCTGAATGTACGATACGAAAATTAAAATAACTAAAACTAAACGACATAAAAAACTAGAAACAACTAAAATAAAAAAAACTAAATAAACTAAAAATGACTAGGCTAGCTAATGAAAGCGGTAGCAATAATGGTTGTAAAAGATATAATAATCAGCAATCCCAGCTCTTGGAGCTTGACTTTATTCCGTCCTTCCAAACAATTTTGTATCTGGATTCCTCATACCAAAAATAGGTGTGACTAAAATAATGTTAGCTATTCTCTTTGCAAATAATAAAATGAATCCGTGAGATCCGCTGTTCATAGCTTGCCTAAAGCAAGAAATTTTCGGAACTGTACAGCTGTACAGCAGCATAGGGCGACCTATGCGCCGTACAGTATTCAAGTTGGTAACTTTATTTTTTAGACATGCTCAATATCTAGGCATCAACAACAATTATTCATCATTACAAAGTGTAATGCATAAGGTTTGCTGGATATGCTAAGTCTGGTTAAGTCTGGTTAAGCCTGGCTAAGCCTATTATAAGTGCTAAGCCCAGACTTAGTGGTTAAGTCTCCATTAAGCCTGGCTAAGTACATATAAGCCTCTTAAGTCTGACCTGAGACAGTAAGTCCGGCTTAGACAGGCTTACCACTCGGGGAAAAGCCATCCTCCATATTTTCTGTTGGATCCATAAAATGGATATGGAGTTCCATAAAATCGTTATGGAGTTCCATAAAATCAATATGGAAGGCAAGAGTGCAGATGTAAAGTCCTGCAAATACTCGTTAGATATTAAGCTTTTCATTACAGAGAGTGAAAACATGTGTGTCTGTCACATCAGTTCGCTTTTGTCCTGTTAGTTGCCCGTTAACTTCCATAAACCATCGCTACAAGAACTCAAAAGTAGACAATAAATAGAAAATAACGACAGAAAATTACTTGTATAGAAAGTCAGCCTAATGCATACAGTTTCCAAGTTGAATCCTGTACGATGCATAGGTCGCCCTATGGTGCTGTACCGCTGCACCAGAAAATACTTCCTTTGGGCAAGCTATGAACAACAGGTTTCAGTTATTATATTTAATCGTAATACTCATAACGAATTACATTATTCTATGCACATGCTTTCCTGGTAGGACGGAGCAAAATAAAGTTGTGAGGACGGAGCAATCTTAAGCTTCAAGGGCCCGAATGTTCTTAATACAACAACTTGCGATAAGATAAAGAAAATAAGAATAATTAGGTAACTGTAGGGAGTATTGTTGACCAGCCGCTGCCGCCGCACTTGGAGGTCAACACCGCAGATTGCTGCAGCAGGAGCCCCGAAAGTACCTGTAAGTCACATTTTTAATAGCTATGAAAATAGGGATGAGAATGTGCTTGTCTGCTGACCACAGAAACTTCTTCGTTGCCCCAATACTAAGTTCGCGACTCTTTTACTGTATGCAGGAACCTCAGCCAGGTCTGACTGAAATATAAACAAGAAAGAACATTTTAATTTGTGCAATCCGGACTACAAAACATGTGCCTTGTTAATTAAGTTCGGATTGTGCGAAGCCTAGCTAAGTCCGGACATAGATGCCTAAGTCCAGGTTGCTTGCTTCTCAGTTATATCTATCGCTAAGTCCGGACTTAGCTAGGCTCAGCACGATGCCCAGGTTCTCCCTTCCATAAAATCCAGTCTCCGTTCCATAAAGTGCTTCCATATCCTGGTGGCAGGCTTATGGATTCCATACCGAAATAATATGGAGGCCATTTTATGGAAAAGGACGATGGATTTTATGGAAGCCAAGCCCCCCCGTTTTCCCAGAGTGTACACAGGCTTAGACTAAGTCCATTTTGGACTTATCCTGGTACAAGTTTGGTAGGGCTTACCAATTACTTCCGTAAGTTTATCTCTGGGTACTCCTCCCTTGCTGCACCTCTCACGTCACTCACTCGCAAAGACGCTTTTCAGTCTCCTGAGGCTTGGACCCCAGATTGCCAAGCTGCGTTTGATGCGATCAAGCACGCTGTTGCTAATGACGTGGTGCTGCACTTTCCTGATTACTCCTTGCCCTTTCGTGTCGAGCTCATCTCTGATGCCTCGCTGCAAGGATCAGGCGCTGTTCTGGTGCAGAACGGGCGTCCCATTGCGTTCACCAGTAAGAAGTTCTCTCCGGCGGAGCGCGGCTATACTACCGGTGAGCAAGAGCTTCTGGCTATCATTCATGCCTTGCGTGAATGGCGCTGCTACCTGGAGGGTCATCCCTTCGTGGTAAAGACAGACCATAAGCCCTTGACCTTCCTTCAGGGCGTTCCTACCCTTAACTGCCGCCAGGCGCGTTGGTTGGAATACATGGCACGTTTCAACTTCACCTGGGAGCATCTCTCCGGATCCCTCAATGTTGCTGATGCATTGAGTCGCCATCCATCCCTGCATGCCGTGATCCTTTCTGTGGTCACTCGGCGTCAATCTGCTGCCTCTGAGGTCACTACCTCTGGCTTTGCACAGCGCATTGTGCAGGGATATGCCTCTGACTCCTGGTTTAAGGATGCCCGCAATCTTGAGCCCTATAAGCAGGAGCGCGGCCTATGGATCCGCACTGATGGTGAACGTCGCCAGATTGTCGTGCCTAACGACGACCTTCTTCGCCGGGATATCCTTGCGCGCTTGCATAAGGACCCCCTGGCTGGACACGTGGGTGTTACCCGCTTGGTGGAGCTAGCATGTCGTAATTTCTGGTGGTCCTCCTTGGCCCAGGATGCTGCTCGCTTTGTGCAGCAGTGTGACGATTGCCAACGCTCTAAGCCCCTTTCCGGTAAACAAGCAGGGTTGCTTCAACCCTTGCCCATTCCGGTGGCTCCCTGGGAAAGTGTTTCCCTTGATTTTGTTGTTGGTCTTCCTCCGTCTGAGGGGGGGAACGATGCCGTGCTGGTCATGGTTGATCGTTTGACCAAGATGGTGCACCTTGCGCCTACCACCACCTCGGTGACTGCAGAGCAGACGGCTCGTCTGTTCTTTGATAATGTCGTGCGTTTGCATGGCATACCCAAGTCGGTCATTTCTGACCGTGGGCCCCAGTTCGGTGGCAAGTTCTGGGCGTCCCTGGGTGACCTTGTCAATGTTCGTGTGAACCTTTCCACTGCCTACCATCCCCAAACGGATGGGCAGACGGAACGCATGAACCGCACCTTTGGTGACATGCGGCGTACTTACGCTGGCAGCAATCCTCGCGCGTGGGATACTTTCCTCTCTGCTGCTGAGTTTGCCATGAACAATGCTGTTAACCGGTCTACGGGACAGTCTCCATTCTTCTTGAACTATGGCTTCCACCCCGCAATTCCACTTGCTCGGGAGTTGGATGTGCCTGCCCCAGCTGCCAAAGCTTTTGTGAGGTCGTATAATGACCGCATGGATGAAGCTAAGCACCTCCTTGAGGCTGCACAGCAGCGTACCACCGAGTACTACAACCGTGGGCAGCACCAGATACGTTGGTTACCAATGGATCCAATATTTCCTCTGGAAACCCCGGGACCAGCCCTGATGGACCACCACCAGTAGATTGGTTGAACAACGAACCTCTCTACTCGGTTGAGCGCATTCTTGACTACCATGCTCGCCATATCGGGAAGAAACGAAAACGGCTGGTGCATGAGTACCTTGTCAAGTGGAAGGGTTATTCTTCCGACCAAAACAGCTGGGAACCTGCGCAGAACTTTACCCCTGACCTGATCCCTGATCTTGAAGCAGCTCGAGCCCGTGCACGAGGGCGCTGCGAGGACGCCGCGTCCTAAAGGGGGAATAGTTGTTGTATTACGGTACCGGCCTTAGCTCCTTGCTAAGTAAGTAGCCCCGTGGCTACACCCTCTATATGCTTATATGTAGAGGCTAAGGGTTGCATGCCCTAGTGCAACTGTGACACTGTCACTGGTAGACTCAGTTGAGTTCGGTTTCACTGGTTGATCCTATGTATTTCCTTAATACATAACTCTGTTTTCTCTTCCTTAGGGATTACAGTTCTTTATGGGGGCTTGCCGTACTAAGCTCAGAGTACCTATGCTCTGCTCTTCCTATCAACCGGTAGTTATCACTACCACTAGTTGGGGGTGATACAACACTATCTGTGCAGATGACCAAGACCTTATCTTCATCCTCGAACGTTCGTTTAGTTTGCCGATAATATAGATAGATACAAACACCCTACGGCATTCAAATACGATGTGGGGCAGTGATAATTAGATAGGTATATGTCATTCCGCAACGGTGTTCACCTGTAACACACCTGACCGCCCATCGCTTGGCTCGGCCTCAACGTCAATAATAATGTTATACATGTACTGGGAGATACGACGATCTTCTCATGCAAGGAGCAACGTTCTTGATGAGTGCGCATGAGCTTTTAGGGTGCTTGATTAATTAATTTAACTAATGACCTAGCTAGTGATGAAGAACACACGCACGCACATCGATGCCTTCATGCATACCGTACAAGCAAGCAAGCTGCAGTCCAGATCGATTGACTAGCCATGCATGGTTGATAACATATCATGATGACATCCATGCGCACCTACCTTCCTGAAATTTACGTGCATGATTCTCTAATCTTGTTCATAAGTAAGGTAAACAATTGCCTCCATTCTATTCGCGGCACTTGTACGAGTTGTTATACATTCGTACTGTATGATGGTCGGCGGGTAGCAGGCTTGAACCCCTTAGTAAATATCGCAACAGGTGCTGAAAATACCACATTAAGACAACATACATGGTGTCAAACTGATCTATACGCATGCAAACATCATCATGCATGCACATTATGTATTGCAGGGCGCCGCAGCTTAGTAAAGCCGTAGTACTGCTGCCCGTCAAGGCCCTTACTTCACAGAGCCTTTCCAGAAATCAGGAAAAGATGCAGGATACTAAATAGCATGCCGAGGATAATGGCGATGGTGGGGCCTGTTGAACTTCCCCCGTTAGGTGCCGATGGAAAGTTGGGTTCCAATGTGAGGTACTGCGAATAGAGCGAAGTGTCAACATTAATACTTGCGTAAGTCGTGCAGGACAACTTTGTGGGGAGGACATCGCACTGACTGCTGGCCTTGTTCCAGGCCACCACCCACCTACGATTATTACATACAATGAGCGGACCGAGCACGCAATTGTGTGAGCTGGGACAGTCGAGGGCCTTGTATATAATGAATTTTGTGCATGTTCGTGGCGCGGCGGTACATGGGGGAGATATAATAGGCTAATTGAGTATATATATATATATATATTTATATATATACATGCCATACATGTTGCGACATACATGTAGGGGGCTCCGAACTCCTACTAAACGGGTTAGGTAGGGTTATGCATCAGACACATTGAGTATTTAGGGGTAATTATTTTCGGGGGCATTCGTTATCGTTCTACACATATTTCTTATTTGAATGTTTAGTCCTGCATGCGTCCCGCTGTTCATGCAAAGGATAAAAAATGGTGCGTGATGATCGATGTGTGTTGTCATGGGTTGCGAGTTTATCATGATTTGCGGCCGTGATGGCTAGTGCAGGTCACTATAGAAGTATAGATGACGGGTTGTGTCCCTGATGACGGTTAAGGATGATGCCAGCCGAGCCACTGATAGATGACGAATCCGCTATTGCGGGTGTTGATTGACTGACGGGCGGGCTGATTTTAGATAGAGGACGAGCGATCTGCTGTTGTATCTCTGTTATATCCGCCTACAGCAAAGGCTCGATCAAAAGGATGCCAGACAACTGGCCACCCTCGGATACTACCCATAGATACCCAGGATACTACACGATTGGCAACAACCAGCTATCCCTCTTCTTACGGGTCGGATTGGTCCAGCAATAGATCCATCGGGAAGTCCGTTGCAACGTCACAATAATAATTCCGCCAGGTGCATCCCGGGGTGCTCAAGCAAGTAGCGCTGTTGTTGGCCGACGGGCAAGTGGTGAACATTGTCTTGAGCTTTTGTACGCCTGATGAGCAGGTACCCACTATGTCATTGAGGACGCTGTTCAAGATCGCCGTTTCATTTGTCTGTGAATTCGTTCAACAATAGATCAGCAGGCCGGGATAGCATGCACTATAAATACAGATATATATCCATGAAGGACGTTGATGTTGAGCATGTACGAGGCAGTATACATAACATGGAAGTCACACATCATAGCAATCAGTAAACAGCAATTAACGTGCCCCTCCCCTGCACTGTGGCTCGGTTTGGTCAGGACCCCCGGTGCTCGTCTTTGCAGGGCGAGTTGCCCACAGCGCAGTGTAACACCCCTTAATTATTGGTTCATACATTAGGCAGGGTACATACAGGAGTGTGTATGTGCGTGTAAACATTTCTCACCATTGCATGCAGCATCATCAGTGCAGATGAACAAAGCACACCACGGTGCATAAATAGGGTAGCTCATACGAATGCACGCAATGCGCAAGTGGCACAGCATATACATAAATGAAGATGTAACACACCAGCGTACAGCCGCCGATGGTGCATAAACTACTGCAGCGCCCAATCCAGGCAGCTTAACTGACCCCGGCATTTGCAGCATTGGTTATCAGTTTGTTCGCCGCGCCAGCATCGGCCACCCAGTTCGGAAGGCAAGTGATATCGGTGGCTGCGAGTAGATTAGTTATGAACGACCAGCGGAAAGTGGGAAGGGGCTGAGAAAGGTACGTGTAGTGTAGTAGCGTATAGTAATAATATGCTTTTAGATCTTCCTGGGACTACCGCTCTATCTCCATGCCCTCCTAGCCCTTAATGGTATTGTGTGGGTAATGGTGCTGCCCCAGTTTCCCCCACTTCCCGCACCCTCTTGACGTACAGAAAACACTGTAAATAGCATAAAGTATATCATTGCGTTCACAACACATGGAATTATGCATTTTAACTTTTGCGAACCAGCCAGTCAGTGCATTTTGTCAGTGACTGCAAAATTCTCAGGGGCCTTACATGACTAGAACTCCTCACAGTAGAATGAAGTGGATGTACGACATGAAGATATCGCAATAAAAACTATAAGATGTCTATTATACGATTTAAGGGGCTGCTTAAAAAATATACGATTACAAGACCAGCTAATTAAATCGGTAAACAATATAACATTATATATTTTATAATAATATGCTGTTATTATTTATTATGGATTTAATCTCATATAATTGCTACCGCTTTTATTAGCTAGTCTAGTAATTTTTAGTTGCTTTTAGTTTTTGTTATGAAAACGTTATTGTTAGTTATGTTTAGCGAGCCGTCCTAGCTGATTTGCGTATCAGTGAGCGAGCTATGCAGTACGACCTAGACGTGGTCGCGAAGTGAGTTTTTCAGGGGTCTATTTGTGGTACGTTATAAGGTTTCGAATTATGTATATTGTGGTATGTTTTGTGGGCGAAGTTCCTATCCTTTTACGTACCGCTGCATGGACCAATCCGACAGACGTTGCCTCTATAGACGTTTTTCTCGCTCTCTCTTATCTTATTCCAATATATAATTATGTAACTAATACTTCCTCGTATTACGGCCAACCTTTGCCAATGTCCGCTAGACTATCTCACAACAGGTTATGAGCCCCGGCAACATGTGCCGCGGAGCTTGGCATCTTTCGCCCATTTATTAGTGTTGATCTTCGCGATTATAGGTCTTCACAATGGGGAAGGATAGGTTGGACGAACCGCTTGACCTTAACAACTACGCAACCTGGAAGCTACGATTCGAGCTACTATGTGGCGAGCTCGGATACGGTCACGCTCTGCTTGCTGCACCGATTTCAGAAGCAGACGTTAATATGTCAAACAAGGTCAAGAGCGTCATGGCCAAGAACGTCAAGAACCACCACCTCCAGACCATTGTGCGGGCAACTAACGCCAAGGCTGTCTGGGATGCTCTGGTGGCGACGTTCGCATCAACCTGCAACACGAGGAAGATAGCTCTACGACAGGAGCTCAGCGACTTCAAGATGGCCAATGGAGAGCATATGCCGGTCTACGTCAGCAGGGCGCGGCAGCTCCAGTCAGACTTGCTGGATGTCGGACACGTGGTCACTGATGCCGAGCTGACTACGTTAATCATCAAGGGTCTCCCACGCACGTATCACGTTATTACGACTGCCCTTGAGACGCGCGAAGGTGAGCTGGATTTTCAACAAGTCGTTTCAAGGCTGATGGCTTACGACTCAGCGGAACGAGAGGCAAGAGGAAAGGAGACGACGGCATTTAGTGCGCGCCGGGGTGGCGGCAACGCCGGTTCGTCAGGGCGAGGTCAAGGAGCAAGGACCGGCGGAAGACCTAACGTTACCTGCCACTACTGCGGAACGCCCGGACACTTTATGAGGGATTGCCGGAAGCGTCTAGCAGATCAGGGGAGCAAAGGGCGTGGAGGAGACGGCAAGCAACGTGGCGGGAGCGCATCAGCAATGCCCAGTAAGTTGGCATTCGCGCTTGGAGGAGAATCCCGTTTGAAGGACTGGCACATTGACTCGGGATCGGAGTGGCACATTACCTACGATGCGTCCGAGTTGAAGAACGTTCGTGCAGTCAAGGCAGAGGAACTGTTCAGCGTTATCGGCTACGATGGCTCCAGACATCAGCTGACGCATGTGGGATCGTGCACCTTGAAGAGCAACGTGATCGAAGGGTTGGAGATTGACCTACTCAACGTGTATGTGGTGCCGAAAGCTACCGTCAAGCTTATCTCGGCGGGTATCCTCGACGACCGCGGCGCCAAAGTGGTGCTGGGCGACGGGAAGGCTCTGGTGCAGCATCAAGGACGGACTATTCTACAAGGCGAGAAGGTTGGAAACCTCTACGCAATTCACTACAACGCAGCAGGGCGTTCGGTCAGCGATAGCCGCTCATGTGCGGCGACCGGGTCAGTAGACTCGGCGGCAGCGCTGTGGCATCGGCGCTTGGGACATCTGGGCTTCGGGAGCCTGGAACGGATGTGCCGGGAGAATATGGTAACCGGCATGGAGCTTGATCGCGGGGGCTTGGCGGCAGCCAGCTCATGGATCTGCGAGCCGTGCATCTATGCGAAGCAATCACGTGGACCGTTCCCAGCTACTGGACACAAGGCGGTGAAACCGCTTGGGCTGGTTCATATGGACGTCTGTGGTCCCATGCCCGAGACGTCACTTGGCGGATCCCGGTACGTGACTACGGTGCTGGACGATTGCACGGGACTTTCGGCGGTGGCCTTCACAGAGACCAAGGACGCCATCGGCAAGAAGGTTCGCGCCATTTTTGAGGCGCTGGAGAATATTGCTGGACGTCGTGTTAAGGAGGTACGCACGGACCGTGGACGGGAATTCGTCAACCAGACCATGGGCGACTACTTCAGCAACAAAGGCATTATCCACGGCACAACGGTGGGGTACACTCCAGAGCAAAATGGGGCAGCAGAACGCCTAAACAGGACTCTTCTGGAGAAAACGCGGGCTATGCTGGTGGAGTCTGAACTGCCACAGCAGCTATGGGCAGAAGCACTCGCGACGGCGAACTACCTTCGCAACATCTCGCCTGTCGCTGGCGCCAAGGTAACACCGCATGAGGCATTCATGGGCACGAAGCCAGATATCAGTCACCTAAGGGTCTTTGGCTGCGCAGCATACACGCACGTGCCTAAGGAGAAGCGCAACAAGCTGGAGCCGGTGAGTCGGAAGGGGATTTTCGTCGGATACGAGCACGGTGGGCACTATCGCATCCTTTTCGACGACGGCAGCATCACTAAGCATTCTGCGGTGAAGTTCGACGAGACGGCCATTGGAAATAGGCTGTCACGACACAAGTTGTGCCATGCACCCTAAGGCCAGGCACAGCCAACTGATGTTCGGTCTATCTGATGACTGGTGTTCGGTCTATGAGACCAGGTTCCTGCAGCGACCTGACAAGAGGAAGCTGCGGGCCGACCTTGTTCCTTACTTGCTTGTCCAGGCGAGGCCTTGGACGTGACGACTTGTAACGCGCCCCACGGGTAACGCTCCTCGACGCGAGGGAGAAGGTACCTTGGATGGTGACGTCTTAGATCTGGGCGAGCGGTTATGACTCACGCGCTTCGCCAATGTCGAAACCGAAACTGAGCGAGAGAACGCTGCTAGGACAATCCAATTGTTCCGTTACAAGGATGATATTCGCTTGTTTGCAATTGCGTCTAAATCGCTGCTCAATACAGATGAGCAGCGACTTAAGTACCTAAGTTTGCGCGCGCTCGCGGCAAGCCGTACTCGCGCCTAAATCCTGCTCGTCCATTGCCCGGATTGACATCGGGCCCCTAAACTCAAACGAATAGCTTCCAATGATTCACATCACAACATTCGAATTGTTGCTCATTCCACAAATGCTGATGGTTTACTTTTGCCTAGGCATGCCAATGAGTCTACCCGAACTCGCCATCATCCTTCTTGCCGCTACCGAGTCAAGTCATAGCACGTTAAGATTAGTTATGACATGTTTGTCGAATGGCTAAAGTACGTTTATCATGCCGTTCAGTTGATGCGTGTGCGTGCTTGCAACGGTTGTGTCACGCGATGTGCACGTTACGCAATGTGCTGTGACAGCTGTCACGACACAAGTTGTGCCATGCACCCTAAGGCCAGGCACAGCCAACTCCCCCCCCAGCGAGACGCAGTCAAAGCTGCACGCTCTAGGGTAACTCTACCAGTGACGCCCCCCCTCATTGGGGTTACACTACTTAAGACAACACCCAGGCCCCATCCATGCAGGCATCTTCATGCAGCATCTTGTCCCGCAGCGACCTGCTAGCGAACACCACAATCCACATGCACCTGCGCCCCATGCGGCCTCTGGGCAAACCCATGATCAGTGACAACCGTCCTTCCTTGGCTAGCCCCTTTAGATACCTACGTCGTGCATCATGCGCATCCGTAACGAAATGACCTGGCACGTGCATGGCTACAACTGGTGCAAAGAGCACAGCTAGGGGAAGCGCTAAGTCCAGCAAGGCGAACCAAGGGGAACACACAATAGCATCATACGGCCACAGTTCCAGCACTCTTCTGTAGAAATCCGGCTGCAGTGCATCCTCATGCCTGTCTGCTGGGTGGCTGGGGTTTACGTCATTGCAATGCACTAACAATCCGTGCTTTCGCAGCACCCGTGCCACATTACCCTTCCCGGTCCACGGGTCCAGGACTCCAGCGCAGCGGCTTAAGTCCACGGTGTCCAGCAATGGCCTGATCTCCTCATCAGCTGTTTCCACACACTCCGGTTGGCCTGGCGTTGGCTGCCCAGGCCGCTGCAGGAATGCTGCTCCCCCGGGTACTCGTTTGGCCAGCCGTGCAAGGAGCGTCTCTGTGGGCTGCGTCCCCGGCATGAGCAGGGCCAGAGCCCGTTTCACACCCGCTGGCTCCCTCAAATCCCATTGCTCCGGCAACTCACTTCGCGCTGTCATTAGGGCCTTGGCTGGCGGCTGCTCGACTTGAAGCAGGTGTCTCCTCACGACGCTGGGGCTGACTGTCTCCACTAGCCCGTCGTCGTACACGATGTCGTAGCTCTGCCGCCCGGCTCCTCCACCCTTGTATCGCGCCGTCCCGTCCCGGGACGTCTTCTCCAACGTGACCGGGTCCTTGAAGGCACGTCGCACCCTGCGCCCATCAAAGCTTGCCGCCACTTGGTCTCGCCTCCGTTGGGCCGCGCCGGGAAAGGGCTTGGCCTTCACTTGGGGCGCAGCCGGTAGCTCCTTGCGTTCCACATCCTCCACCTTGACTCCAGCTTCGCTGCACTCTGAGCAGATCCACGCTCCCTTGGGAATCTTAGTGACGGCTGGGCGAAGGCAATGCATGTGCCACCCTGTCCCGCAGCTGTCGCATAGCAGCATGCTTTCCTCCTGGTCAGGGAATCCGCACACCTCGCACGCCAGGTCCACTGAAGGCACTGCTAGCCTGACGTCAACGATGGGGTCGAGGTCAGGCAGATGACAGGGCTTGAGGTTGGTTACGTTTTCCTTCCGCTCCGTTCCGCAGCGTCCCTTGAGCGTCGCTACTCCTGCTGGCGTGACGCTGATGACACGCAGCACGTTCTCTCGCGTTGGGACCTGCAGGGTGTTGGTGCGGTTCCGTTCGGTGATGTAGACGTAGTCGCCCGCCTCAAAGCGTGAGAACGCCGGCTTGTATCCTCCAGACCGAACTCGGGCGTAGCGGTGCTTGTCCCGCTGCTGGGCGATGAGAAGGTTGCCAGCTGCAGCGGGCATGAGCCGCTGCACCTCCTTGGCCCGCATCTCCAAGTAGTGGTTGAAGTCCGCCAGCTTGTCCGGGTCCAGTGGTTGTACAAAGCGCTCCCTGACAGCTGGGGGAATGACTGGCTGGTTCCCGTATAGCAGCTCGTACGGTGAGTGGCCGGTGGACGCCTGAGGTGAGCAGTTGTACCCTAGGCTGATCCACGGCAGCTGTTCGTCCCACTCTTGGGCAGTGCCTTGGGCAGCACAAAACTTCCGCAGTGACCGCTTGAGGACCTGCACAATCCGTTCAGCTGCTCCATCTGCCTGTGGGTGGTTGGGTGATGTCCGTCGATGGTCCACCAGCCCTTGCTCACAGAGGGCAGCAAAACTGCCCCCCCACTCCTGACCCCGGTCCGTCACAATCTCGGCTGGCGCGGAAAACCGTGTGAGAATGCGCTCGAGAAGGACACGTGCCGTCTGCTCGCTGTGCTTGCTCGGTATGGCCGCCAGCTCGACGTGCTTCGTGAAGTGCTCGATGCAGACCATCACCATGGTGTTCCCACGCTTGGTGGTTGGGAAGGGGCCGGCCAGGTCGCAGCCCCACCGATAGAAGGGTCCTCTGATCGGTAATGGCTGCAACTCCTCAGGTTTGACGTTGCCAATGGCGTTGACTTGGTCGCAGAGTTTACACGCTCCTACCACCGTAGCGACGTCCTTGGTCATGCCCGGCCACCAGAATCCCGTTTGCAAGAGTCCCAGCGTTCGCCGTTTGCCGAAGTGGCCCAGGTTGTTGTGCGTCCGCTCGATGACGTCCCGCCTCTGCTGTGGTGGTGGTACTTCACGCACGGTTCCGTTGGGCATGAGACGTAGCAGTTTGTCACCGCTGACCCTGTACGAGCAGGCCCGCCGGTTCACACGACGTCGCTCCTCCTGGCCCAGTTCCGTGCGGTAGCTGCCATGCCGCAGAAGGTGTAGCATTTCCTGGTCCTCCCAAGGGTCCGTAGGTCCTCCTGCATGCCTGTCCAGCATTTCCGCGGTGTCTGCAACTAGCGCAGTGCAGTTCCTCACCGTCGGTGCAGTGGCTGCGCTGGTGAGACTTGTCGCCGGCTCCCACATCCCCGTCGTACTCAGCGCTGACGTTGTCATAGCCCCCTCCCCCCCCAGCGCTGAGTCCGACGGGTTCATCGGCGTCAGGGCGTAACGGGGTTTGAGCACCGCCATGTGATGCGGCGTGAGGTAGGCCAGCTGCAGGGCTTGGGCAAGGGCGAAGACGTGGGCTGCTGCGCCTGGGGTGACGCCAGAGGTGAGAAGGCGGTGACACAGTGCCTCTGGCAAACCGGACACGAGGTCGGTGGGGGCGTCCAGCACGCAGGCCAACTCCGCGGGGCTGAGGGTGGACGGGCCAGTGGGGCTGTCGAGCCGCATGGTGAGGAGGTCACCAGGGGGTAGGGCAAGCGGGGCAAGGCCCGGGGTGTCACACTGAAGGTAGGGCTTGCTGAGGACGTCCGCGGGGACTGGTAGGTGCCTGCCGGGAAGGGCCGCAGCAAGGGGCGGCGGCCGAACGGCGGTAGAGCCTACGTCCATCAGCTTGGATAGGCGTCGGGCGTCCGCGAGGTTAGAGTAGAGGGTGGCGAGGGCATGTTGACGGCGTCCGTGGGCGGCAAGGTCCGTAAGGTGGCTGCTGCCGAAGGACGCATCCGAACGCTGGTCGCCGGGCACCTCCACAAGGTAACCAGGAAGAAGGCGCGGGTGCAGACGCTGCAGGGCCCCGATCAGCTGGCGGAGTTGCGCAGCCTGTGGGTCTTGCAAGTTGGGTACCGCGCCGATGACCAGCCACTGGTGGGGTTTGTGCGCGCCAAGGTCCCGTAGTAGCGTGTCCGTCCAGGATGACGCAGTGGGGAACCGTCCAGTGGGGTGCAGGGTGGCTTTGGCCAACAGCTGTTGCGGGAACATGAGACGAAGCTGACGAACCCGGTTGGTGACAGCTGCGGCGGCGGCAGGAGCGAGAGAGTCGGCCACATGGTAGTCGCGGACGCGCCATCCAGCTCGTAGGCAGGCCTCGAGACCCGACGCGCGGGCACCCAGCTCGATGACCACAAGTCCTTCGCTGAGGGCCTTGTCCAGGAAGTGCCGCGAGACGAGGCTGCTATCCAGCGCTAGCGTGGTGAGCCCAGTGGTGCCGGCGGCGGAGCCTAGTTGCTGCGGTTGTGGCGGTTCACACGGAATGGCATTGAGGGCCACTCGGTGGTCGCGCACCAGCTTGTTGGCGTGCAGCAGCAGGCGCCGTTGCAGCACCTGTGCGTGGGAGGGGTCATCGAGGGGGCACTTGTCCACCGCGTCCGTGACGAGCCCATTGTGTCCAGCTAGCAGCTCCTCCGAGGTGGGCAACGTAGTGTGGGTGCATCGCTGGGCCGCGCGCAGGCGCTGCAGGCGCGCGGCTGCCGCGACTAAGGCCACCTGGGCCACACTGCTGAACCGGTAGGCCTCCCCAGTCACCAGGGCTGTGGGGTAAGGTACCAGGCGGGGCCCAGGAGGCTTGGGGTCCGAGTCCTCGTCCATGCGGGCGCCAGTGCCATCATGCGTTACAGGCAAGGGCATCCGACTGAGGGCGTCGGCGTTCTGGTGTAGGGCGCCAGGCCGATGGCAGACGTCGAAGTCGAACTGGCTCATGATGAGGGCCCAGCGCGCATAGGTGCCGGTGCTGCCGATGGTGTTGCCCTCCATGAGCCACAAGAGAGGCGCGTGATCGGTGACCAGCACGAAGGGCACGCCGTGAAGATACGGTCGGAGCGTCTGCATGGCCCAACAGGCAGCGAGCATCTCACCCTTGTAGGAGATGTAGTTGCGCTCGTGCGAGTTGAGGGAGCGAGACACCGCCGCCACCATGTACTCCCGCCCATCGTCATCCAGCTGACCTAGGACGCCACTGATGCCGTGGGTGGAGAAGTCCGTGTGCAGGATGAGTAGCCGGTTGGGCCGCACCCGACGGACGATGAGACCCTCCTGGCGAAAGCAGTCCTTGAGCGCGTCCAGCGCTGCCTGGTGACAATCTTGCCAGGTGTCCTCATTCCAGAGCACGCCCTTGCGCGTAAGCTCATTGAGCGGGGCCGCCAGTTCGCTGAACTTGGGGACGTAGCCGCGGTAATAGTTGGCCAAGCCCAGCAACGCCTGCAGTTCCGTCAGGTTCTTGGGCGGCTGCAGGGCGAGAATGGCTGAGATCTTGGCGTCCATTGGCCGAAGACCTTGCGCTGAAACCATGTGGCCCAAGAATTCCACCTCCTCCGCAGCAATGATGGTCTTCTCGGGATGAAGCTTGAGCCCGCACTGCTGGAGGCAGGCGAAGACAGCGGCACAGTCCTGCAGATGCTGCTCAGCGGTGGGCGAGAACACCAGGATGTCGTCCACGAAGGCCATGGCGCAATGATCTAGCCCACAGCGCCGCAGCTCGTGGTCGATGACCATCTGGAATTGCCCTGTCGCGTTGCGCAGGCCGTAGAGGTTCCGGGTGTACTTCCAGAGCTTGCCATTCCACCAGAAGGATGTCTTGTCCTGGTCTGCCTCGGCGAGCGGGATCTGGTTGAACGCCGCCCGGCAGTCCATCTTGCTCAGCCACTTGGCGTCGCCGATGCGCTGGAACAGCTGCTCGGGGGTGGGGGGCGCGTACCGGTTGGGCTTGGTGGCAGCGTTGAGCGGCCGAGCATCGCAGCAGTAGCGCCTATCCGTCCACTGGCCGTTGGCGTCCTTCTTAGCGGGCATGGTGACGTTCATGGCGTACTTGGTGCTGGCAGAAGGCACAATGATGCCAGCGTCCCGAAGCTCAGCGCATTTCTCCTCCTGAATCTTGAGCTCCAAGGGAGAGTGGTGCCGCTGAGGTTGCCAGATGGGACGGTTGTGGACTAGGTCGATAGTCGCAGGACCCATAGCCCCAGAATAGCATCCCAGGTCCTTGAGGGAGCGGGCAAAGACGGCATCGTGCTTGGCCAGCATCTGCTTGAACTTGTCCTTGAGTGCCGGGTCCATGTCGGGCCGTTCACACCACAGGTAGCCTCCCTTGTCGTCCTTGACGAAGGTGGTGCCAGTGCCTGGGTATCGGTTGCCCTCGGGTGTGGTCATGGACGGCCGGCTGGGTTCGGGCGCCAGGCTGCCAGGGGCCACCCTCGGATGACCCGCAGAGGGGACGGGGTTGGTTGACGCTCCCGAGGTGGGCGGACCGCTTGCAACCCCTCCCGGTGCCCAATGCCCTGCGAGCACTCGGGCAGTGTGGTCCAGTAGGCTGGGCGACGGGGGCCGTCGTGTGGGCGACTTGGAAGGGACGCTGCGACCCGGTTCAAGGTTGATGGCGGGGCGCGCTCCTCGATGCCCTTGGAACCCTTCCGCGGGGGGTTGAAAAGGCGGGGACCCGCCTGCGTGGACATGGGTCGCGCAGAGGGACAGAAGCAGGACCGCCAGGAGCAGCAGCCGTCCAGACCAGCTGCGCGGCGGGGCCCCCCAAGTCCGTGGAACCGGCTGCGGGACGAATCGTTGGTGCCGCTTGGCGCAGAGGGCTTGGCGGCGGAGTTGACGGCAAAGGCGCTCCTGCTCCAGGCGCCATTCCTCCTCACGGCGAAGGGCTTGCTCCTGGGCATGCAGCGCTCTGCGGTGGGCCTTCCGCCGCCGGCGTCGCGATGCTGTCCGTCGACGGCGCATGGCTCCCGCCTCCGCGGCCTGGCCCTCGTGGTAGCACTTGGTGGCAGTCTCCACGTTGCCCCCGCAGGCTTCCATCAAGAAGTCCGCTAGCTCCGGTTCAATCTGGTCAAGCACACTCATGGCTGCAGTGGTCGAGGCCACGTCCACGCCAGCGTAGGCGAGGTCGTACGTGGTGAACGTCTCCAGCCGCCAGCGGGCTGCTCGCGGTACAATCTTCGTCAGTGTGAGGTACCGGTGATCGGAGTCCACTGCCTCCAGATCCAGCTGGGCGCGCCCCTCCAGGAAAGCCATGCCGACGACAATGTCGGCCTCCTGACCATGGATTACGGGCCACGCCAGGTCGCCTTGGACGACGTCCGGGCAAGGGATGAGGATGGCCTGGTCGTGCTCCATCTCGATAAGCAGGTTGAAGCCAGTGACATGGGCCCACGCCGGTATGAGGCTCCCGTCAAAGGTGCGGAGCTCCGGGGCGCCAGGGATGTCGTACGGCAACCAGTGCCGGTCCAGGAACGCCCGACTGAAGGCGAACGCCCCTGTGAAGCCGGTGTCGATGGCCACGACGGCGGCGGGGGTGTACTGGTCGTCCCGTTGCACGAAGAAGGCCACACGCCCCGGTCCATGTCCGCAGTGTAGACGTGGCATGTGGTACGCCCGGCGCCCCACGCCATGCAGCTGTGCTGGGTGGTGGCAGGGCTGAAGGGGAGCCGCGGGGGCGGCCGTCGGTGGTGGCAACGTCTCTCGGGCGGTGACCAGCCCGGGCTGCGGGGCCGCGAGTCCACCTTGACCGGAACGCCCGGGCCTGGACTGGCGGACGGGCGAGCCCGAGCCGGCGCGGCTCGGTCGCCAGCCATGGTGGTGGCGCTCCTCTCGAGTCGGGCGGGCCACAGGGGCTCGCTCACGGCTCGCTCGCCGCTGTCCCTGGGGTCGTGGGCTGCGTTCCCGACTCCGGCGCTTGAGGCTCCTCTCCTGGCCCGGGTCCTCTCGACGCGGGCGTTCGCGGCTCCGGCTCCGGGAGCTCGGTCGGCTGCGCTGAGGGCGCTCACGGCTCCGACTCCGTCGACCTGTCGTGGCCAACGGTTGTCGCTCCTCTGTCAGCGGTGGGCGCGACGCCAGGGCTTCCCTTGCGTTCACACGACGGTTTGGCTGAGGCGGTGTCGTCAGTGTGGCGGGCAGCAGTGGGGCGAGGCCGGACCCCCCGGCGGGGTGAGTCGCAAGTCCCTCACCGGCGACGTCGGCGTCGGCAGGGGTGATCTGCGGGCCTCGGCTCAGACACATGGTTGACAGTGCAAAAGCCTTAGCTTGAACGTCATCAGCGTGTAGAAACCCTTCGTTGCTGAGGGTCCGACGCACTGCCTCCTCCTCCCCCGGATGCGCGGCCGACCGAAGCTCCAGGACGCGAAGGGTTCCTGCGAGAGGCAAGGGTCCTGTGTATCCTGAGGGACCGGGTGTGCTGGCGGCCAGCGAAGCCCGGAGAAACTCTTGCCCGATGGCCGACTGCTCCAGCACTTGGACGAGCCGCCGATGTGCTGCCTGGGTGGCCTCCGCTGCCGTGAAGAGACCTTGCCCCTGCAGCTGCAAGATCAATAAGCTCGCGTTGAGTGGTGCCAGCAGGTCGGGGTGCCAAGTGGCGTGTGGCAGCCCCAAAGCCTCCATGACCCACGCCGACGGTAGGTCGCCTTGGTAGTGCCGCCTGGCAACCGCCGCCGCCGGTGGTGGCGTTGGTGTGGACGGTGTCGGCGCCGCCATCTGTGGCGCAGGTGTGGTCGTTTGGGATGGAGGTGCTCGGGCCAGTCGTGTTGGTAGTGTGGCGCGGCTGAGGGGCTGTGGGCGAGGTGGCGACCGTTCCGGAAAAAGTGCTGCTGCTGTGCTGGCACCGACGGGGCCAGGCTCCACCCGCTCCGTGGGCCCCGAGCCCGCAGCTGCACCCTCACTGTTCTCCGTAGTACTTCCTGTCACCAAGCACTGACGAACCGCGTTGAGGTGCGCCGCTGCCTTGTCTACCAGCGGCTCCATCGGAAGGTACGCCCAGCGCAGCTCGTCCATACGTGGCCGATACGCCAGGTGTGGGCTGGGAAAGCGCCGCACCTCCATGCTACCTCGGTGCAGCACCCTGGTGCCCAGCAGCACGGAGAATCCACACGCTTGGGCAGTGGCGTCAGGGACCACCACCGCATTCGTGTGGACGTAGCTCTCATGTGGCGTGCCGGGCGCCAGGCAGATGGTCAGCCCGCCTTCCACCTGTCCGAGCGGCCTTGGTCCAGTACCGGCCGGTCCATGGCCCGTGTTAAGCAAGATCCTTGTTGGTGCGAGTTGCAGTCCGGCTTGCTCGACCAGGGACTCCGCCAGGAGCACCACGTCGGAGGCGGTGTCCGGTACGACACGCAGATCCTTCCACAGGGGCTTGCCGTCCGCCGCCACGATTGCCACTGACTCGCTCGGCGCCTGATTGCTCATGCGCAGTATGCCTTCCGCCGCCGCCCGGTAGTCCGCGCACGCCTGCCGGACCAGCTCCTCTGGGGCCCCTTCCAGCGCTCCGGCCGTGATGAGTGGTGCCGCTGGGTCAGCCTTGGTGCTGATGGACCGAGCCGACACCTTATCGCAGGCGGGCGCCTCCTTGACCACCTCCTTGACCAGGCGCAGTAGCTCCTGCAACGCCTCCGCCGGTGCTTGCGGCCCCAACTGCAACTGGACGCGCCGCCCGTCGCGCCACTGACAATCGAGGGTGGTCGCGGCCGACGAACTCCTCGGCAATGTGCTGGGGAGTGGTCCAGGGGGCAGCTGCTCGAAACCCGCCGGCAGCCGCTCCCGATTGGTCCACGCGTTGGCCACTGACGCCTCCTCGTCCGTGGCTGGAGTGGCTCCAGGAGATGTGATCACCGGGCATCCGATCTTGCTTGGCGCCAGCGCCTCCTGCTTCTGCAGCTCCCATCGCAGAAGGTCGGCCTTGGTGATGGCCAGGGTTGTCGCCTCTTCATCCTCCTCCTCCTCCTCGGTGACGGTGAGCATGGTCTTGCCTCCGGAGGCCCGCGCTTGCTTGTGCTTCTCCACGAAGTAGGCGGGTGGTGGCGCCTGATCGTTGACGCGCCCCTCGTCCAGCTGCTTAGTCCAGCACTCCGTCTCCGAGTGCGCCGCGCGACGCCCCAGGCACCTGGCGTAGGTGCAGGGGCGACCATTCGCTGACCGCCGCTGGCCGTCTTCCCGTCGCCCACCCTGAGCTCCACGTGCCCGCCCTTCCGGGGGCGGGTTGGTGCGTTGCGGTGCGGGCTGGCTAGAGGTGCCCGCCGTGGTTGACTTTGGTGCCCGTGCGGTGGTGTTGCTCGATGCTTGCCAAGCCTTGAGTTCCTGGTACTCTTGCCATTCCTTGGTGCTAAGGGTGATGGCTTTGGCCTTGGGCTTGGGCTCTGCCGGCTTGTCGCAGTCTATGCTCACCAGTGACTTGCGCATCGCCACGTGGTACTGCTGCGCGTGGTCAACCACGAACTTGAGCGACCAGACGTCCTCTTGGTCCACGGGCTTCTGCATGTACATGCCGCGGATGAACTTCCGCATCTTGCGGTCCCGTAGTCCGTCAAAGAAATGTGTAGCCAGGTCGTCATCCGCAATGGCGTTCTTCCTGATGCAGCGCACGAGGTCGGTGAAACGCTGGGCGGCCTGGGTCGGCGTCTCGTGCTCCGCTTGCTTGAAGGTCTGCACCTTCCGCTTGGCGTCGGGGTCCGGGAGATCGAACTTGGCCTTGACCTTGGCCAAGTAGAACGACCAGAGGTCTGGGACCTCTTTCCCCTGAGCGTCGGTGAACTCGAGGCCTTCGTACTCCGCCTCCCGGTTGCCCGCCTGCGTCCACAACTGCTTGTGCTCCCGTAGCACCTTCGGATGCTCGCTCTCCGCCCACGCCGTGAAGGGGTCGTCTCGGTCCTTGCAGACGCTGGCGGTCATGATGGCGAATCCATGCACCAGCAGCGCCTTCTTACCATGTACCACGCCGTAGGACTTCACCGCACCGATGTGCTTCCGGAACTCGTGCTCGAACTGGGCGAAGGAGCCCAGCGCCCGCGAGCTGAAGGTCGGGTAGCGCATCAGGTTCTGCCAGCTGTCCATGTCGTCGTCGACCTCTTGGTACTCTTGTGTGTGGACAGGACTCGGCAGGGTGAGCGAGCTGGTCGCAGCTTGGCCGCCTTCGGATGTTGACCCACCGGCGCTCACGTTGAGGTCCGTGCCGTCAGAAACCAGTGAGCCCGCTCCTCTGTCCACCGTCACTCGGCCGTCAGCTATGGCGCGTTGAACCAGAAAAGCGTCCACGCGTGGGCTGGCCGACCGTAGATTGTAGCGCGGAGGCAGCTCCGGGGAGATCTCCTCGGTGGCGTCCGCTAGCGGTGAGAGGAAGGGTAGCACTGTCGGTCGCCACGGTTGCTCGGACCCGTCTTGACTCGTCTTCCGGGACGCCACGGTAGCCGATGTTGATCAGCGGCGTGTTGTCAAGTCTCTTGGCTCCGTCTCGAGGTTGAGGAAACGCTCGGACAGTGTTGTCAGGGACTCGCGGTGATGCAGCTCGTCGCCGTGACAGATGTTGTAGCCGTAGCTTGAAACGGTCGCTCGGGAAAGCTCAGCAAGGATTAGTGCTAGTAGCAGCGATTTAGACGAGTAGATGACTGGTGTTCGGTCTATGAGACCAGGTTCCTGCAGCGACCTGACAAGAGGAAGCTGCGGGCCGACCTTGTTCCTTACTTGCTCGTCCAGGCGAGGCCTTGGACGTGACGACTTGTAACGCGCCCCACGGGTAACGCTCCTCGACGCGAGGGAGAAGGTACCTTGGATGGTGACGTCTTAGATCTGGGCGAGCGGTTATGACTCACGCGCTTCGCCAATGTCGAAACCGAAACTGAGCGAGAGAACGCTGCTAGGACAATCCAATTGTTCCGTTACAAGGATGATATTCGCTTGTTTGCAATTGCGTCTAAATCGCTGCTCAATACAGATGAGCAGCGACTTAAGTACCTAAGTTTGCGCGCGCTCGCGGCAAGCCGTACTCGCGCCTAAATCCTGCTCGTCCATTGCCCGGATTGACATCGGGCCCCTAAACTCAAACGAATAGCTTCCAATGATTCACATCACAACATTCGAATTGTTGCTCATTCCACAAATGCTGATGGTTTACTTTTGCCTAGGCATGCCAATGAGTCTACCCGAACTCGCCATCATCCTTCTTGCCGCTACCGAGTCAAGTCATAGCACGTTAAGATTAGTTATGACATGTTTGTCGAATGGCTAAAGTACGTTTATCATGCCGTTCAGTTGATGCGTGTGCGTGCTTGCAACGGTTGTGTCACGCGATGTGCACGTTACGCAATGTGCTGTGACAAGGCGTATGGACTCTGATGACGATGAGGAGGAGGCTGATGACGGCGCTCAGTGGGCCGTCAACCAGCAGTGGGCAGACGGCGCCACCAAGAGGCCAAGCTAATATGCTGCTGGCGCTATTCCCACGGACAGAGCAGTCACGTGGTGGTGGCGGCGATGGCAGCGGAGGGCCTTCAACCAGTGGAGGACAACTAGCACCCGCAGGGAATGCAGATGTGGAAATGCAGGATCGCCGCTACCCATTGCGTGAACGCAAGCGGCTGATCGAGTGGAGACGGGAGCCCAACGGGAGGGTAACCTATGGGCGGATCAATGCGGCATCTACTGGAGAAATACCTGAACCGTCAACATACGCTGAGGCTACGAATGGGCCGCATGCAGAAGAATGGAAGAAGGCGATGGACGAGGAGATTGCGGCGCAGCTTGCCAATGGTACATGGGAGCTGGCACGACCGCCGGAGGGCACTCAACTGCTACCTTGCCGGTGGGTATATAAAGTTAAGCGTGGAGCAGATGGGGAAATTGAGCGCTTCAAGGCGCGTTTGGTGGCGAAGGGCTATGAGCAGCGGGCGGGGATTGATTATGGGGAGTTGTTTGCCCCTACCGCGCGTTTCACTTCGCTAAGAGCTTTGCTGGCGGTGGCGGCAGCTAAGGGTATGCCCATCCATCAGCTGGACGTGTCAACGGCTTTTCTGAATGGAGAGCTGGAGGAAGAGCTATGGATGCAGCAGCCGCTGGGCTATGAGTCGAAGGATTCCAACCTGGCGTGCAGACTCAAAAGGTCTATCTACGGGCTGAAGCAGGCCCCGCGCTGCTGGTACGTGAAACTGGTGGCGGCGCTGGACAAGCTCGGGTTCAAACCATCACAAGCAGACCCGGCGCTATTTATCAAGAAGGACGAGAATGGGATCGTTTATCTGCTGGTGCACGTCGACGATATTGTCACTACGTCCGATGACGTGGAGCTAATCAAGAAGGTGAAGGCGGCAGTGGGAGAAGCTTTTAAGATTCGAGATCTTGGGGAGGCGAAAGTCTTCTTGGGGATGGAGATCAGCAGGGGAGAGAACGGCGAAGTTAAGCTTTCGCAGCAGAGGTACATCGAGGAGCTGCTACAGCGACACCAGCTCGCGGATGCTAAGCCGCGAAGCACCCCATTACCTCCTGGCTCGAAGGTTCTACCGGCAGGAGACAGTGAGACGGAGCTTGTGGACAGCACAGAGTACCGGACGCTAATTGGAGAGCTGAACTACTTGGCGACGAGCACAAGACCAGACATCGCACAGGCGATGAGCGTGCTGGCGCGCTTTATGGGCAAACCGTCGAAGACTCACATGGGACTGGCTCTGGGCATACTTCGCTATTTGGCGGGCACTAAGGAGCTAGGACTACGATTTGGCGGAGCTGGAGAACTTAAAGTGGAGGGATACAGCGACTCAGACTGGGCTGGTGATCTGGCGACGCGCAGGTCAACGACCGGGTACGTTTTCCTATTGGGCGGAGCAGCTATAAGCTGGAACAGTCAGCTACAGCTCACCGTGGCGGCATCTTCGGTGGAAGCAGAATATCAGGCTACGGCAGCAGCGGTTCGTGAGGCCCTATGGCTTCGAAAGCTGGCGGGAGATTTCGATCTGTGCTCAGACACGATTGGGATCTGGATGGACTCTCAGGGGGCGCTTAGCTTAGGAAACAACCCTATCACTTCGGTTCGGTCCAAGCACATTGATGTGCAGCATCACTTGGTGCGAGAGCGGGTTGCTAGAGGGGAGGTAGCGCTTTCCTATTGCTCTACGGAAGACATGGTGGCCGATATTCTCACGAAGGCTTTGGGAGAGATCAAGTTTAAGAAGTTTCGGAACGGAATGGGAGTTATGGCGTGAAGTCCTATCGTTTCTTTTGCGTGCTCTGGTGATTTAGGGCAATGGCGTGAGCGCGCAACATCTTTGTGGTGCTGGAGCTGCTAACTTGCCAGACCGACGTTTTTGGAGCTAGGAACGTCTCGAGGGGGCGTGTTATGAAAACGTTATTGTTAGTTATGTTTAGCGAGCCGTCCTAGCTGATTTGCGTATCAGTGAGCGAGCTATGCAGTACGACCTAGACGTGGTCGCGAAGTGAGCTTTTCAGGGGTCTATTTGTGGTACGTTATAAGGTTTCGAATTATGTATATTGTGGTATGTTTTGTGGGCGAAGTTCCTATCCTTTTACGTACCGCTGCATGGACCAATCCGACAGACGTTGCCTCTATAGACGTTTTTCTCGCTCTCTCTTATCTTATTCCAATATATAATTATGTAACTAATACTTCCTCGTATTACGGCCAAGCTTTGCCAATGTCCGCTAGACTATCTCACAACAGTTTTTTTATTTAGTTTATTTCGTTTTTGTTATTATAGTTTTTTGTTGGTTATTGCTACCGCTTTTATTAGCTAGTCTAGTATTTTTTAGTTGTTTTTAGTTTAGTTATATAGTTTATTTCGTTTTAGTTATTTTAGTTTTGGTCGTTTATTTATGTAAGGCCCCTGGGAATTTTTTCAGTCGTCCGCCCCTGTAAGGAGTCCTAGTAGTGTAAGGCCCCTGGGAATTTTTACAGTCGTCCGCCCCTGTAAGGAGTCCTAGTAGTGTAAGGCCCTCGGGAATTTATACCATCGCGAGGTAAATGCACTGATTTCTGTTAGGCAATTTCTAGGCTTTTAAAAGCATTTTCTGACCTCTTTAGATAGGTTTGCTCAGTCTTTTGTTTCATGCAGTCACCATGTTTCCTGCAGGGCACTGGCCAGCCCTGCAGGATTCATGCTTAAAGGATATATAATGGTATAGAATATGAAAAATTTTAGGCAAACGCTTCCAGCCTGGTCAATCAAGAATTATCCTCACAATGCTCGTTGACAGTTAATCTTAGTCGTACAGCATTAATCTGCTATTGTAGCCTGCAAATTGTATAGTCAGCTACTTTTTTGGCTAGTACATATTGAAGCTGAACTATTGCTGGACCTTTCTGGAAGATGAATACCAAGCCACCGCCGCCAAGCAATCTTGCTAAAGGTAAGCATCATGGCCAACGTTTAAAGCATAATAAAGATTTAGTTATATAGGAAATGATTCGTTCGGTTTGGTACTCGCACAGTAGTGGTACTCGCTCGTGCACTGAACCGCGCGCGTTGTCGCGCATCGTCGCGTGTCTTCGCACGCGTTGCCTGACCGCCCAAAAGGAAAATTTAGTCCATGCAGGGAGCGGGATTTGAACTCACACAGTCTGCGTTTATAGCTACCGCAGTAGAAGTCTATATCTTGAGAGCTAAGTATAATTTAACACTTATATAACCGTACCCCCATTTGAATGGGGGTGGCACATATGGAGCACGTGCTAGGCTATCTATCAACTCTGCTGGAGTTTATGGTGCACAGCAATAAAACACCCCATTCAGGTAGTGTTCACCGCATCCTGGCATGTTGCTTTATCATTACCACTGCAAAGGCAATCAAATGGCATAGGCTTAACTACCCTTGTGTCATTTATTGCTTCCCTTTGCAGATAGAGCAAGAATGGTATGTAATGGCTGGCCACCTCACACCATCAATAATCACATTTTGCTCTATCTGGTAATGTCTTGTTATTTGCTACTGCTTTTATTAGCTAGCCTAGTTGCTACCGCTTTTATTAGCTAGCCTAGTCATTTTTAATTGCTTTTAGTTTATTTTTTTGTTGTTTTTAGTTTATTTAGTTAATTGTTGTACATTCAGCCGTCCCTGTAAGGAGTGCCAGCCATGTACGGCCCTCGGGAATTTTTGCCATCGCGAGGGAGATGCACTGACTTTTGTTAGGCAAATTCTTGGCTATTAAAAGCATTTTTGAACTCTTTAGCTAGGTTTTTTCAGTGTTTCGTTTCGTGTAGTAGCAATGTATCCTGCAGGGCATTGGCCAGCCCTGCAGGATTCATGCTCTAAAGGTTTTATTTTTATTTAAAATATAAAAAGTTCCTAGTCAATGGCCTGCTAATAATGGGTCTAGCAAGAAATATCCTTACAACATTCAGTTTACAGTTAATCTGTATCGAACAGCAATGATTGTCCACTATTATAGCTACCGTTTCATCTATAGCCGGCAATTTGTATAGATATTAAGCATTTTGGCTGCCAAACTGATTTGTTGGATCTTGCCAACGTCGCCTTTGCCATTCTGCTCGTGAAGGGTAAGCATTACTCGCTCAGGTAAGTCTCCAATTAATAATAATAATAATAATAACAATAATATAATTCTAAATGTGATTTCAGAACGCTGCTGCTGCCGTGTATTGCAGCTGCCACATGTTGGCGCTGCTACATGCATGTTGCCGGTGCCATGCACTGCCATTGCCGCGTGCTGCCACTGCCATGTGCTGCTGCTGCTGCTGCACGGTGCCGCTGCCATGCACTGCCACTGCTGCCGCATAGTGCAGCTGCCGTGTGCTGCCGCTGCTGCCGCATAGTGCAGCTGCCATGCACTGCTGCTAGCTGCCGCTTGGTGTCACTACTGCGCACTGCCACCTCTGCCGCATGCTGCTGCTGCCGTGCCCCGCCATTGCCACTCACTGCCGCTGCCATGCACTGCCACTGTCACATATTGCCACGCACTGCTGCGTCCTGCTGCTGCTGCACAGTGCCGCTGCCACACACTGTCGCTGCTGCTGCATAGTGCAGTTGCCATGCACTGCTGCTGCCATGCAGTGCAGCTGCCATGCAGTGCTGCTGCTGCTGTGTGCGGCCACTGCCACGTGCTGTGGCTGCCGCACTGTGCTGCTGCCGCGTGCTGCTGCTGCAGTGTGCTGCCACGGCCACATCTGTATTGTACAGCAATGATTTTGAGCTGTTATAGCTACCGCTTTATTTCTAACCTGTAATATCTATAGATACATACTTCTTTGCATCTTCAGCAATTTTATGGAGCTTCACAGAGGATTTAGTCGCCCACAGTGTAACACCCCTTAAATTCCTTGCTAGCTAGCTGATGAATGGGACCAAAACATATTAACTACATAGAGACCACCACAAATATCTAAGAGGAAAATCAGAGGCGCACATAGGGGGAAATATCTAGTGGTTAATTAATAATATGGACTATATTACAACTGCCTGTCTTTACTTAGGGATTTTAAGCCTTATAATGTAATAAATAATATACTATTCTGCCTTTACTTGTCTCAACAAGAATCTATTTTGGACCCCAGAACACCAAGACAGTGGAAGTGTGGGGAACTGGGGCAATGAATATACTTGGGACCCCAGTACACCAAGACGGTGGAGGTGCGGGGAACTGGGGCGGCAGGCCCCAGTCCCCGCACAACCACCGTACACTTCTGGGTGTTAGCAGCTTTGAAAGCGGTAGTGAAATGCATATTTAAAAGCATGATGTAATTACTACCGCTTTTATTAGCTAGTCTAGTAATTTTTAGTTGCTTTTAGATTTAGTTATTTTAGTTTCGTGTCGTACATTCAGTATGTAAGGCCCCTGGGAATTCTTAAAGTCGGGAGTCCCTGTAAGGAGTCCTAGTAGTGTAAGGCCCTTGGGAATTTATGCCGTCGCGTGGTAAATGCACTGATTTCTGTTAGGCAATTTCTAGGCTATTAAAAGCATTTTCTGACCTCTTTATCTAGGATTTTTCAGTCTTTTGTTCAATGTACTAGCTATGTATTCTACTGGGCACTGTCCAGCTCTGCAGAAGACATGCTCTAAGGATTTAATTGCTACCGCTTTTATTAGCTAGTCTAGTATTTTTTAGTTGTTTTTAGTTTAGTTATATAGTTTATTTTGTTTTAGTTATTTTAGTTTTGGTCGTTTATTTATGTAAGGCCCCTGGGAATTTTCTCAGTCGTCCGCCCCTGTAAGGAGTCCTAGTAGTGTAAGGCCCCTGGGAATTTTTACAGTCGTCCGCCCCTGTAAGGAGTCCTAGTTTATACCATCGCGAGGTAAATGCACTGATTTCTGTTAGGCAATTTCTAGGCTTTTAGAAGCATTTTCTGACCTCTTTAGATAGGTTTGCTCAGTCTTTTGTTTCATGCAGTCACCATGTTTCCTGCAGGGCACTGGCCAGCCCTGCAGGATTCATGCTTAAAGGATATATAATGGTATATAATATGAAAAATTTTAGGCAAACGCTTCCAGCCTGGTCAATCAAGAATTATCCTCACAATGTTCGTTGACAGTTAATCTTAGTCGTACAGCATTAATCTGCTATTGTAGCCTGCAAATTGTATAGTCAGCTACTTTTTTGGCTAGTACATATTGAAGCTGAACTATTGCTGGACCTTTCTGGAAGATGATTACCAAGCCACCGCCGCCAAGCAATCTTGCTAAAGGTAAGCATCATGGCCAACGTTTTAAGCATAGTAAAGATTTAGTTATATAGGAAATGATTCGTTCGGTTTGGTACTCGCACAGTAGTGGTACTCGTGCACTGAACCGCGCGCGTTTTCCCGCGCGCGTTGTCGCGCATCGTCGCGTGTCGTCGCACGCGTTGCCTGACCGCCCAAAAGGAAAATTTAGTCCGTGCAGGGAGCGGGATTTGAACTCACACAGTCCGCATTCATAGCTCCTGCAGTAGAAGTCTATATCTTGAGAGCGAGACATAATTTAACTATTATATAACCGTACCCCCATTTGAATGGGGGTGGCACATATAGAGCACGTGCTAGACTATCTATCAACTCTGGAGTTATGGTGCACAGCAATAAAACACCCCATTCAGGTAGTGTTCACCGCATCCTGGCATGTTGCTTTATCATCACCACTGCAAAGGCAATCAAATGGCATAGGCTGAACTACCCTTGTGTCACTTAATTGCTTCCCTTTGCAGATAGAGCAAGAATGGTATGTAATGGCTGGCCACCTCACACCATCAATAATCACATTTTGCTCTGGTAATGTCTTGTTATTTGCTACTGCTTTTATTAGCTAGCCTAGTTGCTACCGCTTTTATTAGCTAGCCTAGTCATTTTTAGTTGCTTTTAGTTTTTTTTTCGTTGTTTTTAGTTTATTTAGTTAATTGTTGTACATTCAGCCATCCCTGTAAGGAGTGCCAGCCATGTACGGCCCTCGGGAATTTTTGCCATCGCGAGGGAAATGCACTGACTTTTGTTAGGCAAATTCTAGGCTATTAAAAGCATTTTTGAACTCTTTAGCTAGGTTTTTTCAGTGTTTCGTTTCGTGTAGTAGCAATGTATCCTGCAGGGCATTGGCCAGCCCTGCAGGATTCATAATCCAAAGGTATTATTGCTACCGATTTTATTAGCCAGTCTAGTATTTTTTAGTTATTTTTAGTTTGTTTATTTAGTTTATGTATTTTTGGTTATGTTCGTTTTTGTCGGTTATGTAAAGCCCTTGGGAGTTTTTACAGTTGTCCGCCCCTGTAAGGAGTCCTAGTAGTGTAAGGCCCTCGGGTATTTATGCCGTCACGACAAAAATGCAATCATTTCTGTTGGGCAATTTCTAGGCTATTAAATCCATTTCCTGACCTCTTTAGCTAGGTGTTTTCAGTCTTTTGTTGCATGTAGTAGCCATGTATCCTGCAGGGCACTGGCCAGCCCTGCAAGATTCATGCTCTAAAGGTTTTATTTTTGTTTAAAATATAAAAAGTTCCTAGTCAATGGCCTGCTAATGGGTCTAGCAAGAAAAATCCTTACAAGATTCAGTTTACAGTTAATCTGTATCGAACAGCAATGATTGCCCGCTATTATAGCTACCGTTTCATCTATAGCCGGCAACTTGTATAGATATTAAGCATTTTGGCTGCCAAACTGATTTGTTGGATCTTGCCAACGTCGCCTTTGCCATTCTGCTCGCGAAGGGTAAGCATTACTCGCTCAGGTAAGTCTCCAATTAATAACAACAATAATAATAATAATAACAATAATAATAATTCTAAATGTGATTTCAGAACGCTGCTGCTGCCGCGTGTTGCAGCTGCCACATGTTGGCGCTGCCACATGCATGTTGCCGGTGCCATGCACTGCCATTGCCGCGTGCTGCCACTGCCATGTGCTGCTGCTGCTGCTGCACGGTGCCGCTGCCGTGCACTGCCACTGCTGCCACATAGTGCAGCTGCCGGGCGCTGCCGCTGCTGCCGCATAGTGCAGCTGCCATGCACTGCTGCTAGCTGCCGCTTGGTGTCACTACTGCGCACTGCCACCTCTGCCGCATGCTGCTGCTGCCGTGCCCTGCCATTGCCACTCACTGCCGCTGCCATGCACTGCCACTGTCACATATTGCCACGCACTGCTGCGTCCTGCTGCTGCTGCACAGTGCCGCTGCCACACACTGTTGCTGCTGCTGCATAGTGCAGTTGCCATGCACTGCTGCTGCCATGCAGTGCTGCTGCTGCTGTGTGCGGCCACTGCCACGTGCTGTGGCTGCCGCACTGTGCTGCTGCCGCGTGCTGCTGCTGCAGTGTGCTGCCACGGCCACATCTGTATTGTACAGCAATGATTTTCAGCTGTTATAGCTACCGCTTTATTTCTAACCTGTAATATCTATAGATACATACTTCTTTGCATCTTCAGCAATTTCATGGAGCTTCACAGAGGATTTAGTCGCCCGCAGTGTAACACCCCTTAAATTCCTTGCTAGCTAGCTGATGAATGGGACCAAAAAATATTAACTACATAGAGACCACCACAAATATCTAAGAGGAAAATCAGAGGCGCACATATGGGGAAATATCTAGTGGTTAATTAATAATATGGATTATATTACAACTGCCTGTCTTTACTTAGGGATTTTGAGCCTTATAATGTAATAAATAATATACTATTCTGCCTTTACTTGTCTCAACAAGAATCTATTTTGGACCCCAGAACACCAAGACGGTGGAAGTGTGGGGAACTGGGGCAATGAATATACTTGGGACCCCAGTACACCAAGACGGTGGAGGTGCGGGGAACTGGGGCGGCAGGCCCCAGTCCCCGCACAACCACCGTACACTTCTGGGTGTTAGCAGCTTTGAAAGCGGTAGTGAAATGCATATTTAAAAGCATGATTTCCAATAAACGGAGCTTCAGCAATATGTTGGATCTTCACTTAGGAGGATTGCCAACATCGCGCTTATATTTGCCATCCTGGTCGCGAAAGGTAGCATTACTCACCAAGATAGGTTTTAGAAAGCAAATTTAGAATGAAATTTTAGGATGGATCGCCCGGTGCCAGTGCCACGATGTGCAGCTGCAGTGTGGTGCCGGTGCCGCACAGTGCTGCTGCCACGCTGTGCCGCTGCCGCGCAGTGCCGCTGGCACATGGTGCGGCTGCCATGCAGGGTCACTGCCGCGTGGCAGCTGCACCGTGCAGCAGCTGCACATCATGGCGGCAGTGGCCCTGCACGGCAGCTGCACCACGTGCCAGCGGCACCTTATGCCAGTGGCACTATGCAGCAGCCACACGGCACGGCAACGGCACCGCATGCCAGCGGCACTGAATGTCAGCACGGCATGTAGTGCCACTGGCATGCGGTGTGGCTGCCGCATGGTGCCGCTGGCAAGAGGTGCCACTGGCACGTGGTGCGGCTGCCGTGCAGGGCCATTCCCGCGCGGCCCCAATGGCATGCCGTGCTCCTGGCACATGGTGCGGCTGCCATGCGGTGCTGCTGGCATGCAATGCCGCTGGCATGTGGTGTGGCTGCCATGCAGGGCCGCTACCGTGTGGTGCCGCCGCTGGCACCCGGTACCGCTGGCATGCATGTGGTGCTGTTGGCATGCCATGCTGCTGGTGCCACTGCCACACGGTGCAGCTGCCACGTGGTGCAGCTGCTGCATGGTGCCGCTGCCGTGCTGTACAGCTGCTGCATGGTGCCGCTGCCGTGCTGTGCAGCTGCCGTGCTGTGCAGCTGCCGTGCTGTGCAGCTGCCGTGCTGTGCAGCTGCTGCATGGTACTGTGTACCGTGGTACACCCATGTACCATGTGGTATCCTATTGTAGGGTAATACTATTCCTAATGATAACACTTCATTCAGATACTCTTGTAATCACGCACAACCATTATAATTTTAATCAGCATCTCTTGGTTGCTCTTTGAGTATATAATTATTATTATCATTATTATTATTATTATCATGCTTTTAAATCTTCATTTTACTACCGCTTTCATTGCTGTTACCTCTCTTAAGTGTACGGTGGTTGTGCGGGGACTGGGGCCTGCCGCCCCAGTTCCCCGCACCTCCACCGTCTTGGTTTACTGGGATCCAAAGTAGATTTACGGCCCTAGTCCCCCACACTTCCACCATCTTGATGTATTGGGGTTCAAAGTAGATTCTCAAACCACAGATCATTTTGATAAACTATGTTAATAATAATAATCAATGTTATATAGTCTTTAATCTATAGTCTATAATCTTTGTTATATAATAATAATCTATGTTATATAATCTATGTTATAATCTATGTTACCCATAATCTATGTTACCCTGCTAGCAGGGAACATAGATGAAGGATGAGTAGGCCAGACACTAGGCAAATGACTATCAGTTAAAAGACATGTTTCATCAGGCTAAACCTAGGTCAATGCCTGACCCAAGGTAAACTAAGCACAGCTCATTTTGATAAACCAGCAGGGTAACATAGATGAAGGATGAGCAGGCCAGACCCTAGGCAAATGACTATCAGTTAAATGACATGTTTCATCAGGCTAAACCTAGGTCCATGCCTGACCTAAGCTCAACAAACCACAGCTCATCTTGATAAACCATGTTAATTATAATAATAATCTATGTTATATAGTCTTTAATCTTTGTTATATAATAATTATCTATGTTTTATAATCTATGTTATAATCTATGTTACCCATAATTGCTACCGCTTTTATTAGCTAGTCTAGTATTTTTTAGTTGCTTTTAGTTTTTTATTTAGTTTATTTCGTTTTAGTTAATATAGTTTTTGTCGTTTACGTAATTGTTTATGTAAGGCCCCTGGGAATTCTTACAATCGTCCGCCCCTGTAAGGAGTCCTAGTAGTGTAAGGCCCCTGGGAAGTTTTAGAGTCGTCCGCCCTGTAAGGAGTCCTAGTAGTATAAGGCCCTCGGGAATTTATGCCGTCGCGAGGAAAATGCATTGATTTTTAATACGCAATTCCTAGGCTATTAAAAGCATTTCTTGACCTCTTTAGCTAGTTTTTTTCAGTCTTTTGTTGCATGTATTAGCTATCCTGCAGGGCACTGGCCAGCCCTGCAGGATTCATGCTCTAAAGTTTATATTAATTTGTTATGCTCTACAACATTAAAATCGTTTAGTGAACGGCCTGCTAACAGCTCAAACAAGGAATATCCTTACACCATTAATTGACAGTTAATCTGAATCGTACAGCAATGATTGTCCACTACTATAGCTACCGCTTTATTTAAAGCCTGCAATTAAAGATATGTACTTCTTTGTTTATCAATTATTGGAGCTTCAGAAATTTAGGATGTGCGATGCTGCCAGCGTGGGGTGCCACTGCCATGCAGTAGGTGCTGCTGCCGCGCGGTGCTGCTGCCGTGCGGTGCTGCTGCTGTGCGGTACCGCTGCCGTGGGGTGCAGCTGCCACATGGCGCAGCTGCCGCGCCAGTAAGCGAGTGGACCGGGCAACCGGCGAGCAGGCTCGCCATTGCCCGATGGCCCGGCAGCGAGCATTCTGACGCAAACCAGAAAATAATTTGATTCTACATTATCTTCAAGGTAATTGCTATTAATTTATTATGCGAGCATGGCGATCAAAGAAGAATTGGTTGCCGAGCAGGCAAATACGTCAATAGCGACATAGGCAAAGTAAACTTAGCAAGCGGGTGATGAAACTGGAAATTTACATCCGTGATTGAGAAGAGTTTTCAACGAAAATGTTATAACAGTACACATTTTCTTGTTTCCCGGTGCCCGAACAAAAGCAATGCTCGTCGAACATTTCGACGGTGCAGCCCAGGTGATAACAATAACATGAAGTTTGGCGCGGCAATAAAATTTCCTTACTATTATTTATACACTTGCCCAGCGAGCATGTATACTTGCGGGTAGATTTCCAGAGAAAGCTTTGTGCTGCTCGCTGGTGGTTTGCATCATGCTCCCTAGATTTAAGGCGCGCTTCGAGAATCACCGCGTGTTAATATATGTAATTTAAAACGCCCTTTAGAAGGACCGTGGGAGTTTGTGTAGTTCCCGGTACAAATCGGGCAGTAGGCTAGCTGCTGCTCGCTGGCTGTGAGTTTGTTTGTAGCCCCTGCTCTCTAGAATTTCGGCACTTTTCAAAAATGCATTCCGACTACTAAATACATCTTACTAAATGTAAGGCCGTAGTGTAGCAAGCATGTATACTTGCGGGTAAATTTCGAGAGAAAGGTTTGTGCTGCTCGCCGGTGGTTTGCATCATGCTCCCTAGCTTTCCGGCACGCTTCGAAAATCACCGTGCATCATCATATATAATTTTAAATTCCCTTTAGAAGGACCGTGGGAGCTTGAGTACTTCCCAGTACAAATCGGGCAGTAAGCTACCCGCTGCTCGCTCGGTGTCAGTTGGTTTGTAGACCCTGCTCTCTAGTTTTTCGGCACTTTTTGGAAATTCACTTTGGTGACTAAATGCAACCTTTTAAAGGTAATGTCGTAGCGTAGCAAGCATGTCTAGTTGCGGGTAAGTTTTAAGAGAAAGCTTTGCATCATGCTT
This sequence comes from Volvox reticuliferus, assembly GCA_019650235.1. Taxonomy (NCBI): domain Eukaryota; kingdom Viridiplantae; phylum Chlorophyta; class Chlorophyceae; order Chlamydomonadales; family Volvocaceae; genus Volvox; species Volvox reticuliferus. The sequence goes on along the minus strand of BNCP01000013.1, from coordinate 1,006,438 downwards.
CCTAGCTTTTAGGCGTGCTTCGAAAATTACCGCGCGTTATATTTGTAATTTTAATGCTCTTAGAAGGACCGTGAGAGCTTGAGTACTTCCCGGTACAAATTGGGCACGCAGTAAGCTGGCCGCTGCTCGCTGATCACCCTTAATAACAAAAACATTGAACAATTATAATGAGTAAAAATAGACGGGAGTCTGTTTGCAGCTGACAATCAGACCGAATCAGACTCTTTTTTCTGGACAAATTTGCACAACAGAATGTCCCTGTTGTAATACATATGAAGAATTATATGTAAACTGAACGTTTTTGTGCGAGTCTGGCGGTTGCTTATATATAATTACTAGGGAGGAACTCGCACCTACAACCGCAGCTCACTAGCATATAAATGAAGCGTAGGTAATAACAGAGTTGATGAGCGTATGTACATCAACAGCCATCGGCCTAACCGTAATTTGTATGTGCATGGCGGCCGGGCTGATGCTGGTACATGTTGGATCAAGCTGGCTAGCATTGTTTATAAATAAAGCACTGGTAAGTTGCACAACAGTAAAATCATCCAGCCTTTTTTTGACGGCACTTTTGTTGAATCAGCAACACTAGGCAAGGGGCTATTCTTTTGCTTGTGTGCGTGTGGACATGTACAACCAATTTGGGTATTGGGGTTTTACATCAGTGAGGCGGTATGGAGATACCCTCATTTGGGGCAGCAGGTTCGACTCCTGCCCGTCCTCTGACATGTGTACCTTTATTTATGGGGGCCACAATAACGTTAACACGTGCATGCAAGTGTTGAGGAGGGCAATGGTGAGGGACGGTGGGAGACGGCGAGAATGGGAGGGTGACGGCGATGGAGGGACGGCGACGACGGCGGAGGGAGGGCGACGGCGAGGGAGGGAGGGCGACGGCGAGGGAGGGAGGGCGACGGCAAGGGAGGGAGAGCGACGACGGTGGGAGGGCGACGGTGACGGCGGGAGGGTGCCGGCGCCGGAGGGAGGGCGACGACGACGGAGGGAGTGCGACGATGACGGAAGGAGGGCGACGACGACGAAGGGAGGGTGACGGCGACGGAGGGACGGTGACGACGGTGGAGGGAGGGCGACGGCGATGGAGGGAGGGCGACGACGACGGAGGGAGAGCGACGACGGTGGGAGGGCGACGGTGACGGCGGGAGGGTGACGGCACCAGAGGGAGGGCAACGACAGCAGAAGGAGGGCGACGACGATGAAGGGAGGGCGACGGCGAGGGAGGGACGGCGACGACGGCGGGGGGAGGGCGACGGCGGTGGAGGGAGAGCGACGATGACGGAGGGAGAGCGACGACGGTGGGAGGGCGACGGTGACGGCGGGAGGGTGCCGGCGCCGGAGGGAGGGCGACGACGACGGAGGGAGCACGACGATGACGGAAGGAGGGCGACGACAACGAAGGGACGGTGATGGCGACGGAGGGAGGGCAAGGACCAGGGCTTGAGGGAGACAGTGGCAGAGGGAAGGAGACGGTCAAAGGGGGAGGGAGACGGCGACGGAGGGAGGGCGACGACTATGGAGGGACGGTGATGATGACGGCGGGAGAGTGAGGACAGTGGGAGGGCGACGGCGCCGGAGGGAGGGTGACGGCGACGGAGGGAGGGTGAGGACCAGGGCGTGAGGGAGACAGCGACAGAGGGAAGGAGACGGCAAGGGAAAGAAGGCAACGGCAAGGGAGGGAGATGGCGATGGAGGGTGGGTGACGACGAGGAAGGGAGGGTGATGGCGACGTTGGGAGGGCAATGCCGAACAAGAGAGGGCAGCGGGGACGGACCGAGGATGATCGCTAGGGATCGACGGAGACAGCGACAAAGGGAGGGCGACGGGGAGGGATGGAGGGCAATGACAAGGGAGGGAAGGCGATAGCGATGGAGGGTGGGCGCCGGTGATGGAGGGCGACAGGAAGTGAGAGCGACTGTGACTGAGGAAGGGTAACGGCGAGGGAGGGTAGGCAACGGCAAGGGAGAAAGGGAGATGGCAACGGAGGGTGGGCGACGACGACGAAGGGAGGGTGATGGCGACGTTGGGAGGGCAATGGCGAACAAGAGAGGGCAACGGGGAAGGACCGAGGATGATGGCGAGGGATGGAGGGAGATAGCGACAAAGGGAGGGTGATGACGACAAAAGGAGGGCGCTGGTGATGGTGGTAGGGCGACGGTGACAGAGGGAGGGTTATGGCAAGGGAGGGAGGGCAACGGCTAGGAGGGGAGGGCGAGTAGGAGGGTGGGCGATGGCGAACTAGAGAGAGCAATGGGGAGGGAGGGAGGGCAACTACGAGGGAAGGCGATAGTGATGGAGGGTGGGTGATGGCGACAATCTGAACGCAGAGGTAAGAACCCGATGCTTATTCAGCAACACGCACGACTTCTCTAAGAGACGACGCAACTAACTGCAAGCAAGCTGCCACGCACCACGCACGCGATGAGGGGACACACGTGCGCAATTATGAGGGAGCTCGTAAGCCTTATAGATTCCATCTATCCACAACTAACAGCTAGGTGTTCAGCTAGTTGCACGGTGGGTGGGTGATGGAGGAAGGGTGATTGACAATGGAGGGTGGGCAATATGAACAGGATAGGGCGACGGGGAGGGAGGCATACGTATACACCTGTACACATCATGAAGCAGAGTGGTAACATGGATGGTTAATGGGGATAACAGAGCAGATTAACTGAAAGGAAGCTTGCACCAGGTACCGGACTAGGACCTCAATATCTATTGAGTGGGATGGGTCGAGAGCTAATAATAGGTACTATCGGGGATATTGAGTTACTAGGTTATATCTATCCTGATGTGGTCTACTGGACGGAGGCGCATTTCACCCAGTTGACTGCAATAGGGGTGAGCAGAACTAGTAATGCTGTAAATATTTAAAAATCCATACATGTACCCATATGCTGCGTGTCATTGGCATTAAATTGATTGGGGATTCGGGTGAACCTATGTAGTTTTAGCAATGTACAAGGCCCCCTTAAACTTAGGCCGTCTGACAACTCGCAGATACCCTTGAAATGTAAACCAAAATGTTATTATGTACTCGAATCACTTGTGATGGGCAAACCAGTTAGGTTGGGTTGCTGGGTTTGATCAGTATCATACAAGCTGTCAGCCCTGGATAGAACCGGACCTTATGCCCTTATGTCGCAGGGCTGAATGGGCCAATACCCGTATGTGGTAATCAAAATCGACCAAAGTCCCAACCAAAGAGCATACTCTCTACCTTACCCACCAGTGGGTTATTAGGTGCCCACAACTCCCAATCCCTGACCCTTATGTTACATTACCCCCCACTATGGCGACAGGTGATTGCTTTAGCTTGCGTTAGGCTCGCGTTAGGGATCCCTAACGCGAGCCTAACGCGAGCTCAACGCGAATTAACGTGAGTTTACGCAAAGCCTAACGCAAAGCAAATGCATTGCGTTATTTTTTGCGTATCTGAAACGCCATCCTAACGCACACTAACACAAATGGAAATAAATATTTATTTTGAGTGCGAAAATTTTTGCGTTTACTTTGCGTTAGCTTACGCAATCTTACGCGACCTTACGCAATCTCTAACGCGCCCAGGTGACTTTTAAGGTGCGCGTTAGGCCTAACGCACCGCAAGCGTTAGACACCCACACGCAAGCAAAAAAAATTGTTTACGTTGCAGGTACGTAACGCACTAAAAGTTCTCCTAACACAATAGACACAGGCTCATCGCATACTTGTGCTGCGTGTAGTACTTACATTCGATATATTGCTACCAGTTGGTATCGAACCGGCGACCTCCGAGTTTGATTCTGGCGTTTCGTCTCACTACCATTGTAATTGTTGTGTGCCACCAAGGCCTCTCGAGATGCTTGTGGCATGTATCAGCACATCTATATTCTACTAGAGTGTGTATGACTACAACACTGTGAATGATGCGTACACAGCATGCAGTTGTGGGCTTGGATATGCAAGCACATATTGACCATTCTAGTGGCACTCTGCTTACCATGACACCCACAAGTCGCTTACTGAGCTAACCAAGCGCCAAAAAGAACGTTTTCAAGCACAATTGCCTGCTATGCCAGGAAAATTAAAACCCACCTGGTCGATAGGACCACACATGTTTGTGCTCAACCACTAGGCTTTCCCTGCCTGCCTGCCTAGATAGGCCCACCCCCAACCGCCAAACCGAGTTTTTCCTTGTCTGGCTGTCTTAGACCAGAAATTCAGGCTAGGATAAGTACAACTGCAAAAGGAAAGTTTATTACTAACAAGCATTTAAGCCCTACATACATACGTAGATACCTTAAAAGTTGTGCCCGTTCCACATTATTTGTAGCCCTATTATACCATAACCCACCCACATATTATACCATAACCCACATAGTATACCATTTTATACCATAACCCACCCACATTAGCTACATTATGAATGCTGCGGCCTATGCGTGGTTTGTTCAGGCAAGGCCTAATTGGCCATTTTAGGAAGCCGATCCTTCTAGATCAATCAGTCTGCATGGATATCACAAAATAACCAAGTTTATCATCACAAAAAATAATCCCAACCTTGATGCACTGCGTTAACTTTGCGTATAGTGCGTTACAGTGCGTATGGTAACGCACTGGACGCAAGCTATACGCACGGCCATTGCGTTAACTTAACGTGTGCTTTAATTTTGCGTTAGGAATGCGTACAGCTTGCGTTAGAACATACGCAAGCCCACAATTTTCGAGCATTACAAAACGTAATAAAAATTGCAGGGAAGTTTATATTCATTATGAATATTGTTTTCATTTAAACGAACTTAAGAAGGACGCACTAAAACGGACGTTTGGTCAAGTTTTCTATCTGTTTGCGTTAGGCTTGCGTTAGGCCAACGCAAACCCTAACGCACACAACGCAGCCTTACGCACACATACGCGAATGAACGCAGCCTAACTCGAGCCTAACGCACGAACCTGTTCTCATAGTGCCCCATCCCCGTGAGAACCTGTGACTGTAGCTGAACCCATGTTCTGTTACATGTAAATTCCATACATTGACCATGCACACATACACCAAATACGCATTTGCGTACTTGACACAGTACGCAAATGTATGAGTGTCCAGAGGTCGACAGACATGGTAGGCATGTCTGTCGACCTCTGGACACTCATACAGAAGGCATGTAAAATCCATTTCAAAATGCTTGCCCTCCATTTCTTCATTCCCCTAACCAGGCACGCACTTAACCTGACCTAGACATGTCTGCTGCTGTAATAGTGCCAAAAAGGCCTCTTGAGATGTTGACAGGGTGCTTCTTGCACCTTAAATTATGATAGTGAGTGTAGCAAGCTACATTTACCTTAGAGAAATAGGCCTAGATAAAGCGGTAGGCAATCATGCAATAAGCATGATGCCTAACCGACAAACTAACTACGAGAAAAGCTCGCAATTGGCAAGTAGATTGCCGTACATCTTGGCTAGGTGAGCCAATATTAAAATCACCCTGGTGAAGAGCTTCGGCCTGACAACTTAGTAAAACAATACTAATTGTTCGGAGTTCAAGACTCCGCTGTCACCTTTCCTCACTAGATGTACAACTTCGCGACACTGACATACTTACGAACCATATCTAAACCTTCTAAGGCTTCGCTTCCGCATAAATCTAGTAGCATAATTAAGACGACTGCTACAATTGGTAGCGAGGGTCTGAGCAACGATCCTCCACAGGTGAGCTAAACTTTGCACAATGCCACGCGACAAGCACACCGCAACAACAAATCCTCCGCAGCAAAAAGCGCGGAAGGAGCTCTTACGTTTTAAACGTAAAAATGTCAATGAAATTTTGCGACTAAAGCGTTTAGCCGCCGTCGCCGCCATTCGACGACCAAGTCGTTCGAACATTGACCCTCCGGAAACGGTGCCTTTGGCACCAGTAATTCCCACAAGTAATAATAATAATAATAATAATAATAATATTCCTATTATCCGCGGTCCGCAGGAACCAATGGCGGATGAAGGCGATGTCGCGTTGCCTTCCAATGGCCTGCCGCAGCGCACACCAGAGCAAACGTGCGCGGCCCAGCACGTCGCTGACACAATGCGCAACGCAACACATAATCGCGTTGTAGCATTGGAAGGCGAGTTCACGCGCCTTAAGGAGTCGTTCGACGACCAGATGGGTGCCATCCGTGCGGATTCCGATCGCACACGAGCCCTGCTGGAACAGATCTTCGAACGCCTTTCAGAACGTTCCCAAACGTCCGAAGCAGCTGACTCCCGCAAGAAAGCAATCCTGGACATTATTGCCATGATTGCTGGGTCGAGCGTCGCCACCCTGTTGCCTAAGGATGCCCTCCAGCAAACAACGCTGCAGGCCATCCTAGAGAAGCACCTAGTTCCGGTGCCAACACTCGAGGAGGTTCAGTCCCTCTGGGTGGAGGCAACCGCACACCTAGCTGGGGGTAGCGGTTCCCAGACAACGGCCCCAAAGTCCAGCCGGCCAAGTGAGGTAAGCCCTAATAGACGGGTTCCGGATCCCCCCAAATTTTCTGGGAAGAAGGATAGCACCATCACTTGCACCCGGTCATGGTTCAATGTGCTCATGCAATATTTTGACCTGATGAATATGGACCCGTTTGAGCACATAGTGTACTTCTTAACGGGCAAAGCACAGGTCTGGGCGGCAGATGTCCTCGAGATGCACAAGTCGGGCACGAAACCCCTCACACGCGAAACCTTAAGGGCGGCGTTTCTCTTGCAATATGGGGACACGCAACGCAACACTGCCATGGCAGCACGGGATCGCTTGCACTCTCATGAATACGACATGAAAACTGCCGAAACCGTTGCTGAGTATACCCAGCGCTTCCATGATGTCCTACGAGAAGCTAAGGACATGGACAAAACAGACCAGATTAGCTGGTACATCAAAGGCTTAGTTCCAGCACTTCGGGGTCGGTGTGCAACCGACGATGAGGGCAAGGACTGGCAGGATTTAGATAAATGCATTCTTTATGCAGTGGGCCAAGAGGTCCGGTGGAAGGCAGGAAAAGATAAGACTGCCACCGTTGAGCTGAAAGCTGCTACGGTAACCACCCCTAAATCCAGACATCCCTACCAAAAACGCCCCTTTTCCCGATCACAACAGGGCTGGCAGTCCGCGAGCAAAAAACCCCGGACCGACCAAGCTTCTGACAAGCCTTCTAGCAACCGGTGCCGCTATTGCCACGGCTTCAAGAAGCCAGGCCAGTCTTGGCCGGACCACGCGGTGGACTGCTCCAAGGCGATCAAGGCTGAGGCGGAAAAGAAGTTGGCGCTCGCTGCCCGGCTCGAATCTAAGATGCAGGAGTAGGACCCTGGCAAGCGTGTGGAGGAGTGTGAACCAGTTAAACTGGTTGCACCAGATGGAGAGTTTGTGTTGCCCATGACCGACAGCCCTCGGACTGATCGGATGTTCCGGCCTGACGAATTCCGTCAGGTTGAGGCTCAACTCGGCCGTCAATTTACCTTTGACGCCGCATGTAACGATTCGGGCAATAATAGTCTCTGTCCACGTTTTGCCTCCCCATCAAACCCATTCGTGAATCATAATCTTGCGGGTGAGTTTGCCTGGATTCATCCTCCTTACAATCAAATTGCTCAGTGGCAAAAACACTACATCTCCTGCAAACACAAAGATCCAGAAAATACCTCTGCAGTCTTTGTAGTCCCAAAATGGAGCTCAGTGGAGCACAGTATGCGAGCAGCAGGCTTTCGCCTGATTAAAACATACACACCAGGAAAAAGATTATTCCTGCAGAAAAGTAGCACAGGAGTACGGGAGCTGATGCCAGGTGTTTCATGGCCTATCCAGCTATGGTATGACCGACCGTCCACTACCGTGCACTTAAACTCCATAGTTGGTTCTACACCGACGGCCTGCAAAGCTTGCAAAGCAAAGCCTTGGCCGATTCTGGTGCCGACTGTAAAGGTACCGCAGATGGGTTTATATCCCTAACAGCCGTTAAGAAAATGGCCCTCGCTCTCAAACCATCACTCACCAGCTCAGTTAAAGTGGCTAATGGCAACACAGAACTGATTCAGGGCTCAGTTGTTGCCAACCTTCAAATTGACAAGTTCCATGACACAGTCAAACTCCTTGTTCTCAAACAAGATGTCCCAGGTGTTGACATTATCCTGGCTAATGACTGGTTAGGAAAACGAAAAGCCACAATGTGCTGGACAACCAATACCCTGACAGTGTATAAGAAGCCAAATGCGGCGTACACGTTTACGCCATCCCTTTGGGCTTCCCCGGGTATCGACGATAATCTTGATGCGATTACCCTCATGAACTATGTCACTGCAACACTGTATGCAGCGACCACTGTCGAAACGGTATCTGCTAAAGCAGCAGGCAAACGAATTGCTAAAGGAGCACGAAGTTATCTCCTGCTCGTACAAGCAGAGGAACAAATTACTGCTCCTCAACCCAATTCCGGTGGGAAAAATCTCCTGACTGATTCGAAATTATCTGAATTACTGGAGGAATACAAGGATGTATTCGAAGACCTTCAAGGCCTTCCCCCCGACCGGAATATTGGTCACACTATTCCATTAGTGGATGGTGCCGTACCACCAGCTAAACGAGCCTATAGGCTCACCCAACTGGAGCAACAAGAGGTTAAAAAGCAAGTTACTGAATTGCTTAGTAAGGGGTACATTGAACCCTCAACCTCACCCTATGGGGCTCCAGTCCTCTTTGTCGAAAAGGCAAATGGGCAAGGACTACGCATGGTGTTAGACTACCGTGCACTTAATAAACTGACCATAAAACGGCGGTATCCCATGCCCAATATCACAGACCTTTTCGACCAACTCCAAGGAGCAACCATTTTCAGCTCCCTGCATTTACAACAGGGGTATCATCAAATCTTAATCTCTCCCGAGGATGTGGAGAAAACGGCCTTCATAGCCCCAGGCATGGGCCAGTTCCAGTTCAAAGTCCTTTGCTTTGGACTCACCAATGCCCCTGCAACGTTCCAAGCAGTGATGAATCGTGTCTTCACTGACTACATTGGCAAATTTGTGCTAGTGTACTTGGACGATATCCTGGTCTTTAGTAAGACCCCGGCTGAGCATGAACAGCACCTCCGTTTGGTACTGTCCTTGCTCCGAAAGCACCAATTCAAGGCAAAATTGTCGAAGTGTCAGTTCAACCGGTTCGAACTGCATTTCCTGGGCCACAAAGTAAGCCAAGAAGGCTTGAAAGTAGACGACCGCAAAGTAACAGTCATTAAAGACTGGCCTGTCCCCACGGATATTAAGAAACTGCGGGCGTTCCTTGGCTTAGCCAACTATTTCCGGAGGTTTATTCAGGGTTATTCCTCCCTTGTGGCCCCCCTCACGACCCTTACCAGCGAGAAAGTGCCCTTCCGCTGGACCGAAGCCTGCGAGGCAGCCTTCCAGGGTGTGAAGCATGCCTTAACCAATGCACCAGTTCTTAAACTCCCTGAGCTTGATAAACCTTTCACGGTTTGGTCTGACGCCTCTATTCATGGCACGGGAGCCGTCCTCTTGCAGGACGACCACCCTGTAGCTTATACCAGCTCTAAGTTCAATAGGGCAGAATATAACTACACAACAACAGACCAAGAGTGCCTAGGCACTGTTTTAGCCCTGGAAGAGTGGCGTTGCTACCTTGAAGGAGCCAGTGATGTAACGTTGATCACTGATCACCAACCACTGGTATACCTACAGGATCAACAAAGCGCGGATAAGCTGTCCCGCCGCCAAGCTCGTTGGATGGAACGATTATCACGTTTCACATTTAAATGGGAGTATCGCCCTGGTCGGGTGAATGTAGCTGACCCCATCAGTCGGGTCCACGATGTGGTGCTCAACTTGCTTTCTGCCGCGCTGATTGACAGCGACTTAGGACATCGAATCATCCGCGGGTATGACGGTGATCCCAATCTCACGAAAACTAAGGTAGCAAAACTGCGGCTCAAAAAGAAGGGTAACTTCTGGTACCATGGGTCCCAGATCTACATCCCTAATCAAGCTGACTTACGACAGGTTATCATGAAAGAGTATCATGATACCCCATGTGCCGGCCACCGTGGCATTGACCGCACCAAACAAGCGATCACACAAACTTATTGGTGGCCTGGACTAGACACTGACGTGAAGGCCTACGTCAAGTCTTGTCCTCAATGTCAGCATAACAAACCAAACAACACCAAACCGGGTGGTTTGCTGCAGCCGCTCCCCATACCTTCTTCCGTGTGGGAGAGCATATCAATGGACTTGATAACCCAGCTACCAACAACTCGCAATGGGCATGATGCGATCGTCGTGTTTGTGGACCGACTGAGCAAAATGACGCACTTTGCTCCCACACTCACGACCGCAGGAGCGGAAGAGTTGGCTCGCCTTTTTGTAGCCACTGTATTCCGGCAGCACGGCCTTCCAAAGAATATTATCTCTGACCGGGACCCACGCTTTACAAGCAACTTCTGGAAGGAAATCTTTCGCCTATTGGGCACCAACCTCCATATGAGCACAGCCTTCCATTCCCAAACCGATGGACAAACCGAGCGGATGAATCGCTTACTGGAAGAGACACTGCGGCACTATATCTCCCCTAATCAGGATGATTGGGATGATCACTTACCGTTGATTGAGTTTGCAATCAATAACTCAAAACAACGCTCGACGGGTATGACACCATTTTCTCTTAATGGTGTCCACCAACCGCGAGTGCCGGTTGACCTACATGTACCCTCTAAAGTGCCGGCTGCTGATGAGTACTCCACCATCATGCGCAAGCGATTACAACTCGCTAAAACTTGTCTCCAGGCTGCGCAATCTAGACAAAAACAGGATGCTGACTCGTCTCGGCGCCCAGTGCGTTATGAGGTTGGACAAAAAGTGCTGTTAAGTACCAAGAATATAAATCTCAAAAAACCTGGAACGAAGAAGCTGATGCCAAAATTCATTGGCCCATATACAGTTGTCGCTAACATTGGTGAAACAGCAGTAAAACTCGAATTACCGGCTGAATCTCGCCTACACCCGGTCTTTCATGTGTCTCTCCTGAAACCATTCAAGGAGGGTGCACAGCGACAACCACCTTCACCACTTGTTATTGAGGGTGAACCATTCTACATGGTTGAAGCCATTGTAGATCATCGTGACGTCTCAATCCGTGGGGGCAGAGGTAAAACTCGTCGTGAGTACCTTATCAAGTGGGAAGGATATGATTCCACTCACAATACATACGAAACCGAGGCGGCACTAAAAGACTCCGATCCTCTGGTGGAAGCCATTGAGGAATATGAGCGAAAACTCAAAGCCAAAGCACGGCCGAAACCCACTGACAAAGCAACCTCATCCAAGAAGAGACGGTAACGCTCCCGGGACGGTTCGCTTCAGAGGGGGGGGAATGTAGCAAGCTACATTTACCTTAGAGAAATAGGCCTAGATAAAGCAGTAGGCAATCATGCAATAAGCATGATGCCTAACCGACAAACTAACTACGAGAAAAGCTCGCGATTGGCAAGTAGATTGCCGTACATCTTGGCTAGGTGAGCCAATATTAAAATCACCCTGGTGAAGAGCTTCGGCCTGACAACTTAGTATAACAATACTAATTGTTCGGAGTTCAAGACTCCGCTGTCACCTTTCCTCACTAGATGTACAACTTCGCGACACTGACATACTTACGAACCATATCTAAACCTTCTAAGGCTTCGCTTCCGCATAAATCTAGTAGCATAATTAAGACGACTGCTACAGTGAGTGCCATACGAGTACGATTACTACAGCTGCCTTCTCACTGAGCAGTCTTGCTAGGTGCCATCTTAAATGACCTATGAACAGTAAACAATATTTCTCCTACTGACCTCCTGCTGTGTGAATGCTCGAAAGGCAGTAATATTATATTCATGCTGACTTAAACAAAGCTGCAAATTTAGCACACATCCAATAATTAAGGGCAACCTGCCAACCTTCCGTCTCCCCTCTCCCACCCTCACTGTCGGTCCCCCTTCATCACCGTCGCCCTCCCTCGCTATTGCCCTCCCTCCCTCACAGTCTTCCTCCGTTGCCGTCAGCCTTCCTCCATTCCGGTCGCCCACCCTCTGCTGCCATTGCCCTTCATCTTTCTCTGTCACACACCCTCCATCGCCGTCTCCCTCCCACCCTCACCATTGCCCTCCCTCCCTCGTTGTCAGCCTCCCTCCATCAATGTCTCCCGCCCTCCCTCGCCAATGCCATCCCTTCCTCGCCGTCTCCTTCCCTCTGTCGCCGTCTCCATCAATCCCTGGCTGTCTCCCTCCATCTCCATTGCCCTCCGTCGCTGCCACCCTCCGTCTCGGTCGCCCTTCCTCGCAAACGCCCTCCCTTCATTGCCGTCTCCCTCCCTATATCGCCGTCACCCTCCCTCTGTCACCGTCGCCGTCCCTCCGTCGTCGTCGCCCTCCCGCCATTGTCGTCGCCCTCCCTCCGTCATCGTCGCCCTCCCGCCATTGTCGTCGCCCTCCCTCCGTCGCTGTCACCCTCCCTCCGCCGCCATCACCCTCCCTCCGTCGCAGTCACCCTCCCTCTGTCATCGTCGCCCTCGCTCTGTTGTCGTCACCCTCCCGCCATTGTCGTCGCCCTCCCGCCATTGTCGTCGCCCTCCCTCCGTCGTCGTCGCCCTCCCGCCATTGTCGTCGCCCACCCTCCATTGCCGTCACCCTCCCTCCGTCGCCGTCACCCTCCGTCCGTCGCCGTCGCCCTCCCTCTGTCGTCGTCGCCCTCCCTCCTTCGCCGTCACCCTCCCACCCTCGCCGTCACCCTCCCTCTGTCGTCGTCACCCTCCCTCCTTCGCCGTCACCCTCCCGCCCTCGAAGTCACCCTCCCTCTGTCGTCGTCGCCTCTCTCTGTTGTCGTCGCCCTCCCTCACTCGTCGTCGCCCTCCCTCCTTCGCTGTCACCCTCCCTCCCTCGCCGTCGCCCTCCCTCCGTTGTTGTGGCCCTCCCTCTGTCGTCGTCGCCCTCCTGCCATTGTCGTCGCCTTCCCTCCGTCGTCGTCACCCTCCCGCCATTGTCGTCGCCCTCCCTCCGTCGTCGTCGTCCTCCCGCTATTGTCGTCGCCCTCCCTCCGTCGCTGTCACCCTCCCTCCGCCGCCGTCACCCTCCCTCCGTCGCAGTCACCCTCCCTCTGTCATCGTCGCCCTCGCTCTGTTGTCGTCACCCTCCCTGCATCATCGTCGCCCTCCCGCCATTGTCGTCGCCCTCCCTCCGTCGTCGTCGCCCTCCCGCCATTGTCGTCGCCCACCCTCCATTGCCGTCACCCTCCCTCCGTCGCCGTCACCCTCCGTCCGTCGCCGTCGCCCTCCCTCTGTCGTCGTCGCCCTCCCTCCTTCGCCGTCACCCTCCCGCCCTCGAAGTCACCCTCCCTCTGTCGTCGTCGCCTCTCTCTGTTGTCGTCGCCCTCCCTCACTCGTCATCGCCCTCCCTCCTTCGCTGTCACCCTCCCTCCCTCGCCGTCGCCCTCCCTCCGTTGTTGTGGCCCTCCCTCTGTCGTCGTCGCCCTCCTGCCATTGTCGTCGCCTTCCCTCCGTCGTCGTCACCCTCCCGCCATTGTCGTCGCCCTCCCTCCGTCGTCGTCGTCCTCCCGCTATTGTCGTCGCCCTCCCTCCGTCGCTGTCACCCTCCCTCCGCCGCCGTCACCCTCCCTCCGTCGCAGTCACCCTCCCTCCGTCGCCGTCACCCTCCCTCCGTGGCCGTCACCCTCCCTCCGTCGCCGTCACCCTCCCTCCGTCGTCGTTGCCCTCCAGCGCCGTCGCCCTCCCTGCATCATCGTCGCCCTCCCTCCCTCGTGATCGCCCTTACTGTTACTTTCTCCCTCGCTGTCACCGTCCCTCTCTCGCTGTCTCCCTCCCACCCTCGCCGTCTCCCACCGTCCCTCGCCATTGCCCTCCTCCTCAACACTTGCATGCATGTGTTAACGTTATTGTGGCCCCCTCAAATAAAGGTACACATGTCAGAGGACGGGCAGGAGTCGAACCTGCTGCCCCAAGAGGGGTATTTCCACACTGCCTCACTGGTGTAAAACCCCAAGACGTAAATTGCCTGTACATGTCGATCCACACACAAACACACGTGTAGCCCCTTGCCTAGTATTGCCATGGCTACAAAAGTGCTATCAGAAAAAGGCGGGATGCTGTTACTGTTGTGCAACTTACCGTCGCATTACTTATAGCAGTCCTAGCGACCCTGATCCAGCATATACCAGCATCAGCCCGGCCATGCATATACAGATTAAGTTTAGGCTGATGGCCGCTGACGTAGACATGCTCGCTCCATCCACCCGGTATCAACCGCCGCTTCGGTTGCCGGCGGGCAAGTGAGTGTCAAAAGTAGCTGCTAGCTGCAATTTCTGATAGATACGCTTCATTTATATCTATTTGCAGCTGCTGCTAGTGCGTGAGCCGCGGTTGTAGGTGCATGTTTCTTCCTTGGCCAAGATAGTATTTAAATAAACGCAACCGCGAGAGTCACACAAAAACTTTCAGTATTAATATTATACTCTAAGTATATGAAATCTGGGACCGCTCTGCATGTTGTGCAAGTGTGTCCAGAAAATACGATTCGGTTCTGATAGTTAGCTCGCTCTGCATAGACTCCAGTCTATTTCTAGATATTACGATGGCTCACTTTTTGTATTAAGCGCGTTCTGTTTCACCTCATCATAGTTTCGCCGTCGTCAGTTGTTTTTGGTTTAAAATGTGGATTGACAGCCAGCAGCGGCAAGCCTGCATGCCATCCTAGACTATGCGGCAAATGCTCCTGCCCACTCTGTAAAGGTGCAAAACATATAGTGTAAAAGCCATTGGCAACAAGCAGCAGAATCCAGCCGATCGAGCCAACAAACGGACCAGGCAACAGGTCAGCAGTTCAAAGAAGAAAGCTTTCCATCAGAAAATCACCCGCAAGTATATATGCTCGCTACACTAAGGCATTATATTTCATCAGTAGTATCTATTCGGCAGCATGCATTTTCGATAAGTGCTAAAAAACTAGAGAGCAGCGGCTTTAAACCAAGTGACATACACCAAGCGGCTAGCTGACTGCCCGATTTGCACCGGGAAGTGCTCAAGCTCCCACGGTCATTTAATAGAACACTCCTAAAGATTATTCTTTACGCGTGGTAATTTTCAAAGCACGCCGAGAACCTAGGGAGCCTAATCCAAACCATCAGAGAGCATCGCAGCTAGCTAGCAGAAAGCTTTATTTCCATCCGAAAATAACCGGCAAGTACATATGCTCGCTAAAAGCTGAGGCCTTACATTTTATAAGTTATGTTTAGTCGCCAGCATGCATTTTCGAAAAGCGCTAAAGTGCTAGAGAGCAGCGGCTAGAAACGAACCAACTGACACAGAACGAGCAGCGGCTAGCTGACTGCCCGATTTGCACGGGAAAGTGCTCAAGCTCCCACGGTCATTGAAAAGATCATTCATAAATAGGTAGATTTACGGGAGGTAGTTTTCGAAGCTCGCTTAAGGGCATGGGAGCGAGCAGAGGCCTCTAGGGGAGAACTTTATTTCCATCCGAAAATTACCGGCAAGTATAACTGCTTGCTGGGGAAGAGCTTATAGAAGTTTAAGTAGTATTATTTTGCCGGTCCCACACTTTATGTCGTGCTGACGAGCTGGGCTGCACCGTCGAAATGCATGTTTTACGAGCATTGCTTTCGTTAGGGACATGAATGCGGGATTTTTTGTGTGTGCTCTCAGGACAGATATCATTAACTAAATAAAAATTTAATTTTCCCCAAGGCTAGTTGTGAGTGCGCGGTTTCTAGTCCGTGTTAGCCTGCTACCCTTTCTTAGAAAGCATCGCTTTGATTTTACCCGGAAACAAGAGATTTTTAACTGGCATAACCTATTTTGTTTAAAACTCTAATCAATCACCGATTTAGTTTGCAGTTGCACCACCCGCTTGCTAAGTTTACTTTCGTCTTATCGCACTTGCTTGCCATATTTGCCTGATCGGCAATCAATTCTGCTTTGATCGCCATGCTCGCATGATAAATTAATAGCCAATAGTTTGATGTTTTAAAATAAATAATAAGTACTTCAGTTTGTGTTGGAATGCTCGCTGCTGGGCCATCGGGCAATGCCGAGCATGCTCGCCGGTTGCCCGGTCCAGTCGCTGCCTCGCAAGGAGGGTATCAACGGACCTCAAATGCGGCCAAGCACCTGGTGTAGATATCATTTCACTTGCATTTAAATATCTAAAATGGGGGCCATATCGGTATCTAAATAGCGTTTTTCCATATCTAGATGCGGTTAGGGGGGCCGGTCTGGATATCCAGATGCGGCTAGGACGGTATCTAGATGTAAAGGAAAGGGGGGAGTTCTTAGGGTATCTAGATATGACTGGAACAGTATCTAGATGCGGCTACAAGCTAGATGCCGGCCATGTACCACCCCCCATGCGGCGAGCTTGTGAGACCCTCCGGAGGGCAAGAAAGCTGCGCTTCTTGTCCTCAGCAGTTTCAAGCAACATAACACTAAAGTGACCCCGGCAGCAATACCTGTAGTAGTCGTACACACTCTAGCACAATATAGATGTGCAGATACACGCCATCAGCATCTCGAGAGGCCTTTGCGGCTCTCAACTACTACAATACCACATGCAGCAGCTGGCCTGGTGAAACCAGATGACCGAACCCCACTGCCAAACAAAACCTATCAAGACTCGACTGACCTGCTCCGTGAGCCAGGGTAAGCCACCCTGCTGATTGGCTAGGTACTCCCGCTTGACCCCACCACAATCCCCTACTTTATTTGAATCAGTAGCCGGTCGTGACACTTAGGCTCATAACCACCAAGGCCGTTCTGGGCCTGGTGGATAGCAAAACGTGAGAACGTGCCCTACCGGGTGGTGACGGCGGGTACAAAAGGCTAACCTAAGGTCACAACACGGCGAATCACCAGAAATGTTGTGACCTGAGACTAATCTCTATGCGGCATGGACGAGCACGAGGCACTTAGTTACATACTTGCTTCATCCAAGAACCAGGCTACTTCACGTATGTAAAGATGTAAGACCCCCAAAACTACTGCAGCACGTAGTTGTGACCGCGCGCATGCGATCCGTGAAGTCAATGGGGCCTCGAAAAGACAAATAAAACCAGCCAGTAAACTTCTGAAAGATGGTGATCTGCTTCAGAACGCTGACAACCCCCAGCCATGTGTCACGACATCATGAGGTCGTTGATCCGTGGCATTACTAGGAAGTTATTGTAAGCGCCTCTGAAACCGCCTCTCTTACGGCACCTTGGCATCCTGCCGCGGATTCGTTTCTAAATGGGGAACGCTTTTCGCCATAAAGCAGTGTGCGCTTGTGCACAGAACGACGGAAAATGAAAACCTGAACAACGTTATAGGTGGCTAGTGAAGAAATGCATACATGTGATTCGCACACCAGATGTCGTTTTGTGATATCCAGTAAGACGCAGTAGGTATGTGCATGAAACCTTGTGTTGCAGGGTTTGTGTGGCAGGGTGGGGCACTGTGGGGCTTCCAGGATAGGATTTTTGCACTTCCAAGTTTCTATGTTTGAGATGGTTTGAGCTTTCAATGATGATTAATTGATTCAGATGTCAATCAGCCCATATGAAGGGACATATCCCTGTTTCTGGCTACAAAGAGAGACGCCCATTAGTGAGCGCCGGCGTGCGCCAGCTCTCTTCCTAGGCACACCTTGCTCATAGCACGTAGGGAGCCCTACCGGATGCCTGAGACCTCTTTATGGCTTATGGCCCGATGTACAACCTATGAGTTAACTGTTCATACTTCATTTTCGCCACTTGCGATGGCGGCAATTCTCAGTTATTCATGTCTATTTGAAACCTAAGCCCAAGGGAGTGCGCCAGGAGATTGAGGAAGGTTGAGAAGGTTTTATTACTATTTTATGGGGAAGTTGACCATTCCACACTGTTAGTGGGTTAGGTGTTTGGACTGCAGAGTTAAAATTCAGGCCTCTATCCTTTTCTGTCTGGGCACCTGTCCTGGGAAAGCTACCATCCCCGGTGTTTTGTTCAGAGAAAATTTAGCCGCAGCTGGCTAACGCATGCCACTTCCATTGCTATTGGCCACTTGTATCGCGTGATCCTGGACTCTAGCTTTCTCCACTGAAATGGTGGTGTCACTCCACATTCAAGCAAATGACGTGGCCAAAGAAACAAAGACACAAGGGTCCTGTTACACAAAGCGCCAAGTGACACCTGCAATACCTAAGCATCCTCTGCTTGTCAGCAAGATTCAAGCAAATTGGAAATCCCAGACGCCAGCCATAGCATGTCTGCGATATCCTCAGCCCTGCCATACGCGTACAATGCTCCCACGACAGGAGCGGGTAAGTTTGGGTAGCTCACATGGTATATTTCCTTGCCATTAATGTTGTACCACATAAGGTAGCATGCTGACCGGAGGACAGAGGCAAAAACATCCCGGTATTTTATGACTACTGCTTGCTCAGGAAGTGCTGCCAGCTACCGTTAGAGGGCCACGAACCCCTCGAAGTAAGCAGTGGCTGACTTATGTCGAAGAGGCTGACCGAGCGGGGCACCGAATCGCCAGACGCAGCAGCTGCAGCGCTGCCACCCGACCCGCAAAGCTCCGTCATGCCAAAATCATCACCTAAGCTGCTGCTATCCGCCCAGCTGCCCCCATCGGTGCCACCAGTGAGTGGGCGACTTCCGCCCCCACCCCTGCAGCCCCCAGCTGCTGCTGCTAGTTCGTCGTTGATGCTGTCGCCATAGCAAAAGGACGGTTGCTCCTGCAGCAAGCTAAGGTATAACCGAGGTGGCAGCCCAGCTGCCGTCACTGCGGCTGCGTCCGCTGGTGCGATAGTGCTGCTATAAAATTCCACCTGATCAACCAAGGCTAGCTCAGCGTCGATAGATGTAGAGGAACAACGTGGTAATCGTGTGTGTGTGGTTTTCTCGCTTGCTGCAGCCACCGCCGTGCCATCTGAGTTTTCGCAAGGCTGGAGGCGTGCCGCCGGTGGACAATGCCGCACCAGAACCGCCGTAGCCAAGGCTGCGACCTGTCGCATATTGGGCCGTGCGTGGTCCTCCACGAGGGTGGCGCGCAGCAGGCCCAGCACGTCATCACACAAACTCGGACCTGCCGTGCGCGGGATACCACAAGTAATCCATGGCACGACCCATGATTTGTCAAAGCATATGTGGCACTCAAACGCCACGCTTGTGGAATTGCGCTTAAGCTGCGCAATTTTTTGTGTGCATACCTCGAAGCTTATCTGAAGGACATTACATACATATCAAGCACCCTAAATATTCGCGGCCCTCCATTCTACGTGGCGATTATGCCCAGGACAAACTGCAGCTGGCAATAGTATATTTTAAGTATATTTTACTAGGCATCTCCGAAGAGCCTTATTCTCATACTTCAACAAACGGCACAAGCAATGAATGCGACCACCACCAACGCTTTAGGCAAGAAATATAAGATTCCGCAATCCTTGTGCACGGGAGCAGTCAGACCGAATGACCCGTTTGGTGTGCCTGGTTTTGTAAACCGTGCACATCGTATATTCGGCTCCACCATCCCACTCCGCCTACTTTCAACTTACCGCCTACGCCAGAAAGTGGTCGCGACTCATACAGGCTTCGTAGTTCCGCGGCCATAGCAGCCATATCGCTGTCCCTTTCATCGCTTTGCCTGAGGCAAGAAGCACAATCACTTGCGTCGACCGACGAGCTGCTGGTTCCGCCGCCACCACCTTGGTAGTGCACCAACACGAACGACGGTGCCTCATCGCACATAATACGCAGGCGGTCTGCCTCCTCTGTCGTCAGCCAATCAGGGCCCGCTGGGTCAGCACACTGAGTCGCGACAGAATGACGGAGGCGACGGTGAGGAGGCAGCACGGAAAGAAGTAGTGGCTCCGTCGCCTCCCCTTCGCCACGTTCGCTGGCACCACTGACGGTGCAATCGTGGCCAGGGATATCTGTGCTGCGGATGGATGATGGATCTCCATCAGGGAAGCATCTGGCACCGTTGCTGAATCCCACGCCGGCGGCAGCGACTGCGGTGGTGGCTGCTGCAGTGGTGGTGACGGCGAGAGTCCATTCGCTATCCGCTACGCTGCGTGCTGTCCCCGTGGAAGGAGGGGGTGCAGGTGGCCAGCAACCCCCCACAAAGGCCGCGGTGCTTGAGCTTGCGATACTACGTGCGGTATCGTAACCGTATGGAATCTGGCTATGCGCCGTGCTCCGGGCAGTGGTCGGAGCCGTGTTGCCCACAGATACGTCGATGGCTAACGAGCAGGCGTCCTCGGTGATGCACCCCTCAGCAATCAGCTGCAGACTGCGACCCGTAACCATGGTTGACCCACCCCCTACACCCAGAAGGAAGTGCGGCGGTAATCCTTGGTATGGCAATACCATAGAGCCTACTGTGGCCGGCGGTGGCGGAGGATTCTCTTGGGGTGAGCCGGCAACGCCCGAACCCCGGGTCTGCACCAGCGGCAGCCTCGGAACGCGAGGCGGCGGTGTGGACGCTGCCATCGGGACAGCAGCGCCCTCTCGACCAGCCTCCGGAATAGTGACAGATTGCCACGCCCCTTCTCCGGAATTACAGTCAAAGAAAGCAAATTCTGCATGCTGGACACTCCATTGCACGGCATCTGACTGTGGCAGCATGGGAGCCCCTGCTGCCGATGTCTCCGGCAATGAACCGTCGCAATGTTGGGGCCATGGCTGCTGCGGAGGCGGCAACTGCGTACAAGCTTGCTTGCCCTGTGCGTCGCTTCCGCTACGGGCTCCACGGCGAATGCCGTAACGGTGGGCTTGCTGCTGTCTCAGCCTAGCAGCGGCGGCACCAGCCGCAACTGCGCGCATACAGTCACTGTTTCCACGGAACAGCAGCTCGCCCGTGATCATTTCGTACAGGATGCATCCCATGGCCCAAACGTCGGCCTTTCGTGCATCGACACAATGGCCATGGACCATCTCAGGTGGCTGATATGGCACTGTGCCCCTGCCGGGAGTGACAGCGGTTACAATGAGTTTTGGCTGGCAGCCAAACCAGCCACTAGGAAATAAGCCGTACGGCGCGTACGGAAACTTGCATCAGGTATGTTCAATTGAAAGCCCTGTAACATGGAGATTAAAAGGACAATTGCTCGCCAATAGCTGGATGAAGTATGCGTTCGTTCTTCAAGCGAGCCCATACAAAATAACTGCAGAAGGCCAAGTTTCGGTGAGAACAAGACCACGCAACTGCATCCTCGATAACCCCGATATCCCAATGGCGAACGACCCGAGTTCGGATGGAGCTCACCTGGCTTGGTCCTGCAGAAGCGGCGTTTCGTTGAAGAGCATGCTCTCTGAAAAATCAGCCAGCCGCAGCTTTCCACCGGATAGCAACACATTGCCTATTCCAGGATAGGGACAGCACCCAGACAGCACCCAGAAACCAGAGGATTCGCAATTAAGTGCATTTCGTCACTTCTTCGGAAGACATACTGGTCAAATATCCAATTTAGGTAGCCTGGGGTAACGCAGTATGCAACCTGGAGTCGCTTTGGCACATGCGGGTGGGACAGCCACACATGTACGCGGCTAATCAAAGCAACCTGCAAGGGCAGCGTTTCCGCGAGTACCTACCCGGCTTAAGATCGCAGTGTGCCACGTGCCAGCGCTCGTGCAGCTCGGTGAGCAGCTCCGCAAGAGTGCACCATAGCCTTTGAAGGAGAGTGGGCATAACAGGAACAGACGTGGGAAAGAACAGATTCAAGATGCGTCCTAAAGTGAAATTGTCTAAATCGCGCGGAGAAGATAGGACGGCAGGAGCGAAGGCTAGGTATACACGAGTGAAGTTTTCGCCGTAATATACCACAAGATATATAACAAAAATTCGGCAACGCCAATGTCACAAGATGCCGTGACTCCATAACTGCTTACGTTTTCCGCAAGGCTCAGCCGTGCTTTGCCAAGCCATCATACAAAAGTAAAAAAAACCTACTCATCGCGATCGCGACGTAGGCTGAAAAGATCAACGGTTTTTAAGACCTCAACTTAAGACCTTCGCACCTCTGCCCGTAAAGCCTCATGCCATCGGATGCCATGCTATGCATGCAATGTGGTTCTAATCATATCATTATAGCTTTCGCAACCTTCTATGTTTCGTTAGGACATGAAATGGCGAAGAAAGCCTGCTTGTACAAGCTGCTTTGTTTTGTGAAACCCAAGCAGGAGACATGGATATAAACCATAATTCAGTCCTTCAGACAACTCCTACCGTTAAATGTAGGCCACCAATGCAATGCTCGGGTAAGTTAAGCAGAGGTAAGCCGGTCGGCCACGCACCTAAGGCACTCCACGATGTAATCTGCACCGGTTGCCGTCTCGAAGCGGTTGCCATCACACCAGTCCTTCAGGCTATGGTCACAGCTCTCTAGCATTAGCATTACCTGCATTGCATATGTGCGCACAGACATCGGCTAACGAATCTTACTTCGGCAAAGCGAACAGGCCAGAAATGGCGATGTCTTTGACAGACAGCACGGCGATCGCCATGACAGAAAACTATGGAGCCTGATCGCATCGGCCACCCCTATGACAACTATAGCAAAACAAAAGTTAGCGGCCCAAACCATATTGCGACTCTAACCTTGTCCTCGTGGCGCCCATAGTCAAGCAGCCGCACAGCCCCGGGCCATCCAGACAGATGCAGAAGCACGCCAATCTCCGCAAAGGCGTTGGCCAGCTTGTCCCTCTCCGCCACATCATAAATCTGATTCGCGGAGGACATGCACAGCGATGTTTGAGGTGCAGCAGTAGCATGTCTGGTGCGTTTTCATGGATATTGACCCCTCCAAATTACGGACAACGCCTACGTACTTACAACAATAGTAGAAGAAGATTAAAACGAAAGGGGGCCTGTCCATGGATGTTGGGTTGCTCGCTGCTTTGAACGCTGGGAATTGCTCATCGGATTTTGTATTGTTTTCCTGTGTATCGAAGTGCAACAGCAGTTTACGCGAAGCACATAACCCATGCGCATTCTTAGGAAGGCGCGATGTCTCAGCGCCACCCGCATAAGGGCACGTCTCCAAACGTTCCTAACCACAGAATCCGGCCGGATATACGTTGTCCGCCCCTTCCTAAAGAAACACGGACGTTACTCAAGGAAAAGCCAGGCTTCCTGGTTACCAAAGCCCAGCGGGTGCCTCGGAGTGACTGAGCAGTGCCACCTGAAACTTACCTTGACGACCACGGGCTGGCCCTGGTGACAAGCCTTGGACACAGTTGAGTACGAGGTGCACGTGATGCGCTCCACGTGGGTGAGGGACTGCAGAAGAATGTCAAGGAAAAAGCTAATGAAGTAATGGGTGGTAAATGTTGGCGATGGTAGCATGGTACTACAACCTCTTGCCAGTCTTTCATTTGTTCTCATTCATGGATTCACGACTGAGAATTATAAATTGCAAATTATAACATGGAATGCCGCTTCCAATCAAACCTGCCCACTACGTGCGCCGTCTCGACGTTCTAAACCGACCAACCTCCAACAGGCGATATTGCCGACCCTTGGGTCCGTCGCTCAGCCGGTCCCAGGCGTCCCATAACTGCTCCGGTAGCATTAGCCCTCCGCCACAACGATCGGCATCCAAGCCATCTGCATCGCCGGCACGGCGCCTGAACCTGCCGCAGCGTCGGCTGCCACGGACCGTGTCAACATAAGCCTTGCCACGTCCGTTTCGGGCCGCTGGAAGCTGCGCGCCGTTGCCAGAAAAATCACGGAGCGGTAACGGCTCTGCCGCGACGGCGTTTGCAGCTGTGCGATGTGCACGTTACGCAATGTGCTGTGACAAGGCGTATGGACTCTGATGACGATGAGGAGGAGGCTGATGACGGCGCTCAGTGGGCCGTCAACCAGCAGTGGGCAGACGGCGCCACCAAGAGGCCAAGCTAATATGCTGCTGGCGCTATTCCCACGGACAGAGCAGTCACGTGGTGGTGGCGGCGATGGCAGCGGAGGGCCTTCAACCAGTGGAGGACAACTAGCACCCGCAGGGAATGCAGATGTGGAAATGCAGGATCGCCGCTACCCATTGCGTGAACGCAAGCGGCTGATCGAGTGGAGACGGGAGCCCAACGGGAGGGTAACCTATGGGCGGATCAATGCGGCATCTACTGGAGAAATACCTGAACCGTCAACATACGCTGAGGCTACGAATGGGCCGCATGCAGAAGAATGGAAGAAGGCGATGGACGAGGAGATTGCGGCGCAGCTTGCCAATGGTACATGGGAGCTGGCACGACCGCCGGAGGGCACTCAACTGCTACCTTGCCGGTGGGTATATAAAGTTAAGCGTGGAGCAGATGGGGAAATTGAGCGCTTCAAGGCGCGTTTGGTGGCGAAGGGCTATGAGCAGCGGGCGGGGATTGATTATGGGGAGTTGTTTGCCCCTACCGCGCGTTTCACTTCGCTAAGAGCTTTGCTGGCGGTGGCGGCAGCTAAGGGTATGCCCATCCATCAGCTGGACGTGTCAACGGCTTTTCTGAATGGAGAGCTGGAGGAAGAGCTATGGATGCAGCAGCCGCTGGGCTATGAGTCGAAGGATTCCAACCTGGCGTGCAGACTCAAAAGGTCTATCTACGGGCTGAAGCAGGCCCCGCGCTGCTGGTACGTGAAACTGGTGGCGGCGCTGGACAAGCTCGGGTTCAAACCATCACAAGCAGACCCGGCGCTATTTATCAAGAAGGACGAGAATGGGATCGTTTATCTGCTGGTGCACGTCGACGATATTGTCACTACGTCCGATGACGTGGAGCTAATCAAGAAGGTGAAGGCGGCAGTGGGAGAAGCTTTTAAGATTCGAGATCTTGGGGAGGCGAAAGTCTTCTTGGGGATGGAGATCAGCAGGGGAGAGAACGGCGAAGTTAAGCTTTCGCAGCAGAGGTACATCGAGGAGCTGCTACAGCGACACCAGCTCGCGGATGCTAAGCCGCGAAGCACCCCATTACCTCCTGGCTCGAAGGTTCTACCGGCAGGAGACAGTGAGACGGAGCTTGTGGACAGCACAGAGTACCGGACGCTAATTGGAGAGCTGAACTACTTGGCGACGAGCACAAGACCAGACATCGCACAGGCGATGAGCGTGCTGGCGCGCTTTATGGGCAAACCGTCGAAGACTCACATGGGACTGGCTCTGGGCATACTTCGCTATTTGGCGGGCACTAAGGAGCTAGGACTACGATTTGGCGGAGCTGGAGAACTTAAAGTGGAGGGATACAGCGACTCAGACTGGGCTGGTGATCTGGCGACGCGCAGGTCAACGACCGGGTACGTTTTCCTATTGGGCGGAGCAGCTATAAGCTGGAACAGTCAGCTACAGCTCACCGTGGCGGCATCTTCGGTGGAAGCAGAATATCAGGCTACGGCAGCAGCGGTTCGTGAGGCCCTATGGCTTCGAAAGCTGGCGGGAGATTTCGATCTGTGCTCAGACACGATTGGGATCTGGATGGACTCTCAGGGGGCGCTTAGCTTAGGAAACAACCCTATCACTTCGGTTCGGTCCAAGCACATTGATGTGCAGCATCACTTGGTGCGAGAGCGGGTTGCTAGAGGGGAGGTAGCGCTTTCCTATTGCTCTACGGAAGACATGGTGGCCGATATTCTCACGAAGGCTTTGGGAGAGATCAAGTTTAAGAAGTTTCGGAACGGAATGGGAGTTATGGCGTGAAGTCCTATCGTTTCTTTTGCGTGCTCTGGTGATTTAGGGCAATGGCGTGAGCGCGCAACATCTTTGTGGTGCTGGAGCTGCTAACTTGCCAGACCGACGTTTTTGGAGCTAGGAACGTCTCGAGGGGGCGTGTTATGAAAACGTTATTGTTAGTTATGTTTAGCGAGCCGTCCTAGCTGATTTGCGTATCAGTGAGCGAGCTATGCAGTACGACCTAGACGTGGTCGCGAAGTGAGCTTTTCAGGGGTCTATTTGTGGTACGTTATAAGGTTTCGAATTATGTATATTGTGGTATGTTTTGTGGGCGAAGTTCCTATCCTTTTACGTACCGCTGCATGGACCAATCCGACAGACGTTGCCTCTATAGACGTTTTTCTCGCTCTCTCTTATCTTATTCCAATATATAATTATGTAACTAATACTTCCTCGTATTACGGCCAAGCTTTGCCAATGTCCGCTAGACTATCTCACAACAGTTTTTTTATTTAGTTTATTTCGTTTTTGTTATTATAGTTTTTTGTTGGTTATTGCTACCGCTTTTATTAGCTAGTCTAGTATTTTTTAGTTGTTTTTAGTTTAGTTATATAGTTTATTTCGTTTTAGTTATTTTAGTTTTGGTCGTTTATTTATGTAAGGCCCCTGGGAATTTTTTCAGTCGTCCGCCCCTGTAAGGAGTCCTAGTAGTGTAAGGCCCCTGGGAATTTTTACAGTCGTCCGCCCCTGTAAGGAGTCCTAGTAGTGTAAGGCCCTCGGGAATTTATACCATCGCGAGGTAAATGCACTGATTTCTGTTAGGCAATTTCTAGGCTTTTAAAAGCATTTTCTGACCTCTTTAGATAGGTTTGCTCAGTCTTTTGTTTCATGCAGTCACCATGTTTCCTGCAGGGCACTGGCCAGCCCTGCAGGATTCATGCTTAAAGGATATATAATGGTATAGAATATGAAAAATTTTAGGCAAACGCTTCCAGCCTGGTCAATCAAGAATTATCCTCACAATGCTCGTTGACAGTTAATCTTAGTCGTACAGCATTAATCTGCTATTGTAGCCTGCAAATTGTATAGTCAGCTACTTTTTTGGCTAGTACATATTGAAGCTGAACTATTGCTGGACCTTTCTGGAAGATGAATACCAAGCCACCGCCGCCAAGCAATCTTGCTAAAGGTAAGCATCATGGCCAACGTTTAAAGCATAATAAAGATTTAGTTATATAGGAAATGATTCGTTCGGTTTGGTACTCGCACAGTAGTGGTACTCGCTCGTGCACTGAACCGCGCGCGTTGTCGCGCATCGTCGCGTGTCTTCGCACGCGTTGCCTGACCGCCCAAAAGGAAAATTTAGTCCATGCAGGGAGCGGGATTTGAACTCACACAGTCTGCGTTTATAGCTACCGCAGTAGAAGTCTATATCTTGAGAGCTAAGTATAATTTAACACTTATATAACCGTACCCCCATTTGAATGGGGGTGGCACATATGGAGCACGTGCTAGGCTATCTATCAACTCTGCTGGAGTTTATGGTGCACAGCAATAAAACACCCCATTCAGGTAGTGTTCACCGCATCCTGGCATGTTGCTTTATCATTACCACTGCAAAGGCAATCAAATGGCATAGGCTTAACTACCCTTGTGTCATTTATTGCTTCCCTTTGCAGATAGAGCAAGAATGGTATGTAATGGCTGGCCACCTCACACCATCAATAATCACATTTTGCTCTATCTGGTAATGTCTTGTTATTTGCTACTGCTTTTATTAGCTAGCCTAGTTGCTACCGCTTTTATTAGCTAGCCTAGTCATTTTTAATTGCTTTTAGTTTATTTTTTTGTTGTTTTTAGTTTATTTAGTTAATTGTTGTACATTCAGCCGTCCCTGTAAGGAGTGCCAGCCATGTACGGCCCTCGGGAATTTTTGCCATCGCGAGGGAGATGCACTGACTTTTGTTAGGCAAATTCTTGGCTATTAAAAGCATTTTTGAACTCTTTAGCTAGGTTTTTTCAGTGTTTCGTTTCGTGTAGTAGCAATGTATCCTGCAGGGCATTGGCCAGCCCTGCAGGATTCATGCTCTAAAGGTTTTATTTTTATTTAAAATATAAAAAGTTCCTAGTCAATGGCCTGCTAATAATGGGTCTAGCAAGAAATATCCTTACAACATTCAGTTTACAGTTAATCTGTATCGAACAGCAATGATTGTCCACTATTATAGCTACCGTTTCATCTATAGCCGGCAATTTGTATAGATATTAAGCATTTTGGCTGCCAAACTGATTTGTTGGATCTTGCCAACGTCGCCTTTGCCATTCTGCTCGTGAAGGGTAAGCATTACTCGCTCAGGTAAGTCTCCAATTAATAATAATAATAATAATAACAATAATATAATTCTAAATGTGATTTCAGAACGCTGCTGCTGCCGTGTATTGCAGCTGCCACATGTTGGCGCTGCTACATGCATGTTGCCGGTGCCATGCACTGCCATTGCCGCGTGCTGCCACTGCCATGTGCTGCTGCTGCTGCTGCACGGTGCCGCTGCCATGCACTGCCACTGCTGCCGCATAGTGCAGCTGCCGTGTGCTGCCGCTGCTGCCGCATAGTGCAGCTGCCATGCACTGCTGCTAGCTGCCGCTTGGTGTCACTACTGCGCACTGCCACCTCTGCCGCATGCTGCTGCTGCCGTGCCCCGCCATTGCCACTCACTGCCGCTGCCATGCACTGCCACTGTCACATATTGCCACGCACTGCTGCGTCCTGCTGCTGCTGCACAGTGCCGCTGCCACACACTGTCGCTGCTGCTGCATAGTGCAGTTGCCATGCACTGCTGCTGCCATGCAGTGCAGCTGCCATGCAGTGCTGCTGCTGCTGTGTGCGGCCACTGCCACGTGCTGTGGCTGCCGCACTGTGCTGCTGCCGCGTGCTGCTGCTGCAGTGTGCTGCCACGGCCACATCTGTATTGTACAGCAATGATTTTGAGCTGTTATAGCTACCGCTTTATTTCTAACCTGTAATATCTATAGATACATACTTCTTTGCATCTTCAGCAATTTTATGGAGCTTCACAGAGGATTTAGTCGCCCACAGTGTAACACCCCTTAAATTCCTTGCTAGCTAGCTGATGAATGGGACCAAAACATATTAACTACATAGAGACCACCACAAATATCTAAGAGGAAAATCAGAGGCGCACATAGGGGGAAATATCTAGTGGTTAATTAATAATATGGACTATATTACAACTGCCTGTCTTTACTTAGGGATTTTAAGCCTTATAATGTAATAAATAATATACTATTCTGCCTTTACTTGTCTCAACAAGAATCTATTTTGGACCCCAGAACACCAAGACAGTGGAAGTGTGGGGAACTGGGGCAATGAATATACTTGGGACCCCAGTACACCAAGACGGTGGAGGTGCGGGGAACTGGGGCGGCAGGCCCCAGTCCCCGCACAACCACCGTACACTTCTGGGTGTTAGCAGCTTTGAAAGCGGTAGTGAAATGCATATTTAAAAGCATGATGTAATTACTACCGCTTTTATTAGCTAGTCTAGTAATTTTTAGTTGCTTTTAGATTTAGTTATTTTAGTTTCGTGTCGTACATTCAGTATGTAAGGCCCCTGGGAATTCTTAAAGTCGGGAGTCCCTGTAAGGAGTCCTAGTAGTGTAAGGCCCTTGGGAATTTATGCCGTCGCGTGGTAAATGCACTGATTTCTGTTAGGCAATTTCTAGGCTATTAAAAGCATTTTCTGACCTCTTTATCTAGGATTTTTCAGTCTTTTGTTCAATGTACTAGCTATGTATTCTACTGGGCACTGTCCAGCTCTGCAGAAGACATGCTCTAAGGATTTAATTGCTACCGCTTTTATTAGCTAGTCTAGTATTTTTTAGTTGTTTTTAGTTTAGTTATATAGTTTATTTTGTTTTAGTTATTTTAGTTTTGGTCGTTTATTTATGTAAGGCCCCTGGGAATTTTCTCAGTCGTCCGCCCCTGTAAGGAGTCCTAGTAGTGTAAGGCCCCTGGGAATTTTTACAGTCGTCCGCCCCTGTAAGGAGTCCTAGTTTATACCATCGCGAGGTAAATGCACTGATTTCTGTTAGGCAATTTCTAGGCTTTTAGAAGCATTTTCTGACCTCTTTAGATAGGTTTGCTCAGTCTTTTGTTTCATGCAGTCACCATGTTTCCTGCAGGGCACTGGCCAGCCCTGCAGGATTCATGCTTAAAGGATATATAATGGTATATAATATGAAAAATTTTAGGCAAACGCTTCCAGCCTGGTCAATCAAGAATTATCCTCACAATGTTCGTTGACAGTTAATCTTAGTCGTACAGCATTAATCTGCTATTGTAGCCTGCAAATTGTATAGTCAGCTACTTTTTTGGCTAGTACATATTGAAGCTGAACTATTGCTGGACCTTTCTGGAAGATGATTACCAAGCCACCGCCGCCAAGCAATCTTGCTAAAGGTAAGCATCATGGCCAACGTTTAAAGCATAATAAAGATTTAGTTATATAGGAAATGATTCGTTCGGTTTGGTACTCGCACAGTAGTGGTACTCGTGCACTGAACCGCGCGCGTTTTCCCGCGCGCGTTGTCGCGCATCGTCGCGTGTCGTCGCACGCGTTGCCTGACCGCCCAAAAGGAAAATTTAGTCCGTGCAGGGAGCGGGATTTGAACTCACACAGTCCGCATTCATAGCTCCTGCAGTAGAAGTCTATATCTTGAGAGCGAGACATAATTTAACTATTATATAACCGTACCCCCATTTGAATGGGGGTGGCACATATAGAGCACGTGCTAGACTATCTATCAACTCTGGAGTTATGGTGCACAGCAATAAAACACCCCATTCAGGTAGTGTTCACCGCATCCTGGCATGTTGCTTTATCATCACCACTGCAAAGGCAATCAAATGGCATAGGCTGAACTACCCTTGTGTCACTTAATTGCTTCCCTTTGCAGATAGAGCAAGAATGGTATGTAATGGCTGGCCACCTCACACCATCAATAATCACATTTTGCTCTGGTAATGTCTTGTTATTTGCTACTGCTTTTATTAGCTAGCCTAGTTGCTACCGCTTTTATTAGCTAGCCTAGTCATTTTTAGTTGCTTTTAGTTTTTTTTTCGTTGTTTTTAGTTTATTTAGTTAATTGTTGTACATTCAGCCATCCCTGTAAGGAGTGCCAGCCATGTACGGCCCTCGGGAATTTTTGCCATCGCGAGGGAAATGCACTGACTTTTGTTAGGCAAATTCTAGGCTATTAAAAGCATTTTTGAACTCTTTAGCTAGGTTTTTTCAGTGTTTCGTTTCGTGTAGTAGCAATGTATCCTGCAGGGCATTGGCCAGCCCTGCAGGATTCATAATCCAAAGGTATTATTGCTACCGATTTTATTAGCCAGTCTAGTATTTTTTAGTTATTTTTAGTTTGTTTATTTAGTTTATGTATTTTTGGTTATGTTCGTTTTTGTCGGTTATGTAAAGCCCTTGGGAGTTTTTACAGTTGTCCGCCCCTGTAAGGAGTCCTAGTAGTGTAAGGCCCTCGGGTATTTATGCCGTCACGACAAAAATGCAATCATTTCTGTTGGGCAATTTCTAGGCTATTAAATCCATTTCCTGACCTCTTTAGCTAGGTGTTTTCAGTCTTTTGTTGCATGTAGTAGCCATGTATCCTGCAGGGCACTGGCCAGCCCTGCAAGATTCATGCTCTAAAGGTTTTATTTTTGTTTAAAATATAAAAAGTTCCTAGTCAATGGCCTGCTAATGGGTCTAGCAAGAAAAATCCTTACAAGATTCAGTTTACAGTTAATCTGTATCGAACAGCAATGATTGCCCGCTATTATAGCTACCGTTTCATCTATAGCCGGCAACTTGTATAGATATTAAGCATTTTGGCTGCCAAACTGATTTGTTGGATCTTGCCAACGTCGCCTTTGCCATTCTGCTCGCGAAGGGTAAGCATTACTCGCTCAGGTAAGTCTCCAATTAATAACAACAATAATAATAATAATAACAATAATAATAATTCTAAATGTGATTTCAGAACGCTGCTGCTGCCGCGTGTTGCAGCTGCCACATGTTGGCGCTGCCACATGCATGTTGCCGGTGCCATGCACTGCCATTGCCGCGTGCTGCCACTGCCATGTGCTGCTGCTGCTGCTGCACGGTGCCGCTGCCGTGCACTGCCACTGCTGCCACATAGTGCAGCTGCCGGGCGCTGCCGCTGCTGCCGCATAGTGCAGCTGCCATGCACTGCTGCTAGCTGCCGCTTGGTGTCACTACTGCGCACTGCCACCTCTGCCGCATGCTGCTGCTGCCGTGCCCTGCCATTGCCACTCACTGCCGCTGCCATGCACTGCCACTGTCACATATTGCCACGCACTGCTGCGTCCTGCTGCTGCTGCACAGTGCCGCTGCCACACACTGTTGCTGCTGCTGCATAGTGCAGTTGCCATGCACTGCTGCTGCCATGCAGTGCTGCTGCTGCTGTGTGCGGCCACTGCCACGTGCTGTGGCTGCCGCACTGTGCTGCTGCCGCGTGCTGCTGCTGCAGTGTGCTGCCACGGCCACATCTGTATTGTACAGCAATGATTTTCAGCTGTTATAGCTACCGCTTTATTTCTAACCTGTAATATCTATAGATACATACTTCTTTGCATCTTCAGCAATTTCATGGAGCTTCACAGAGGATTTAGTCGCCCGCAGTGTAACACCCCTTAAATTCCTTGCTAGCTAGCTGATGAATGGGACCAAAAAATATTAACTACATAGAGACCACCACAAATATCTAAGAGGAAAATCAGAGGCGCACATATGGGGAAATATCTAGTGGTTAATTAATAATATGGATTATATTACAACTGCCTGTCTTTACTTAGGGATTTTGAGCCTTATAATGTAATAAATAATATACTATTCTGCCTTTACTTGTCTCAACAAGAATCTATTTTGGACCCCAGAACACCAAGACGGTGGAAGTGTGGGGAACTGGGGCAATGAATATACTTGGGACCCCAGTACACCAAGACGGTGGAGGTGCGGGGAACTGGGGCGGCAGGCCCCAGTCCCCGCACAACCACCGTACACTTCTGGGTGTTAGCAGCTTTGAAAGCGGTAGTGAAATGCATATTTAAAAGCATGATTTCCAATAAACGGAGCTTCAGCAATATGTTGGATCTTCACTTAGGAGGATTGCCAACATCGCGCTTATATTTGCCATCCTGGTCGCGAAAGGTAGCATTACTCACCAAGATAGGTTTTAGAAAGCAAATTTAGAATGAAATTTTAGGATGGATCGCCCGGTGCCAGTGCCACGATGTGCAGCTGCAGTGTGGTGCCGGTGCCGCACAGTGCTGCTGCCACGCTGTGCCGCTGCCGCGCAGTGCCGCTGGCACATGGTGCGGCTGCCATGCAGGGTCACTGCCGCGTGGCAGCTGCACCGTGCAGCAGCTGCACATCATGGCGGCAGTGGCCCTGCACGGCAGCTGCACCACGTGCCAGCGGCACCTTATGCCAGTGGCACTATGCAGCAGCCACACGGCACGGCAACGGCACCGCATGCCAGCGGCACTGAATGTCAGCACGGCATGTAGTGCCACTGGCATGCGGTGTGGCTGCCGCATGGTGCCGCTGGCAAGAGGTGCCACTGGCACGTGGTGCGGCTGCCGTGCAGGGCCATTCCCGCGCGGCCCCAATGGCATGCCGTGCTCCTGGCACATGGTGCGGCTGCCATGCGGTGCTGCTGGCATGCAATGCCGCTGGCATGTGGTGTGGCTGCCATGCAGGGCCGCTACCGTGTGGTGCCGCCGCTGGCACCCGGTACCGCTGGCATGCATGTGGTGCTGTTGGCATGCCATGCTGCTGGTGCCACTGCCACACGGTGCAGCTGCCACGTGGTGCAGCTGCTGCATGGTGCCGCTGCCGTGCTGTACAGCTGCTGCATGGTGCCGCTGCCGTGCTGTGCAGCTGCCGTGCTGTGCAGCTGCCGTGCTGTGCAGCTGCCGTGCTGTGCAGCTGCTGCATGGTACTGTGTACCGTGGTACACCCATGTACCATGTGGTATCCTATTGTAGGGTAATACTATTCCTAATGATAACACTTCATTCAGATACTCTTGTAATCACGCACAACCATTATAATTTTAATCAGCATCTCTTGGTTGCTCTTTGAGTATATAATTATTATTATCATTATTATTATTATTATCATGCTTTTAAATCTTCATTTTACTACCGCTTTCATTGCTGTTACCTCTCTTAAGTGTACGGTGGTTGTGCGGGGACTGGGGCCTGCCGCCCCAGTTCCCCGCACCTCCACCGTCTTGGTTTACTGGGATCCAAAGTAGATTTACGGCCCTAGTCCCCCACACTTCCACCATCTTGATGTATTGGGGTTCAAAGTAGATTCTCAAACCACAGATCATTTTGATAAACTATGTTAATAATAATAATCAATGTTATATAGTCTTTAATCTATAGTCTATAATCTTTGTTATATAATAATAATCTATGTTATATAATCTATGTTATAATCTATGTTACCCATAATCTATGTTACCCTGCTAGCAGGGAACATAGATGAAGGATGAGTAGGCCAGACACTAGGCAAATGACTATCAGTTAAAAGACATGTTTCATCAGGCTAAACCTAGGTCAATGCCTGACCCAAGGTAAACTAAGCACAGCTCATTTTGATAAACCAGCAGGGTAACATAGATGAAGGATGAGCAGGCCAGACCCTAGGCAAATGACTATCAGTTAAATGACATGTTTCATCAGGCTAAACCTAGGTCCATGCCTGACCTAAGCTCAACAAACCACAGCTCATCTTGATAAACCATGTTAATTATAATAATAATCTATGTTATATAGTCTTTAATCTTTGTTATATAATAATTATCTATGTTTTATAATCTATGTTATAATCTATGTTACCCATAATTGCTACCGCTTTTATTAGCTAGTCTAGTATTTTTTAGTTGCTTTTAGTTTTTTATTTAGTTTATTTCGTTTTAGTTAATATAGTTTTTGTCGTTTACGTAATTGTTTATGTAAGGCCCCTGGGAATTCTTACAATCGTCCGCCCCTGTAAGGAGTCCTAGTAGTGTAAGGCCCCTGGGAAGTTTTAGAGTCGTCCGCCCTGTAAGGAGTCCTAGTAGTATAAGGCCCTCGGGAATTTATGCCGTCGCGAGGAAAATGCATTGATTTTTAATACGCAATTCCTAGGCTATTAAAAGCATTTCTTGACCTCTTTAGCTAGTTTTTTTCAGTCTTTTGTTGCATGTATTAGCTATCCTGCAGGGCACTGGCCAGCCCTGCAGGATTCATGCTCTAAAGTTTATATTAATTTGTTATGCTCTACAACATTAAAATCGTTTAGTGAACGGCCTGCTAACAGCTCAAACAAGGAATATCCTTACACCATTAATTGACAGTTAATCTGAATCGTACAGCAATGATTGTCCACTACTATAGCTACCGCTTTATTTAAAGCCTGCAATTAAAGATATGTACTTCTTTGTTTATCAATTATTGGAGCTTCAGAAATTTAGGATGTGCGATGCTGCCAGCGTGGGGTGCCACTGCCATGCAGTAGGTGCTGCTGCCGCGCGGTGCTGCTGCCGTGCGGTGCTGCTGCTGTGCGGTACCGCTGCCGTGGGGTGCAGCTGCCACATGGCGCAGCTGCCGCGCCAGTAAGCGAGTGGACCGGGCAACCGGCGAGCAGGCTCGCCATTGCCCGATGGCCCGGCAGCGAGCATTCTGACGCAAACCAGAAAATAATTTGATTCTACATTATCTTCAAGGTAATTGCTATTAATTTATTATGCGAGCATGGCGATCAAAGAAGAATTGGTTGCCGAGCAGGCAAATACGTCAATAGCGACATAGGCAAAGTAAACTTAGCAAGCGGGTGATGAAACTGGAAATTTACATCCGTGATTGAGAAGAGTTTTCAACGAAAATGTTATAACAGTACACATTTTCTTGTTTCCCGGTGCCCGAACAAAAGCAATGCTCGTCGAACATTTCGACGGTGCAGCCCAGGTGATAACAATAACATGAAGTTTGGCGCGGCAATAAAATTTCCTTACTATTATTTATACACTTGCCCAGCGAGCATGTATACTTGCGGGTAGATTTCCAGAGAAAGCTTTGTGCTGCTCGCTGGTGGTTTGCATCATGCTCCCTAGATTTAAGGCGCGCTTCGAGAATCACCGCGTGTTAATATATGTAATTTAAAACGCCCTTTAGAAGGACCGTGGGAGTTTGTGTAGTTCCCGGTACAAATCGGGCAGTAGGCTAGCTGCTGCTCGCTGGCTGTGAGTTTGTTTGTAGCCCCTGCTCTCTAGAATTTCGGCACTTTTCAAAAATGCATTCCGACTACTAAATACATCTTACTAAATGTAAGGCCGTAGTGTAGCAAGCATGTATACTTGCGGGTAAATTTCGAGAGAAAGGTTTGTGCTGCTCGCCGGTGGTTTGCATCATGCTCCCTAGCTTTCCGGCACGCTTCGAAAATCACCGTGCATCATCATATATAATTTTAAATTCCCTTTAGAAGGACCGTGGGAGCTTGAGTACTTCCCAGTACAAATCGGGCAGTAAGCTACCCGCTGCTCGCTCGGTGTCAGTTGGTTTGTAGACCCTGCTCTCTAGTTTTTCGGCACTTTTTGGAAATTCACTTTGGTGACTAAATGCAACCTTTTAAAGGTAATGTCGTAGCGTAGCAAGCATGTCTAGTTGCGGGTAAGTTTTAAGAGAAAGCTTTGCATCATGCTTCCTAGCTTTTAGGCGTGCTTCGAAAATTACCGCGCGTTATATTTGTAATTTTAATGCTCTTAGAAGGACCGTGAGAGCTTGAGTACTTCCCGGTACAAATTGGGCACGCAGTAAGCTGGCCGCTGCTCGCTGATCACCCTTAATAACAAAAACATTGAACAATTATAATGAGTAAAAATAGACGGGAGTCTGTTTGCAGCTGACAATCAGACCGAATCAGACTCTTTTTTCTGGACAAATTTGCACAACAGAATGTCCCTGTTGTAATACATATGAAGAATTATATGTAAACTGAACGTTTTTGTGCGAGTCTGGCGGTTGCTTATATATAATTACTAGGGAGGAACTCGCACCTACAACCGCAGCTCACTAGCATATAAATGAAGCGTAGGTAATAACAGAGTTGATGAGCGTATGTACATCAACAGCCATCGGCCTAACCGTAATTTGTATGTGCATGGCGGCCGGGCTGATGCTGGTACATGTTGGATCAAGCTGGCTAGCATTGTTTATAAATAAAGCACTGGTAAGTTGCACAACAGTAAAATCATCCAGCCTTTTTTTGACGGCACTTTTGTTGAATCAGCAACACTAGGCAAGGGGCTATTCTTTTGCTTGTGTGCGTGTGGACATGTACAACCAATTTGGGTATTGGGGTTTTACATCAGTGAGGCGGTATGGAGATACCCTCATTTGGGGCAGCAGGTTCGACTCCTGCCCGTCCTCTGACATGTGTACCTTTATTTATGGGGGCCACAATAACGTTAACACGTGCATGCAAGTGTTGAGGAGGGCAATGGTGAGGGACGGTGGGAGACGGCGAGAATGGGAGGGTGACGGCGATGGAGGGACGGCGACGACGGCGGAGGGAGGGCGACGGCGAGGGAGGGAGGGCGACGGCGAGGGAGGGAGGGCGACGGCAAGGGAGGGAGAGCGACGACGGTGGGAGGGCGACGGTGACGGCGGGAGGGTGCCGGCGCCGGAGGGAGGGCGACGACGACGGAGGGAGTGCGACGATGACGGAAGGAGGGCGACGACGACGAAGGGAGGGTGACGGCGACGGAGGGACGGTGACGACGGTGGAGGGAGGGCGACGGCGATGGAGGGAGGGCGACGACGACGGAGGGAGAGCGACGACGGTGGGAGGGCGACGGTGACGGCGGGAGGGTGACGGCACCAGAGGGAGGGCAACGACAGCAGAAGGAGGGCGACGACGATGAAGGGAGGGCGACGGCGAGGGAGGGACGGCGACGACGGCGGGGGGAGGGCGACGGCGGTG
Source organism: Volvox reticuliferus (assembly GCA_019650235.1). Taxonomy (NCBI): domain Eukaryota; kingdom Viridiplantae; phylum Chlorophyta; class Chlorophyceae; order Chlamydomonadales; family Volvocaceae; genus Volvox; species Volvox reticuliferus. Next base: position 968,660 of record BNCP01000013.1, on the reverse strand, counting down.
GAGGGAGAGCGACGATGACGGAGGGAGAGCGACGACGGTGGGAGGGCGACGGTGACGGCGGGAGGGTGCCGGCGCCGGAGGGAGGGCGACGACGACGGAGGGAGCACGACGATGACGGAAGGAGGGCGACGACAACGAAGGGACGGTGATGGCGACGGAGGGAGGGCAAGGACCAGGGCTTGAGGGAGACAGTGGCAGAGGGAAGGAGACGGTCAAAGGGGGAGGGAGACGGCGACGGAGGGAGGGCGACGACTATGGAGGGACGGTGATGATGACGGCGGGAGAGTGAGGACAGTGGGAGGGCGACGGCGCCGGAGGGAGGGTGACGGCGACGGAGGGAGGGTGAGGACCAGGGCGTGAGGGAGACAGCGACAGAGGGAAGGAGACGGCAAGGGAAAGAAGGCAACGGCAAGGGAGGGAGATGGCGATGGAGGGTGGGTGACGACGAGGAAGGGAGGGTGATGGCGACGTTGGGAGGGCAATGCCGAACAAGAGAGGGCAGCGGGGACGGACCGAGGATGATCGCTAGGGATCGACGGAGACAGCGACAAAGGGAGGGCGACGGGGAGGGATGGAGGGCAATGACAAGGGAGGGAAGGCGATAGCGATGGAGGGTGGGCGCCGGTGATGGAGGGCGACAGGAAGTGAGAGCGACTGTGACTGAGGAAGGGTAACGGCGAGGGAGGGTAGGCAACGGCAAGGGAGAAAGGGAGATGGCAACGGAGGGTGGGCGACGACGACGAAGGGAGGGTGATGGCGACGTTGGGAGGGCAATGGCGAACAAGAGAGGGCAACGGGGAAGGACCGAGGATGATGGCGAGGGATGGAGGGAGATAGCGACAAAGGGAGGGTGATGACGACAAAAGGAGGGCGCTGGTGATGGTGGTAGGGCGACGGTGACAGAGGGAGGGTTATGGCAAGGGAGGGAGGGCAACGGCTAGGAGGGGAGGGCGAGTAGGAGGGTGGGCGATGGCGAACTAGAGAGAGCAATGGGGAGGGAGGGAGGGCAACTACGAGGGAAGGCGATAGTGATGGAGGGTGGGTGATGGCGACAATCTGAACGCAGAGGTAAGAACCCGATGCTTATTCAGCAACACGCACGACTTCTCTAAGAGACGACGCAACTAACTGCAAGCAAGCTGCCACGCACCACGCACGCGATGAGGGGACACACGTGCGCAATTATGAGGGAGCTCGTAAGCCTTATAGATTCCATCTATCCACAACTAACAGCTAGGTGTTCAGCTAGTTGCACGGTGGGTGGGTGATGGAGGAAGGGTGATTGACAATGGAGGGTGGGCAATATGAACAGGATAGGGCGACGGGGAGGGAGGCATACGTATACACCTGTACACATCATGAAGCAGAGTGGTAACATGGATGGTTAATGGGGATAACAGAGCAGATTAACTGAAAGGAAGCTTGCACCAGGTACCGGACTAGGACCTCAATATCTATTGAGTGGGATGGGTCGAGAGCTAATAATAGGTACTATCGGGGATATTGAGTTACTAGGTTATATCTATCCTGATGTGGTCTACTGGACGGAGGCGCATTTCACCCAGTTGACTGCAATAGGGGTGAGCAGAACTAGTAATGCTGTAAATATTTAAAAATCCATACATGTACCCATATGCTGCGTGTCATTGGCATTAAATTGATTGGGGATTCGGGTGAACCTATGTAGTTTTAGCAATGTACAAGGCCCCCTTAAACTTAGGCCGTCTGACAACTCGCAGATACCCTTGAAATGTAAACCAAAATGTTATTATGTACTCGAATCACTTGTGATGGGCAAACCAGTTAGGTTGGGTTGCTGGGTTTGATCAGTATCATACAAGCTGTCAGCCCTGGATAGAACCGGACCTTATGCCCTTATGTCGCAGGGCTGAATGGGCCAATACCCGTATGTGGTAATCAAAATCGACCAAAGTCCCAACCAAAGAGCATACTCTCTACCTTACCCACCAGTGGGTTATTAGGTGCCCACAACTCCCAATCCCTGACCCTTATGTTACATTACCCCCCACTATGGCGACAGGTGATTGCTTTAGCTTGCGTTAGGCTCGCGTTAGGGATCCCTAACGCGAGCCTAACGCGAGCTCAACGCGAATTAACGTGAGTTTACGCAAAGCCTAACGCAAAGCAAATGCATTGCGTTATTTTTTGCGTATCTGAAACGCCATCCTAACGCACACTAACACAAATGGAAATAAATATTTATTTTGAGTGCGAAAATTTTTGCGTTTACTTTGCGTTAGCTTACGCAATCTTACGCGACCTTACGCAATCTCTAACGCGCCCAGGTGACTTTTAAGGTGCGCGTTAGGCCTAACGCACCGCAAGCGTTAGACACCCACACGCAAGCAAAAAAAATTGTTTACGTTGCAGGTACGTAACGCACTAAAAGTTCTCCTAACACAATAGACACAGGCTCATCGCATACTTGTGCTGCGTGTAGTACTTACATTCGATATATTGCTACCAGTTGGTATCGAACCGGCGACCTCCGAGTTTGATTCTGGCGTTTCGTCTCACTACCATTGTAATTGTTGTGTGCCACCAAGGCCTCTCGAGATGCTTGTGGCATGTATCAGCACATCTATATTCTACTAGAGTGTGTATGACTACAACACTGTGAATGATGCGTACACAGCATGCAGTTGTGGGCTTGGATATGCAAGCACATATTGACCATTCTAGTGGCACTCTGCTTACCATGACACCCACAAGTCGCTTACTGAGCTAACCAAGCGCCAAAAAGAACGTTTTCAAGCACAATTGCCTGCTATGCCAGGAAAATTAAAACCCACCTGGTCGATAGGACCACACATGTTTGTGCTCAACCACTAGGCTTTCCCTGCCTGCCTGCCTAGATAGGCCCACCCCCAACCGCCAAACCGAGTTTTTCCTTGTCTGGCTGTCTTAGACCAGAAATTCAGGCTAGGATAAGTACAACTGCAAAAGGAAAGTTTATTACTAACAAGCATTTAAGCCCTACATACATACGTAGATACCTTAAAAGTTGTGCCCGTTCCACATTATTTGTAGCCCTATTATACCATAACCCACCCACATATTATACCATAACCCACATAGTATACCATTTTATACCATAACCCACCCACATTAGCTACATTATGAATGCTGCGGCCTATGCGTGGTTTGTTCAGGCAAGGCCTAATTGGCCATTTTAGGAAGCCGATCCTTCTAGATCAATCAGTCTGCATGGATATCACAAAATAACCAAGTTTATCATCACAAAAAATAATCCCAACCTTGATGCACTGCGTTAACTTTGCGTATAGTGCGTTACAGTGCGTATGGTAACGCACTGGACGCAAGCTATACGCACGGCCATTGCGTTAACTTAACGTGTGCTTTAATTTTGCGTTAGGAATGCGTACAGCTTGCGTTAGAACATACGCAAGCCCACAATTTTCGAGCATTACAAAACGTAATAAAAATTGCAGGGAAGTTTATATTCATTATGAATATTGTTTTCATTTAAACGAACTTAAGAAGGACGCACTAAAACGGACGTTTGGTCAAGTTTTCTATCTGTTTGCGTTAGGCTTGCGTTAGGCCAACGCAAACCCTAACGCACACAACGCAGCCTTACGCACACATACGCGAATGAACGCAGCCTAACTCGAGCCTAACGCACGAACCTGTTCTCATAGTGCCCCATCCCCGTGAGAACCTGTGACTGTAGCTGAACCCATGTTCTGTTACATGTAAATTCCATACATTGACCATGCACACATACACCAAATACGCATTTGCGTACTTGACACAGTACGCAAATGTATGAGTGTCCAGAGGTCGACAGACATGGTAGGCATGTCTGTCGACCTCTGGACACTCATACAGAAGGCATGTAAAATCCATTTCAAAATGCTTGCCCTCCATTTCTTCATTCCCCTAACCAGGCACGCACTTAACCTGACCTAGACATGTCTGCTGCTGTAATAGTGCCAAAAAGGCCTCTTGAGATGTTGACAGGGTGCTTCTTGCACCTTAAATTATGATAGTGAGTGTAGCAAGCTACATTTACCTTAGAGAAATAGGCCTAGATAAAGCGGTAGGCAATCATGCAATAAGCATGATGCCTAACCGACAAACTAACTACGAGAAAAGCTCGCAATTGGCAAGTAGATTGCCGTACATCTTGGCTAGGTGAGCCAATATTAAAATCACCCTGGTGAAGAGCTTCGGCCTGACAACTTAGTAAAACAATACTAATTGTTCGGAGTTCAAGACTCCGCTGTCACCTTTCCTCACTAGATGTACAACTTCGCGACACTGACATACTTACGAACCATATCTAAACCTTCTAAGGCTTCGCTTCCGCATAAATCTAGTAGCATAATTAAGACGACTGCTACAATTGGTAGCGAGGGTCTGAGCAACGATCCTCCACAGGTGAGCTAAACTTTGCACAATGCCACGCGACAAGCACACCGCAACAACAAATCCTCCGCAGCAAAAAGCGCGGAAGGAGCTCTTACGTTTTAAACGTAAAAATGTCAATGAAATTTTGCGACTAAAGCGTTTAGCCGCCGTCGCCGCCATTCGACGACCAAGTCGTTCGAACATTGACCCTCCGGAAACGGTGCCTTTGGCACCAGTAATTCCCACAAGTAATAATAATAATAATAATAATAATAATATTCCTATTATCCGCGGTCCGCAGGAACCAATGGCGGATGAAGGCGATGTCGCGTTGCCTTCCAATGGCCTGCCGCAGCGCACACCAGAGCAAACGTGCGCGGCCCAGCACGTCGCTGACACAATGCGCAACGCAACACATAATCGCGTTGTAGCATTGGAAGGCGAGTTCACGCGCCTTAAGGAGTCGTTCGACGACCAGATGGGTGCCATCCGTGCGGATTCCGATCGCACACGAGCCCTGCTGGAACAGATCTTCGAACGCCTTTCAGAACGTTCCCAAACGTCCGAAGCAGCTGACTCCCGCAAGAAAGCAATCCTGGACATTATTGCCATGATTGCTGGGTCGAGCGTCGCCACCCTGTTGCCTAAGGATGCCCTCCAGCAAACAACGCTGCAGGCCATCCTAGAGAAGCACCTAGTTCCGGTGCCAACACTCGAGGAGGTTCAGTCCCTCTGGGTGGAGGCAACCGCACACCTAGCTGGGGGTAGCGGTTCCCAGACAACGGCCCCAAAGTCCAGCCGGCCAAGTGAGGTAAGCCCTAATAGACGGGTTCCGGATCCCCCCAAATTTTCTGGGAAGAAGGATAGCACCATCACTTGCACCCGGTCATGGTTCAATGTGCTCATGCAATATTTTGACCTGATGAATATGGACCCGTTTGAGCACATAGTGTACTTCTTAACGGGCAAAGCACAGGTCTGGGCGGCAGATGTCCTCGAGATGCACAAGTCGGGCACGAAACCCCTCACACGCGAAACCTTAAGGGCGGCGTTTCTCTTGCAATATGGGGACACGCAACGCAACACTGCCATGGCAGCACGGGATCGCTTGCACTCTCATGAATACGACATGAAAACTGCCGAAACCGTTGCTGAGTATACCCAGCGCTTCCATGATGTCCTACGAGAAGCTAAGGACATGGACAAAACAGACCAGATTAGCTGGTACATCAAAGGCTTAGTTCCAGCACTTCGGGGTCGGTGTGCAACCGACGATGAGGGCAAGGACTGGCAGGATTTAGATAAATGCATTCTTTATGCAGTGGGCCAAGAGGTCCGGTGGAAGGCAGGAAAAGATAAGACTGCCACCGTTGAGCTGAAAGCTGCTACGGTAACCACCCCTAAATCCAGACATCCCTACCAAAAACGCCCCTTTTCCCGATCACAACAGGGCTGGCAGTCCGCGAGCAAAAAACCCCGGACCGACCAAGCTTCTGACAAGCCTTCTAGCAACCGGTGCCGCTATTGCCACGGCTTCAAGAAGCCAGGCCAGTCTTGGCCGGACCACGCGGTGGACTGCTCCAAGGCGATCAAGGCTGAGGCGGAAAAGAAGTTGGCGCTCGCTGCCCGGCTCGAATCTAAGATGCAGGAGTAGGACCCTGGCAAGCGTGTGGAGGAGTGTGAACCAGTTAAACTGGTTGCACCAGATGGAGAGTTTGTGTTGCCCATGACCGACAGCCCTCGGACTGATCGGATGTTCCGGCCTGACGAATTCCGTCAGGTTGAGGCTCAACTCGGCCGTCAATTTACCTTTGACGCCGCATGTAACGATTCGGGCAATAATAGTCTCTGTCCACGTTTTGCCTCCCCATCAAACCCATTCGTGAATCATAATCTTGCGGGTGAGTTTGCCTGGATTCATCCTCCTTACAATCAAATTGCTCAGTGGCAAAAACACTACATCTCCTGCAAACACAAAGATCCAGAAAATACCTCTGCAGTCTTTGTAGTCCCAAAATGGAGCTCAGTGGAGCACAGTATGCGAGCAGCAGGCTTTCGCCTGATTAAAACATACACACCAGGAAAAAGATTATTCCTGCAGAAAAGTAGCACAGGAGTACGGGAGCTGATGCCAGGTGTTTCATGGCCTATCCAGCTATGGTATGACCGACCGTCCACTACCGTGCACTTAAACTCCATAGTTGGTTCTACACCGACGGCCTGCAAAGCTTGCAAAGCAAAGCCTTGGCCGATTCTGGTGCCGACTGTAAAGGTACCGCAGATGGGTTTATATCCCTAACAGCCGTTAAGAAAATGGCCCTCGCTCTCAAACCATCACTCACCAGCTCAGTTAAAGTGGCTAATGGCAACACAGAACTGATTCAGGGCTCAGTTGTTGCCAACCTTCAAATTGACAAGTTCCATGACACAGTCAAACTCCTTGTTCTCAAACAAGATGTCCCAGGTGTTGACATTATCCTGGCTAATGACTGGTTAGGAAAACGAAAAGCCACAATGTGCTGGACAACCAATACCCTGACAGTGTATAAGAAGCCAAATGCGGCGTACACGTTTACGCCATCCCTTTGGGCTTCCCCGGGTATCGACGATAATCTTGATGCGATTACCCTCATGAACTATGTCACTGCAACACTGTATGCAGCGACCACTGTCGAAACGGTATCTGCTAAAGCAGCAGGCAAACGAATTGCTAAAGGAGCACGAAGTTATCTCCTGCTCGTACAAGCAGAGGAACAAATTACTGCTCCTCAACCCAATTCCGGTGGGAAAAATCTCCTGACTGATTCGAAATTATCTGAATTACTGGAGGAATACAAGGATGTATTCGAAGACCTTCAAGGCCTTCCCCCCGACCGGAATATTGGTCACACTATTCCATTAGTGGATGGTGCCGTACCACCAGCTAAACGAGCCTATAGGCTCACCCAACTGGAGCAACAAGAGGTTAAAAAGCAAGTTACTGAATTGCTTAGTAAGGGGTACATTGAACCCTCAACCTCACCCTATGGGGCTCCAGTCCTCTTTGTCGAAAAGGCAAATGGGCAAGGACTACGCATGGTGTTAGACTACCGTGCACTTAATAAACTGACCATAAAACGGCGGTATCCCATGCCCAATATCACAGACCTTTTCGACCAACTCCAAGGAGCAACCATTTTCAGCTCCCTGCATTTACAACAGGGGTATCATCAAATCTTAATCTCTCCCGAGGATGTGGAGAAAACGGCCTTCATAGCCCCAGGCATGGGCCAGTTCCAGTTCAAAGTCCTTTGCTTTGGACTCACCAATGCCCCTGCAACGTTCCAAGCAGTGATGAATCGTGTCTTCACTGACTACATTGGCAAATTTGTGCTAGTGTACTTGGACGATATCCTGGTCTTTAGTAAGACCCCGGCTGAGCATGAACAGCACCTCCGTTTGGTACTGTCCTTGCTCCGAAAGCACCAATTCAAGGCAAAATTGTCGAAGTGTCAGTTCAACCGGTTCGAACTGCATTTCCTGGGCCACAAAGTAAGCCAAGAAGGCTTGAAAGTAGACGACCGCAAAGTAACAGTCATTAAAGACTGGCCTGTCCCCACGGATATTAAGAAACTGCGGGCGTTCCTTGGCTTAGCCAACTATTTCCGGAGGTTTATTCAGGGTTATTCCTCCCTTGTGGCCCCCCTCACGACCCTTACCAGCGAGAAAGTGCCCTTCCGCTGGACCGAAGCCTGCGAGGCAGCCTTCCAGGGTGTGAAGCATGCCTTAACCAATGCACCAGTTCTTAAACTCCCTGAGCTTGATAAACCTTTCACGGTTTGGTCTGACGCCTCTATTCATGGCACGGGAGCCGTCCTCTTGCAGGACGACCACCCTGTAGCTTATACCAGCTCTAAGTTCAATAGGGCAGAATATAACTACACAACAACAGACCAAGAGTGCCTAGGCACTGTTTTAGCCCTGGAAGAGTGGCGTTGCTACCTTGAAGGAGCCAGTGATGTAACGTTGATCACTGATCACCAACCACTGGTATACCTACAGGATCAACAAAGCGCGGATAAGCTGTCCCGCCGCCAAGCTCGTTGGATGGAACGATTATCACGTTTCACATTTAAATGGGAGTATCGCCCTGGTCGGGTGAATGTAGCTGACCCCATCAGTCGGGTCCACGATGTGGTGCTCAACTTGCTTTCTGCCGCGCTGATTGACAGCGACTTAGGACATCGAATCATCCGCGGGTATGACGGTGATCCCAATCTCACGAAAACTAAGGTAGCAAAACTGCGGCTCAAAAAGAAGGGTAACTTCTGGTACCATGGGTCCCAGATCTACATCCCTAATCAAGCTGACTTACGACAGGTTATCATGAAAGAGTATCATGATACCCCATGTGCCGGCCACCGTGGCATTGACCGCACCAAACAAGCGATCACACAAACTTATTGGTGGCCTGGACTAGACACTGACGTGAAGGCCTACGTCAAGTCTTGTCCTCAATGTCAGCATAACAAACCAAACAACACCAAACCGGGTGGTTTGCTGCAGCCGCTCCCCATACCTTCTTCCGTGTGGGAGAGCATATCAATGGACTTGATAACCCAGCTACCAACAACTCGCAATGGGCATGATGCGATCGTCGTGTTTGTGGACCGACTGAGCAAAATGACGCACTTTGCTCCCACACTCACGACCGCAGGAGCGGAAGAGTTGGCTCGCCTTTTTGTAGCCACTGTATTCCGGCAGCACGGCCTTCCAAAGAATATTATCTCTGACCGGGACCCACGCTTTACAAGCAACTTCTGGAAGGAAATCTTTCGCCTATTGGGCACCAACCTCCATATGAGCACAGCCTTCCATTCCCAAACCGATGGACAAACCGAGCGGATGAATCGCTTACTGGAAGAGACACTGCGGCACTATATCTCCCCTAATCAGGATGATTGGGATGATCACTTACCGTTGATTGAGTTTGCAATCAATAACTCAAAACAACGCTCGACGGGTATGACACCATTTTCTCTTAATGGTGTCCACCAACCGCGAGTGCCGGTTGACCTACATGTACCCTCTAAAGTGCCGGCTGCTGATGAGTACTCCACCATCATGCGCAAGCGATTACAACTCGCTAAAACTTGTCTCCAGGCTGCGCAATCTAGACAAAAACAGGATGCTGACTCGTCTCGGCGCCCAGTGCGTTATGAGGTTGGACAAAAAGTGCTGTTAAGTACCAAGAATATAAATCTCAAAAAACCTGGAACGAAGAAGCTGATGCCAAAATTCATTGGCCCATATACAGTTGTCGCTAACATTGGTGAAACAGCAGTAAAACTCGAATTACCGGCTGAATCTCGCCTACACCCGGTCTTTCATGTGTCTCTCCTGAAACCATTCAAGGAGGGTGCACAGCGACAACCACCTTCACCACTTGTTATTGAGGGTGAACCATTCTACATGGTTGAAGCCATTGTAGATCATCGTGACGTCTCAATCCGTGGGGGCAGAGGTAAAACTCGTCGTGAGTACCTTATCAAGTGGGAAGGATATGATTCCACTCACAATACATACGAAACCGAGGCGGCACTAAAAGACTCCGATCCTCTGGTGGAAGCCATTGAGGAATATGAGCGAAAACTCAAAGCCAAAGCACGGCCGAAACCCACTGACAAAGCAACCTCATCCAAGAAGAGACGGTAACGCTCCCGGGACGGTTCGCTTCAGAGGGGGGGGAATGTAGCAAGCTACATTTACCTTAGAGAAATAGGCCTAGATAAAGCAGTAGGCAATCATGCAATAAGCATGATGCCTAACCGACAAACTAACTACGAGAAAAGCTCGCGATTGGCAAGTAGATTGCCGTACATCTTGGCTAGGTGAGCCAATATTAAAATCACCCTGGTGAAGAGCTTCGGCCTGACAACTTAGTATAACAATACTAATTGTTCGGAGTTCAAGACTCCGCTGTCACCTTTCCTCACTAGATGTACAACTTCGCGACACTGACATACTTACGAACCATATCTAAACCTTCTAAGGCTTCGCTTCCGCATAAATCTAGTAGCATAATTAAGACGACTGCTACAGTGAGTGCCATACGAGTACGATTACTACAGCTGCCTTCTCACTGAGCAGTCTTGCTAGGTGCCATCTTAAATGACCTATGAACAGTAAACAATATTTCTCCTACTGACCTCCTGCTGTGTGAATGCTCGAAAGGCAGTAATATTATATTCATGCTGACTTAAACAAAGCTGCAAATTTAGCACACATCCAATAATTAAGGGCAACCTGCCAACCTTCCGTCTCCCCTCTCCCACCCTCACTGTCGGTCCCCCTTCATCACCGTCGCCCTCCCTCGCTATTGCCCTCCCTCCCTCACAGTCTTCCTCCGTTGCCGTCAGCCTTCCTCCATTCCGGTCGCCCACCCTCTGCTGCCATTGCCCTTCATCTTTCTCTGTCACACACCCTCCATCGCCGTCTCCCTCCCACCCTCACCATTGCCCTCCCTCCCTCGTTGTCAGCCTCCCTCCATCAATGTCTCCCGCCCTCCCTCGCCAATGCCATCCCTTCCTCGCCGTCTCCTTCCCTCTGTCGCCGTCTCCATCAATCCCTGGCTGTCTCCCTCCATCTCCATTGCCCTCCGTCGCTGCCACCCTCCGTCTCGGTCGCCCTTCCTCGCAAACGCCCTCCCTTCATTGCCGTCTCCCTCCCTATATCGCCGTCACCCTCCCTCTGTCACCGTCGCCGTCCCTCCGTCGTCGTCGCCCTCCCGCCATTGTCGTCGCCCTCCCTCCGTCATCGTCGCCCTCCCGCCATTGTCGTCGCCCTCCCTCCGTCGCTGTCACCCTCCCTCCGCCGCCATCACCCTCCCTCCGTCGCAGTCACCCTCCCTCTGTCATCGTCGCCCTCGCTCTGTTGTCGTCACCCTCCCGCCATTGTCGTCGCCCTCCCGCCATTGTCGTCGCCCTCCCTCCGTCGTCGTCGCCCTCCCGCCATTGTCGTCGCCCACCCTCCATTGCCGTCACCCTCCCTCCGTCGCCGTCACCCTCCGTCCGTCGCCGTCGCCCTCCCTCTGTCGTCGTCGCCCTCCCTCCTTCGCCGTCACCCTCCCACCCTCGCCGTCACCCTCCCTCTGTCGTCGTCACCCTCCCTCCTTCGCCGTCACCCTCCCGCCCTCGAAGTCACCCTCCCTCTGTCGTCGTCGCCTCTCTCTGTTGTCGTCGCCCTCCCTCACTCGTCGTCGCCCTCCCTCCTTCGCTGTCACCCTCCCTCCCTCGCCGTCGCCCTCCCTCCGTTGTTGTGGCCCTCCCTCTGTCGTCGTCGCCCTCCTGCCATTGTCGTCGCCTTCCCTCCGTCGTCGTCACCCTCCCGCCATTGTCGTCGCCCTCCCTCCGTCGTCGTCGTCCTCCCGCTATTGTCGTCGCCCTCCCTCCGTCGCTGTCACCCTCCCTCCGCCGCCGTCACCCTCCCTCCGTCGCAGTCACCCTCCCTCTGTCATCGTCGCCCTCGCTCTGTTGTCGTCACCCTCCCTGCATCATCGTCGCCCTCCCGCCATTGTCGTCGCCCTCCCTCCGTCGTCGTCGCCCTCCCGCCATTGTCGTCGCCCACCCTCCATTGCCGTCACCCTCCCTCCGTCGCCGTCACCCTCCGTCCGTCGCCGTCGCCCTCCCTCTGTCGTCGTCGCCCTCCCTCCTTCGCCGTCACCCTCCCGCCCTCGAAGTCACCCTCCCTCTGTCGTCGTCGCCTCTCTCTGTTGTCGTCGCCCTCCCTCACTCGTCATCGCCCTCCCTCCTTCGCTGTCACCCTCCCTCCCTCGCCGTCGCCCTCCCTCCGTTGTTGTGGCCCTCCCTCTGTCGTCGTCGCCCTCCTGCCATTGTCGTCGCCTTCCCTCCGTCGTCGTCACCCTCCCGCCATTGTCGTCGCCCTCCCTCCGTCGTCGTCGTCCTCCCGCTATTGTCGTCGCCCTCCCTCCGTCGCTGTCACCCTCCCTCCGCCGCCGTCACCCTCCCTCCGTCGCAGTCACCCTCCCTCCGTCGCCGTCACCCTCCCTCCGTGGCCGTCACCCTCCCTCCGTCGCCGTCACCCTCCCTCCGTCGTCGTTGCCCTCCAGCGCCGTCGCCCTCCCTGCATCATCGTCGCCCTCCCTCCCTCGTGATCGCCCTTACTGTTACTTTCTCCCTCGCTGTCACCGTCCCTCTCTCGCTGTCTCCCTCCCACCCTCGCCGTCTCCCACCGTCCCTCGCCATTGCCCTCCTCCTCAACACTTGCATGCATGTGTTAACGTTATTGTGGCCCCCTCAAATAAAGGTACACATGTCAGAGGACGGGCAGGAGTCGAACCTGCTGCCCCAAGAGGGGTATTTCCACACTGCCTCACTGGTGTAAAACCCCAAGACGTAAATTGCCTGTACATGTCGATCCACACACAAACACACGTGTAGCCCCTTGCCTAGTATTGCCATGGCTACAAAAGTGCTATCAGAAAAAGGCGGGATGCTGTTACTGTTGTGCAACTTACCGTCGCATTACTTATAGCAGTCCTAGCGACCCTGATCCAGCATATACCAGCATCAGCCCGGCCATGCATATACAGATTAAGTTTAGGCTGATGGCCGCTGACGTAGACATGCTCGCTCCATCCACCCGGTATCAACCGCCGCTTCGGTTGCCGGCGGGCAAGTGAGTGTCAAAAGTAGCTGCTAGCTGCAATTTCTGATAGATACGCTTCATTTATATCTATTTGCAGCTGCTGCTAGTGCGTGAGCCGCGGTTGTAGGTGCATGTTTCTTCCTTGGCCAAGATAGTATTTAAATAAACGCAACCGCGAGAGTCACACAAAAACTTTCAGTATTAATATTATACTCTAAGTATATGAAATCTGGGACCGCTCTGCATGTTGTGCAAGTGTGTCCAGAAAATACGATTCGGTTCTGATAGTTAGCTCGCTCTGCATAGACTCCAGTCTATTTCTAGATATTACGATGGCTCACTTTTTGTATTAAGCGCGTTCTGTTTCACCTCATCATAGTTTCGCCGTCGTCAGTTGTTTTTGGTTTAAAATGTGGATTGACAGCCAGCAGCGGCAAGCCTGCATGCCATCCTAGACTATGCGGCAAATGCTCCTGCCCACTCTGTAAAGGTGCAAAACATATAGTGTAAAAGCCATTGGCAACAAGCAGCAGAATCCAGCCGATCGAGCCAACAAACGGACCAGGCAACAGGTCAGCAGTTCAAAGAAGAAAGCTTTCCATCAGAAAATCACCCGCAAGTATATATGCTCGCTACACTAAGGCATTATATTTCATCAGTAGTATCTATTCGGCAGCATGCATTTTCGATAAGTGCTAAAAAACTAGAGAGCAGCGGCTTTAAACCAAGTGACATACACCAAGCGGCTAGCTGACTGCCCGATTTGCACCGGGAAGTGCTCAAGCTCCCACGGTCATTTAATAGAACACTCCTAAAGATTATTCTTTACGCGTGGTAATTTTCAAAGCACGCCGAGAACCTAGGGAGCCTAATCCAAACCATCAGAGAGCATCGCAGCTAGCTAGCAGAAAGCTTTATTTCCATCCGAAAATAACCGGCAAGTACATATGCTCGCTAAAAGCTGAGGCCTTACATTTTATAAGTTATGTTTAGTCGCCAGCATGCATTTTCGAAAAGCGCTAAAGTGCTAGAGAGCAGCGGCTAGAAACGAACCAACTGACACAGAACGAGCAGCGGCTAGCTGACTGCCCGATTTGCACGGGAAAGTGCTCAAGCTCCCACGGTCATTGAAAAGATCATTCATAAATAGGTAGATTTACGGGAGGTAGTTTTCGAAGCTCGCTTAAGGGCATGGGAGCGAGCAGAGGCCTCTAGGGGAGAACTTTATTTCCATCCGAAAATTACCGGCAAGTATAACTGCTTGCTGGGGAAGAGCTTATAGAAGTTTAAGTAGTATTATTTTGCCGGTCCCACACTTTATGTCGTGCTGACGAGCTGGGCTGCACCGTCGAAATGCATGTTTTACGAGCATTGCTTTCGTTAGGGACATGAATGCGGGATTTTTTGTGTGTGCTCTCAGGACAGATATCATTAACTAAATAAAAATTTAATTTTCCCCAAGGCTAGTTGTGAGTGCGCGGTTTCTAGTCCGTGTTAGCCTGCTACCCTTTCTTAGAAAGCATCGCTTTGATTTTACCCGGAAACAAGAGATTTTTAACTGGCATAACCTATTTTGTTTAAAACTCTAATCAATCACCGATTTAGTTTGCAGTTGCACCACCCGCTTGCTAAGTTTACTTTCGTCTTATCGCACTTGCTTGCCATATTTGCCTGATCGGCAATCAATTCTGCTTTGATCGCCATGCTCGCATGATAAATTAATAGCCAATAGTTTGATGTTTTAAAATAAATAATAAGTACTTCAGTTTGTGTTGGAATGCTCGCTGCTGGGCCATCGGGCAATGCCGAGCATGCTCGCCGGTTGCCCGGTCCAGTCGCTGCCTCGCAAGGAGGGTATCAACGGACCTCAAATGCGGCCAAGCACCTGGTGTAGATATCATTTCACTTGCATTTAAATATCTAAAATGGGGGCCATATCGGTATCTAAATAGCGTTTTTCCATATCTAGATGCGGTTAGGGGGGCCGGTCTGGATATCCAGATGCGGCTAGGACGGTATCTAGATGTAAAGGAAAGGGGGGAGTTCTTAGGGTATCTAGATATGACTGGAACAGTATCTAGATGCGGCTACAAGCTAGATGCCGGCCATGTACCACCCCCCATGCGGCGAGCTTGTGAGACCCTCCGGAGGGCAAGAAAGCTGCGCTTCTTGTCCTCAGCAGTTTCAAGCAACATAACACTAAAGTGACCCCGGCAGCAATACCTGTAGTAGTCGTACACACTCTAGCACAATATAGATGTGCAGATACACGCCATCAGCATCTCGAGAGGCCTTTGCGGCTCTCAACTACTACAATACCACATGCAGCAGCTGGCCTGGTGAAACCAGATGACCGAACCCCACTGCCAAACAAAACCTATCAAGACTCGACTGACCTGCTCCGTGAGCCAGGGTAAGCCACCCTGCTGATTGGCTAGGTACTCCCGCTTGACCCCACCACAATCCCCTACTTTATTTGAATCAGTAGCCGGTCGTGACACTTAGGCTCATAACCACCAAGGCCGTTCTGGGCCTGGTGGATAGCAAAACGTGAGAACGTGCCCTACCGGGTGGTGACGGCGGGTACAAAAGGCTAACCTAAGGTCACAACACGGCGAATCACCAGAAATGTTGTGACCTGAGACTAATCTCTATGCGGCATGGACGAGCACGAGGCACTTAGTTACATACTTGCTTCATCCAAGAACCAGGCTACTTCACGTATGTAAAGATGTAAGACCCCCAAAACTACTGCAGCACGTAGTTGTGACCGCGCGCATGCGATCCGTGAAGTCAATGGGGCCTCGAAAAGACAAATAAAACCAGCCAGTAAACTTCTGAAAGATGGTGATCTGCTTCAGAACGCTGACAACCCCCAGCCATGTGTCACGACATCATGAGGTCGTTGATCCGTGGCATTACTAGGAAGTTATTGTAAGCGCCTCTGAAACCGCCTCTCTTACGGCACCTTGGCATCCTGCCGCGGATTCGTTTCTAAATGGGGAACGCTTTTCGCCATAAAGCAGTGTGCGCTTGTGCACAGAACGACGGAAAATGAAAACCTGAACAACGTTATAGGTGGCTAGTGAAGAAATGCATACATGTGATTCGCACACCAGATGTCGTTTTGTGATATCCAGTAAGACGCAGTAGGTATGTGCATGAAACCTTGTGTTGCAGGGTTTGTGTGGCAGGGTGGGGCACTGTGGGGCTTCCAGGATAGGATTTTTGCACTTCCAAGTTTCTATGTTTGAGATGGTTTGAGCTTTCAATGATGATTAATTGATTCAGATGTCAATCAGCCCATATGAAGGGACATATCCCTGTTTCTGGCTACAAAGAGAGACGCCCATTAGTGAGCGCCGGCGTGCGCCAGCTCTCTTCCTAGGCACACCTTGCTCATAGCACGTAGGGAGCCCTACCGGATGCCTGAGACCTCTTTATGGCTTATGGCCCGATGTACAACCTATGAGTTAACTGTTCATACTTCATTTTCGCCACTTGCGATGGCGGCAATTCTCAGTTATTCATGTCTATTTGAAACCTAAGCCCAAGGGAGTGCGCCAGGAGATTGAGGAAGGTTGAGAAGGTTTTATTACTATTTTATGGGGAAGTTGACCATTCCACACTGTTAGTGGGTTAGGTGTTTGGACTGCAGAGTTAAAATTCAGGCCTCTATCCTTTTCTGTCTGGGCACCTGTCCTGGGAAAGCTACCATCCCCGGTGTTTTGTTCAGAGAAAATTTAGCCGCAGCTGGCTAACGCATGCCACTTCCATTGCTATTGGCCACTTGTATCGCGTGATCCTGGACTCTAGCTTTCTCCACTGAAATGGTGGTGTCACTCCACATTCAAGCAAATGACGTGGCCAAAGAAACAAAGACACAAGGGTCCTGTTACACAAAGCGCCAAGTGACACCTGCAATACCTAAGCATCCTCTGCTTGTCAGCAAGATTCAAGCAAATTGGAAATCCCAGACGCCAGCCATAGCATGTCTGCGATATCCTCAGCCCTGCCATACGCGTACAATGCTCCCACGACAGGAGCGGGTAAGTTTGGGTAGCTCACATGGTATATTTCCTTGCCATTAATGTTGTACCACATAAGGTAGCATGCTGACCGGAGGACAGAGGCAAAAACATCCCGGTATTTTATGACTACTGCTTGCTCAGGAAGTGCTGCCAGCTACCGTTAGAGGGCCACGAACCCCTCGAAGTAAGCAGTGGCTGACTTATGTCGAAGAGGCTGACCGAGCGGGGCACCGAATCGCCAGACGCAGCAGCTGCAGCGCTGCCACCCGACCCGCAAAGCTCCGTCATGCCAAAATCATCACCTAAGCTGCTGCTATCCGCCCAGCTGCCCCCATCGGTGCCACCAGTGAGTGGGCGACTTCCGCCCCCACCCCTGCAGCCCCCAGCTGCTGCTGCTAGTTCGTCGTTGATGCTGTCGCCATAGCAAAAGGACGGTTGCTCCTGCAGCAAGCTAAGGTATAACCGAGGTGGCAGCCCAGCTGCCGTCACTGCGGCTGCGTCCGCTGGTGCGATAGTGCTGCTATAAAATTCCACCTGATCAACCAAGGCTAGCTCAGCGTCGATAGATGTAGAGGAACAACGTGGTAATCGTGTGTGTGTGGTTTTCTCGCTTGCTGCAGCCACCGCCGTGCCATCTGAGTTTTCGCAAGGCTGGAGGCGTGCCGCCGGTGGACAATGCCGCACCAGAACCGCCGTAGCCAAGGCTGCGACCTGTCGCATATTGGGCCGTGCGTGGTCCTCCACGAGGGTGGCGCGCAGCAGGCCCAGCACGTCATCACACAAACTCGGACCTGCCGTGCGCGGGATACCACAAGTAATCCATGGCACGACCCATGATTTGTCAAAGCATATGTGGCACTCAAACGCCACGCTTGTGGAATTGCGCTTAAGCTGCGCAATTTTTTGTGTGCATACCTCGAAGCTTATCTGAAGGACATTACATACATATCAAGCACCCTAAATATTCGCGGCCCTCCATTCTACGTGGCGATTATGCCCAGGACAAACTGCAGCTGGCAATAGTATATTTTAAGTATATTTTACTAGGCATCTCCGAAGAGCCTTATTCTCATACTTCAACAAACGGCACAAGCAATGAATGCGACCACCACCAACGCTTTAGGCAAGAAATATAAGATTCCGCAATCCTTGTGCACGGGAGCAGTCAGACCGAATGACCCGTTTGGTGTGCCTGGTTTTGTAAACCGTGCACATCGTATATTCGGCTCCACCATCCCACTCCGCCTACTTTCAACTTACCGCCTACGCCAGAAAGTGGTCGCGACTCATACAGGCTTCGTAGTTCCGCGGCCATAGCAGCCATATCGCTGTCCCTTTCATCGCTTTGCCTGAGGCAAGAAGCACAATCACTTGCGTCGACCGACGAGCTGCTGGTTCCGCCGCCACCACCTTGGTAGTGCACCAACACGAACGACGGTGCCTCATCGCACATAATACGCAGGCGGTCTGCCTCCTCTGTCGTCAGCCAATCAGGGCCCGCTGGGTCAGCACACTGAGTCGCGACAGAATGACGGAGGCGACGGTGAGGAGGCAGCACGGAAAGAAGTAGTGGCTCCGTCGCCTCCCCTTCGCCACGTTCGCTGGCACCACTGACGGTGCAATCGTGGCCAGGGATATCTGTGCTGCGGATGGATGATGGATCTCCATCAGGGAAGCATCTGGCACCGTTGCTGAATCCCACGCCGGCGGCAGCGACTGCGGTGGTGGCTGCTGCAGTGGTGGTGACGGCGAGAGTCCATTCGCTATCCGCTACGCTGCGTGCTGTCCCCGTGGAAGGAGGGGGTGCAGGTGGCCAGCAACCCCCCACAAAGGCCGCGGTGCTTGAGCTTGCGATACTACGTGCGGTATCGTAACCGTATGGAATCTGGCTATGCGCCGTGCTCCGGGCAGTGGTCGGAGCCGTGTTGCCCACAGATACGTCGATGGCTAACGAGCAGGCGTCCTCGGTGATGCACCCCTCAGCAATCAGCTGCAGACTGCGACCCGTAACCATGGTTGACCCACCCCCTACACCCAGAAGGAAGTGCGGCGGTAATCCTTGGTATGGCAATACCATAGAGCCTACTGTGGCCGGCGGTGGCGGAGGATTCTCTTGGGGTGAGCCGGCAACGCCCGAACCCCGGGTCTGCACCAGCGGCAGCCTCGGAACGCGAGGCGGCGGTGTGGACGCTGCCATCGGGACAGCAGCGCCCTCTCGACCAGCCTCCGGAATAGTGACAGATTGCCACGCCCCTTCTCCGGAATTACAGTCAAAGAAAGCAAATTCTGCATGCTGGACACTCCATTGCACGGCATCTGACTGTGGCAGCATGGGAGCCCCTGCTGCCGATGTCTCCGGCAATGAACCGTCGCAATGTTGGGGCCATGGCTGCTGCGGAGGCGGCAACTGCGTACAAGCTTGCTTGCCCTGTGCGTCGCTTCCGCTACGGGCTCCACGGCGAATGCCGTAACGGTGGGCTTGCTGCTGTCTCAGCCTAGCAGCGGCGGCACCAGCCGCAACTGCGCGCATACAGTCACTGTTTCCACGGAACAGCAGCTCGCCCGTGATCATTTCGTACAGGATGCATCCCATGGCCCAAACGTCGGCCTTTCGTGCATCGACACAATGGCCATGGACCATCTCAGGTGGCTGATATGGCACTGTGCCCCTGCCGGGAGTGACAGCGGTTACAATGAGTTTTGGCTGGCAGCCAAACCAGCCACTAGGAAATAAGCCGTACGGCGCGTACGGAAACTTGCATCAGGTATGTTCAATTGAAAGCCCTGTAACATGGAGATTAAAAGGACAATTGCTCGCCAATAGCTGGATGAAGTATGCGTTCGTTCTTCAAGCGAGCCCATACAAAATAACTGCAGAAGGCCAAGTTTCGGTGAGAACAAGACCACGCAACTGCATCCTCGATAACCCCGATATCCCAATGGCGAACGACCCGAGTTCGGATGGAGCTCACCTGGCTTGGTCCTGCAGAAGCGGCGTTTCGTTGAAGAGCATGCTCTCTGAAAAATCAGCCAGCCGCAGCTTTCCACCGGATAGCAACACATTGCCTATTCCAGGATAGGGACAGCACCCAGACAGCACCCAGAAACCAGAGGATTCGCAATTAAGTGCATTTCGTCACTTCTTCGGAAGACATACTGGTCAAATATCCAATTTAGGTAGCCTGGGGTAACGCAGTATGCAACCTGGAGTCGCTTTGGCACATGCGGGTGGGACAGCCACACATGTACGCGGCTAATCAAAGCAACCTGCAAGGGCAGCGTTTCCGCGAGTACCTACCCGGCTTAAGATCGCAGTGTGCCACGTGCCAGCGCTCGTGCAGCTCGGTGAGCAGCTCCGCAAGAGTGCACCATAGCCTTTGAAGGAGAGTGGGCATAACAGGAACAGACGTGGGAAAGAACAGATTCAAGATGCGTCCTAAAGTGAAATTGTCTAAATCGCGCGGAGAAGATAGGACGGCAGGAGCGAAGGCTAGGTATACACGAGTGAAGTTTTCGCCGTAATATACCACAAGATATATAACAAAAATTCGGCAACGCCAATGTCACAAGATGCCGTGACTCCATAACTGCTTACGTTTTCCGCAAGGCTCAGCCGTGCTTTGCCAAGCCATCATACAAAAGTAAAAAAAACCTACTCATCGCGATCGCGACGTAGGCTGAAAAGATCAACGGTTTTTAAGACCTCAACTTAAGACCTTCGCACCTCTGCCCGTAAAGCCTCATGCCATCGGATGCCATGCTATGCATGCAATGTGGTTCTAATCATATCATTATAGCTTTCGCAACCTTCTATGTTTCGTTAGGACATGAAATGGCGAAGAAAGCCTGCTTGTACAAGCTGCTTTGTTTTGTGAAACCCAAGCAGGAGACATGGATATAAACCATAATTCAGTCCTTCAGACAACTCCTACCGTTAAATGTAGGCCACCAATGCAATGCTCGGGTAAGTTAAGCAGAGGTAAGCCGGTCGGCCACGCACCTAAGGCACTCCACGATGTAATCTGCACCGGTTGCCGTCTCGAAGCGGTTGCCATCACACCAGTCCTTCAGGCTATGGTCACAGCTCTCTAGCATTAGCATTACCTGCATTGCATATGTGCGCACAGACATCGGCTAACGAATCTTACTTCGGCAAAGCGAACAGGCCAGAAATGGCGATGTCTTTGACAGACAGCACGGCGATCGCCATGACAGAAAACTATGGAGCCTGATCGCATCGGCCACCCCTATGACAACTATAGCAAAACAAAAGTTAGCGGCCCAAACCATATTGCGACTCTAACCTTGTCCTCGTGGCGCCCATAGTCAAGCAGCCGCACAGCCCCGGGCCATCCAGACAGATGCAGAAGCACGCCAATCTCCGCAAAGGCGTTGGCCAGCTTGTCCCTCTCCGCCACATCATAAATCTGATTCGCGGAGGACATGCACAGCGATGTTTGAGGTGCAGCAGTAGCATGTCTGGTGCGTTTTCATGGATATTGACCCCTCCAAATTACGGACAACGCCTACGTACTTACAACAATAGTAGAAGAAGATTAAAACGAAAGGGGGCCTGTCCATGGATGTTGGGTTGCTCGCTGCTTTGAACGCTGGGAATTGCTCATCGGATTTTGTATTGTTTTCCTGTGTATCGAAGTGCAACAGCAGTTTACGCGAAGCACATAACCCATGCGCATTCTTAGGAAGGCGCGATGTCTCAGCGCCACCCGCATAAGGGCACGTCTCCAAACGTTCCTAACCACAGAATCCGGCCGGATATACGTTGTCCGCCCCTTCCTAAAGAAACACGGACGTTACTCAAGGAAAAGCCAGGCTTCCTGGTTACCAAAGCCCAGCGGGTGCCTCGGAGTGACTGAGCAGTGCCACCTGAAACTTACCTTGACGACCACGGGCTGGCCCTGGTGACAAGCCTTGGACACAGTTGAGTACGAGGTGCACGTGATGCGCTCCACGTGGGTGAGGGACTGCAGAAGAATGTCAAGGAAAAAGCTAATGAAGTAATGGGTGGTAAATGTTGGCGATGGTAGCATGGTACTACAACCTCTTGCCAGTCTTTCATTTGTTCTCATTCATGGATTCACGACTGAGAATTATAAATTGCAAATTATAACATGGAATGCCGCTTCCAATCAAACCTGCCCACTACGTGCGCCGTCTCGACGTTCTAAACCGACCAACCTCCAACAGGCGATATTGCCGACCCTTGGGTCCGTCGCTCAGCCGGTCCCAGGCGTCCCATAACTGCTCCGGTAGCATTAGCCCTCCGCCACAACGATCGGCATCCAAGCCATCTGCATCGCCGGCACGGCGCCTGAACCTGCCGCAGCGTCGGCTGCCACGGACCGTGTCAACATAAGCCTTGCCACGTCCGTTTCGGGCCGCTGGAAGCTGCGCGCCGTTGCCAGAAAAATCACGGAGCGGTAACGGCTCTGCCGCGACGGCGTTTGCAGCTGTGCGATGTGCACGTTACGCAATGTGCTGTGACAAGGCGTATGGACTCTGATGACGATGAGGAGGAGGCTGATGACGGCGCTCAGTGGGCCGTCAACCAGCAGTGGGCAGACGGCGCCACCAAGAGGCCAAGCTAATATGCTGCTGGCGCTATTCCCACGGACAGAGCAGTCACGTGGTGGTGGCGGCGATGGCAGCGGAGGGCCTTCAACCAGTGGAGGACAACTAGCACCCGCAGGGAATGCAGATGTGGAAATGCAGGATCGCCGCTACCCATTGCGTGAACGCAAGCGGCTGATCGAGTGGAGACGGGAGCCCAACGGGAGGGTAACCTATGGGCGGATCAATGCGGCATCTACTGGAGAAATACCTGAACCGTCAACATACGCTGAGGCTACGAATGGGCCGCATGCAGAAGAATGGAAGAAGGCGATGGACGAGGAGATTGCGGCGCAGCTTGCCAATGGTACATGGGAGCTGGCACGACCGCCGGAGGGCACTCAACTGCTACCTTGCCGGTGGGTATATAAAGTTAAGCGTGGAGCAGATGGGGAAATTGAGCGCTTCAAGGCGCGTTTGGTGGCGAAGGGCTATGAGCAGCGGGCGGGGATTGATTATGGGGAGTTGTTTGCCCCTACCGCGCGTTTCACTTCGCTAAGAGCTTTGCTGGCGGTGGCGGCAGCTAAGGGTATGCCCATCCATCAGCTGGACGTGTCAACGGCTTTTCTGAATGGAGAGCTGGAGGAAGAGCTATGGATGCAGCAGCCGCTGGGCTATGAGTCGAAGGATTCCAACCTGGCGTGCAGACTCAAAAGGTCTATCTACGGGCTGAAGCAGGCCCCGCGCTGCTGGTACGTGAAACTGGTGGCGGCGCTGGACAAGCTCGGGTTCAAACCATCACAAGCAGACCCGGCGCTATTTATCAAGAAGGACGAGAATGGGATCGTTTATCTGCTGGTGCACGTCGACGATATTGTCACTACGTCCGATGACGTGGAGCTAATCAAGAAGGTGAAGGCGGCAGTGGGAGAAGCTTTTAAGATTCGAGATCTTGGGGAGGCGAAAGTCTTCTTGGGGATGGAGATCAGCAGGGGAGAGAACGGCGAAGTTAAGCTTTCGCAGCAGAGGTACATCGAGGAGCTGCTACAGCGACACCAGCTCGCGGATGCTAAGCCGCGAAGCACCCCATTACCTCCTGGCTCGAAGGTTCTACCGGCAGGAGACAGTGAGACGGAGCTTGTGGACAGCACAGAGTACCGGACGCTAATTGGAGAGCTGAACTACTTGGCGACGAGCACAAGACCAGACATCGCACAGGCGATGAGCGTGCTGGCGCGCTTTATGGGCAAACCGTCGAAGACTCACATGGGACTGGCTCTGGGCATACTTCGCTATTTGGCGGGCACTAAGGAGCTAGGACTACGATTTGGCGGAGCTGGAGAACTTAAAGTGGAGGGATACAGCGACTCAGACTGGGCTGGTGATCTGGCGACGCGCAGGTCAACGACCGGGTACGTTTTCCTATTGGGCGGAGCAGCTATAAGCTGGAACAGTCAGCTACAGCTCACCGTGGCGGCATCTTCGGTGGAAGCAGAATATCAGGCTACGGCAGCAGCGGTTCGTGAGGCCCTATGGCTTCGAAAGCTGGCGGGAGATTTCGATCTGTGCTCAGACACGATTGGGATCTGGATGGACTCTCAGGGGGCGCTTAGCTTAGGAAACAACCCTATCACTTCGGTTCGGTCCAAGCACATTGATGTGCAGCATCACTTGGTGCGAGAGCGGGTTGCTAGAGGGGAGGTAGCGCTTTCCTATTGCTCTACGGAAGACATGGTGGCCGATATTCTCACGAAGGCTTTGGGAGAGATCAAGTTTAAGAAGTTTCGGAACGGAATGGGAGTTATGGCGTGAAGTCCTATCGTTTCTTTTGCGTGCTCTGGTGATTTAGGGCAATGGCGTGAGCGCGCAACATCTTTGTGGTGCTGGAGCTGCTAACTTGCCAGACCGACGTTTTTGGAGCTAGGAACGTCTCGAGGGGGCGTGTTATGAAAACGTTATTGTTAGTTATGTTTAGCGAGCCGTCCTAGCTGATTTGCGTATCAGTGAGCGAGCTATGCAGTACGACCTAGACGTGGTCGCGAAGTGAGCTTTTCAGGGGTCTATTTGTGGTACGTTATAAGGTTTCGAATTATGTATATTGTGGTATGTTTTGTGGGCGAAGTTCCTATCCTTTTACGTACCGCTGCATGGACCAATCCGACAGACGTTGCCTCTATAGACGTTTTTCTCGCTCTCTCTTATCTTATTCCAATATATAATTATGTAACTAATACTTCCTCGTATTACGGCCAAGCTTTGCCAATGTCCGCTAGACTATCTCACAACAGTTTTTTTATTTAGTTTATTTCGTTTTTGTTATTATAGTTTTTTGTTGGTTATTGCTACCGCTTTTATTAGCTAGTCTAGTATTTTTTAGTTGTTTTTAGTTTAGTTATATAGTTTATTTCGTTTTAGTTATTTTAGTTTTGGTCGTTTATTTATGTAAGGCCCCTGGGAATTTTTTCAGTCGTCCGCCCCTGTAAGGAGTCCTAGTAGTGTAAGGCCCCTGGGAATTTTTACAGTCGTCCGCCCCTGTAAGGAGTCCTAGTAGTGTAAGGCCCTCGGGAATTTATACCATCGCGAGGTAAATGCACTGATTTCTGTTAGGCAATTTCTAGGCTTTTAAAAGCATTTTCTGACCTCTTTAGATAGGTTTGCTCAGTCTTTTGTTTCATGCAGTCACCATGTTTCCTGCAGGGCACTGGCCAGCCCTGCAGGATTCATGCTTAAAGGATATATAATGGTATAGAATATGAAAAATTTTAGGCAAACGCTTCCAGCCTGGTCAATCAAGAATTATCCTCACAATGCTCGTTGACAGTTAATCTTAGTCGTACAGCATTAATCTGCTATTGTAGCCTGCAAATTGTATAGTCAGCTACTTTTTTGGCTAGTACATATTGAAGCTGAACTATTGCTGGACCTTTCTGGAAGATGAATACCAAGCCACCGCCGCCAAGCAATCTTGCTAAAGGTAAGCATCATGGCCAACGTTTAAAGCATAATAAAGATTTAGTTATATAGGAAATGATTCGTTCGGTTTGGTACTCGCACAGTAGTGGTACTCGCTCGTGCACTGAACCGCGCGCGTTGTCGCGCATCGTCGCGTGTCTTCGCACGCGTTGCCTGACCGCCCAAAAGGAAAATTTAGTCCATGCAGGGAGCGGGATTTGAACTCACACAGTCTGCGTTTATAGCTACCGCAGTAGAAGTCTATATCTTGAGAGCTAAGTATAATTTAACACTTATATAACCGTACCCCCATTTGAATGGGGGTGGCACATATGGAGCACGTGCTAGGCTATCTATCAACTCTGCTGGAGTTTATGGTGCACAGCAATAAAACACCCCATTCAGGTAGTGTTCACCGCATCCTGGCATGTTGCTTTATCATTACCACTGCAAAGGCAATCAAATGGCATAGGCTTAACTACCCTTGTGTCATTTATTGCTTCCCTTTGCAGATAGAGCAAGAATGGTATGTAATGGCTGGCCACCTCACACCATCAATAATCACATTTTGCTCTATCTGGTAATGTCTTGTTATTTGCTACTGCTTTTATTAGCTAGCCTAGTTGCTACCGCTTTTATTAGCTAGCCTAGTCATTTTTAATTGCTTTTAGTTTATTTTTTTGTTGTTTTTAGTTTATTTAGTTAATTGTTGTACATTCAGCCGTCCCTGTAAGGAGTGCCAGCCATGTACGGCCCTCGGGAATTTTTGCCATCGCGAGGGAGATGCACTGACTTTTGTTAGGCAAATTCTTGGCTATTAAAAGCATTTTTGAACTCTTTAGCTAGGTTTTTTCAGTGTTTCGTTTCGTGTAGTAGCAATGTATCCTGCAGGGCATTGGCCAGCCCTGCAGGATTCATGCTCTAAAGGTTTTATTTTTATTTAAAATATAAAAAGTTCCTAGTCAATGGCCTGCTAATAATGGGTCTAGCAAGAAATATCCTTACAACATTCAGTTTACAGTTAATCTGTATCGAACAGCAATGATTGTCCACTATTATAGCTACCGTTTCATCTATAGCCGGCAATTTGTATAGATATTAAGCATTTTGGCTGCCAAACTGATTTGTTGGATCTTGCCAACGTCGCCTTTGCCATTCTGCTCGTGAAGGGTAAGCATTACTCGCTCAGGTAAGTCTCCAATTAATAATAATAATAATAATAACAATAATATAATTCTAAATGTGATTTCAGAACGCTGCTGCTGCCGTGTATTGCAGCTGCCACATGTTGGCGCTGCTACATGCATGTTGCCGGTGCCATGCACTGCCATTGCCGCGTGCTGCCACTGCCATGTGCTGCTGCTGCTGCTGCACGGTGCCGCTGCCATGCACTGCCACTGCTGCCGCATAGTGCAGCTGCCGTGTGCTGCCGCTGCTGCCGCATAGTGCAGCTGCCATGCACTGCTGCTAGCTGCCGCTTGGTGTCACTACTGCGCACTGCCACCTCTGCCGCATGCTGCTGCTGCCGTGCCCCGCCATTGCCACTCACTGCCGCTGCCATGCACTGCCACTGTCACATATTGCCACGCACTGCTGCGTCCTGCTGCTGCTGCACAGTGCCGCTGCCACACACTGTCGCTGCTGCTGCATAGTGCAGTTGCCATGCACTGCTGCTGCCATGCAGTGCAGCTGCCATGCAGTGCTGCTGCTGCTGTGTGCGGCCACTGCCACGTGCTGTGGCTGCCGCACTGTGCTGCTGCCGCGTGCTGCTGCTGCAGTGTGCTGCCACGGCCACATCTGTATTGTACAGCAATGATTTTGAGCTGTTATAGCTACCGCTTTATTTCTAACCTGTAATATCTATAGATACATACTTCTTTGCATCTTCAGCAATTTTATGGAGCTTCACAGAGGATTTAGTCGCCCACAGTGTAACACCCCTTAAATTCCTTGCTAGCTAGCTGATGAATGGGACCAAAACATATTAACTACATAGAGACCACCACAAATATCTAAGAGGAAAATCAGAGGCGCACATAGGGGGAAATATCTAGTGGTTAATTAATAATATGGACTATATTACAACTGCCTGTCTTTACTTAGGGATTTTAAGCCTTATAATGTAATAAATAATATACTATTCTGCCTTTACTTGTCTCAACAAGAATCTATTTTGGACCCCAGAACACCAAGACAGTGGAAGTGTGGGGAACTGGGGCAATGAATATACTTGGGACCCCAGTACACCAAGACGGTGGAGGTGCGGGGAACTGGGGCGGCAGGCCCCAGTCCCCGCACAACCACCGTACACTTCTGGGTGTTAGCAGCTTTGAAAGCGGTAGTGAAATGCATATTTAAAAGCATGATGTAATTACTACCGCTTTTATTAGCTAGTCTAGTAATTTTTAGTTGCTTTTAGATTTAGTTATTTTAGTTTCGTGTCGTACATTCAGTATGTAAGGCCCCTGGGAATTCTTAAAGTCGGGAGTCCCTGTAAGGAGTCCTAGTAGTGTAAGGCCCTTGGGAATTTATGCCGTCGCGTGGTAAATGCACTGATTTCTGTTAGGCAATTTCTAGGCTATTAAAAGCATTTTCTGACCTCTTTATCTAGGATTTTTCAGTCTTTTGTTCAATGTACTAGCTATGTATTCTACTGGGCACTGTCCAGCTCTGCAGAAGACATGCTCTAAGGATTTAATTGCTACCGCTTTTATTAGCTAGTCTAGTATTTTTTAGTTGTTTTTAGTTTAGTTATATAGTTTATTTTGTTTTAGTTATTTTAGTTTTGGTCGTTTATTTATGTAAGGCCCCTGGGAATTTTCTCAGTCGTCCGCCCCTGTAAGGAGTCCTAGTAGTGTAAGGCCCCTGGGAATTTTTACAGTCGTCCGCCCCTGTAAGGAGTCCTAGTTTATACCATCGCGAGGTAAATGCACTGATTTCTGTTAGGCAATTTCTAGGCTTTTAGAAGCATTTTCTGACCTCTTTAGATAGGTTTGCTCAGTCTTTTGTTTCATGCAGTCACCATGTTTCCTGCAGGGCACTGGCCAGCCCTGCAGGATTCATGCTTAAAGGATATATAATGGTATATAATATGAAAAATTTTAGGCAAACGCTTCCAGCCTGGTCAATCAAGAATTATCCTCACAATGTTCGTTGACAGTTAATCTTAGTCGTACAGCATTAATCTGCTATTGTAGCCTGCAAATTGTATAGTCAGCTACTTTTTTGGCTAGTACATATTGAAGCTGAACTATTGCTGGACCTTTCTGGAAGATGATTACCAAGCCACCGCCGCCAAGCAATCTTGCTAAAGGTAAGCATCATGGCCAACGTTTAAAGCATAATAAAGATTTAGTTATATAGGAAATGATTCGTTCGGTTTGGTACTCGCACAGTAGTGGTACTCGTGCACTGAACCGCGCGCGTTTTCCCGCGCGCGTTGTCGCGCATCGTCGCGTGTCGTCGCACGCGTTGCCTGACCGCCCAAAAGGAAAATTTAGTCCGTGCAGGGAGCGGGATTTGAACTCACACAGTCCGCATTCATAGCTCCTGCAGTAGAAGTCTATATCTTGAGAGCGAGACATAATTTAACTATTATATAACCGTACCCCCATTTGAATGGGGGTGGCACATATAGAGCACGTGCTAGACTATCTATCAACTCTGGAGTTATGGTGCACAGCAATAAAACACCCCATTCAGGTAGTGTTCACCGCATCCTGGCATGTTGCTTTATCATCACCACTGCAAAGGCAATCAAATGGCATAGGCTGAACTACCCTTGTGTCACTTAATTGCTTCCCTTTGCAGATAGAGCAAGAATGGTATGTAATGGCTGGCCACCTCACACCATCAATAATCACATTTTGCTCTGGTAATGTCTTGTTATTTGCTACTGCTTTTATTAGCTAGCCTAGTTGCTACCGCTTTTATTAGCTAGCCTAGTCATTTTTAGTTGCTTTTAGTTTTTTTTTCGTTGTTTTTAGTTTATTTAGTTAATTGTTGTACATTCAGCCATCCCTGTAAGGAGTGCCAGCCATGTACGGCCCTCGGGAATTTTTGCCATCGCGAGGGAAATGCACTGACTTTTGTTAGGCAAATTCTAGGCTATTAAAAGCATTTTTGAACTCTTTAGCTAGGTTTTTTCAGTGTTTCGTTTCGTGTAGTAGCAATGTATCCTGCAGGGCATTGGCCAGCCCTGCAGGATTCATAATCCAAAGGTATTATTGCTACCGATTTTATTAGCCAGTCTAGTATTTTTTAGTTATTTTTAGTTTGTTTATTTAGTTTATGTATTTTTGGTTATGTTCGTTTTTGTCGGTTATGTAAAGCCCTTGGGAGTTTTTACAGTTGTCCGCCCCTGTAAGGAGTCCTAGTAGTGTAAGGCCCTCGGGTATTTATGCCGTCACGACAAAAATGCAATCATTTCTGTTGGGCAATTTCTAGGCTATTAAATCCATTTCCTGACCTCTTTAGCTAGGTGTTTTCAGTCTTTTGTTGCATGTAGTAGCCATGTATCCTGCAGGGCACTGGCCAGCCCTGCAAGATTCATGCTCTAAAGGTTTTATTTTTGTTTAAAATATAAAAAGTTCCTAGTCAATGGCCTGCTAATGGGTCTAGCAAGAAAAATCCTTACAAGATTCAGTTTACAGTTAATCTGTATCGAACAGCAATGATTGCCCGCTATTATAGCTACCGTTTCATCTATAGCCGGCAACTTGTATAGATATTAAGCATTTTGGCTGCCAAACTGATTTGTTGGATCTTGCCAACGTCGCCTTTGCCATTCTGCTCGCGAAGGGTAAGCATTACTCGCTCAGGTAAGTCTCCAATTAATAACAACAATAATAATAATAATAACAATAATAATAATTCTAAATGTGATTTCAGAACGCTGCTGCTGCCGCGTGTTGCAGCTGCCACATGTTGGCGCTGCCACATGCATGTTGCCGGTGCCATGCACTGCCATTGCCGCGTGCTGCCACTGCCATGTGCTGCTGCTGCTGCTGCACGGTGCCGCTGCCGTGCACTGCCACTGCTGCCACATAGTGCAGCTGCCGGGCGCTGCCGCTGCTGCCGCATAGTGCAGCTGCCATGCACTGCTGCTAGCTGCCGCTTGGTGTCACTACTGCGCACTGCCACCTCTGCCGCATGCTGCTGCTGCCGTGCCCTGCCATTGCCACTCACTGCCGCTGCCATGCACTGCCACTGTCACATATTGCCACGCACTGCTGCGTCCTGCTGCTGCTGCACAGTGCCGCTGCCACACACTGTTGCTGCTGCTGCATAGTGCAGTTGCCATGCACTGCTGCTGCCATGCAGTGCTGCTGCTGCTGTGTGCGGCCACTGCCACGTGCTGTGGCTGCCGCACTGTGCTGCTGCCGCGTGCTGCTGCTGCAGTGTGCTGCCACGGCCACATCTGTATTGTACAGCAATGATTTTCAGCTGTTATAGCTACCGCTTTATTTCTAACCTGTAATATCTATAGATACATACTTCTTTGCATCTTCAGCAATTTCATGGAGCTTCACAGAGGATTTAGTCGCCCGCAGTGTAACACCCCTTAAATTCCTTGCTAGCTAGCTGATGAATGGGACCAAAAAATATTAACTACATAGAGACCACCACAAATATCTAAGAGGAAAATCAGAGGCGCACATATGGGGAAATATCTAGTGGTTAATTAATAATATGGATTATATTACAACTGCCTGTCTTTACTTAGGGATTTTGAGCCTTATAATGTAATAAATAATATACTATTCTGCCTTTACTTGTCTCAACAAGAATCTATTTTGGACCCCAGAACACCAAGACGGTGGAAGTGTGGGGAACTGGGGCAATGAATATACTTGGGACCCCAGTACACCAAGACGGTGGAGGTGCGGGGAACTGGGGCGGCAGGCCCCAGTCCCCGCACAACCACCGTACACTTCTGGGTGTTAGCAGCTTTGAAAGCGGTAGTGAAATGCATATTTAAAAGCATGATTTCCAATAAACGGAGCTTCAGCAATATGTTGGATCTTCACTTAGGAGGATTGCCAACATCGCGCTTATATTTGCCATCCTGGTCGCGAAAGGTAGCATTACTCACCAAGATAGGTTTTAGAAAGCAAATTTAGAATGAAATTTTAGGATGGATCGCCCGGTGCCAGTGCCACGATGTGCAGCTGCAGTGTGGTGCCGGTGCCGCACAGTGCTGCTGCCACGCTGTGCCGCTGCCGCGCAGTGCCGCTGGCACATGGTGCGGCTGCCATGCAGGGTCACTGCCGCGTGGCAGCTGCACCGTGCAGCAGCTGCACATCATGGCGGCAGTGGCCCTGCACGGCAGCTGCACCACGTGCCAGCGGCACCTTATGCCAGTGGCACTATGCAGCAGCCACACGGCACGGCAACGGCACCGCATGCCAGCGGCACTGAATGTCAGCACGGCATGTAGTGCCACTGGCATGCGGTGTGGCTGCCGCATGGTGCCGCTGGCAAGAGGTGCCACTGGCACGTGGTGCGGCTGCCGTGCAGGGCCATTCCCGCGCGGCCCCAATGGCATGCCGTGCTCCTGGCACATGGTGCGGCTGCCATGCGGTGCTGCTGGCATGCAATGCCGCTGGCATGTGGTGTGGCTGCCATGCAGGGCCGCTACCGTGTGGTGCCGCCGCTGGCACCCGGTACCGCTGGCATGCATGTGGTGCTGTTGGCATGCCATGCTGCTGGTGCCACTGCCACACGGTGCAGCTGCCACGTGGTGCAGCTGCTGCATGGTGCCGCTGCCGTGCTGTACAGCTGCTGCATGGTGCCGCTGCCGTGCTGTGCAGCTGCCGTGCTGTGCAGCTGCCGTGCTGTGCAGCTGCCGTGCTGTGCAGCTGCTGCATGGTACTGTGTACCGTGGTACACCCATGTACCATGTGGTATCCTATTGTAGGGTAATACTATTCCTAATGATAACACTTCATTCAGATACTCTTGTAATCACGCACAACCATTATAATTTTAATCAGCATCTCTTGGTTGCTCTTTGAGTATATAATTATTATTATCATTATTATTATTATTATCATGCTTTTAAATCTTCATTTTACTACCGCTTTCATTGCTGTTACCTCTCTTAAGTGTACGGTGGTTGTGCGGGGACTGGGGCCTGCCGCCCCAGTTCCCCGCACCTCCACCGTCTTGGTTTACTGGGATCCAAAGTAGATTTACGGCCCTAGTCCCCCACACTTCCACCATCTTGATGTATTGGGGTTCAAAGTAGATTCTCAAACCACAGATCATTTTGATAAACTATGTTAATAATAATAATCAATGTTATATAGTCTTTAATCTATAGTCTATAATCTTTGTTATATAATAATAATCTATGTTATATAATCTATGTTATAATCTATGTTACCCATAATCTATGTTACCCTGCTAGCAGGGAACATAGATGAAGGATGAGTAGGCCAGACACTAGGCAAATGACTATCAGTTAAAAGACATGTTTCATCAGGCTAAACCTAGGTCAATGCCTGACCCAAGGTAAACTAAGCACAGCTCATTTTGATAAACCAGCAGGGTAACATAGATGAAGGATGAGCAGGCCAGACCCTAGGCAAATGACTATCAGTTAAATGACATGTTTCATCAGGCTAAACCTAGGTCCATGCCTGACCTAAGCTCAACAAACCACAGCTCATCTTGATAAACCATGTTAATTATAATAATAATCTATGTTATATAGTCTTTAATCTTTGTTATATAATAATTATCTATGTTTTATAATCTATGTTATAATCTATGTTACCCATAATTGCTACCGCTTTTATTAGCTAGTCTAGTATTTTTTAGTTGCTTTTAGTTTTTTATTTAGTTTATTTCGTTTTAGTTAATATAGTTTTTGTCGTTTACGTAATTGTTTATGTAAGGCCCCTGGGAATTCTTACAATCGTCCGCCCCTGTAAGGAGTCCTAGTAGTGTAAGGCCCCTGGGAAGTTTTAGAGTCGTCCGCCCTGTAAGGAGTCCTAGTAGTATAAGGCCCTCGGGAATTTATGCCGTCGCGAGGAAAATGCATTGATTTTTAATACGCAATTCCTAGGCTATTAAAAGCATTTCTTGACCTCTTTAGCTAGTTTTTTTCAGTCTTTTGTTGCATGTATTAGCTATCCTGCAGGGCACTGGCCAGCCCTGCAGGATTCATGCTCTAAAGTTTATATTAATTTGTTATGCTCTACAACATTAAAATCGTTTAGTGAACGGCCTGCTAACAGCTCAAACAAGGAATATCCTTACACCATTAATTGACAGTTAATCTGAATCGTACAGCAATGATTGTCCACTACTATAGCTACCGCTTTATTTAAAGCCTGCAATTAAAGATATGTACTTCTTTGTTTATCAATTATTGGAGCTTCAGAAATTTAGGATGTGCGATGCTGCCAGCGTGGGGTGCCACTGCCATGCAGTAGGTGCTGCTGCCGCGCGGTGCTGCTGCCGTGCGGTGCTGCTGCTGTGCGGTACCGCTGCCGTGGGGTGCAGCTGCCACATGGCGCAGCTGCCGCGCCAGTAAGCGAGTGGACCGGGCAACCGGCGAGCAGGCTCGCCATTGCCCGATGGCCCGGCAGCGAGCATTCTGACGCAAACCAGAAAATAATTTGATTCTACATTATCTTCAAGGTAATTGCTATTAATTTATTATGCGAGCATGGCGATCAAAGAAGAATTGGTTGCCGAGCAGGCAAATACGTCAATAGCGACATAGGCAAAGTAAACTTAGCAAGCGGGTGATGAAACTGGAAATTTACATCCGTGATTGAGAAGAGTTTTCAACGAAAATGTTATAACAGTACACATTTTCTTGTTTCCCGGTGCCCGAACAAAAGCAATGCTCGTCGAACATTTCGACGGTGCAGCCCAGGTGATAACAATAACATGAAGTTTGGCGCGGCAATAAAATTTCCTTACTATTATTTATACACTTGCCCAGCGAGCATGTATACTTGCGGGTAGATTTCCAGAGAAAGCTTTGTGCTGCTCGCTGGTGGTTTGCATCATGCTCCCTAGATTTAAGGCGCGCTTCGAGAATCACCGCGTGTTAATATATGTAATTTAAAACGCCCTTTAGAAGGACCGTGGGAGTTTGTGTAGTTCCCGGTACAAATCGGGCAGTAGGCTAGCTGCTGCTCGCTGGCTGTGAGTTTGTTTGTAGCCCCTGCTCTCTAGAATTTCGGCACTTTTCAAAAATGCATTCCGACTACTAAATACATCTTACTAAATGTAAGGCCGTAGTGTAGCAAGCATGTATACTTGCGGGTAAATTTCGAGAGAAAGGTTTGTGCTGCTCGCCGGTGGTTTGCATCATGCTCCCTAGCTTTCCGGCACGCTTCGAAAATCACCGTGCATCATCATATATAATTTTAAATTCCCTTTAGAAGGACCGTGGGAGCTTGAGTACTTCCCAGTACAAATCGGGCAGTAAGCTACCCGCTGCTCGCTCGGTGTCAGTTGGTTTGTAGACCCTGCTCTCTAGTTTTTCGGCACTTTTTGGAAATTCACTTTGGTGACTAAATGCAACCTTTTAAAGGTAATGTCGTAGCGTAGCAAGCATGTCTAGTTGCGGGTAAGTTTTAAGAGAAAGCTTTGCATCATGCTTCCTAGCTTTTAGGCGTGCTTCGAAAATTACCGCGCGTTATATTTGTAATTTTAATGCTCTTAGAAGGACCGTGAGAGCTTGAGTACTTCCCGGTACAAATTGGGCACGCAGTAAGCTGGCCGCTGCTCGCTGATCACCCTTAATAACAAAAACATTGAACAATTATAATGAGTAAAAATAGACGGGAGTCTGTTTGCAGCTGACAATCAGACCGAATCAGACTCTTTTTTCTGGACAAATTTGCACAACAGAATGTCCCTGTTGTAATACATATGAAGAATTATATGTAAACTGAACGTTTTTGTGCGAGTCTGGCGGTTGCTTATATATAATTACTAGGGAGGAACTCGCACCTACAACCGCAGCTCACTAGCATATAAATGAAGCGTAGGTAATAACAGAGTTGATGAGCGTATGTACATCAACAGCCATCGGCCTAACCGTAATTTGTATGTGCATGGCGGCCGGGCTGATGCTGGTACATGTTGGATCAAGCTGGCTAGCATTGTTTATAAATAAAGCACTGGTAAGTTGCACAACAGTAAAATCATCCAGCCTTTTTTTGACGGCACTTTTGTTGAATCAGCAACACTAGGCAAGGGGCTATTCTTTTGCTTGTGTGCGTGTGGACATGTACAACCAATTTGGGTATTGGGGTTTTACATCAGTGAGGCGGTATGGAGATACCCTCATTTGGGGCAGCAGGTTCGACTCCTGCCCGTCCTCTGACATGTGTACCTTTATTTATGGGGGCCACAATAACGTTAACACGTGCATGCAAGTGTTGAGGAGGGCAATGGTGAGGGACGGTGGGAGACGGCGAGAATGGGAGGGTGACGGCGATGGAGGGACGGCGACGACGGCGGAGGGAGGGCGACGGCGAGGGAGGGAGGGCGACGGCGAGGGAGGGAGGGCGACGGCAAGGGAGGGAGAGCGACGACGGTGGGAGGGCGACGGTGACGGCGGGAGGGTGCCGGCGCCGGAGGGAGGGCGACGACGACGGAGGGAGTGCGACGATGACGGAAGGAGGGCGACGACGACGAAGGGAGGGTGACGGCGACGGAGGGACGGTGACGACGGTGGAGGGAGGGCGACGGCGATGGAGGGAGGGCGACGACGACGGAGGGAGAGCGACGACGGTGGGAGGGCGACGGTGACGGCGGGAGGGTGACGGCACCAGAGGGAGGGCAACGACAGCAGAAGGAGGGCGACGACGATGAAGGGAGGGCGACGGCGAGGGAGGGACGGCGACGACGGCGGGGGGAGGGCGACGGCGGTGGAGGGAGAGCGACGATGACGGAGGGAGAGCGACGACGGTGGGAGGGCGACGGTGACGGCGGGAGGGTGCCGGCGCCGGAGGGAGGGCGACGACGACGGAGGGAGCACGACGATGACGGAAGGAGGGCGACGACAACGAAGGGACGGTGATGGCGACGGAGGGAGGGCAAGGACCAGGGCTTGAGGGAGACAGTGGCAGAGGGAAGGAGACGGTCAAAGGGGGAGGGAGACGGCGACGGAGGGAGGGCGACGACTATGGAGGGACGGTGATGATGACGGCGGGAGAGTGAGGACAGTGGGAGGGCGACGGCGCCGGAGGGAGGGTGACGGCGACGGAGGGAGGGTGAGGACCAGGGCGTGAGGGAGACAGCGACAGAGGGAAGGAGACGGCAAGGGAAAGAAGGCAACGGCAAGGGAGGGAGATGGCGATGGAGGGTGGGTGACGACGAGGAAGGGAGGGTGATGGCGACGTTGGGAGGGCAATGCCGAACAAGAGAGGGCAGCGGGGACGGACCGAGGATGATCGCTAGGGATCGACGGAGACAGCGACAAAGGGAGGGCGACGGGGAGGGATGGAGGGCAATGACAAGGGAGGGAAGGCGATAGCGATGGAGGGTGGGCGCCGGTGATGGAGGGCGACAGGAAGTGAGAGCGACTGTGACTGAGGAAGGGTAACGGCGAGGGAGGGTAGGCAACGGCAAGGGAGAAAGGGAGATGGCAACGGAGGGTGGGCGACGACGACGAAGGGAGGGTGATGGCGACGTTGGGAGGGCAATGGCGAACAAGAGAGGGCAACGGGGAAGGACCGAGGATGATGGCGAGGGATGGAGGGAGATAGCGACAAAGGGAGGGTGATGACGACAAAAGGAGGGCGCTGGTGATGGTGGTAGGGCGACGGTGACAGAGGGAGGGTTATGGCAAGGGAGGGAGGGCAACGGCTAGGAGGGGAGGGCGAGTAGGAGGGTGGGCGATGGCGAACTAGAGAGAGCAATGGGGAGGGAGGGAGGGCAACTACGAGGGAAGGCGATAGTGATGGAGGGTGGGTGATGGCGACAATCTGAACGCAGAGGTAAGAACCCGATGCTTATTCAGCAACACGCACGACTTCTCTAAGAGACGACGCAACTAACTGCAAGCAAGCTGCCACGCACCACGCACGCGATGAGGGGACACACGTGCGCAATTATGAGGGAGCTCGTAAGCCTTATAGATTCCATCTATCCACAACTAACAGCTAGGTGTTCAGCTAGTTGCACGGTGGGTGGGTGATGGAGGAAGGGTGATTGACAATGGAGGGTGGGCAATATGAACAGGATAGGGCGACGGGGAGGGAGGCATACGTATACACCTGTACACATCATGAAGCAGAGTGGTAACATGGATGGTTAATGGGGATAACAGAGCAGATTAACTGAAAGGAAGCTTGCACCAGGTACCGGACTAGGACCTCAATATCTATTGAGTGGGATGGGTCGAGAGCTAATAATAGGTACTATCGGGGATATTGAGTTACTAGGTTATATCTATCCTGATGTGGTCTACTGGACGGAGGCGCATTTCACCCAGTTGACTGCAATAGGGGTGAGCAGAACTAGTAATGCTGTAAATATTTAAAAATCCATACATGTACCCATATGCTGCGTGTCATTGGCATTAAATTGATTGGGGATTCGGGTGAACCTATGTAGTTTTAGCAATGTACAAGGCCCCCTTAAACTTAGGCCGTCTGACAACTCGCAGATACCCTTGAAATGTAAACCAAAATGTTATTATGTACTCGAATCACTTGTGATGGGCAAACCAGTTAGGTTGGGTTGCTGGGTTTGATCAGTATCATACAAGCTGTCAGCCCTGGATAGAACCGGACCTTATGCCCTTATGTCGCAGGGCTGAATGGGCCAATACCCGTATGTGGTAATCAAAATCGACCAAAGTCCCAACCAAAGAGCATACTCTCTACCTTACCCACCAGTGGGTTATTAGGTGCCCACAACTCCCAATCCCTGACCCTTATGTTACATTACCCCCCACTATGGCGACAGGTGATTGCTTTAGCTTGCGTTAGGCTCGCGTTAGGGATCCCTAACGCGAGCCTAACGCGAGCTCAACGCGAATTAACGTGAGTTTACGCAAAGCCTAACGCAAAGCAAATGCATTGCGTTATTTTTTGCGTATCTGAAACGCCATCCTAACGCACACTAACACAAATGGAAATAAATATTTATTTTGAGTGCGAAAATTTTTGCGTTTACTTTGCGTTAGCTTACGCAATCTTACGCGACCTTACGCAATCTCTAACGCGCCCAGGTGACTTTTAAGGTGCGCGTTAGGCCTAACGCACCGCAAGCGTTAGACACCCACACGCAAGCAAAAAAAATTGTTTACGTTGCAGGTACGTAACGCACTAAAAGTTCTCCTAACACAATAGACACAGGCTCATCGCATACTTGTGCTGCGTGTAGTACTTACATTCGATATATTGCTACCAGTTGGTATCGAACCGGCGACCTCCGAGTTTGATTCTGGCGTTTCGTCTCACTACCATTGTAATTGTTGTGTGCCACCAAGGCCTCTCGAGATGCTTGTGGCATGTATCAGCACATCTATATTCTACTAGAGTGTGTATGACTACAACACTGTGAATGATGCGTACACAGCATGCAGTTGTGGGCTTGGATATGCAAGCACATATTGACCATTCTAGTGGCACTCTGCTTACCATGACACCCACAAGTCGCTTACTGAGCTAACCAAGCGCCAAAAAGAACGTTTTCAAGCACAATTGCCTGCTATGCCAGGAAAATTAAAACCCACCTGGTCGATAGGACCACACATGTTTGTGCTCAACCACTAGGCTTTCCCTGCCTGCCTGCCTAGATAGGCCCACCCCCAACCGCCAAACCGAGTTTTTCCTTGTCTGGCTGTCTTAGACCAGAAATTCAGGCTAGGATAAGTACAACTGCAAAAGGAAAGTTTATTACTAACAAGCATTTAAGCCCTACATACATACGTAGATACCTTAAAAGTTGTGCCCGTTCCACATTATTTGTAGCCCTATTATACCATAACCCACCCACATATTATACCATAACCCACATAGTATACCATTTTATACCATAACCCACCCACATTAGCTACATTATGAATGCTGCGGCCTATGCGTGGTTTGTTCAGGCAAGGCCTAATTGGCCATTTTAGGAAGCCGATCCTTCTAGATCAATCAGTCTGCATGGATATCACAAAATAACCAAGTTTATCATCACAAAAAATAATCCCAACCTTGATGCACTGCGTTAACTTTGCGTATAGTGCGTTACAGTGCGTATGGTAACGCACTGGACGCAAGCTATACGCACGGCCATTGCGTTAACTTAACGTGTGCTTTAATTTTGCGTTAGGAATGCGTACAGCTTGCGTTAGAACATACGCAAGCCCACAATTTTCGAGCATTACAAAACGTAATAAAAATTGCAGGGAAGTTTATATTCATTATGAATATTGTTTTCATTTAAACGAACTTAAGAAGGACGCACTAAAACGGACGTTTGGTCAAGTTTTCTATCTGTTTGCGTTAGGCTTGCGTTAGGCCAACGCAAACCCTAACGCACACAACGCAGCCTTACGCACACATACGCGAATGAACGCAGCCTAACTCGAGCCTAACGCACGAACCTGTTCTCATAGTGCCCCATCCCCGTGAGAACCTGTGACTGTAGCTGAACCCATGTTCTGTTACATGTAAATTCCATACATTGACCATGCACACATACACCAAATACGCATTTGCGTACTTGACACAGTACGCAAATGTATGAGTGTCCAGAGGTCGACAGACATGGTAGGCATGTCTGTCGACCTCTGGACACTCATACAGAAGGCATGTAAAATCCATTTCAAAATGCTTGCCCTCCATTTCTTCATTCCCCTAACCAGGCACGCACTTAACCTGACCTAGACATGTCTGCTGCTGTAATAGTGCCAAAAAGGCCTCTTGAGATGTTGACAGGGTGCTTCTTGCACCTTAAATTATGATAGTGAGTGTAGCAAGCTACATTTACCTTAGAGAAATAGGCCTAGATAAAGCGGTAGGCAATCATGCAATAAGCATGATGCCTAACCGACAAACTAACTACGAGAAAAGCTCGCAATTGGCAAGTAGATTGCCGTACATCTTGGCTAGGTGAGCCAATATTAAAATCACCCTGGTGAAGAGCTTCGGCCTGACAACTTAGTAAAACAATACTAATTGTTCGGAGTTCAAGACTCCGCTGTCACCTTTCCTCACTAGATGTACAACTTCGCGACACTGACATACTTACGAACCATATCTAAACCTTCTAAGGCTTCGCTTCCGCATAAATCTAGTAGCATAATTAAGACGACTGCTACAATTGGTAGCGAGGGTCTGAGCAACGATCCTCCACAGGTGAGCTAAACTTTGCACAATGCCACGCGACAAGCACACCGCAACAACAAATCCTCCGCAGCAAAAAGCGCGGAAGGAGCTCTTACGTTTTAAACGTAAAAATGTCAATGAAATTTTGCGACTAAAGCGTTTAGCCGCCGTCGCCGCCATTCGACGACCAAGTCGTTCGAACATTGACCCTCCGGAAACGGTGCCTTTGGCACCAGTAATTCCCACAAGTAATAATAATAATAATAATAATAATAATATTCCTATTATCCGCGGTCCGCAGGAACCAATGGCGGATGAAGGCGATGTCGCGTTGCCTTCCAATGGCCTGCCGCAGCGCACACCAGAGCAAACGTGCGCGGCCCAGCACGTCGCTGACACAATGCGCAACGCAACACATAATCGCGTTGTAGCATTGGAAGGCGAGTTCACGCGCCTTAAGGAGTCGTTCGACGACCAGATGGGTGCCATCCGTGCGGATTCCGATCGCACACGAGCCCTGCTGGAACAGATCTTCGAACGCCTTTCAGAACGTTCCCAAACGTCCGAAGCAGCTGACTCCCGCAAGAAAGCAATCCTGGACATTATTGCCATGATTGCTGGGTCGAGCGTCGCCACCCTGTTGCCTAAGGATGCCCTCCAGCAAACAACGCTGCAGGCCATCCTAGAGAAGCACCTAGTTCCGGTGCCAACACTCGAGGAGGTTCAGTCCCTCTGGGTGGAGGCAACCGCACACCTAGCTGGGGGTAGCGGTTCCCAGACAACGGCCCCAAAGTCCAGCCGGCCAAGTGAGGTAAGCCCTAATAGACGGGTTCCGGATCCCCCCAAATTTTCTGGGAAGAAGGATAGCACCATCACTTGCACCCGGTCATGGTTCAATGTGCTCATGCAATATTTTGACCTGATGAATATGGACCCGTTTGAGCACATAGTGTACTTCTTAACGGGCAAAGCACAGGTCTGGGCGGCAGATGTCCTCGAGATGCACAAGTCGGGCACGAAACCCCTCACACGCGAAACCTTAAGGGCGGCGTTTCTCTTGCAATATGGGGACACGCAACGCAACACTGCCATGGCAGCACGGGATCGCTTGCACTCTCATGAATACGACATGAAAACTGCCGAAACCGTTGCTGAGTATACCCAGCGCTTCCATGATGTCCTACGAGAAGCTAAGGACATGGACAAAACAGACCAGATTAGCTGGTACATCAAAGGCTTAGTTCCAGCACTTCGGGGTCGGTGTGCAACCGACGATGAGGGCAAGGACTGGCAGGATTTAGATAAATGCATTCTTTATGCAGTGGGCCAAGAGGTCCGGTGGAAGGCAGGAAAAGATAAGACTGCCACCGTTGAGCTGAAAGCTGCTACGGTAACCACCCCTAAATCCAGACATCCCTACCAAAAACGCCCCTTTTCCCGATCACAACAGGGCTGGCAGTCCGCGAGCAAAAAACCCCGGACCGACCAAGCTTCTGACAAGCCTTCTAGCAACCGGTGCCGCTATTGCCACGGCTTCAAGAAGCCAGGCCAGTCTTGGCCGGACCACGCGGTGGACTGCTCCAAGGCGATCAAGGCTGAGGCGGAAAAGAAGTTGGCGCTCGCTGCCCGGCTCGAATCTAAGATGCAGGAGTAGGACCCTGGCAAGCGTGTGGAGGAGTGTGAACCAGTTAAACTGGTTGCACCAGATGGAGAGTTTGTGTTGCCCATGACCGACAGCCCTCGGACTGATCGGATGTTCCGGCCTGACGAATTCCGTCAGGTTGAGGCTCAACTCGGCCGTCAATTTACCTTTGACGCCGCATGTAACGATTCGGGCAATAATAGTCTCTGTCCACGTTTTGCCTCCCCATCAAACCCATTCGTGAATCATAATCTTGCGGGTGAGTTTGCCTGGATTCATCCTCCTTACAATCAAATTGCTCAGTGGCAAAAACACTACATCTCCTGCAAACACAAAGATCCAGAAAATACCTCTGCAGTCTTTGTAGTCCCAAAATGGAGCTCAGTGGAGCACAGTATGCGAGCAGCAGGCTTTCGCCTGATTAAAACATACACACCAGGAAAAAGATTATTCCTGCAGAAAAGTAGCACAGGAGTACGGGAGCTGATGCCAGGTGTTTCATGGCCTATCCAGCTATGGTATGACCGACCGTCCACTACCGTGCACTTAAACTCCATAGTTGGTTCTACACCGACGGCCTGCAAAGCTTGCAAAGCAAAGCCTTGGCCGATTCTGGTGCCGACTGTAAAGGTACCGCAGATGGGTTTATATCCCTAACAGCCGTTAAGAAAATGGCCCTCGCTCTCAAACCATCACTCACCAGCTCAGTTAAAGTGGCTAATGGCAACACAGAACTGATTCAGGGCTCAGTTGTTGCCAACCTTCAAATTGACAAGTTCCATGACACAGTCAAACTCCTTGTTCTCAAACAAGATGTCCCAGGTGTTGACATTATCCTGGCTAATGACTGGTTAGGAAAACGAAAAGCCACAATGTGCTGGACAACCAATACCCTGACAGTGTATAAGAAGCCAAATGCGGCGTACACGTTTACGCCATCCCTTTGGGCTTCCCCGGGTATCGACGATAATCTTGATGCGATTACCCTCATGAACTATGTCACTGCAACACTGTATGCAGCGACCACTGTCGAAACGGTATCTGCTAAAGCAGCAGGCAAACGAATTGCTAAAGGAGCACGAAGTTATCTCCTGCTCGTACAAGCAGAGGAACAAATTACTGCTCCTCAACCCAATTCCGGTGGGAAAAATCTCCTGACTGATTCGAAATTATCTGAATTACTGGAGGAATACAAGGATGTATTCGAAGACCTTCAAGGCCTTCCCCCCGACCGGAATATTGGTCACACTATTCCATTAGTGGATGGTGCCGTACCACCAGCTAAACGAGCCTATAGGCTCACCCAACTGGAGCAACAAGAGGTTAAAAAGCAAGTTACTGAATTGCTTAGTAAGGGGTACATTGAACCCTCAACCTCACCCTATGGGGCTCCAGTCCTCTTTGTCGAAAAGGCAAATGGGCAAGGACTACGCATGGTGTTAGACTACCGTGCACTTAATAAACTGACCATAAAACGGCGGTATCCCATGCCCAATATCACAGACCTTTTCGACCAACTCCAAGGAGCAACCATTTTCAGCTCCCTGCATTTACAACAGGGGTATCATCAAATCTTAATCTCTCCCGAGGATGTGGAGAAAACGGCCTTCATAGCCCCAGGCATGGGCCAGTTCCAGTTCAAAGTCCTTTGCTTTGGACTCACCAATGCCCCTGCAACGTTCCAAGCAGTGATGAATCGTGTCTTCACTGACTACATTGGCAAATTTGTGCTAGTGTACTTGGACGATATCCTGGTCTTTAGTAAGACCCCGGCTGAGCATGAACAGCACCTCCGTTTGGTACTGTCCTTGCTCCGAAAGCACCAATTCAAGGCAAAATTGTCGAAGTGTCAGTTCAACCGGTTCGAACTGCATTTCCTGGGCCACAAAGTAAGCCAAGAAGGCTTGAAAGTAGACGACCGCAAAGTAACAGTCATTAAAGACTGGCCTGTCCCCACGGATATTAAGAAACTGCGGGCGTTCCTTGGCTTAGCCAACTATT
Source organism: Volvox reticuliferus (assembly GCA_019650235.1). NCBI lineage: Eukaryota > Viridiplantae > Chlorophyta > Chlorophyceae > Chlamydomonadales > Volvocaceae > Volvox > Volvox reticuliferus. The sequence continues at coordinate 924,123 of BNCP01000013.1, read as the reverse complement.
TCCGGAGGTTTATTCAGGGTTATTCCTCCCTTGTGGCCCCCCTCACGACCCTTACCAGCGAGAAAGTGCCCTTCCGCTGGACCGAAGCCTGCGAGGCAGCCTTCCAGGGTGTGAAGCATGCCTTAACCAATGCACCAGTTCTTAAACTCCCTGAGCTTGATAAACCTTTCACGGTTTGGTCTGACGCCTCTATTCATGGCACGGGAGCCGTCCTCTTGCAGGACGACCACCCTGTAGCTTATACCAGCTCTAAGTTCAATAGGGCAGAATATAACTACACAACAACAGACCAAGAGTGCCTAGGCACTGTTTTAGCCCTGGAAGAGTGGCGTTGCTACCTTGAAGGAGCCAGTGATGTAACGTTGATCACTGATCACCAACCACTGGTATACCTACAGGATCAACAAAGCGCGGATAAGCTGTCCCGCCGCCAAGCTCGTTGGATGGAACGATTATCACGTTTCACATTTAAATGGGAGTATCGCCCTGGTCGGGTGAATGTAGCTGACCCCATCAGTCGGGTCCACGATGTGGTGCTCAACTTGCTTTCTGCCGCGCTGATTGACAGCGACTTAGGACATCGAATCATCCGCGGGTATGACGGTGATCCCAATCTCACGAAAACTAAGGTAGCAAAACTGCGGCTCAAAAAGAAGGGTAACTTCTGGTACCATGGGTCCCAGATCTACATCCCTAATCAAGCTGACTTACGACAGGTTATCATGAAAGAGTATCATGATACCCCATGTGCCGGCCACCGTGGCATTGACCGCACCAAACAAGCGATCACACAAACTTATTGGTGGCCTGGACTAGACACTGACGTGAAGGCCTACGTCAAGTCTTGTCCTCAATGTCAGCATAACAAACCAAACAACACCAAACCGGGTGGTTTGCTGCAGCCGCTCCCCATACCTTCTTCCGTGTGGGAGAGCATATCAATGGACTTGATAACCCAGCTACCAACAACTCGCAATGGGCATGATGCGATCGTCGTGTTTGTGGACCGACTGAGCAAAATGACGCACTTTGCTCCCACACTCACGACCGCAGGAGCGGAAGAGTTGGCTCGCCTTTTTGTAGCCACTGTATTCCGGCAGCACGGCCTTCCAAAGAATATTATCTCTGACCGGGACCCACGCTTTACAAGCAACTTCTGGAAGGAAATCTTTCGCCTATTGGGCACCAACCTCCATATGAGCACAGCCTTCCATTCCCAAACCGATGGACAAACCGAGCGGATGAATCGCTTACTGGAAGAGACACTGCGGCACTATATCTCCCCTAATCAGGATGATTGGGATGATCACTTACCGTTGATTGAGTTTGCAATCAATAACTCAAAACAACGCTCGACGGGTATGACACCATTTTCTCTTAATGGTGTCCACCAACCGCGAGTGCCGGTTGACCTACATGTACCCTCTAAAGTGCCGGCTGCTGATGAGTACTCCACCATCATGCGCAAGCGATTACAACTCGCTAAAACTTGTCTCCAGGCTGCGCAATCTAGACAAAAACAGGATGCTGACTCGTCTCGGCGCCCAGTGCGTTATGAGGTTGGACAAAAAGTGCTGTTAAGTACCAAGAATATAAATCTCAAAAAACCTGGAACGAAGAAGCTGATGCCAAAATTCATTGGCCCATATACAGTTGTCGCTAACATTGGTGAAACAGCAGTAAAACTCGAATTACCGGCTGAATCTCGCCTACACCCGGTCTTTCATGTGTCTCTCCTGAAACCATTCAAGGAGGGTGCACAGCGACAACCACCTTCACCACTTGTTATTGAGGGTGAACCATTCTACATGGTTGAAGCCATTGTAGATCATCGTGACGTCTCAATCCGTGGGGGCAGAGGTAAAACTCGTCGTGAGTACCTTATCAAGTGGGAAGGATATGATTCCACTCACAATACATACGAAACCGAGGCGGCACTAAAAGACTCCGATCCTCTGGTGGAAGCCATTGAGGAATATGAGCGAAAACTCAAAGCCAAAGCACGGCCGAAACCCACTGACAAAGCAACCTCATCCAAGAAGAGACGGTAACGCTCCCGGGACGGTTCGCTTCAGAGGGGGGGGAATGTAGCAAGCTACATTTACCTTAGAGAAATAGGCCTAGATAAAGCAGTAGGCAATCATGCAATAAGCATGATGCCTAACCGACAAACTAACTACGAGAAAAGCTCGCGATTGGCAAGTAGATTGCCGTACATCTTGGCTAGGTGAGCCAATATTAAAATCACCCTGGTGAAGAGCTTCGGCCTGACAACTTAGTATAACAATACTAATTGTTCGGAGTTCAAGACTCCGCTGTCACCTTTCCTCACTAGATGTACAACTTCGCGACACTGACATACTTACGAACCATATCTAAACCTTCTAAGGCTTCGCTTCCGCATAAATCTAGTAGCATAATTAAGACGACTGCTACAGTGAGTGCCATACGAGTACGATTACTACAGCTGCCTTCTCACTGAGCAGTCTTGCTAGGTGCCATCTTAAATGACCTATGAACAGTAAACAATATTTCTCCTACTGACCTCCTGCTGTGTGAATGCTCGAAAGGCAGTAATATTATATTCATGCTGACTTAAACAAAGCTGCAAATTTAGCACACATCCAATAATTAAGGGCAACCTGCCAACCTTCCGTCTCCCCTCTCCCACCCTCACTGTCGGTCCCCCTTCATCACCGTCGCCCTCCCTCGCTATTGCCCTCCCTCCCTCACAGTCTTCCTCCGTTGCCGTCAGCCTTCCTCCATTCCGGTCGCCCACCCTCTGCTGCCATTGCCCTTCATCTTTCTCTGTCACACACCCTCCATCGCCGTCTCCCTCCCACCCTCACCATTGCCCTCCCTCCCTCGTTGTCAGCCTCCCTCCATCAATGTCTCCCGCCCTCCCTCGCCAATGCCATCCCTTCCTCGCCGTCTCCTTCCCTCTGTCGCCGTCTCCATCAATCCCTGGCTGTCTCCCTCCATCTCCATTGCCCTCCGTCGCTGCCACCCTCCGTCTCGGTCGCCCTTCCTCGCAAACGCCCTCCCTTCATTGCCGTCTCCCTCCCTATATCGCCGTCACCCTCCCTCTGTCACCGTCGCCGTCCCTCCGTCGTCGTCGCCCTCCCGCCATTGTCGTCGCCCTCCCTCCGTCATCGTCGCCCTCCCGCCATTGTCGTCGCCCTCCCTCCGTCGCTGTCACCCTCCCTCCGCCGCCATCACCCTCCCTCCGTCGCAGTCACCCTCCCTCTGTCATCGTCGCCCTCGCTCTGTTGTCGTCACCCTCCCGCCATTGTCGTCGCCCTCCCGCCATTGTCGTCGCCCTCCCTCCGTCGTCGTCGCCCTCCCGCCATTGTCGTCGCCCACCCTCCATTGCCGTCACCCTCCCTCCGTCGCCGTCACCCTCCGTCCGTCGCCGTCGCCCTCCCTCTGTCGTCGTCGCCCTCCCTCCTTCGCCGTCACCCTCCCACCCTCGCCGTCACCCTCCCTCTGTCGTCGTCACCCTCCCTCCTTCGCCGTCACCCTCCCGCCCTCGAAGTCACCCTCCCTCTGTCGTCGTCGCCTCTCTCTGTTGTCGTCGCCCTCCCTCACTCGTCGTCGCCCTCCCTCCTTCGCTGTCACCCTCCCTCCCTCGCCGTCGCCCTCCCTCCGTTGTTGTGGCCCTCCCTCTGTCGTCGTCGCCCTCCTGCCATTGTCGTCGCCTTCCCTCCGTCGTCGTCACCCTCCCGCCATTGTCGTCGCCCTCCCTCCGTCGTCGTCGTCCTCCCGCTATTGTCGTCGCCCTCCCTCCGTCGCTGTCACCCTCCCTCCGCCGCCGTCACCCTCCCTCCGTCGCAGTCACCCTCCCTCTGTCATCGTCGCCCTCGCTCTGTTGTCGTCACCCTCCCTGCATCATCGTCGCCCTCCCGCCATTGTCGTCGCCCTCCCTCCGTCGTCGTCGCCCTCCCGCCATTGTCGTCGCCCACCCTCCATTGCCGTCACCCTCCCTCCGTCGCCGTCACCCTCCGTCCGTCGCCGTCGCCCTCCCTCTGTCGTCGTCGCCCTCCCTCCTTCGCCGTCACCCTCCCGCCCTCGAAGTCACCCTCCCTCTGTCGTCGTCGCCTCTCTCTGTTGTCGTCGCCCTCCCTCACTCGTCATCGCCCTCCCTCCTTCGCTGTCACCCTCCCTCCCTCGCCGTCGCCCTCCCTCCGTTGTTGTGGCCCTCCCTCTGTCGTCGTCGCCCTCCTGCCATTGTCGTCGCCTTCCCTCCGTCGTCGTCACCCTCCCGCCATTGTCGTCGCCCTCCCTCCGTCGTCGTCGTCCTCCCGCTATTGTCGTCGCCCTCCCTCCGTCGCTGTCACCCTCCCTCCGCCGCCGTCACCCTCCCTCCGTCGCAGTCACCCTCCCTCCGTCGCCGTCACCCTCCCTCCGTGGCCGTCACCCTCCCTCCGTCGCCGTCACCCTCCCTCCGTCGTCGTTGCCCTCCAGCGCCGTCGCCCTCCCTGCATCATCGTCGCCCTCCCTCCCTCGTGATCGCCCTTACTGTTACTTTCTCCCTCGCTGTCACCGTCCCTCTCTCGCTGTCTCCCTCCCACCCTCGCCGTCTCCCACCGTCCCTCGCCATTGCCCTCCTCCTCAACACTTGCATGCATGTGTTAACGTTATTGTGGCCCCCTCAAATAAAGGTACACATGTCAGAGGACGGGCAGGAGTCGAACCTGCTGCCCCAAGAGGGGTATTTCCACACTGCCTCACTGGTGTAAAACCCCAAGACGTAAATTGCCTGTACATGTCGATCCACACACAAACACACGTGTAGCCCCTTGCCTAGTATTGCCATGGCTACAAAAGTGCTATCAGAAAAAGGCGGGATGCTGTTACTGTTGTGCAACTTACCGTCGCATTACTTATAGCAGTCCTAGCGACCCTGATCCAGCATATACCAGCATCAGCCCGGCCATGCATATACAGATTAAGTTTAGGCTGATGGCCGCTGACGTAGACATGCTCGCTCCATCCACCCGGTATCAACCGCCGCTTCGGTTGCCGGCGGGCAAGTGAGTGTCAAAAGTAGCTGCTAGCTGCAATTTCTGATAGATACGCTTCATTTATATCTATTTGCAGCTGCTGCTAGTGCGTGAGCCGCGGTTGTAGGTGCATGTTTCTTCCTTGGCCAAGATAGTATTTAAATAAACGCAACCGCGAGAGTCACACAAAAACTTTCAGTATTAATATTATACTCTAAGTATATGAAATCTGGGACCGCTCTGCATGTTGTGCAAGTGTGTCCAGAAAATACGATTCGGTTCTGATAGTTAGCTCGCTCTGCATAGACTCCAGTCTATTTCTAGATATTACGATGGCTCACTTTTTGTATTAAGCGCGTTCTGTTTCACCTCATCATAGTTTCGCCGTCGTCAGTTGTTTTTGGTTTAAAATGTGGATTGACAGCCAGCAGCGGCAAGCCTGCATGCCATCCTAGACTATGCGGCAAATGCTCCTGCCCACTCTGTAAAGGTGCAAAACATATAGTGTAAAAGCCATTGGCAACAAGCAGCAGAATCCAGCCGATCGAGCCAACAAACGGACCAGGCAACAGGTCAGCAGTTCAAAGAAGAAAGCTTTCCATCAGAAAATCACCCGCAAGTATATATGCTCGCTACACTAAGGCATTATATTTCATCAGTAGTATCTATTCGGCAGCATGCATTTTCGATAAGTGCTAAAAAACTAGAGAGCAGCGGCTTTAAACCAAGTGACATACACCAAGCGGCTAGCTGACTGCCCGATTTGCACCGGGAAGTGCTCAAGCTCCCACGGTCATTTAATAGAACACTCCTAAAGATTATTCTTTACGCGTGGTAATTTTCAAAGCACGCCGAGAACCTAGGGAGCCTAATCCAAACCATCAGAGAGCATCGCAGCTAGCTAGCAGAAAGCTTTATTTCCATCCGAAAATAACCGGCAAGTACATATGCTCGCTAAAAGCTGAGGCCTTACATTTTATAAGTTATGTTTAGTCGCCAGCATGCATTTTCGAAAAGCGCTAAAGTGCTAGAGAGCAGCGGCTAGAAACGAACCAACTGACACAGAACGAGCAGCGGCTAGCTGACTGCCCGATTTGCACGGGAAAGTGCTCAAGCTCCCACGGTCATTGAAAAGATCATTCATAAATAGGTAGATTTACGGGAGGTAGTTTTCGAAGCTCGCTTAAGGGCATGGGAGCGAGCAGAGGCCTCTAGGGGAGAACTTTATTTCCATCCGAAAATTACCGGCAAGTATAACTGCTTGCTGGGGAAGAGCTTATAGAAGTTTAAGTAGTATTATTTTGCCGGTCCCACACTTTATGTCGTGCTGACGAGCTGGGCTGCACCGTCGAAATGCATGTTTTACGAGCATTGCTTTCGTTAGGGACATGAATGCGGGATTTTTTGTGTGTGCTCTCAGGACAGATATCATTAACTAAATAAAAATTTAATTTTCCCCAAGGCTAGTTGTGAGTGCGCGGTTTCTAGTCCGTGTTAGCCTGCTACCCTTTCTTAGAAAGCATCGCTTTGATTTTACCCGGAAACAAGAGATTTTTAACTGGCATAACCTATTTTGTTTAAAACTCTAATCAATCACCGATTTAGTTTGCAGTTGCACCACCCGCTTGCTAAGTTTACTTTCGTCTTATCGCACTTGCTTGCCATATTTGCCTGATCGGCAATCAATTCTGCTTTGATCGCCATGCTCGCATGATAAATTAATAGCCAATAGTTTGATGTTTTAAAATAAATAATAAGTACTTCAGTTTGTGTTGGAATGCTCGCTGCTGGGCCATCGGGCAATGCCGAGCATGCTCGCCGGTTGCCCGGTCCAGTCGCTGCCTCGCAAGGAGGGTATCAACGGACCTCAAATGCGGCCAAGCACCTGGTGTAGATATCATTTCACTTGCATTTAAATATCTAAAATGGGGGCCATATCGGTATCTAAATAGCGTTTTTCCATATCTAGATGCGGTTAGGGGGGCCGGTCTGGATATCCAGATGCGGCTAGGACGGTATCTAGATGTAAAGGAAAGGGGGGAGTTCTTAGGGTATCTAGATATGACTGGAACAGTATCTAGATGCGGCTACAAGCTAGATGCCGGCCATGTACCACCCCCCATGCGGCGAGCTTGTGAGACCCTCCGGAGGGCAAGAAAGCTGCGCTTCTTGTCCTCAGCAGTTTCAAGCAACATAACACTAAAGTGACCCCGGCAGCAATACCTGTAGTAGTCGTACACACTCTAGCACAATATAGATGTGCAGATACACGCCATCAGCATCTCGAGAGGCCTTTGCGGCTCTCAACTACTACAATACCACATGCAGCAGCTGGCCTGGTGAAACCAGATGACCGAACCCCACTGCCAAACAAAACCTATCAAGACTCGACTGACCTGCTCCGTGAGCCAGGGTAAGCCACCCTGCTGATTGGCTAGGTACTCCCGCTTGACCCCACCACAATCCCCTACTTTATTTGAATCAGTAGCCGGTCGTGACACTTAGGCTCATAACCACCAAGGCCGTTCTGGGCCTGGTGGATAGCAAAACGTGAGAACGTGCCCTACCGGGTGGTGACGGCGGGTACAAAAGGCTAACCTAAGGTCACAACACGGCGAATCACCAGAAATGTTGTGACCTGAGACTAATCTCTATGCGGCATGGACGAGCACGAGGCACTTAGTTACATACTTGCTTCATCCAAGAACCAGGCTACTTCACGTATGTAAAGATGTAAGACCCCCAAAACTACTGCAGCACGTAGTTGTGACCGCGCGCATGCGATCCGTGAAGTCAATGGGGCCTCGAAAAGACAAATAAAACCAGCCAGTAAACTTCTGAAAGATGGTGATCTGCTTCAGAACGCTGACAACCCCCAGCCATGTGTCACGACATCATGAGGTCGTTGATCCGTGGCATTACTAGGAAGTTATTGTAAGCGCCTCTGAAACCGCCTCTCTTACGGCACCTTGGCATCCTGCCGCGGATTCGTTTCTAAATGGGGAACGCTTTTCGCCATAAAGCAGTGTGCGCTTGTGCACAGAACGACGGAAAATGAAAACCTGAACAACGTTATAGGTGGCTAGTGAAGAAATGCATACATGTGATTCGCACACCAGATGTCGTTTTGTGATATCCAGTAAGACGCAGTAGGTATGTGCATGAAACCTTGTGTTGCAGGGTTTGTGTGGCAGGGTGGGGCACTGTGGGGCTTCCAGGATAGGATTTTTGCACTTCCAAGTTTCTATGTTTGAGATGGTTTGAGCTTTCAATGATGATTAATTGATTCAGATGTCAATCAGCCCATATGAAGGGACATATCCCTGTTTCTGGCTACAAAGAGAGACGCCCATTAGTGAGCGCCGGCGTGCGCCAGCTCTCTTCCTAGGCACACCTTGCTCATAGCACGTAGGGAGCCCTACCGGATGCCTGAGACCTCTTTATGGCTTATGGCCCGATGTACAACCTATGAGTTAACTGTTCATACTTCATTTTCGCCACTTGCGATGGCGGCAATTCTCAGTTATTCATGTCTATTTGAAACCTAAGCCCAAGGGAGTGCGCCAGGAGATTGAGGAAGGTTGAGAAGGTTTTATTACTATTTTATGGGGAAGTTGACCATTCCACACTGTTAGTGGGTTAGGTGTTTGGACTGCAGAGTTAAAATTCAGGCCTCTATCCTTTTCTGTCTGGGCACCTGTCCTGGGAAAGCTACCATCCCCGGTGTTTTGTTCAGAGAAAATTTAGCCGCAGCTGGCTAACGCATGCCACTTCCATTGCTATTGGCCACTTGTATCGCGTGATCCTGGACTCTAGCTTTCTCCACTGAAATGGTGGTGTCACTCCACATTCAAGCAAATGACGTGGCCAAAGAAACAAAGACACAAGGGTCCTGTTACACAAAGCGCCAAGTGACACCTGCAATACCTAAGCATCCTCTGCTTGTCAGCAAGATTCAAGCAAATTGGAAATCCCAGACGCCAGCCATAGCATGTCTGCGATATCCTCAGCCCTGCCATACGCGTACAATGCTCCCACGACAGGAGCGGGTAAGTTTGGGTAGCTCACATGGTATATTTCCTTGCCATTAATGTTGTACCACATAAGGTAGCATGCTGACCGGAGGACAGAGGCAAAAACATCCCGGTATTTTATGACTACTGCTTGCTCAGGAAGTGCTGCCAGCTACCGTTAGAGGGCCACGAACCCCTCGAAGTAAGCAGTGGCTGACTTATGTCGAAGAGGCTGACCGAGCGGGGCACCGAATCGCCAGACGCAGCAGCTGCAGCGCTGCCACCCGACCCGCAAAGCTCCGTCATGCCAAAATCATCACCTAAGCTGCTGCTATCCGCCCAGCTGCCCCCATCGGTGCCACCAGTGAGTGGGCGACTTCCGCCCCCACCCCTGCAGCCCCCAGCTGCTGCTGCTAGTTCGTCGTTGATGCTGTCGCCATAGCAAAAGGACGGTTGCTCCTGCAGCAAGCTAAGGTATAACCGAGGTGGCAGCCCAGCTGCCGTCACTGCGGCTGCGTCCGCTGGTGCGATAGTGCTGCTATAAAATTCCACCTGATCAACCAAGGCTAGCTCAGCGTCGATAGATGTAGAGGAACAACGTGGTAATCGTGTGTGTGTGGTTTTCTCGCTTGCTGCAGCCACCGCCGTGCCATCTGAGTTTTCGCAAGGCTGGAGGCGTGCCGCCGGTGGACAATGCCGCACCAGAACCGCCGTAGCCAAGGCTGCGACCTGTCGCATATTGGGCCGTGCGTGGTCCTCCACGAGGGTGGCGCGCAGCAGGCCCAGCACGTCATCACACAAACTCGGACCTGCCGTGCGCGGGATACCACAAGTAATCCATGGCACGACCCATGATTTGTCAAAGCATATGTGGCACTCAAACGCCACGCTTGTGGAATTGCGCTTAAGCTGCGCAATTTTTTGTGTGCATACCTCGAAGCTTATCTGAAGGACATTACATACATATCAAGCACCCTAAATATTCGCGGCCCTCCATTCTACGTGGCGATTATGCCCAGGACAAACTGCAGCTGGCAATAGTATATTTTAAGTATATTTTACTAGGCATCTCCGAAGAGCCTTATTCTCATACTTCAACAAACGGCACAAGCAATGAATGCGACCACCACCAACGCTTTAGGCAAGAAATATAAGATTCCGCAATCCTTGTGCACGGGAGCAGTCAGACCGAATGACCCGTTTGGTGTGCCTGGTTTTGTAAACCGTGCACATCGTATATTCGGCTCCACCATCCCACTCCGCCTACTTTCAACTTACCGCCTACGCCAGAAAGTGGTCGCGACTCATACAGGCTTCGTAGTTCCGCGGCCATAGCAGCCATATCGCTGTCCCTTTCATCGCTTTGCCTGAGGCAAGAAGCACAATCACTTGCGTCGACCGACGAGCTGCTGGTTCCGCCGCCACCACCTTGGTAGTGCACCAACACGAACGACGGTGCCTCATCGCACATAATACGCAGGCGGTCTGCCTCCTCTGTCGTCAGCCAATCAGGGCCCGCTGGGTCAGCACACTGAGTCGCGACAGAATGACGGAGGCGACGGTGAGGAGGCAGCACGGAAAGAAGTAGTGGCTCCGTCGCCTCCCCTTCGCCACGTTCGCTGGCACCACTGACGGTGCAATCGTGGCCAGGGATATCTGTGCTGCGGATGGATGATGGATCTCCATCAGGGAAGCATCTGGCACCGTTGCTGAATCCCACGCCGGCGGCAGCGACTGCGGTGGTGGCTGCTGCAGTGGTGGTGACGGCGAGAGTCCATTCGCTATCCGCTACGCTGCGTGCTGTCCCCGTGGAAGGAGGGGGTGCAGGTGGCCAGCAACCCCCCACAAAGGCCGCGGTGCTTGAGCTTGCGATACTACGTGCGGTATCGTAACCGTATGGAATCTGGCTATGCGCCGTGCTCCGGGCAGTGGTCGGAGCCGTGTTGCCCACAGATACGTCGATGGCTAACGAGCAGGCGTCCTCGGTGATGCACCCCTCAGCAATCAGCTGCAGACTGCGACCCGTAACCATGGTTGACCCACCCCCTACACCCAGAAGGAAGTGCGGCGGTAATCCTTGGTATGGCAATACCATAGAGCCTACTGTGGCCGGCGGTGGCGGAGGATTCTCTTGGGGTGAGCCGGCAACGCCCGAACCCCGGGTCTGCACCAGCGGCAGCCTCGGAACGCGAGGCGGCGGTGTGGACGCTGCCATCGGGACAGCAGCGCCCTCTCGACCAGCCTCCGGAATAGTGACAGATTGCCACGCCCCTTCTCCGGAATTACAGTCAAAGAAAGCAAATTCTGCATGCTGGACACTCCATTGCACGGCATCTGACTGTGGCAGCATGGGAGCCCCTGCTGCCGATGTCTCCGGCAATGAACCGTCGCAATGTTGGGGCCATGGCTGCTGCGGAGGCGGCAACTGCGTACAAGCTTGCTTGCCCTGTGCGTCGCTTCCGCTACGGGCTCCACGGCGAATGCCGTAACGGTGGGCTTGCTGCTGTCTCAGCCTAGCAGCGGCGGCACCAGCCGCAACTGCGCGCATACAGTCACTGTTTCCACGGAACAGCAGCTCGCCCGTGATCATTTCGTACAGGATGCATCCCATGGCCCAAACGTCGGCCTTTCGTGCATCGACACAATGGCCATGGACCATCTCAGGTGGCTGATATGGCACTGTGCCCCTGCCGGGAGTGACAGCGGTTACAATGAGTTTTGGCTGGCAGCCAAACCAGCCACTAGGAAATAAGCCGTACGGCGCGTACGGAAACTTGCATCAGGTATGTTCAATTGAAAGCCCTGTAACATGGAGATTAAAAGGACAATTGCTCGCCAATAGCTGGATGAAGTATGCGTTCGTTCTTCAAGCGAGCCCATACAAAATAACTGCAGAAGGCCAAGTTTCGGTGAGAACAAGACCACGCAACTGCATCCTCGATAACCCCGATATCCCAATGGCGAACGACCCGAGTTCGGATGGAGCTCACCTGGCTTGGTCCTGCAGAAGCGGCGTTTCGTTGAAGAGCATGCTCTCTGAAAAATCAGCCAGCCGCAGCTTTCCACCGGATAGCAACACATTGCCTATTCCAGGATAGGGACAGCACCCAGACAGCACCCAGAAACCAGAGGATTCGCAATTAAGTGCATTTCGTCACTTCTTCGGAAGACATACTGGTCAAATATCCAATTTAGGTAGCCTGGGGTAACGCAGTATGCAACCTGGAGTCGCTTTGGCACATGCGGGTGGGACAGCCACACATGTACGCGGCTAATCAAAGCAACCTGCAAGGGCAGCGTTTCCGCGAGTACCTACCCGGCTTAAGATCGCAGTGTGCCACGTGCCAGCGCTCGTGCAGCTCGGTGAGCAGCTCCGCAAGAGTGCACCATAGCCTTTGAAGGAGAGTGGGCATAACAGGAACAGACGTGGGAAAGAACAGATTCAAGATGCGTCCTAAAGTGAAATTGTCTAAATCGCGCGGAGAAGATAGGACGGCAGGAGCGAAGGCTAGGTATACACGAGTGAAGTTTTCGCCGTAATATACCACAAGATATATAACAAAAATTCGGCAACGCCAATGTCACAAGATGCCGTGACTCCATAACTGCTTACGTTTTCCGCAAGGCTCAGCCGTGCTTTGCCAAGCCATCATACAAAAGTAAAAAAAACCTACTCATCGCGATCGCGACGTAGGCTGAAAAGATCAACGGTTTTTAAGACCTCAACTTAAGACCTTCGCACCTCTGCCCGTAAAGCCTCATGCCATCGGATGCCATGCTATGCATGCAATGTGGTTCTAATCATATCATTATAGCTTTCGCAACCTTCTATGTTTCGTTAGGACATGAAATGGCGAAGAAAGCCTGCTTGTACAAGCTGCTTTGTTTTGTGAAACCCAAGCAGGAGACATGGATATAAACCATAATTCAGTCCTTCAGACAACTCCTACCGTTAAATGTAGGCCACCAATGCAATGCTCGGGTAAGTTAAGCAGAGGTAAGCCGGTCGGCCACGCACCTAAGGCACTCCACGATGTAATCTGCACCGGTTGCCGTCTCGAAGCGGTTGCCATCACACCAGTCCTTCAGGCTATGGTCACAGCTCTCTAGCATTAGCATTACCTGCATTGCATATGTGCGCACAGACATCGGCTAACGAATCTTACTTCGGCAAAGCGAACAGGCCAGAAATGGCGATGTCTTTGACAGACAGCACGGCGATCGCCATGACAGAAAACTATGGAGCCTGATCGCATCGGCCACCCCTATGACAACTATAGCAAAACAAAAGTTAGCGGCCCAAACCATATTGCGACTCTAACCTTGTCCTCGTGGCGCCCATAGTCAAGCAGCCGCACAGCCCCGGGCCATCCAGACAGATGCAGAAGCACGCCAATCTCCGCAAAGGCGTTGGCCAGCTTGTCCCTCTCCGCCACATCATAAATCTGATTCGCGGAGGACATGCACAGCGATGTTTGAGGTGCAGCAGTAGCATGTCTGGTGCGTTTTCATGGATATTGACCCCTCCAAATTACGGACAACGCCTACGTACTTACAACAATAGTAGAAGAAGATTAAAACGAAAGGGGGCCTGTCCATGGATGTTGGGTTGCTCGCTGCTTTGAACGCTGGGAATTGCTCATCGGATTTTGTATTGTTTTCCTGTGTATCGAAGTGCAACAGCAGTTTACGCGAAGCACATAACCCATGCGCATTCTTAGGAAGGCGCGATGTCTCAGCGCCACCCGCATAAGGGCACGTCTCCAAACGTTCCTAACCACAGAATCCGGCCGGATATACGTTGTCCGCCCCTTCCTAAAGAAACACGGACGTTACTCAAGGAAAAGCCAGGCTTCCTGGTTACCAAAGCCCAGCGGGTGCCTCGGAGTGACTGAGCAGTGCCACCTGAAACTTACCTTGACGACCACGGGCTGGCCCTGGTGACAAGCCTTGGACACAGTTGAGTACGAGGTGCACGTGATGCGCTCCACGTGGGTGAGGGACTGCAGAAGAATGTCAAGGAAAAAGCTAATGAAGTAATGGGTGGTAAATGTTGGCGATGGTAGCATGGTACTACAACCTCTTGCCAGTCTTTCATTTGTTCTCATTCATGGATTCACGACTGAGAATTATAAATTGCAAATTATAACATGGAATGCCGCTTCCAATCAAACCTGCCCACTACGTGCGCCGTCTCGACGTTCTAAACCGACCAACCTCCAACAGGCGATATTGCCGACCCTTGGGTCCGTCGCTCAGCCGGTCCCAGGCGTCCCATAACTGCTCCGGTAGCATTAGCCCTCCGCCACAACGATCGGCATCCAAGCCATCTGCATCGCCGGCACGGCGCCTGAACCTGCCGCAGCGTCGGCTGCCACGGACCGTGTCAACATAAGCCTTGCCACGTCCGTTTCGGGCCGCTGGAAGCTGCGCGCCGTTGCCAGAAAAATCACGGAGCGGTAACGGCTCTGCCGCGACGGCGTTTGCAGCTTCACAGACCATCATGGCGCCTTGAGGAGCAACATCGGCTATTTCATCTTGGCCTGCCAAGACAGGTGGGAAGCCGTACATTTCCCTGCCTTCCCCCCCATGCGCATCCTTGTCAAGCTCATCAGTGTCGTACGGTTCGCTGTCGTATAGTTCAAAATCGTCCTCGGACTCTGCCCAAAATACTGTGGCGCACCAGGGGATGAGGGCCAAGGACGTTATGCTAGCTTCATTCACCTTGCCTGGAACACCCGAACCTACCTGCTATAAGACCCTGGCTCCCGGTCTGAAAAGGCTCCCTCCCCACCTTCCCCACAAAACGTTCCCGGGCTAAACGCCCTTGTGTCCCGATAAAGGGCACCCCACCTACTACTGCACCCACCCGTGCAGAGCGCGTGTGACGTGACACCGCTGTTCGCGCCAACCGCCATGCGCCGGGTCGTTAGCGGCCCTTCCCCATACACCATTGCTGACGGTAAGCAAACAGACAAGCGCTGCGTGCGGACTCCCGTTGGCGGTGGCTGCTCCCGACGGCTCCCCCAATCAGCTGGCGATAATGGACGCTGAGGCACACGCACCGTTGGTCCACTCGAAGGGATAGAATTGGTCGACCATGGGCGGCGCCGGGTGCTAGGCTGCGTTGCGCCGCCACCCGGTACACGGACTGGGGGGTACGGGACGGGTAGCCGCAGCGGTGGTACTGCAACACCCTGCAGCTGCGGAAAGTGCTGTGACATGCCCTGGTCTGCGGCACCAGTGGCAGATACTACTGGTCTAGGCAGGGCACCATATTCGGGCTGGGTGCAATTCATCATTACGAATTCGGGCCCGGCAGCAAGACGTGCTGTCGCCACTGCAGCCCCGAATTTGCTGGGTGTATCCTTGCCAACGTCGCTGTCCACCAACGAGCAGGTGCCACAGGTATTCGACGCTGTCGCTACATTGCAGGCATTAGACTGCTCTGGCGGCGATATATGTCGCTTCGCTGTGCCGTGTAACGAAGCAGTGGCCGCCATGTGGTATTCCATGTGATGTAGGCCTTGGTCAAGCTGATCATGCAGGTGGCTCCGTCGTCCACGAGGCACAGGCGTCGTGCATTGGTCTTTCTCGAGCACGCTGCTAATTGTCATTGGAATTGGTCTGTGTCGTAATAAGCCTGGGTTGGCGTCGCTTTTGGTAACCTGCGGTTCCTTCATTGGTGTTATCTGTCGCAGCCCTGAGGCACGAAGATAGTAGGGGAATGGTGCGTCTGAGATGCAAGCATGCATGCTTGTACGGGTAGCTTTACAGCATACGTGCTAGCCCTTTCATTCAAGGTGATCTATAAGGTCATTCCGCGGGACAGGCCCCTGAGGCAAGCTGCATTATCTCCTTGGTGTGGTGCAAACATTAACCGCAGGTTCCGTTTAGATATGGTTTCCTATGATAGCCGACTCCATGTTCCAAACCTGTCTGTTGCTGGTCTAAGTCGTCCATGGACACACGCGGGCAGCCATGCTGTCGCATGTCCAGCGATGCCCCATTGACCGTGTACGCTGCACCATTTCCTTCTGCTAAAGCAAGCTCAGGGTGCAATGGCACAGACGGTGCAAGATGAGCGTTCCAAGGACGCGCCAGCCCGCTCGCGTTGGCAGCGGGCCGTGGCTTACAGGCACTCGGGAGCAGCATCCGGAGGATTTCAGTTGGTGAGCAAGTGTCAAACGCCTTCTCATCATTGCTTGCCCCGTCGATGCCTGGAGCGTGCACATGTTGTACAGGAGTTGCGTTCCCGCTTGCAGCCGGCGGGCTTGCGCCAGCCTGCACGGCCACAGGTATTTTTGGATGTGTGTGGTCAGCCGATTCAGGCCAAACCGTTGTGTGGGGAAAGCTCTAAGAACGAACCTCCAGACCGATAGGTTCATTCGCACGTCCAGGGCGCTTAAATACATTGCCTATCGTTTTAGCCCTTGCACGAACAAAGGATACGGATGATGTGCATGTCGGTGATGTGCTGGAATGGCGAAAGTATTTAAAGACATTTCACATTAAATGTCAGGAACAAAATCCATGGGGCCAATACTGTGAAGTATTTTGTGCCTCATTTACTGAAAGATTCTCACAATGATGCACGCACGGCTTGCCAACATAATACTGACCCACCCGCAATAGTGGGGACTTCTTCTTCAGGCCTCGCAGGTTAAGGCCGGGCACGAAGGGCCGCGCAACGGGCTGCTGCATGTCCAGCGCATCTGCCGCCATGTTAAGAGCACCAGGCCCGTCGGGGTCTGCATTAGGCCCAAGAAACGGGGTCTGCTGAATAGCCGGGGAAGGTACTGTGCACTCTCGCTCAAATTGCCGCTGTAACAAGTGAGTTGCAAGACAATCTGGAGAGTCCCAGGGACAGAAACGGCTTGGTCCTTGCTGAGGACGGGCGCCAGGGCTGCACAACCGAGCCAGTGGGCCTTGGGACTCAAGTCCCAACTGGGTTCCCTGACCGTGTAGCACGCGCAGCGAGCCCTGAAAACAATGTTCATCACGCGACATGACGAGAGGAGGAGCGCCCTCGTCGTGATGGCCGCAGGGGTGGCCTGGCAGGTGAACAGTATTCGGACTGAAACAGGCTGCCGATTCTGCATCTTCGCGACAACGGTGCCCATCCGCGCGGCTTGCCAGCTCGAATACAAGCTGCCTGATGCTCGGCAGCTGACCATGCACGAGCCGGAAGTTGGCGATGGCGGCCTGCAGCTCCTCGTGTTCAACTTCGCGGCCTAGTTTTTCTTCCAGCAAGGTGATGACGGCAAAGTCACGGTTCATGTCGGCACCATAGTTGACTAGAAAGGTGGTGCTGCAAATGCTGGATGCGCTGCAGGGGCTGGATGTGACACTTGGGAAACAAGAGGCTTCCAGTCGGGCTCCAGTTTCACGGCTCGGGGACCAAACTTCCTGTCGTCCAAAAGCAAAGCAGGTGGAACAAAGGAAAAGCACAGCATCGTTCTTCATTAGTTTCAAACTGTCCCCGGGAGGCGATTTCTGCATAAGACACGTCGGGCATGGCTAACAGAGCTTGTATTTAAAAAACATTGACACCGAGAAACAGAAACCCCATAGACTTTTCAGTCAGGAGTTATTGATATAGCCACAAGTGCACTGTATCAACCTGCCCAACTAGGCGGAGAGCAAGAGTGTTGCCAGGTGACTCCATGGGCTCCCAAAAAGCCGGGCTCCGCACTCCCCCAAGTCAAATGTTCATCATGCCCTCCATCTCAGCAAATAAGTGCTGTTTAGTATACAAAAGCCTATCGTAGCTCGGCACAAAGTGTCTTGTGGCTGTCTCAAGCAAGTTTAAATCAAGTAGACGATCACATAAATCAATTGTTGACGCAGGAATGATAAAACAACTCGCTATATTTTCAAGATGCATCAGGCTGTTTCTCTGCGTGCGGTCACATCATGGGTACATGGAGGCGTACGGACCGCTTGAACGGGAGCAGAAGTCTGCGCCATTGCACAGTACCAACAACATATTGCGAATATTGGAGGATTTTCAATCATATCATATGGGCTTCTTTGTTGTAAATCAGACACTTCTTTTACTTGTCTGACTTCCCACCACCCCCGTACATGGGAAGTCTTATTTTTTCCAATCATTGTGGCGCATAGATTAATATGGCTAGCATTACACTCGGCCAGGGCGGATAACACTGAGGGCTGGGCCCCTGGCCGTTCGTCAGTAGTGACGCCTGCACATCGCCTGCCGTCCTCTGCAGTTCTTTTATTGCTGAAAAGTGCAGCAGAGCAGCTTAAGGCTGGGTAATTTGGCGCCAGGCTGGCCGTAGTTGTTATGGCTTCGTTTGAGCTGAAGACCTTGGCCGCACAGAATGTCGGGCCCGCTGTAATCAGGGACGTGCTTGTCTCCCCACTGGGTGTTGTTATTCTTCTTACAACTGGGGCCTCGCTTCTTGTTCTGGACTGTCGAAACGGACATCTCCAGCTTCGTCATCGCATCCAAGGGCAGCAAGCGGGCATTACTGCTGTCGCCCTTTCGGGAAAAGGATCGGAACTTGTCGCTGGCGGAGCGGACGGATTTCTCAAGTGGTGGCACGTTCTCTCAGGCGACGAGTCCTGCTCTACACAGTTCCCAATTGTGCACCGGGGCCGCTCCGAGTCGATCAGCAATGGCGCCCCCGTTCTTGCAATCACGGCTGTTGCTTCTGTTAAGGGTACCAATCTTGTGGCAGCAGCGAGTGGGAGGTGCGCGCAATTTTGTTGCTTGGTTCGGGCAGGCTTGGTGTGCTTGTGGAGCACTAGAGTTGGCACCTACGATTGAGCCGTTTATCTCTTTTTATATGGGATTGGGGAATAATGCCAGCGGAAGGACCGTGGCGTTGTCGTAAAGGTTACATAAGCTTCGCCGTGTTTCACCGTTCACACCGCGGCTGTTGCGCAGTTATTATCATAGCCCACCATATTAAGGGATCCGCATTCCCTAGGCTGCAGTTTCGGCCCACCCCAGAACTCCAGCGCCGCGCTTGGGCCATTTCCCCATGTCCGGATACGCACCGCCATAGTTACGGGACCCGCCTTTTCCTTTCCGGACTGCCCCAGGTCTATTTGCGTTTTCGGCCCGGGAGGCGAGCACCTGCACACTATCCCTGGATCCACGGAGCAAATCTTGTCCCTTTCATGGGCAACCCCCGACCTTTTGGTTGCCGCAGCGGGGCCGGTGCTTAATACTTGGCAGGTGGGGGTGTGCCGGCCAGGGTGTACGTGCATAAGCATGAAGTATAGATCACCTGCTTCTTGGTTTGCGTCGCAGAGTAGGTTGCTTGCTTTTCATAGCAGGCCGGAGGCAAGCTGCTTCGCGAAGGATATGCAGTGGTCGTTCACTCGCACGACTTGATTTTGATCCTCCTCCCGCAGGTTAACCAGTCAGTATTCATTCCGGCGGACACATATACACCCACTGATGCTGTCGACATGTCGATTGTGGCTGCCTCACCTGAGGGGAATCGCGTAGCGGCAGCTTGTGACAATCGAACGGTATGTGAGTTTAGACCAATTGGGGATTGTTGATGGTGTGTTGTTGATGACCATGCCCTGCGTGTGGGCAGGAGGCAAGATAGGTGGTTGTTTGGGGGTGAAAGCACCGCAAATGGGTTCAGCGTCAGGTGGTCCTTGGAAAATGTTGCGAAGAGGTGACAGATGTAGCACGAGGTCTTCGGTTGATATTGTATTCTAACTATTGTGAGTCCCCAACTGAAGTAACCTCAAAAATATCCTTCTGATTTGCGCACAGGCGTTGTCCTTTCTTTTTACAAATTCTTACTTGTTACTCTGTCTTGCATTTTTCGTTATACTCGTGTTTCAGGTCGTGGTTTGGAGCCTCAAGCCTCGTCCTTCTGCCAATGGCGCCAATGGAACACGGTGCAGTTGCGATACACTGCCCCACCAGCCGGACCGGACTTTGGTGGAGGGTCTGGAGGCAGAGGTGCGGTGCTCTGGTAGCCTGGGACGGTCAAATTTTAAAGCCAAATCAATGGGTAGGAACAGCCTTGCTGATGATCTGTACGCGAGATTGGGCTTAAGGTTAATCTTTGTTTTATCATCAATGTGATGCACTGACAACCGTTCTGTGGAGAAGCTGCGCTTTTGCTTTGAATCTGCAGGTTGCGCGCTGGAAAAGCGCCCATCCTCACCCACACCGTTGCAGTTGCAGCAGCCGTCGTCGTGCGTCCTATGCTGTTTCACCTGTCTCGAATCCTCACGCTAGCCTGCTCCATGCAATGTCTGTAGGCCTCTAGCCTGAGCTGGGAGAGCCATGGCCGGTTTCTGGCCGCAATTGTTGGAGGCCGCGGTCTCATTTGGTGGGTACTTCAAATGGAAATAATACGCATGGAACCATTATCACCGGACTATGGAAGATGCGAACACCCTAACCCTGGCGTGAAGGGGATTAACTCATATAAAGCTAAAAGAAGTATCCTGTCATCTGCGCAGGGACATGTCAGTCACACCGCCCATGGTAGGCACAGCCGGATCCTGTGCCTACCAGCCATGCGAGCTGCAGGTTTCCTCTTTGCAGGACGGCACCGTGCCGCAGCTGCGGTGGTGCAAGTTTCAGCCCGGAAGCTCCCTGCTGGTATGGCAGGGATGGATGTGGGTCCACCCGGAAGGATTTTAGCCACCAGTTGTAAAATGGCTGTCAAGGTTTTTGCGTCCTCTTGGCACTACCCGCCGTTTATGTGAACTGGCTTTTCTTGCAGGCTGCGGGCGACGACCAAGGTGTTCTTCACATCTTCGACACTTCCTTCTTGCGCACAGTGGCCGGAGCTTCCGCCGCGGTGCTCCTTAGTGCCTGTCGAAGCACCCCGCCGGCGCCACGAAACCTGGTCGGCTCCATCGATGCGGACGATATCATTCCAGGCAACGCCGCGGACGCCGATGTGTACAGTGGAGCCGGGGTATCTGTGCCGGCTACTGCGCTGGTCGGCTGGAATGGTTCGCAGCTTGTCCTAGCATCCCGTACAACAGGTACGCGGAGCAGTTGATTGCGTTATGTATTGCGAGTTCAAACGGGTACCAAGGGGTTTATGTTAATGCATCGGATTCTTCTTCAGCCGCTGCCATGGGCTTGAGCTGAGCACTCTTCGTTCCACCTTTTCTTTGCACCTAGGCGAAGTTTCCCTATTAGAGCTCGTCCGCCATTCGGGAGCACGCCCTCAGGGCAACGCCGTCCAACAACAGCTCGTGCAGCCGCACCGCTCCGGACCTATGGTAAGAAGGCCGGCTGGTGCAGAGCCGCCACCTGTCACGGCCGTCACAGCGTCGCCAGACAGTTCGGTTGGAGGCGCGCCAGACGATGAAACAGAGGTAAGGTTCATATATGCAGGGCACGGGCCTGTGCAGGTGATAAGGGCATTATGAAGAAGGGGATGGAACCGCCTCCATACTTCTTCCGGAGCTTATCGTTCAAAGCATTTGTGCAACCGCGGACGCATTATTATGAGAGCAATTTCTCTCCGTACGAGGTATCTCGCACCCATCTCATTTGGCCGTTACCAGCAGGGGGGTGCGCGATTGGAAGACAGCTCCAGATCCGACTACAGCCGGCTGCCACCCTCGCCCTGTGACAGCAGCTCGATGTTGCTGCACGTGCCGCTGCCGCCGGCATCAACGCCGCCGCCATCCTCGAAGGAGCAGCCACCCGTGATTTTCCAGTCTGGGCAGCCCACAACACAGGGTCAACAGACAATGGGATCTGGTAGCAGTGGCGCGGGAGGAGGCGGAGACAGAGGCCCTCGGAACCGTCGTTCAACGGCGGTGGGAGGGCAGCCGCTAACCCGCGGTGGGGGCGGATCCTACAACCGCCTGAATGACAGTGGTTCAGGTTCTGTGCCGTTCCAAGCGTTCAGCGGGGGCAGCTTTGATAACCCCGCGGATACTGAGCGCGCTGCGGCTGCAGCAGCAGCTGCGGCTGCGGCTGCAGCAGCGGCAGCCGCAAGCGCAAACTTATCCGGTTCGACGGCACTTTCAACGGCACCATTAGGCGGCGGCTCCGGTTCGGGGACCCCGTCCCGGGGCCGATGGCAACGCGACAATGGTGGCGCCACAAGCGCTCATGGAATGAGCGGCCGCAACTTCTCCGAGATGTACAGTGGCCGCGGTGGGGGAACGGCAGGCCGTGGTGCGGGGCCGCGGGGTGTGTCCCCGGCATACGTTGACGGCGAAACTCAGGGCAGTTTTTGGCAGCAAAACAATGCGGGCTCGACGGCCGCGACGACGTCCTTCCGCCGCAACTCCAGTAGCGAAGCAGCCGCGACAGAGCCAGAGGGCGGCACCTCTGCTGCCGACGCGGCTTTCTCTGCGGCCGCAGTGGCGGCGGCAGCGGCAGCGGCGGCAGCCTCCAGCATTACGCCGCCGCCACCGCCGCCGCCGCCTTTCCAAGGTCAACGCCGCAGCAGTAGCTGGCAACAACCTCAACTGCAGCAGCAAGCACAACAGCGTGGCGAGTCTGAGGCTGGCAGCATTCCCCATACGGGACGCCGCAGCGGATCTACATCCACAATGCCGCCGCACGATCGCCCTGGGGTGCCTCATGTTGCGGCTGTGGCGGGACCGCCAATGATGCCCCTGATAGCAGCTCCACCTCCTGCTGGGGCTTCCGGGGCCCCTGGTGCAGCTAGTACTGGCGGCGCGTTGGTGCCAGTAGAGGCGCCAGGGCCTTATACTCAGGTACCTTGCGTGTCTTGGTGCATGGGTTTTGCTATGTGCCTGGAAATATATGACCATCTATGCCTCCGCAGAAAGCCCATAACTATTTTCCATGTCAATTTCCTGCTCGTGATCCTGCAATGTTTTGCTGGCCTTACATTGTCCTTGCGTTATCATGATCCACATTGTTTGCATCTTTATACGTTAGAACCCGCCATCCTCGGTATTTTTGAACTCGTTCGCAGATGCAGGGCCACCCTGCTTGGGCCTGGGGAGCGGTGCCAGTATGGCAGGCCCCGCCTGGTACGGCAGCTACGCTGCCTTATGGGGCCACGGGGCCCGCAACACCGGGCACCTTGCCGCCAGGCCCCGTTTCGGCAGCTGCAGTACCTGCGCCGGGCTACATGGCCGTCCCGGTGATGCTCGGGCCAGGTCAGGCAATGGCAGCAGCGGGTGAGTGGCGGGTCACAATGGCATTACTTAATGTCCTAGATTTGTTTATAACCTCAGCCGTTGAGGGGGCTTGTTTTTTTATGCTAGGCGACCACTGCTAATCTAAATCCAGTGTACATTATCACGTTCACGTTCACGTGCTCCCCGACATGCAGAGTCGGCACAATACGGCATGCAGTACGTCGTGTACCAACAGGGAATGCCCTACGTACCATGGAGTTATGGGTATTACCCGTACAATGCTGGTGTGATACCTTTCGGCAGCGGCGGTGAGTCGAGGGCTCTGGCCAGGAGTATTACTATTCGCGCTTTATCATCGACGGGATGAAATAATTAGGAAACGAAGCCTGGATCGAGCAGAATAGGAGAGGATCCTAAATTTTCAGAAGCTCCTTATCCCTGCATCCTGTCAACTCTACCGTAGAACACGTATCATGGCTTCGTTTCCTTCTATATGCCTGAGCTTCACATTTTGCACTGTATGGAGTTGCAGGTCTAACTCCAACGGGTAGTATTGATGGAGTTGTGAGCAGTATGGCGAATTCTGCCGGTGTTCCAGACCGACCTGGCGGCAGCGCAGCTAGCTCAGGCGCCAGCTCGGGCCTAGCTCGCCGCAACCGGGGAGCCTCAGTCGGCGATGTGGCTGATTCAACGCCCCCGGGGTCGTTTGGAGCAGGGACTGCGTTGCAGGTGAGTTTGCTCCTGTGATGGATATGTAGCGGGAATCGAAAAATTGAAAGCATGCAAAAATGTGCATCGTCCTGGACTAAGGGGTTTGGGAGATACAGATGGCGGTCAGCGATTGAATGGAATGGTGTTGATGAGGTTGGGTTTGCAAATGAGCGGTATCGCACTTGAAAGCGCCGGGTGGAATTATAGCTAAAGTTTATTTTTCACGTTGGAAGCTCCGCCCAAAAATGTTGTAAACCTCTATATATTAGTCATCTGTGTTCTGCTCAGGGTTTTGGCAGCTTCGGTAGTTCCCCCATGTCTGCTCGGACCCAACGCCGTGGAAGTTACGATGCTCAACAGCAGCAGCAAGGCGGCGCCAGCGCATCCCTCGGAGGCCCAGGTGTTACGTCCTTGGGCCGGCGGAGTCAGGCGGACAGCGGCCCACAACAGGAGACTGGAACCGCGAGTCACCTGCCGCGCCAGGGCTCCATGGGGGGCGCCTCTAGCAAGGAGCTTCCCAGGCAACAGCAGCCACAACAGCAGCAACTTCGAAACCAGACCGTGGTGATCCCCAACACCGCGGCAGGTGCAGCTGCTGTAATCCCTGTGCCTGGTGGGGCAGCAACATCCGTAGCAACATCGCGGCAAAGCACGGGAACGCCGACCGTGCCCAACGTGTCGCCATCAAGTTCCTTGGAGCGGAAACCGGTGGTTCAGGAACACACATCTGAGGAGGAACAAGGTCTCAGCAATGTCAGTGCATCAGCGACCGGCGCGGTGCAACTGCAACCGCCTCCGCCTGCACCGGGGCAAGCGAAGCCCGATAGCCGTGAAACCGCTGCGGCTGCCGCCGCCATAGCGGCAGTTACCGCTGCGGCCGGGGCTGCCACTGCATCGTCGACAGCATGTGTCGCGCTATCGTCTGTTGCGGGCAGTGACTCCAGTCCTAACGAACTTGTTGAGAGAGGTGCGTTGCCTGCTTCAAATACTAAAGATCCATCTGCAGGGCCGACAATTGAAGGCAAGCAACCTCGTCAGATACAAGTCCCGTCGTCTCTGCAGCAATCGGCGTCGTCTTCATCGCTGTCCGTGCCGCCTCCGCCACCGGCGCCGTCACCAGAACCAGCTGAGACACCTGAGCCACCGGCATGTTCAGTGGCGGAGACCCTTGCCGCTGAACCTGCGGGCGCCTCTGCTGTTGTAGCAGCAGAAAGTTGCCAGTCCCGGGCTGCACAGCCTCTGGTGATTGCTGCTGGTAACAACGGCAGCAGCGCCGGTCAGGTCCGTGATGCAACTTTAAAGCGCCCCGTGATGGTATCTCCACCCGTCTCGCCCTTCATTACACCAGCGCACAGCTCTGCGGGACCCGCCGTCGGCACCATGATCCCGGGCCCATCGCCTGCCGTGACCGCTGGCGGTGTCACAGACTCTGAAGATGATCCACGGGTTGTTTATGTGGGCCACCTTCCACAAAACACGGACGAGCATGCGCTGTACTTCGCCTTTAGCAAGTTCGGGAATGTATTGCATATTCAGGCAAGTGACCGGGCAGTCAAGAGGGACCCATTTCGTTTGGATCGATCTGCGGTTTTTTCCGCATCTGTAGGCTTGCCTGCACAGGAAATTCGCCGTGTTCCAATGGTACTCGCCGTGGTTCCAGCAACTTCCTACAATAGTATCAGATCTCGTGTATTCGCCTTCCACATGTTCCAAGAGCGAACCTTGCTAGAACTAGACGCAAAGTTTTGGAAAACGGGATGATGGCCATTAAAATGCGATGCTGGGCAATGAATACGCCAGAGCAGACGGTGGTTGATGTGGCTTGCCGCATCTACAATTGCAAATCTCTCGGGTGCAGAATTCCTTCACCTGCGCATCTCTGCGCATCCCTGCACTGCAGATTATGCGCGACAAGGAGACAGGTGCGTGCCGCGGCTACGGCTTCGTCACTTTCGAGTCTGCGCAGCATGCCAGTTCTGCTATGCGGGGCCTCAACGGACAGCCGCTTCCTGGGCTGCCGTTTAGTGTGGACCGAAGGCCGTTGCGAGTGGCGCCCGCCGTCAAGGTGAGAGTTGTACAAATTTGTGGTTCGGCTTTTGTCGTGCTGTTTCATCACGGCCGTTTTCGAATTCACCCTGTATCGCGACCTGTTGGTCCCTATGCGATTCTACTATTCCGTTTTACTGGATTATTTTTTAAATTTCGGCTACTATCGTTCCTTCATCTCTGGGAGCTCTGTCCGAAATAGGGATTTAGTGTTCTTCGCAAGTTTTCTTCTACATCTCGTGACCAGCAATTGTCCCCAGTGGGGTAATGAGCAATGCGATGGGTCGAGCCGATTGGGCATATCGATCCAGATGCGTGCGACAAAAAATGGCCAGCCAAAGGCCCAGCATCCACACCGATGGCTTTACCTACGTACCCGGCTGGAAAAGTAACACCAACAACACACCGCCGCCTCCATATATACCACCCCTGCTCCAGAACCACAACCCTGTGTACCGCCAGTGCAGCAGAAAACTGAATTTCTTTTCTCACTATGCTCAGAAAACTGATCGGTTAATGTTACTGCATGTTTATGGAAACATCCGATTTGCAGTCCCAGGATCGCCGACCGAGCATTGTATCCCTGCAAAGCAATGGAAGCAGCGGATTGCTACACCGCCAAGGCTCTAGTGGCTATTTCCCGCGCCATCCGCAGCAGCAGCAGCCGCTTGGCCTAGGCACCGCACGCTATGGTTCCCAGTCGGGTCAGCAGCAGCAGCAAGCCCAGCAGCAGAATTCCCATGTCGCGGGGCAACCTGCTGTTAGCGAGGGAGTCGCAGGTGTAGCGCCGGCATTGACCGGAAGTTCGACGGTCGGTATCACCACGGCTGCACCTGCCAGCGGTCCCGTGCCCCCACCGCCACCGCCAGTGGGGATGCCTCTTGGTTCCCTACCTATGGCGCAGCAGCCACCGTTGCCGGCGCTGCATCATACCCAGCAGCACTCCAGCGGAACGCTGCAGCCGGGGCGCCCTGCCGCTTCCGGAAGTCCAGCTCAGTCCCGCACTGGCAGCAGCGCAGCGCCTGGCGCTGGGTTGTTTAGCAGCAGGCATCAGCACCAGCAACGCGGGAGCCAAGGCTACGGCGGCGGTGGCGGTAGTGGAGGCAGTCCGTACCAATCATTCGGCGGGGTTCCTTCACATCAGCAGCATCAGCATCACGTTCTGCCGGCGGCGGTGCTGCAGGGTGCTGCCCCGCATGGCTATCAGCCCGGAGCCGTCGCGCCAGGGATGCCGTTGGTGGCGGCCGCCGCTGGTGGGGCCAGTGGGGGCTATGGAAGCGCCGGACAGCCGCCTCCACCTCCACTTAATCGTCAGCGGTCCACTGGGGCTCAACATCCACACCATCACCAGCAGCATGAAGCCTCGGCGTATGAGAGCCATACCACGGAGGCAGGGCAGAACCCCCAGTCCCAGTCTCAGGTGCAGCAATCTTCACAGCCCCATATGGTGGTTTACTACGGTCAGCCGTCCGGTGCAAACCCGTACTTCTATGGACCCCACCAAAATCAGTACGGTATGTATGGCGTGACTCACCAGGCAGCAGCCGGGGCTGCGTCGCTGGCGCAGTCATCGCCAGGTCCATACTATTTTGCTGCGGCGCCGATGTCTTATATGGCGTACGGTGGCCAGGACGTAGCTGCGCCACCACCGGTAGTATATACCCGGCACGCTTCACAGCACGCAACGCAACAGCTCAGCCACGGCCATGGGGATGCTTCGGCACTTGGGGCGCCGACCCCTGGAGGCGGAGGGTCGGCGCGGCATGATGCAATAGGGGGGGTTAAGCAACAGGCCCCTGTTTCAGCTAGGGGTGAGGCGGGTACCGGTGGCAGTCGTTAAGCCGACGGCGAGGAACGTGATTTGGAGTCATTTGGCAGGCTGTGTACGTTGAGCCTTTGGGCAACAGTGTCCGACAGTGGGTTCTGCCAACGCTGATAAAAATCTAGGACTTGTTAAATGATATGGCACCACCAACCCCTACTACGCGTCATCGATCCCCGTAAGCTTCAGTCGATCTGCGCAGTTACAAAGATGTTTTCACGCGCATTCCCCAACCTGACGGGCAATTGACCCATGGGATAAACTGGGTTCCAAACCATGGACAGTGTTCAGCAAGAAAACAGATAGGAATGTGGTGGTAACCGATAGAAGAGGTAATTACCCATCGGGTGGTCATGAGCCCTGGGGGAAGAGGGGCCCTAATTGGATGTGCTGTTCCAACGGCAGGCCCTTGCTATGTGAGTTTGACTGCAAAGCGCTAAGATCGTCCGGGGACTTCAGCACAGGGACGACACCGTAGAGGTGGGGCGGCACAGCGCATATCAGCTGGTAGTATGCTTGGTAGTATGCTTGCTGAGACTTGGTCCAGAGCATGTTTCCGGGTAATTGTGCGTGCCCCAAAAAACGGCGACTGGGTGGGGTCCTGGTTAGTAATGGTAGGGGAAGTGTCGATTATGCTACAAAGAGTATGCAGAAGTGGCACGCCGGTGTTCTAGCATCGGCGGGTTCGCTGCAGATGTTGAGGTGCGGACAACAGAAGGCAATTGCGGTAAGCGTGCTATAGGCACGAGACGGGAGGAGTGAAAAGGATACGAGGAGGCAAATGAGCCTCCTCCCTGCATTTCCGGGCTGTGGCAAGCTCTGCAGGCGTCGGACAGGGCGTTTTGGGGAATATGCGTCTCTGTGAGGTGTGTGGGCGGTGATGGCTTTTGCGTGCGTGGTTGTCGGTTTGGACATGTAAGCGGAGGTGGTGCTGAGTGTTCCTGGCGCCGCATGATGGTGAGGGGTCATTAGACCCGTGCTGAGGAATGAGCTGAAGGTACTGCTTGGATAAGGTGGCAGTCGCGGTGACGGTAGTAATGTTGGAGTGCTGCTGCAGCTGCTGGGGATAGCATGTCTCAGGGACCAACGCTCGGGTGGATTAGGCTATGAAACAGGGGGACTGGCGACACAGCCGTTGGCAATTTTGGGTTGAGTTTTGCACGGCTGTGTGGCTGTGTGGACTTAAGTGTGCGTCACTTCAGCCTCCAGTGTGTAACCACACGTACGGATGTGCAGTCTTGAGGAGACCTGATTGGCCCATCGTTGAAACCCTTGCTTCAGACATAGCCGACGGGCGAAGTCCAAGTCGTCCATGCAACCGCTAGGGCCGTAACATTGATGGCCTTGAACTTGGAGGTGCAAAACTTTACATCGGCACGGCTGCGCGGTGCCTACCCGATGGTTGTTATTGATTATGAAGCGCAAGCTTTAAGCTGTGGTATAGGGCAGGTAAGATGGCAGCCTGCAGGATACGGCATTGGGCTGGGAGGACGCGGATCAGGAAGGGGAACTGGAAGCGCAAGTGGCTGTGGTCAGGAAGAGGCAGACGCGAGGGTACAGGATGTCATGAAGGACAAGAACAATTGGAAGCACGGAAGTGCTAACATGTTATGGATGGAGTAATGTTGCCCGCCGACGTGCTGACGACTTGTCGGTTATTATGGCAGTCACTTTTTTCCGCGTGCGTGACGTGATTTCCTGAGCGGTCTTTTTCCACAGGCGCCCGGTTTACAGAGGGTAAGTCAACGCAACCCTACCGACAAGCAGTAAGCGAGAGACATACGACTGGGTCATATGACTCATGGATTCGCTTGTTTGCTGCATGTACACCAGCATTTAAAAAGTCCACGGTCGGGGCAGACTTTGCGTGTAACAAGTTCGTGGCATGAAAAGGGAAGGTATTATAATTTTGGAGCAGCAAGGGATTACGATTTGTACTGCTCCATCCACTGATCTCTCGGCACCACTTTGCCACACTAACCTCTTGGAAAGAGTTCGCGCAAGGACAGTTTACCACGTGCCATGCTGAAATGCTTCTGATACGGGATGTTTTTGCATCGGTTCTGAACTCTGTCTGATGGAATGATACGGCCGGCTCGTTGCTCCCTCTACCTGCCCTCCGCTATTGTCCCTCCACGTTGATCGGGTGATATGCAAGCCTACATGGCTTTCGGCTTTGGGCGAAACGTGCTGACGTATTATGTAAGTGGTTCACGCAGGTTACGGAGGTCGAAACCCGCTAAAATACTCGCGGTGATGCCCCGCTACTCCAGCACTCCATGAGACAACTGATGGCGTGACACCCCATCTCGGGTCTTCCGTGGACTGTGTGCCGGCCAATCCATCTTTTCAATGAATAGTAATCTTAAATTCCACCGGATCAGTGCAGAACACAATGCGAAAATGCCGGTTGCGTATTGTAAGATGCCACGCAATTCATTTTACTATAATAATGGATATTCGTTACTTTATTCCATTGGGTTGCGTGCAGCTCGCAACCAGTGCACTATGATCAAATGTAGTAGAGCTCCTGGAACGAGGAGAGCTAGCGGGCCAACATGACGTGTATTGCGCAGGAAACCAAGGCATGCCAGGAGTAGCCGGGAGACCAAGACCACCGCGCAGCAGAAGAGGCATCGAGAACTATAAAAAATGCAGCCAGTCGGAGGCCCCCAAACAGTGTGTACCTATATCATCACCAGCAGTTGCCGCACGGCAACATTGCAACTCAGACGTACCTATTTTACACCATCTGGCTTGGCGATCAGTATACCTATACGGTCAACGGAGCTAGGATTGACATGCGTGACGGCCTCCGTACATCCGTGCCTAGGAGGGTCGACCTGTTGACACCCAACTTAACCCAACGAAGGGAGTTTGCCCATAAATAAAACTTTCGAATGAATACGGGATCTCTAAGATCTAATAATGTCCAGGAATGATTTAACGCAATATTGACGAAGTTTAAGGGTTGGTGGCTACTTGCCGCAACTGCACGTCTGGAGCACACGGGCCGCGACATGAACGCATGGAGCCATTCAGTTTCACTATACGGCATTATACTTTTGTGGCTTTAATGAGACTGCATAAGGCAGAGCTTTATGGCAGGTTACCAGGGGTTTGTTGTGACCAGCTCCAATGTCGGACGAAACCACCCGGTGGTTACACGAGCATGTAACCACCGTAATCACATAGCTTTTGCACTTGGACCCCGGCAATTGTATTTGTGGTTGTGTTTCTCATTAAGTGAAAACTGTGAGCTCGCAACGAAACTTTTGCCTCAAGGTGACAGTCAACTTGTAAACCTTTAATACAGCAGCCTCACGAGCCGATGCATACGTAGTTACGTTATCATTTTTATGTCATAATTTTATTTGCCGGTGCTGTCGTCTGCAGGACAGCTTTAACATCTCTTCTCAGGCGACTTGAGGATTTTGCCAGGGACGTCCATAACGACATCGAAAATGTTGTATGATGTTATATGCCCTCGATAGCAGCAACAGCGGCTGGCGTCGATGACGGTTGCCTGTGGAGCCTGTCAAATAGACCGACCTTATGGCACCTCGTGAGCAGCGTATTGACGTTAAATTTGATTATATATTTTCATGGAGATTAATGTTGTCTTTGCGAGCTGCAGAGCCATTCCCAAGCCGAGATGCCCGTTTTCGGGCTTTTGACGATTCTACTTCGTGGTTGAAGGTTTTCACAGTGGTGTCCGCTTCGATAGCATGGATGCTTGTATCTTCAGGCCTGATCATGCTGAACAAGTAAGGCGGTCATATTGTCCGTCGTAACAGCGCACCGCGCCAAGCATCCCTTAAGCCGTTTTGTGCACGGCGGGCGCCATTCGATGGCTGTCTTCAGCGTTGAAATCGTGGCCTCAATATGTGGCACATCTCATCCGTTGGAACTCCTGACAAGCATGTAGAGGGGGACCGGCCATTGGCTGTTGTCACAGATTCCCACGCCAGAGCTGCCTCCCTGTTTCTCGCTGTGCATCCCGCTTCCCCATCTTGCCCTCTTCCGACCAGCTTCCCCATGCGACCACGTCCTTTAACTAACCCGGGCACGCACGACACATACGCATTGTTGTTCACAGGTACATCATGGTTGATCTGGAATTCGAATACCCCATGTTCGTCACTATGATGGGCATGGGGATGAGCGGTCTCCTGGCGTTTCTGTGTTGCTACATCTTTCGCTTGGTCGATATCAACGAAAAGTTGGATATCAAGTTCTGGTTCCAGCGGATCCTCCCGATCGGGTGCGCGTGGCCATGCACGTATCGCGAAATGGATGCAGTCGTGTCACGGGCTTGCCAGTGACCATATTTAGGCCTAGTGCTATGCAGGTAGTCCATTCCTGCGAGGAGAGGCCTGGCTGGCAATAGGTCAGGCAGCATAGGAGTCCATTGTGAGGTTCCGGCATCCCGACTCTTTGGGTTGGCCCTGCCGTACCGGCTTGATTCCACTTTGTTGCGGGAGGGTCCCCCTTTTGTTGCGTCGATTGGGTCAAGTAGTATTGCAATCACAAGGAGTACTGCCTCGTTTTCCAGCTAGATACAGATCAACTCATGCCGCGCTGCATCAAGTGCATGATCAGCGTAACCATACCGGCGGGTGGGGAATGGGATGCGGGCGATGAGGACGCCAGCCCATGTCCGATGCTCGTCTTGGGGGAAAGGGCGAGTCTTATTGACCTTCCTCTAGAATGGACGGAAAGGCCCTTCTATCGCAGGCTTCGCCTTCTTCCGGGTTCGATCCCCGCAATGGACATTGTCGTCATGGTCCCCTGACATGATCCACTAAAGTTATGCTTCTGTTCTTAAATCGCGCCGTCTGTCTGGCGCCCGTCCAGCATTACTCCGTCCTCCAGCATAACTCGCTTTGGTTTACCCCTCACCTGTTACAGCTCTTACGAAGTTTACCCCACCCTGAGTTTGTTGTTCAGAATGGCGTTTCATCCTGGCTGTGCCCGTTCCGACAATATTTTGTTTCCACCAGGTTGCTCATGGCCATCACCTTGTGGACCGGCAATGAGGTGTACCTGCACCTCACCGTCGCGTTTATTCAGGTGCGGCTCGGCTGTGGCGGCAGGTGCAGATAGCTTGCGCCACTCGTCGGGGTTAGTAGATCCTAATAGGGTGGCAACCAGCAGCGTTAGTACGTGGCCCAGTGGGGCAAACGCGTGTGTTTGTTGCCGCGTCCATATCCTTAGGGACGTGGAAAAAGGTGCTAGCAGGCCTGAGACCTATAAGTTCGACATAGCAGGAGGTTGGCAGCTGTCCCACACTTCCGCAGCAATCCAGATAGTATCCATGAGGCCAAGGCAAACCAAGCGACCTAGGCAAGCATCTAATATGGTGGACCAAATATATCCACGTATACATGTGAAGAACTCGATGCTGTAACGCAGCTCACAAGCAAGGAAGCGAAAGCTGTTGGTTATCGCATAGATCGTGCAGCTGCACACTTAGTTCTGCGAAGCTTGTCGCCGTCATCGCCTTGGCTCGTGAAGGCCCGAGCCGTGCGTCGCCCTACCTGCCGCTGAATTTGGAATGCAGATGCTCAAGGCGTTTAACCCCGTGATCACAATGGTATGCCTAATTATTGCCGGGCTGGAAACCCCCACACGTCCTATGGTTATATCTGTATTACTGACGGCGCTGGGCACGGCGGCAGCGACATATGGCGAGATGAACATGAGCATGTACGGTGTTGCGCTGATGCTCACATCCGAGACGGCGGAGAGCATAAGGCTGGTGATGACGCAGTTCCTGCTGGTAGGCTTGAACTTCCACCCCATTGAAGGCCTTATGTACCTCGCATCCACGTGCTGCTTGTGGCTAATGGCGGGATGCGTGGTGGTGGAATTGCCGGAGATGCGGCGGAAGGATGCGATCGACGTCGTGTGGGCGTATCCCAGCGTGTTCTTGTGCGCTGCCTTCCTTGGCTTTGGGGTGAACGCATTGGCGTACGTCGTAATAAAGGTGAGGAAAAGAAATAGCACTGCAAAGCACAGCAGCCCAAATGGTAAGACCTAGCTGAGCACAATGCTACCATCCATGCTACCGAAAAGCATAACTAGTGGATGGAGATCTCCAAGCGTTGGGAAGGCGCTCCCGGTTCGGCAACCTCACATCCACTGTTTTGGGCGCAGTTAACAGTGCATATGGTGTCCTTCTTGCAGCGCACAATTTTACCCAAACATCCGAACGTTGGGGAAATAGGCAGGCAAGCTGGGAAAGTGTGCGGTTGCTAGGGCAAGTCCCTGCCAACATGCTGCCAGCCAAGCCACCAGATACATGACACGTGTATGCAGGATGCAAGCAAACGCACATGGCCTCCTCGTTACAAAAGCTGAGAGGGTCTTTTCGTTTCTTCCTTGGCTTGCCTTCCATGCTCGATGCCGCAGCTGGCATCGAGTTTGACACTCAAGGTGCTGGCCACCGCCAAGAATACACTGCTTGTGGTTTGTGGGATGCTGTTCTTTGGCGAAGTGGTGACGGGGTTGCAGGTGAGGGCAGGTGACAGGAAACTGGAGATAGCCCCGGGAGCATCCACGGTGCGGCCCTCTTCTGTTCATGTACGATTCGCGGCTCGACGACAACTGGTCATTATGGGGATGATAGAAGAAGCGGGAGGGCCTGTCTGTCTGCCGCATGGAAATGATGTGAAGAAGTGCACTTGGCGCAACAGTTGACAGATGCCGTAGCATTAGGCAGGAACAACACTGCCTAATGCTACAAATGAAACAATGAGAACGGAGCAAGATAGTGCCAGCAAAACACGAGACGAGCGCCTAGTATTAGAGTTAGTCACTTCTTTCACAGGACACCTTGAGAGACGGCGTCCTAACCACTACGGGAGGTATGTAGGAGCAAGGATTGATTGCATCGCGGGCGCGCATGCTGGGGCTCTCCGTGCGACGCCGTCTTGTAACTCCGTGCTTTGCTTGATGAAACTAGTAGACACCGCGACGACTTTTCCTGCGATTCGTTCTTGCTTATACAGTGGTAGCTGAAGAATACTGCCCTTCGTAAGGCAAGGGTAGGGTAAGACAAGGCTACTTGTTTTGTGGATGCTATACCGCCACGTCGGGTCCCGGCATCTACGTGTGCCCTTCAAGGTGTCCCACCCTCCCGGGCCCGTTTTTGCCTCCAGGGCTATGGCTACATTATATCACTTACGGGCTTCTTGTGGTACCAGTGGCTGAAAGTGAGCCAGCTTGCGGGTAGCGACCCCAGGATCCCGCCGATCCAGAGCCCGGGGACCACCGCAAGATTGGTTTGAGTCGCAGACTTTAGCTCGGCACGCCGAATCGGTGCGGGCCGGTGCAGGTGCGCCATGGAGTGCACAAACGTGTCTGTGCTTACACATTAGTCGGGTGGTGCTCCTGTAGGTGCGCTAGCGCGAGCGATTTGGGATTTAAGGCATCTGTCATGAAAGCACTTCGTCCTTGTTCATCAGAATAATGGGCGCGTGGAAAGGCGGGTGAACTGGGCGTTCGCCTGGCTTGGATTGGCTTGCTTTGCAAATGACAAGTGACCTTACCTATCTAGACGCGCTGCGGCTGTGTTGGGGGGCGTGCGTGTGGTAATCCGTGTCTGCTCGTGGTACCATATCCACTGCTAGGGTTGGGCTGTGGACGCATCCAGGCAACCGAGTGTGATATTTGTACCTCCGCTAGGTGAACAGCTCAGCAATCTGGATCGCGGGGACGGGGCACCATTGACAAAATGTATGGTATTTATTATGCGGTGCCTCCGTTCGGCGGCTAGGGACGCACATGCTTGGAAATGAGGGGGAATAGTTCGGATGGTTTGCTAACCGAGATGGTATGGGAATATGCGCAGACGAGGAGTGGTAAGTATCGAGTGTGCAGCTGTCCTGCTGTGGTTATTGGCATGAATGCGCACAGTCTAATTGGTGTGACGCGGCGCGTCGGCACGCTGGCGGCAGAAGCTAGCAATCCATCACTGAGGCTTGACGGATTGACTTCTAACTATTCACGTTTAAGACGAGCTGTTTTACATGATGGAGTAGTTGCGCAGGCAACGGGTGCAGGCCGAGGAAGGGGAGGAACAAAGCACGAACAAAGCGTGGGTTGGAGCTGGGTAACTCGCGCACTAGGTTCGCCGTAAAAAATCGGATAGTTGGGCTGACCTTTTCATGACTGGAGACTACGCTGTGCATCAACTCTGGGATGAGACTTGTTGGACGAGCATACGCATCTTAACCGGTCATGTGGGACGCGCAGGGTGCACCCTTGGGGGGCACCGTGTGGCACTCGGACCAAGGTTTTCGAACAGTGGCCCAGAACCATCGAATTGGTCGAGGGTGTTGGAGATCAATCGTGTCAGACCTTAATATGTGCAACTGAGTTGTAAGTGGAAGATGGTGAGTGCACAGCACTGGAAGATCGGGATAACGCTATGGACACATTCCCCGACGGATAGGCTCGCAGACAGCGGCTTATGTACAAAGGACTCTTTAAGGCTATACTTATGTGAACGTAACAGGGGTTTGTCTTGTGACAGGCCAAAGCCTATGGTGGCTTCCCGCCACGTGCAGGACTTTTTTACGGTACTTTTCGACGTTTCGTGCGATGAGGTGAGATTTTTGCGCCGTTTGCTGTCCAATCTCGATCTCTCAAACGTTTTGAGGATCGGCAGTGCTGAGCGAGCAGTGGTTTCATTTGGTTGTCCCCAGTGGATTTTATGTCCCGGACATAGGAGACCGGTCCAAAGCCTAGGACTGTAGCCTAAAGGCGTGGAACGGGGGCGGGAGGCACTGAATCACCTTCAAGGCCAATAGGGTGCGAAGGATAGCAGATGCCTATCATGTTTCATCGCATGACCTTGAATTGTAAGCAAGGCCTGGCCGGTAGGCTAGCCAAGGTACTTGGCCCTCTTCAGGCCACCGATACCCAGCATGGGGAGAACCTTACGTCATGCCTTCACAATATGACGTGGCGCAAACGAAGGATTGTTCTATCGACTGTGCAAATTGGCTCATTTCATATACCTGGGGCCTTCACCATAAGCCTGGCGGTGCGGACACAATTGGCCTCGGCAAGGGCTGTCCGCAAGTGGATTCATGCGTGTGGGCTCGATAGCTGGTTCGGCTATACATATATGGTTTCTGTAGGTGTGAACTGCCAGTACAAGCTTGTGAGCTCATTGATCATCCTTTCATACACTCATCCTGGACTCCATTCAATTAACTGTATGGAGTCCAAATCATCATGGAGTCTTAATCATTCGTGATAAAAATTTATCGTATGCATCCATGTAGACCCATCTAAGCACTCAGAAGCTCTTCCAGGATGGAATGGTAAAAGCGGCAAGTGTGAGCGACTGTGTACCTACTGGCACAACCGCCCCCAACCTACACACACATCATCCTCACTCAGTTCTTGACAACAAACAGCACCTCACCAACCTCTAGCCCTGGGCAACACACATCCCTGATCCATCAGAAGGCAGCCAGCGCCCCCATCCAGGCCGCCTACGATGGTGGAATCGACACCCGCACCAGTTCTACATCGTATACCAACGTCGCGCCCGGCGGTATAATGCCTTGCTTGTTGGGCACGTGCTCTGTGGCCCGCAGCACGGAACCCCGCTCTCCGAAACCCATCTCTGGCGGCACGGTCACCAATCGTCGGCCCCCTGCCCGCATGCTCCCCAGCGCCTCCTCCAGACCCGGGCACATGCCACCCGTGAATGGACGGCTGCCGTAAAGGAACACGATAGGCTTGCCGCGGGCGCGTGTAGATTCAAACTCAACGCCATCCGCGGTACCGCTACAAGCCAGAGTGGGAATGTGTTTGACCAAACATTAGT
The DNA here is from genome assembly GCA_019650235.1 of Volvox reticuliferus. Classification (NCBI taxonomy): domain Eukaryota; kingdom Viridiplantae; phylum Chlorophyta; class Chlorophyceae; order Chlamydomonadales; family Volvocaceae; genus Volvox; species Volvox reticuliferus. The sequence goes on along the minus strand of BNCP01000013.1, from coordinate 886,590 downwards.
GCCACTTCAAAATTACTTGCTACATAACAGCGGGAGACGAAGCCTATGGGAGCTCAGGCCATTGATTCGGAGGGTTGAACAAACAGCAGAACGTTTCGAAGCCTCAGTGACAATATCGGAAGTTCCATTTTAGAATATTGCATTGTGTACAACGATCACCCGTTCACTTGCTGCATTCGCACCCATATCTGCACCAATATGCACACCCACGGCAAGCTGCTGGAAACCCCCCATATAGCTGTCTTTCTTCTCTACCCTCACAGGCCCTCTCCCTTAAGACTTACATGTAGTCCACCACAGCCAAGTATCCCTTGATGGGGTTCTGGCCCCCGCCCACCCGCAGATCGCGGTACCGCACTCCGCTCGGGAGAACCACCTCCGGAGGGGAAGGGGTGGAGTGAGGTTGAGATAATCGACATGCGGGAGGAGGCTTCCACCATCTGCTACTCGATCCACAGGGCCTAAGCCTCACCGCTTCTTGGAACCCGCAACTTCGGATTTTCACATATCGGGAACTGCTCCCAATTCCGCGTGTCCCTTCTTCCTCATTTTGCTTTCCTTTTGCACCTTCGTCCCCTTTCCCCCACTTCTCTGAACCTGTAGGCACACACCCACTTCACGTTCGAGGACCTACTTGCACCATTAGTAGTACTAGTCAGAATAAAGACGCATGCATGAATGTAAGCACAAACACACCTCCGGTGCATCCTGCACGTCCTTAGTCCCGTTAATTTCATTTGCCACCTCTAGCCGGGTTTTGACCTGCACCGGATATGAGCCGAGGACCGGGGGTTCAAGGTTGTACGCGCACGTCAGGAGGAAGGCATGAAGGACGGGCGGGTGGAAGGGACCTGCAATCAGAGACCTCGCGCATTGACAGCTATACCATGTGTTTGGTGGGCGCATGGCGCTTAAGTCAGGGGCGCCGGGTGAATGCCTGCCCAGGCGCCTTTCCAAGTTGGAAGGAGGCCGTTTGTTGGTACTTGCCCATGCGAGTGGCGCACTGGCGGTGGTGGCGGCGCCCTCTTCAAGGAAGATGGGGTCATAACACCTCCATCGGGCTATTCACCCTCGCTACATCCATCAAGAGCCGCCTCGGAACGGGTGTGATCGTACGCGATTCCGTTCCCCAATGACAACCGAATTCCGAGATCGGGTTCACTGGGGGGCCCCTTCCTCCGGAACCACGCCTGTCCCCAGCATCACACCCCAGAATCGCAACCCTTCCAAGAATCGTACCTGCTCCCCCAGAGTCCCAATTGCAAGGAAGCCTAACCAGGCAAGCCCGCCAGCAATCCTGAAGACCACCGAGGCACCAACACATAGGGATTGACCGCGTATTTATATATTGACCGCGTGTTGGCCGCGTCAAGTGGCAAAGGGCCACTGGCTACAACAACTAGTGCTTAAATTTAGTAATCAGGGATTGTTGGGACCGGCCAAGTTTCTTAAGTACCAGCAACACTACCACGCTAGCAACAGCAATGTAACAACGGCAACGGCGACGACGACGATAATGGCAGCATCAGGACCAGCAGAGAACCAGAAGCTGGAACGATGGAGGGTTATTGTCGGCGAAAGGATGCGCCCATCTTGGTGTGAAAGCGTTAGGAGATGTTAGAACAACGGTGTAATGGATCAGTGGTGAGCGGCCCAGCTTTCCGGACAAAAAGGATGCCAGGCAGCAGCAGCAACAGCAGCAGCAGCAACACGAGGAAGTGCGCTCACCCAAATCGCCGTGTGAGGAAAGATGCTACCGCATCCGTGGAGTCCGCTTGGCGTCCGGGGCGCTTCTTCCGCGTCACGCCAGCGATGTTGTCGGAGGGTTGCTCCACGGCCTCCAGCTGCTGCTGCTTCTGTTCCTCTACTGCAGCTGTGACCGGCGACGTTATGTCAACGCGAGACTCATGGGAGCTGTGAATGAGCACTTTAACGGGCGGCCTGGAAGCAAAGATGCAGCCCCGGGCTCGGCGAGGTAAAGAGCCACCTGCTGGGAACGAATGAACGGTCAGGGGCTTAGGACTACAGGAACATTAGCTCAAGCAATAAATTCAATTACGATATCATAAAACAAAAACCCTTGTTGCCTGGCTTTTGGAAAACATCAGATGACCTTAAACTTCAGGGCTTGAGAAAGCCAAGCATAGATGCGGCCACGGCTTGGAGGAGGCTATGATTCTAGGCTAGGGAAATGTTAGAGAATATCAGTTTCATTCCAGGGAGGCAATTGGCATCATAACAGATAATTGGAACCCGTGCACACTCACACGTTTACAAACCTGAGAAACTCCGATTTGTCTTAGAAGAATATACACCAATATTTAACATTTTTATTATATAATTTCAGGGTTCTTCAGGCGATAGGAACGGGAACTACCGGTGACGCAGCGAAGCAAGTGCATACGATGCAGAACGCGCTTTACAGCGCTACGTAGGCGCCGTCCTACTTCTGCCTTGTGAAAACATTGACCGGTGAGAGCCGCTTATTGTTTTGCAGGATTCCCGTCCAGGATCCTTGAACTTGTACGGCGCAGACGTGCCGAACATTGGTTGGCCGCCAAGTTAGAAGCAGAAGCCAGCAGTTCTTAATAATGGACCACGAATAAATACAACGATGAGAGCTAGGGCGGCCTCCCCGAGCTACGGGCATCCAGGGGGAACGATGTTCGTTGGTTAACTGTCACGCGGAAATGAAGGAACGTGTGTTATGGATGTAGGCATACGAGTAGCGATTTTAGACGACCCATTCCGTTAATGTGACCTGACGTTATTATGCAGATGTAAGGTGACCCGTTACGTCGAATGAAGGTGAGATAACGGACGTACGTGATCCCATGAGTCTTCCTACGTTTTCCCAAAATGTATCACAAACGACAAACTTCTGCTTAATTTTAATATTTTACATTTAGCAGATACGCAGATTCTGCTGTTACATCCCCAACATTGACGGTCCGCGAGAGCAAGCAAAGTTAACAGAAAGTCGCATACATCATTGAAAGGCTCACCAAAATAGATCATATGCAGCAGGATATTTTTTGAAATTACAGGCAGGGAAGCAATCAATCCTTACGACGGTTACTAGTGCTTGTTGCGTGCACAAGGTAGGGCCTTATCTATCCTTAACGGACTCGGCAAGCCATACCAGCGTCACTAGCTCTGGGCTTCAGCAGGCAGGTGAGGTAGTAAAATTGAGGTTTCTGCTAAACCTCGTGATCAGCTACGGGGTAATAAACAAAGGGATGGATCGAGCCGAATGGGAACACCGATGCAGATGCGACGAAGAATGGCCAGCCAAAGGCCCAGCACCTACACCGATGACTACGTACGTACGTATGCAACTCGAAAACTAACAGCAATAACACACCGCAGCCTACAAACCTCCCCTGCTCCAGAACCACAATCGTTCGTACCTCGAGTGTAGCAGAAAACCGTGGTTTTCTTCGCTGCGCTTCAGAAACATACCGAGCACAGCACGATCCATTGCTAATGAAAATATTAGCCCGAAAGCACCATCGAAACTCCCAAAGCCATGGTCCCGACAATACAAAAGACAGAACAAAACAGTCACAAAATCATCTTTCCGGAGACTCAACATTTGGTACGCGACAGCATACCTCGCCTGCTTCAGTAATACCTAAGGAGGGTTGGTTAGGTTGTACCTGATCCTGAGGTTCTTGGGGCTTGATCCAACGCAGTGGAGGATGAAAGACGAGCCCAAAAGTGCGCGACTGCCAACACTCCAACACGAGCAAGGGAGCACCTGGGCAGGATGCTGCCCACCCCTTCGCTCTCGGCACATGGCTCCTTCCCGCATGCAGCGCAGAAATGGCCGCCAAGCACACCACATCCCCAACAAACGTTTGCACTGCCATGGGTGGAACCCCAAGCCACAAGTGATTGCGACCGATAGAACCGCCCGGTCCTAGTTGTACATCGCATCGTGTAGTGTTCGGGCCACTGCACAATGCCAAATCATGTATCCATAAGTATCCATAGGCAACACACACGTGCAGAGAGCGACATGACCTCCCCTTCTCTCTCTGTGGACGGTGCATTGGGGAATGGCAGGGGAGTCCATGACATTGTGCATAAAGTTTGCACCGGTTGCACATGTTCCCTTGGGACGGTATTATGTATGTACCACGTAATATGCTGTGCTGGAGATCCTACATTTCCTAGATGACGTGGATAAACATAAAATCAGTAACGACGGCATCCTGCCTGTACTGCAATGCCATTCGTTAGAATGGCTGGATTCTGAAGTACGAAGGTCAAATTAGAGTGATGCCAGGGCCAATATTGGGCCACCGACTGAGCTTGGGCGCGGTCAAGACATACCATGGATAAAAATCGGGACAAAAATATTTCGAAGATCCCTCAATCGACAGAGGATGTGCCCCCGTGTTGATGGCGGGTGAAGTGGTTATAGTGGCCTGCCAGCTGACCAGGAGTGGAATTGAAGCCGCTGTTGATCTGGCAGATGCTACTAGATGTTGCTGGTGGTGGGTCCTGAACCCGGAAGATCAACTCTTTTGGAGAAGTGTGAAAGCCAGCCTGGCTGGGTACATGGAGTGGGGGAGAAATTGCCCCTGTCATCACTTGCTATTGTTACATTGGTGCGAACTGCTAGAATGAAGTGCGTGACCCTAGGTCAAGATAGATAGATAGATAGATAGATAGATAGATAGATAGATAGATAGATAGATAGATAGATAGATAGATAGATAGATAGATAGATAGATAGATAGATAGATAGATAGATAGACAGACAGATAGACAGGCATGCGCCCTGGGTTCAAATATCAGTTAGCTCTCACAGATTGCTATGATTACGCATGGATGCTCAGGAATTCCATCTACTCTAAGGAGGATGTCTGGGCTGGTGCTGTGTCAGGGATTGCCACGTCTGGCCACGTGGTGAAGCCAACCCCCCTATCCCACACATATACCATGGGCCCCTGCCACACAGCGCACATCATAAAACCTGTACACAGGTACAGACCAGTACATACCTTCAATATTGGTCGCAACCATCACAGGACTGGAATGGTGCAGCATGGCATTGACGACCTCGACTATTTGGGAACCCCCTTTCGGACCGCACAATCCTGCACAAACAATAGGGTATGGTTGGGGCTTGGATTGGGGCCTACAACCTGAGCCAGCTAAGTCAACACGGTCCAGCCACTCCAGATATCAAGATGTGGGGTTCAGCAGCTAGCTAGGTGAGACTGAGTTTTGCTCATCCACCAACTAACCTGTTGTACATCGATACGACAATCACATGATGACCTGCCATGCAAGCAAGCATCAAGTTAGTAATATATAGCTTCGTGTATAGCTTCGTGACAACTAGAACATCACTTTGCTCCATCTTAGCTGGTAAGCTAGTAAACCGTCGTCTGCTAGTCGCCACAGATCCAGTGATTATTTCAGCCGCACAATCTTTAGTAGCAACTATTACGTGTTTGATCCAATATATACAGGTTTTTAGTCAATCAAGTAAAAAAGCAAACACGCCGCAAAACGTACTTTTGGCAACCCTCAGCTTAGAGCTGGGGGGTGATTATTAAGGTGGAGACGGGTGGAGTCCATAAGAAGTAAGGTGAACTTGTGACTTATCCATCACAAGTTCCCCTTCTTGTTCCTCTATACACTGTCACTATAAGAGGGTGCAAGGACAAGTGTAATCCCTGAGAGCGAAGCCGAATTCTTATCTCAGACTTTCCCACTTCCTTATGACCCGAAACCTTAATACGTGTCCACAATGGCAAATTTCTGATATGCAGACCCGGATGCAGGGTATTAGAACTAACTAGGTAGCCCCACCGCCACGCCGATCCGCAGAACACTGCCTTTCTTACATCTCTGCATCGAAGAAATGCCAGGGGCATGCGTATCTGGTGGACCGCTATCGTCCTGGCGGTGGTAATTGTACTCGAAGTGATGCAATTCCTTCGGTCAACGCTGAGGGTCGTGCCTTAATCCGATAAGCATTTGGTTTAATAATCCGATGGGTGTAATGAAGGGGATAGCACGGGGTAGGACTTCCGTCCCTCGACGATGAAGGGCTTGGCGCGGCAGGGCTCCTTCGGCCAACACAAACGCTGATGATCAATTACTTCCTATTACCTGAACAACATGAACACAAGCAAGTTTAGAACGGCACCATCAGCATGGCGGGACATAATGGAGAACCTTCATGCATTGTGGAGACAGACCATTATAGGGTCCCTTGGACCATTATTGGTAGTGTGTCGATAGTGCCCGATTACCGTCCCGCAAACACACACACTTACTTGGTGGACTACTTGCAGCAACCCATTTTCGTACACGTTATCTTTAGCTGAAAGTTTTAAAGGTAAAAAGCTGGGGAGAACCTGGTAAACAGAGATAGAACCATCTGGCACAGCCGCTCTCATGCATGCCGATTCCTTTTTCCATAATTATAATATTTCCATCCGAGCACACGCGCAGCTGAAAGATAGAACTCCGGTATAGGCCACCCATAGAGGTGTTCAGTAATCATGATTTTCAAGTGATCATGAAAAAGGTTAGTTGTCGGCTGATATGCAACCTTACCCTCGGAACAACGAAGCCTGCTGCCATGACGATAGACAGGGGTGGGGCCACAGTCCGCCAGATGCCCAGAGCCTGCCTGCTTCCATGAAGCGTAACCCGTCCTTCTAACCCGTCCTTCTTCGTTATGCTAAGCATGCCATAACGTGCGTTGGGTGAATGGGCTACTGTGGGATCGAGCCGTGCTGGAGTCCTGGGGCCGCGCGCTATAATGTTTCCAATGCAACGATGGAGGGCTCTATCTTATTTTGGACATTGTCTTCCTCAATTGAACAAATGGATCGTGGATGTGGACCTTTGCACGGATCTTCCGGCGAAGATATACCATAGTACACTGGCACGTGTACGATACTTGGATGGGCAGATGCTCAAATCATCATGCTTAGATCATGCTCTTCATGCATCAAGTCACACATTTGGAGATGTCTTATGTGCAAAGGAACTTAAGCATGCCTTACGCGCTATAAAATCATCGCAAAAAAGATTGCCATGAGTGCTGTCCCTTGGCTGTCTCGGGCGGCCTGAGACTGCTCCAGAACCACGTAAGCCTCGTAAGCCTTAAAAAGGGCCTGCCTTATGCATATATGTGAATTGAGAACGGCCATAAACCCTTCAATATCTCATGGAAATGGAATAGGATGAACCTTCTTGAAGCGTAGAGATACCCGCTTTCAGGTAGTCTATTTTTGAAAGCAGATAAGTCCTAAATGTGCTCCGCCAAAGTATTCCAAGCCACACTTTTGGCAGTGCTAGCTGCATCCTTTCAATATGTAGCTGCTGATAAAATGACCTGGGCCCCATGCGACGAGGGACTGACCGCTTTCACGCCAAGTTCCGTGACGCTGTCGCCGGATCCACCAGTTATCGGCTCCGCTGCGACGTTTGTTATTACGGGCAATATTGGTAAGTGTTTAGAAATTTGGGGGAACTGCATGCCAAGGAAGGATCTGTACGTTTCCGTTCTTATGTGGCATCTTCGTTTTCGCCGGTGCTCTTCAGATAAAGAGTTGCAAGGAGGCTCTGTGGATATGGTTGTGTCTTTCTCTGGGTTCCCAATTTTCAGCTCAAGCTCCGACCTGTGCACCAAAACGGCCTGCCCAGTGCCAGCGGGTCCCATATCGCTTACTCTTGAGGAGTTACTACCTCCCATAGCCCCCCCGGTGAGCTACTGGTGTTGTTGACTTAGTAATTACGGTCTGAACAGCCGCTTATAAGCGAATCGTCTGTGACAAACCCCCAGTGGTGGCCTTGCTGACTAACACGGACTTTTCCTCGCTGATTCTAGTTGCTCCGCGGTCCACCGCTACGAAGTTGCCACTCGCCTTCTCAAACGGCATGATTTGACCCGCTGGGATTTTCCTTATGGTATTTGCGCGCTGGGCAAAGGAGCCTTTGAACTCTTTCCTTCAAGTTCCTATTGTTTCCTTTGCCAACCCGCGTTCCACTTTCCGTTGTGCAGGGGGATTACGGGCTCCAAGTTGTCGCTCGCGGCCCGGACGGTGCTGAGCTGGCCTGCGTCAACGTAAACTTTAGCCTGGTGCTGCCTGGCCACAGAACTAACGTTGCATCGGCCCTTAAGATGAAGCTGTTTGATTTGCTCAAAACAGCCCGGGGTGCTGGTGAGGTCCAGCAGCAAGTGCTAGACCGAAGCAACATGTACATGACGAACCGGCGCAGGCGAACCACCGAAGGGATACACATGAGTCCCTAGGGACATATGGCCCTCTGTTTATGTGGTTAGGAACTGAGCTTCAAGGAGTCGGAACTTGGAACCCATAAGTTCAAGTTAGGATGGAAAAGCACGGTAGTAGAGCAGCAAGAGCTTTGGAGTCTCTCAGCAGCCGCGCGCGCGTGTGTGTGTGTGTGTGTGTGTGTCATCCGGTGGAGCATCCCAGCGGTGTCCGTTCCCCGACCCTTGCGGTGTGCTGTACTGGATTAGGCATCTCGTCTGCAACTCTGTATGCACACTCTTAACAGTCGCAGGATAAGCTTGATGCGCAGTCAAGTTTTAAAGTTGATTGTTGACTGCTCATTGCAGCTGTATAATCTTTATCGTTGACACCGATGGCTCTTAAGCCAAAATCCCCTCCACTGCTAGGATTCCCGAACCTAGCTGGAATACCGAAGGGGGTGATGGTCCTTTTAGGCAGGCTTGTTGTGGGGTCTGCGTTTTGAGGTTTCGTGCCCGGCAAAACGAGTCGTATATGCGGGACCCCGCCGTGATAGGCCGGTAATGCTCACACAATACATTCCAATGCTGTTGTCGAGCTAAATCTTGGTAGCCAAGGACCGTGGCCGCGACCCCTTATATTGTGGTGGGTGCTTTGGGGTAGCTATCGGACCCGCGGCAAGTCTTCTTTATCATTACAATATGTCATCAGGCGCACTATCCTCAGTTTTGCGCTACTCCGGTGAAATCTGGGGGGCCTGGGTTGTCCCAGTTGCCTTTTGCGTGTCAGATTATTGTATATCTTACTACAAGAGGATGAGAGTAGACTGTCCCGAGCCTGAGTTGAAATTGCTTGGCAAGCAGGCACATACGATAGTGAGGAGGCATTCCTTATAAAGGCGCGTGCAGATTCACAGCCAGTTGCAGGTGGCCAGATGGATCTGATTCGGGATCTGATCAGTGCATTAAATCAGTGTCTTGCGACGCATTGATGCCATCAGGAAGCCCATCTGTGACCCCGTTCCGGAGCATCTGTGTATCTGTGCATGGTTATGTGGGTTGTTGCTGTCAGCGCCTCCATTTGTACGCAGGCATTACTTGTAACCTGTAGCACTGTACCGAGGCGTAATATCCATATGGAGAATCCATTTAAACGCGTAAGGTCATGTGGCTGTGAGCAGTCCTTAGCCGACACCTTAACATATCATTTTAGCAATTTCAGCGGCTAAGCAAGCAGGACACCCACTACCGTGTGAGCATCGTGGCTGGAACCAGTCGTAACCAGTGTGGTGACTCTGGTGACAGCACGTGTGTGTCCGGATATAACCTGGAGGATCCACCGCCGGCGTTGCGCGTACATGAACGCTCCCAACAAGTTGCCTAACGCTCGTACCATAGGATCCCGCCGTTGGATATGACCTGGTGCCTGCCCAGGTCACAAACATCAAATATCGCATTTTGCACGCCAATTAATCTAGCCTTGATTAGTATTAATTTTAATGTATTGATCCGAGGAAGGAGGCTGAATATATACGTAATCACAATATCTCACGAGCATGAGTGAGGAAATTGCGGCTAACGATATATGTACGGTCTGTAATCAGGAATTCGTCCTGGCAATATATATGACAATTACAATTCTCGTCGCATTTGCCAGTCTGCAAACAAAACTTTATATTATATGATCTTGCTATTTTGTATGCACTCTAATGCTGATTTCATTTTTATCGTCCCCAGACATGCTCGCATTCAAGCACTATTCTCCTTGCCGGCGTATTCTAAATTATAATTTTCTGTCTTGTATTGTCCATAACACACCTTTATCAAGGTATGCATAACTTTTTAGCTTCTACTACGGATCTCAAGCCGTATTCAAAGTGCCGTGGGACATGTACTGTATGAACATGATTTCATGAGACATCCTTTATCGCCGCCATAGGAAAAAACTGCCTGTCTGCCAGGGTATGTAGCATTTAAGCGTCAAGACGAATAGCCTAACACCGTAACGTGTCGACGGTCGTTACTTGTTAGTTACGAAAGCTTAAGCGGGCATGAAGCTTGTATTACAAGCTTATTGTAACTGTTCATAATCAATAGATCTTTATATACAACTTTGGGAGGTGAACATAATCACAAGTAGAGCACACACAACCCGGTATTCAACACTAATAAACATATCAACGATTTTGAGAAGACACTAGGATTGATGCATAAGGAATGATTGTTGACAGAGGTACTGATTATCTTGTATTTAAATGCATTCACGCAGGAGGACGCAGGCGGGCGCATGCAACCCGTAAGGCCCTCTTAGCCAGTAAGTAAAGAGCAGTAATCATGGCTAGCCGGGTCGTCCGTATCCTGTGTATTAGTTCGGATGCGTCGATCTTACTGCAACATACTCGGAAACACGTCTCTATATACTCAAGGTCCCTCCCCGCGGCCAGGTGCAAGGAATTGTCGTTCATTGACTAATTTTAATCCATTGAAAAATGGACTCAATTATATTTTTTGTGCTTGTATTTCTTAGTGGGACAGTCTATTCTGTTTCGACTGCGATGCGCATACCGGCAAATCAACCGGAAACGATAAATCTGGGTGTTCGCATTCTTCGGCCTGTGTACGCTGTAATTCCAGCTACTAGGGATGGCTATAAGAATGCGACAGTGGTGATGACTATTTGGCTGAAGAGAGTTGGAGCTTCGAACGGGCCATACGATATGCCACACCAGTCCAAGGTGCGTTTGTGCATCTGGTAACAGAAACATGCGATCTTGACCAAAATTAATATAATAAACGCTCTCATTTCATACTTTTAAATACCATGTCCGTTCTGCTTTTGATTCTTGCCAGCGACCGGCTGTCCTCTATGCGTGCGAGAGCAGGACGCCATAAGGATGATTGTTTGGGTTGACAGCCCTTCCAACTTATTCCTACGGACAAATGGCCACTTGCTGCTGCCGACGGAGATGGACCAGTGGTGGCCCAACTTACACCTTGAGACAGGGAGCCCCGGGCCATTGCTGCCCGTTCTGCTGGAGACAAGCGGGTATCATTACCGGCGCGTCTGGGGAGCGGGACAACGGCCTTACTCTTTCCGGGTTGATCTGCCCGACGGTGTCGGGGACTGCTTCAAGGTATGTGACCGACATGCGTGGGCTGGCAGGACGGGCCGACTAGCAAATGCAAGTAATGATGGTTCTGTACTGATAATACACATGTATGGGCACGCGCGTGCACACGAATAATTTTCTGCACTTGGCCGCTCACCCAACCCAGCGAACCTGCTGGCCCCTATACGTACCATAGCCGGGCAGCAGGTCTGCGACTGCGGTCTACAGCTGCACGTTGGACCCGCTCCGCGTATTAAAGCCATTCAGCTGGGAAGCATCACTCTTTGGCCCATATTGTCCAGATCATGGTCAGCTGGCAACGTGCGCATGAACATTGGGATGTTACTTACGTGAAGGGTCATCAAGCTAGCATTCAAAGGCTAGACGTGTTCTATCACAACCCGTCTCCACGGCTAGCTATCTAGCACGATCAGCACAGCCTGGAAGCATGCACCCGCCGTGTGACCAAGCCTGTGTAAAACGGATGGCCTTGCTTCTAACCACGCGACCGAGTCTTGGAGGATCGATGACCCTTGACTGGAAGCTCTGCGTTCTGGTCCGAGCTTGAGGTTCCCGAAAGCCACCAGCATGTAAATGGATGTGTTAGCTTCCTTCCTGCAGTGACTCCTTGTTCTTTGTCCATGCAGTCGCTGACACTGTTGTAAATCTGATCTGCACATTCCGCTCGTACAGATCGTGGAGGCCAGCTACCCCATGCACAAGAACACATTCTGCCTGCCACCCGCGGCCCAAGAAAGCGTCTGTGCAAACCTGGCGCCACCCCATGTCCACACAAACAAGAATCCAGCACTTTACACAGTCATAGGGCCCATTCGCCACCCAGAGTCGACCAGGGAATGGTCGGCTTATTACTCCAAAGTCTCTGGGATCCTGGTCAACTATGTCACGTACCAAGTGGCCATGGGCGCATCGGGGTTGCTGCTCTACGCGGATGAGCTGATGCGGAAATACTTTGGGGAAAATCAGGAGCTCATGGCGCTCGTAGTCCGGGGTCAGCTGAGGTGAGTACGACACACACGACAAGATTGACAAGGCCACGGTGGCCACACACTGTTGCGATCGCCATTTTCCTTGGCGACTGTCAGTCGTGAGGACAGTAGATCCTATTTATGTCAATAATAAGGGGCTGGCTTGCCGCAATTTGAATCTCCATCCTCAGGTTAATTGAGTGGGATATGCCCGAGCGTGCACATAAGGACACTGATGGAGTAGGCCGGCCTCTGGGGTAAGTGGCTTGCGTTGGTATCTATGAGATACATACCTGAAACTGGCGGTGCATCTACAAAAAACGATAGGTGTGGTGTGGTGGTCATCATACCAGAATTTTAGCAATGCAACGTTGTGTGTATAGCACGCTCAGTCCCCTGTGATGAGTAGTAGTTGCGGTGGCACTGATCTGTACGATATCCAGAAGATAGCAGCTCAACCTAATTGTAACTTACTTGTACGTTCGCATCGCTGCCCAGATACAACTACGACCAGGGCCTTGTGTCAAGCCACATTCTACTCGCCTTGTCCTCCTGCGGTGCCAACTTGCTGGTCTTGATTGGGGACCTCGACGAGCACATATACACTCCAAAGGCGCGTGGCAGAAGGCCCAGGCCATGGACGCGGTGCATGGGACTCATGGAGGGCAATTCTACGGATCCCGTCACGACACATCGAATCAAGCGGTTTAACACCGAAACAACGAAGGTTGACCCATCGGCTGAAAATGACCTGTGGGCCGTCCCCGGTACTCTAAATGCACGCGTCAACGGAGACGGCACCATTGACACTATCCCTAATGGTGCTGTGCCGCATCCACTGGCGCATTACGATGCGGTTCATAGCGAGCCGCTGCCCATAAACCAGGTCAAGCAGGTATCTCTACCCGCGGCTTGGGTTGTGCTGTTCTGGGTCCACGAGGGCGTGCCGCTATACGGTCGGACGAATATGGTTCCCCACCAATGCATGTCCATTCTGCACATTGTCAATCTATTCCGCGGCCGCCACACAACACTAGTGAATGGTAATCTGGCACAAGGCAAGCGCTACTTCCGACACTGGATGTTTTTACCAGAATCCGCCAATGCGTCGCTTTGGCAGCTTTAGGGCGGGTTTGCTTGGTGAGCCCAAGGGCGGCGGTCAGTGATGTTTGCATGCTGGTGCAAGACCTCTCCTCAGTTTCCACCACCATTGCTAGGCACCGATTAGCACAAGTTAAGATGCTAGCGATTATCGCCGATATTAGCTGCTCATCAGTTTCTGCAAATCCTCATCTGCTTGACCGGAGACTTCTTAGGGACGGACATGGTGTGGAAACATCGGGACGTAGCGCAATCCTGCTTGTGGGTGTTGCAGCGGAAGGCCAGGGGGAAGAAATAGAATATAGCTTGAAATAAAACCCTTGAGGCTAGTGCTGCCGCAAAGGTGAATTTCCGCCTGCCCTTCCATTGCTACAACCACCATAGGCAACGTATGAAACTGGCACTGAGCCGACCTGCTTGGATATGGCCAGGCCGCAACAAATGGTGTAAGATCACCAACGAGGGCCCCAAGGTACTGCTTCAAGGACACTTCTCGGTGGAAGGGCCAGCGGAAGGGCCTTCATTTGTTAAATTCGGCAACATCCCAGCTCGTGACTGCCGTGGACTCCCTTGAAAGCTTACTAACATACCATCCCTTAGATGCCCTTTCAAGTGCTTCAGTAAAATAGGTTCACAGGTGGTGTTGGCGTTGAAGCAGCTCGATTCGGCTCGACTGGCCAAGCTGTTCCGTCCCTGTCTGACTCCGACATCCCTGAACGCATGCCAGGCGCACCTACGCAGCCCAAAATGTGCGCTTACTAATCTGAACACGATCTTGCTGGGTGCATCGCGGGCGCAGGTGCACTTTGGCCTGGGAGCACCCTATGGGACGAAATCAGGGGTTGTCCTTATACGGTTTAGTATAGTATAGTTTTTTATAGATAATAACGGTCTTCCTACAGTAAGTATTTTGCATGTTGTAAGGCACGGGTGCATTACGCTGTCGTGACACCTATTTGTGTATGGCTGATGAAGCATAATTATGTCAAAAGGCAGTACGCCAAGTATGATGGATGTTGTACATTCATTTCGTTCGCACGAGAATATCGAGTCCTGGCATGCAACTCGATATATATCATGCTGCCACTGCGTCTTCTGCTCTAGCGCACTTATTCTTCCAAGCACGCCAGCTGCTCAGCAGATGCACGTACGTGCCTGGAAGGCTGATCCCAGCCAGCGGCCAAAAGAGAAGTCCGGAGGCCATGAGGCTCAGCTGTCCTCTATGAGAGGACATTACAGTGCTCTATATGTGTGTGGGATAGGGGGGTTTTGCTTCACCCCTGGCCACTACCTGGCAGTCGTCCCTACCTTCCCTAGTATTTCGGGGCACCCTGATCCGTTCACCCTCATCCACGGACTTATCCGAAATCAGTGATTTTCCCGGGTTCAGCACCCACCACCAGCATCCAATGGAATCTGCCGGATCAACGTCATCTCCACTCCTGGTCACCTCGCAAGTCACTATAACCGGGGACTGTCACCGTCAATCTTTGTGGGGACACATCCACCCTTAATGGCCCACACTCAACTCTGCGTTGAGGACCCTTGGGTCCTTCATTATTTGGACCGAAACTTCCCACTAAAGGGCTTTAGGGCTGAGCTGTATGAGCTTTGTAGAGTCTGTATGTGCGAGCCTTATCTGCCGGAATGTGATTACACCAACTGAACCAATAAGTCTTGCTGTAAGCAATCTACAGCTATGTACACTTACAATTGCCATTTTAAAATACCACTATTTCGCTCTCTCGCTCTTTCTCGCATTATGAATTCCATCTCTGTGTTCCCGTAGGCGCAAAGATTGTCACTATGCGAAATCCGGTTCCCATGAATGCGGTGGTAATACTGATACCTATTACTGATCAGCGAATGTATTAGACTTCAGCTGAAATTTTCAAGTTTTGGGCCTTATCATAAAGTGCTGCAATGCGATCTGCCTTTGTACGAAGTAGAAGTGATGGACTTCTCGCACCCGTAATACAGCGTAGTGAGTGACACTGTAAAATTATTCCATGACTTACTTATAATTATTGTTAGAGTAGTTATAATTAATGAAAAGCGCGTCTGTAAGAACGGCTCTTTATGTCGGGCATTCACGGCACGTACGTCGAGCACACACACATGTTAATCTTAACCTGGCATATTCAATATGAAATATTTTCAAGTGACACTGTCCACTTTTAGGGTGTCAGATCACACATGCTTGTACCAATAGTGAGCCCTACAGGAGCTCCAAGATAGGGCCGCGCTTGTATACCGTGGCGCGTCCTGGCTAAAGTTATGCGGCGGAGTGATGCCCTTCATTTCGACACCACCCATGTGGGTGCCTCGTTCCCTGTCCGCCGTACTAGCAGCAGCCGTTCTGGTGAAGCGCCAGGGATCCATTCATCCACTCATCAAGGGACGAATCCGTCCCTGCTCGAAGTGTTCGCCCAATGACTGCTTTCTCAAAACCAGGAGTTTGCCCCAACATCACGAGTGCCATGTATACACAAACCGACTCCCACACGCGACCCGCTCATGGCCCCACTGCAGCCACGGCCTGTCGGCCTGCAATTGCCCCGCACGCTGCACTGTCCGGAAGTCAAGGAATACCCTCTAGTGGCCGGGCAGGTAAGGTGGCATCCCTCCCCAAAAACCTTTGAAGCCTGGGGCTCGCGGAAGCTAGCAAGCTATGCCCGGAAGCAGTGCAACGGCCGCTGGGACGCCTCCACAATGAGTTGCCCATTCGGAGGCAGGCTCTTAAGTTCCCAAAACCCCACTGTCCGCTGCACTTCCACCATCCATTGAGTTTGCGATACCTTTTTCAACTACCCCTGATGCTGCACTCTTTGGGCGTGGAATCCACTTCCCTGCCGCGCCGAGAGAGAAGTGCCGCGGTTCTCCACTTGATTGGCCCCGTCCCCCTGCCTCCGTCCCAACCTTGCCATTCTTTGATGCGTTGCTTAACTCTGGTCCCTTAGGAGGACGACGCGTGTTGCTTATCGCTTACGGTTAGTTAGCTCAACATAGGGGGCCGTCGATATTAATAGCCCTACGATGCCGCAAGCCGGTTTCCCGAGAAAGAGATCTGGTCCGCTGTGCTGCGTGCTTCTGCAGGGGCCGTGGATAATGTTACATTCCTCGCCATATTATCCGTCCATCCTCTCAACAGCAGCATAATATAAGAGTCCAAGAAGGCATCATTTCGCTTCTTTATCAGCATGTCATTGGATATAACGACCGACTTTGGCCGGAAACGGATGCCCCGAGATGATGATTCTGAATTGCTGAAGGCGCTGGAACGGCTTCGGTTGGAGCAAGCTGAGACCAATGCGCGGCTGCAACAGATACTGGTTCCTCTGGCTTCCATCAGTCGGTACGTCCATCACGTTGCGAATACGTAGCAACGTGAATTGCCCTTCCCTTGATATTGCTACCACCAGCATTGCTACTACCAGCATCTTACCGTACATGGCACATGTATATCTGCATGCGGGCATCAATGTCCCAGATCCCCCATTGTAACCCTAAGTGTCGACCACAGGTTTCTTACGTGCGTGGGGCACTGTCGCAGCCGCTAAGTCCGTTACGATCTCAGCTGTCTTCCGCTTACGTATGCCTGTATGTGCATCCTTGGATCATCATGAGGGTTGCAAAAAACCCTAAACGCACCGAGCACAGCCACAAAGTTACCTCCTGTTGCCCCTCTTACTTCCTTCGGTCAATCATCTGTCCGTCTTCGTCTTCGTTTCGTTAACCCCCCGGCCAATTTGGAAACGCCTCAGGTGCGCATCCGCAGCCCTTCGTTATGTACAACAACTTGCGGAGTCCTGTACTTCAGTCGTTTCGTTGCTGGAGGTGCGCCAACCTTCACGCAACCGTCTGTGCGTTGGGGACTATCGACCATGTCATGTATATTATTATTAGGGACGCCATACGACACATAAGTATCATTATTACACTTGGGTGTTCAAGAGTTCAAAACAGAGATCCGCTTCCGCCAGCAAACCACTGCTATTAGATGTACCAAGCTTGCACCTTTGCACCTTCTTTCCACCTCTTTTCACCGACGGTGATGCCAAACACATATATGCATATATGTGGTGTGTCAATACATGTTCTAATTGCTTCACATTCTTCAGGATGGAGTGAGCACAATTGCTGTGTACACTAGGTACGGCGACTGCTCATGGCTTCATGTCATGAGACCCATGTATACCAACAGACATCCCACGTAGTGGGTGAACTGCAACTACCACCTAAACATGCACGCCGTGCGTTGGTTCCATCTGCTGAACGATGGCATAAAATATCCCAGTAATAAAAAAAGCCCTAAACCACGTAATTATCGTACTTCGAAGCAACAGGAGGCAAACATTCAACATATGTTCTACACACAGCGCCAATTATTGACACGACGGCCAAAACCTTCTTGGCAAGATCGAAAGCACCTGCACAATTTAGGAAACAGCAGCAAAAAGCGTTCACGTGTGTACAATAACAGACCGGTGCTCAGACCGTTTATGGCAAGATGAGGACATCTGCCGTTCCATGCTTCTGCAGGACTGCTCCCGGGCCTTACGTGTTGTGCAACTGCACACGTTGCGCATCATGGAGCTGCTCGCTGCGAACGCCACCTCAGCCACTTATCAGGGCCTCCTGGACGAATACGACCATCATGTTGAGCGCGGAATGCATGTCGCCGAAGCTGCGTGCCTGCTGACCAGCGTGACCATAGGCTTGCCTTACCGGTGGCAAACCTGTCGTACATCACCTAGTTGGCTGTGGGGCCTCAGTTCCAATATGTCATTGCTGTCCAGGTTAAGTGACTGCTGGGGGCTCCGGATGCAGCGACCCCAACAGGCGACTTGGTACCTGGGATTCATCGCATCGCTGGGAACTTCTGCGCCTGTGGCGTTGGTCCAGGGCTGGTCTGCGGCGTTTGCAGCCACCCGCCTCAGTGCTAGACGCGGAGCAGCGCCCGCAGCAGTGGCAGAAGCATGGAGCCGATGGCCTCGATGGAGCCGCAGCAGCTGGTCGTCATTGTGGTCGCGGTCGTGGCTGTGGTCGTTGTGGGGAGTAGGCTTCAGGGAGGCTCCTGTACTAATTTGCCGTGCCAGACTAACAGGTGAGTTCACAACTCGACCAAGATAGAGGGACGGAGGGAAATGAGAAATGGGAAATGGGAAATGGGAAATAATTACCTGTTGTGTTGTAGAATAGCTTTATTTAAATCGGATGATTTAATATGCTATTTAGCGGAAACATCTAAATTGAACTCAGATAGAAGTGCGCGAAGTAACTCTTCCTAATAGAAGTTTCAAGCCGACGGAAACAGTTATTTCGGTTAGCGGTCTGCGACGATCTTAGGACGAAATAACAGCTCTAGAATCGTGTACCTTTGGATATAAGGGAACTGGAAGAAACTAAAGATAAAGAACCAGACATGATTAGAACTGGAATTTGTCGCAACTCCACTACGACGAATGTCCGTAACCTCCTGACCCGCTGACCCTGTTAGTAACGGTTCAGCTCAGCCGCCACTCCAGGAATACATCGAGCACTTTACAAACAGCCTCTCGACAGAAGTCGTTTCAGCTCTCTGAGAAACAGAGGATATAAGGTCTCCACGCCCGCGGGGAGTCGGGCAGACAGCAGAGCTATACGAACCTAGACCTCGAGCTGAACTCTGTCCTGAAAGGCTGTGCTTGGCGGGTCGTACCCGTCCTGAGACCTTATTAGCATTAATACATTGCTAATTAACGGCACGTGATTTTAGGGTCCCGTCTGCAACATCTTGTCCGTCTAGTAAAAACGACAACGTTACAACGTGTAACACAACTTCTGCATGGTTCGCGAAAAAACCTAAACGTACGGCTGGTTAAGTTCAAAAATCTTAGATTCGTTGTCTATGATAATCTGGTGTATATTGCTGCTACGAAAAGCCACACCTTAAAGTCTGCTGACGGCTCCTCTGCAGCCGCCTCGTGCATCGAACGGACCTGCACATTGAACCGTACGGAAAAGCCATATAGGTCCCATGCCATGTAACCATATAGGGACATGTTGCCGCCTCCTCTGCACTGGCCTTTTTCTGAGACTAGGTTGGGTTCCGCGCTGGTCAGTTGGTAGCCAGTTGGTTTGCAGCGTATAACAACCCACCATTGTCCTTAGCGTCCTGTATGTCTGCACACCGTGAAAGCGAAACCGACGCACTTGACCGACCCAGGATGCCCCATTGCGTAACCATGGGATCACCCTAATGGCCTGAGCAGCCCCGTCAGCTCCGTCTGACAGTAGGTTCCAGCAGCAAAGGTGTGCTTGGGAGCTTGCACAGGATAGCGCCAGCAACACAGAGATGCTGCTTGATGCCGATCCTACTGCGTAATGTGACGTAACTTCAATGTCACGCACTATCCGGCTCCATACGCCGCTTCTCTCACAGCATTTCGGCGTTTCTGCACCTCTTCCCTGTCCCGGGCTTCGGCCGCGGCTTTCACCTGGCCTCGCCCCCTCCTCGTTTTGTCTCCTCGTCCCTATGATCCGGCTGCCTTGTGAGATCGTTCTAGGCGGCGTTCTGTTGGGGTCTCTAGTCCTTGCCGTGTGGAGCCTCTTACGACTGTACTCGGGGGTGGCATGCCACCGCCAGGAGCCGCCAGCATCAGCGTCATCATTGGCAGCGGCATCGGTCTCATGCAATAAAACCGTCCGCACGTGGCTGCAGATGCCATGGCAGGAGCTGCTGTCAGCGCTGTATCTAAAAGCGCAGCAAACTGCGAAGTATCCGTTTTCTGGGGCGGCATCGGCGGTCGCGGAAGTAGCTCATGTACGTGCTAAGAATGGGAGCCGGATGCTGCCCAGCCGCATGCTATTGATGGCGATGTGGCGGCGCTCCACATGGTTGGTGCTCTCCCATTCCCCGGCATGGCTAATGGCACTGGCGGCTATGGGCGGCTCGGCTAGTTCCTGGTTGGCGCTGCAGCTGACTTGGCATGTCGGACTGCCATTTGCTATCGTGGCGCTGGTATTGATGGCTGATGAGGGGCCTGCCGCCGGTGGTGATGCTGGGGCTGACACTGTCACAGCTATTGGCGCCACGTGTACCGGTGTGAAGCCATCGGCATACAGCACGAGGACAATTGCACATGAACGAATGCGTGGCGCGCAGGATGAACGTGTCGAAGAGGAACTGGATGCGCATCATGGAACTGCACGGAGAAGCCACGATGCCCCACCGCATGCCATGTCTCCTGACCAAGGGGACAATGGCCTCGTACTGGTCACGCCGGCCGCAACTTCCCATTCAAAGGGCTTCGGCACCTCTAAAAGAAGCAAAGGAAGCAACAATACCGACTTAACCATTTTGAAAAGAGCTGTCCAAGAGCCCCGGTCGGAACAGCGTGCGCAGCAGCCGTCTTACCTCGTCCCCAGGCTGACGGACGGCTGCATGAAGCAGCCGCCTCGCAACCGTAGCAGCGATGAGGCGGCTCAGGTGGATGATGAGGTATACGAGGAGTCTTATGCCGTTCCTCAGGAAAATTGTGGATTTGGTTGCGGCTTGCTCGGCTTCAGGTTAAATTCAAGATCAACAAAAAGATCCGGCTCAGGATCAGCCCCGGGATACCGACTTTCACGGCATTTGCGCCATAGCTCGGTGAACAGTTTAGGTGATGGTGCAGGTGCGTCCGATGGCAACAATGCCAGCATCAGCGTTGGCGTCAACAGCTGCAGGAAACCTGTCCCGTCGGCCACTCGAACACGTTTGCCAAGCGCAACGACGGCGACAGCAACAGTAGAACTGTCGGGTGCAAACCCTGGATCTGGTGGGTCGTTAAAGCAGCCGGAATTGTCAACGGTGGCGACAACGATGCCAGAGAATGTGCAGTTTCTGCAACATTCTAAGGAAAGCCGTTGTGGTCCAATACTTAACAATGTTGCTAATGAGGCCATTTCGGTTGATAGGAGGACGAGCTGGGCTTGGCCAGTCCTGGCTGCGGCCTGGCTGTATGTCTTTCCGGTGGTGCTCGGAACTCTGCCGGTGCTGCCCTTTCGGTGGGTCTGGGACCGGATGATGGCGCCGGTGCTCCTCACTATCTGCTTCGCACTGGCAGTCGTGACGCTGATGAGGTTCATGGTGACATTGCCAATGAAGCCAGGAGTGGCTCCTGATGGGATCATCAGCAGCAGCGGTGGCAATGTTCCCAGCAGCAATACCGAGCGCTGATGGTCCCATGGCTCCGTTTCACCATGGCCATGCATGGTGGCATCATTAAAATAATCGAGCTGAGAAGCGTTGACCAAAACACCGGCCATGACATATATATATATATATATATATATATATATATATATATATATATATATATATATATATATATATATATATATATATAGAGAGAGAGAGAGAGAGTGTGTGTGTGTGTGTGTGTGTGTGTGACGGGTAGTTAACAAGACAACGTTGGGCCTCGCTTTGTTAGGCTGCCCCAAGGAGCCTCAGCTGCTTCAGGAGCTGAAAATAGTTCAAGCAAGTGAAACATGGAATGTCTGGAGCGCAGTCGCAAGCATTTGGGATGCTTGACACCTTGCAGAAGAACGCATACAATACTCACCGGCGCCAGGAAAGGAGTGCGGAACCCTGGCTGACCTGGCGCCGGTGAACTGCTGTTACTGGGCACATGGATACCCAGTAATTACAGTGCTTCTAACTTCAGTGCTTCCCAGCCCCGCACAGACATGGGCGGGTACACACTGTTCACAATATTCACCATCAGCAGCACCCGCCAACGCCTGAACTGACCGGTGGGGGATCAACTGCTGCCGGGACACGGTTTTCCTGCCGGGCTTCCCCTGAGGGCTTGCTGTGTCGCCCAATGGCATATCTGAACCCTGTCATGACGGACCGTCGCAACAAGCAGCAGTACGACAGAGCCTGTTCACATCTGCCAGACTTGGAAGCCTGTAATTAGCGCCGGGACTGTTGCTGGGCGCCTGCATATGGCTCTTTCAGTCGGCGCTATATTTCATAGCTCCCTACCTCACAACGAACCCTGGATGCCACCCCGTGCAACACATCAGGCTTGTTTCAACAAGGACGTCACAAAGGGCAACCATGGCAGCCACAACAGGCAGCAATGGCAGCCCAGGCACCAACTGTGGCGGTACAGCAGACCGTGGCAGTGGTGGCAACAACACTGCAGGCGACATCGACAGCAGCATGGATAAAACGTTACCCCGAAGTTAGGTGGGGACTGCTGTGGAAATGGCGCACATAAGGCTTGGCATGTCTCCGTGCGGCTCGGAGCGCTGACGTAGCACAGGTCGTGCGGTTCGTGGAAGTTGGGCGCCAGCGCGGGTAGGGGGTGGCGTACCGGAGGGGGGGTTGTTGGTGGGCGATAACTGAATCCTGGTTGGAAGCTACCTCACGCTCAACGGCAACCATGACCTCTATCTGCAGCCTCCGAATACCGAACGCAGAGGATGGCAACCATCATGGGTGGAGCCGCACCGCCGACCCGTAAGGCGGAGGTGGACGTAGTCCTGGTACTCGCACACGGTCTTTATGGGTCCGGATTGTTCTTGCCATGACGGATAACGCATCTAATGGTATTTAGCGGATGGCGCCCCGCCTCAGATACTGAGATGAGGAGTGAGCTTCCTCTGCGGCTTCTCTCACCGCCGCACACCACCCTGATGATGATGATGATGATCAGCAGCAACAAGGGGCAAGGCGGGGTAGCCTCCTCCTGCCGGGGCTTCAGCCTCTCGTGCCACCCGTTGGTTCATACGCGGTGTAGCGGCCGGTCGGCTATTTCGTACAATTACAAGCAGCTGTTGGCGCTTGCTAAAGGGTGCATGCGGAGAGTTGTACAGCCTGAGGTGGTACGGGTGTTGCCCACGGTGGGAGCTGAGCGAGTGGCACGGGGTACCATCACGGTGGAATGCGGCGAACTGAAAACGGCTCAAGTACGCATAGGGCCCAGCAGGTCGGAGTGCTGGTTTGAAGCCGTTGAACTGAAAAGGAAGGTTCTGTAGAGGCACGGTAAGGGGCCATGAAGCATAGGCGGAGATGTACGGCAGCGGCTGCAGGAGACACCAAGACGTTTGCACTTTATTTCGTATATCAGCAAATTCCTCTTGTTTTGCTTTCTACAAGAAACGTAACGAGTACGAAAAGTCTGGATTCAAAGGTGCGCTTTGTTTGAAGCTCATCGTTTATTGATTTTCCATTTGTTGGATCGTGATCGTAATGATCGTTGCAATGGACCTTAGCATGGACCGCGGATCAAATCCCTCCCGACTAAGCAACTATTACCCGTTCACTCTTCGCCTCCATCATTTTAGGATACATAGAAAAACGCCACACACACACACACGGACACACACACACAGACAGACACACACACTTCCAAGGTTCAAGTTATCATCTTGTAAAAACGATGCCTGTCTTCATTAACACCATGTGCAGAATTAAGTCTGTTGCTGCCCGCGCAGCCGCCTACAGCCCAGCCGCAATTTGCCACTGAGAGAAGAGACACAGCCGCGGAAGTCACAGAATTAGGAGGCACTCAGTTAACTAACCACTAGTACGACATATGCAGGACACGGCCCACAAGCTTTTCAAGCAATCTTTTGGTTACATGGAAAGCGATAAACGCCGCAATCGTTTAACATCATGTCGTACGCAATGCATATAAGGACAGAGGTCGAAAGAGCCAAATACGTGCCATGCAACCTTATGCAGTAAGGTTCTTCTACGAACCATAACCTCGTGTGGGTTCTGGAAACGCCTGTACGAACAGTCACCTTTTAACCACCGCGCCATAAAATAATTTGTGCTGAGGGCCGAATCGAGCGATTGCCCTTACGCGTCCATCCTCTTGCATGTCCGCTCACGTGGCCCATGGGGGCCCCCCAAGGCACACACATTACCAATCACCGCCCAAGGCATGGTGTCACGACATGCATGCATTCGCTGCTCACTCTCACTGCTGCCATCTGGACGTGTTCACGGGCAATGTCACGGGAGATCACAACCTTCGTGTGTATGTACGGCATGGTCCCTAGGCGATATCTACGTTCTCGCAGCCCCCGGCGGTGCAAGCCAGGTCCCCCTCCATTTTGTCATCAGCGCCAATGAATGAAGGATAACAAAGCGGTGGGACGCGGGCGGGAAAGAGTGGGATACGAAGATGGAGGTTAAAAGGAGCGAAAAGTTTGCTTGTGAGATACACCAATTCCATTAACTTCAGGACCTGCTGAGCGGTACACGGCTGCCAAACGGTCTTCCCGATCAAATTCTCAACAACACGGTAGATTTGCCGTTGATCGTACGGAATGTATTCCGAAATGCACGAGTATATGAAGAACATACGAAGTAATAAGTACAAGAAGTACAAACTGTCGGACATACACGTCCGTCGGGGCAACCCCACGTAGTTCCAATTATTCCAGCTCCCGCAGCATCAACCAGTTCAGCGCCGGCGGCATCAATGCGCGCCTGGAGCGCATCATATGTTTATTTGCCAGCAGTCGACCGTCTCGTACGGCATCTGCTTGTAGGTGCCGTAGTTGTACGGCAGGAATGACACGCCTGTCAGGATGGGACGCTAAGAAAGCAATGCGCGCATGTAACGGCATGGAAGGG
This sequence comes from Volvox reticuliferus, assembly GCA_019650235.1. Taxonomy (NCBI): domain Eukaryota; kingdom Viridiplantae; phylum Chlorophyta; class Chlorophyceae; order Chlamydomonadales; family Volvocaceae; genus Volvox; species Volvox reticuliferus. The sequence continues at coordinate 861,519 of BNCP01000013.1, read as the reverse complement.
TTGAAGGGCATGATCTGTAGCGTCATCAGATATCAGATCCCTTTGGCCGCTGGGAAGACGTTTATGCCGTTCATGACGAGGTCCGGGGGAGATCCTCCTCCTCGCCTCCCCATTCATCCCGTCCATGCATGTCCGCTATAGGGTCCGCGTCTGCAAATGTACGGAACATGCCCTCATGTCTCCCCGTAGAGGTCTTCAGAAAGGCCTACCGCGACCTGGAGTATGTAGTCGTACACACACGCAGCGTACTGAGGGGCCTGGTGGGGTGGGGCGCATTCCTGTGTGGGTTTGGGTTGCTTGCGACCTCTGCAGCCGAGATAACTTGCATCTCCGCCTTGCAAGCGCTGTTCCGTACGCTTCCCAAAACAAAGGTCTCCTATATATAGCACTACATACATACAGGCCCAGAGGCGAAGTGCCTCTCAATAACATAATCCACTCGTTGATGGACCGGGTCGATATTTGGTACAACAACTGAAATAACGGGCAACCACACAACAACAGAATCAAAACTTTATATACAGACAAAAGATCGAGCCGTTAAAAAGGATAGCTTAATATCCTTTGCACTTCGAAATTCGATTTGACAACCGCCGTGAGATTCCGGTCTTGTCGACTTATTATGTAAGGATCGATGAAGGTATTAATCATCAGATAAGAATCGTTAATCAAATTACCAATGATAAGCAATGATTGTTTTTGACAATGGCTAGAGTGACACGAACATGGATGTATGCATGGCCTGTTATGTATATATGTACATTCATCAGCATCTGCGGTGACGCACACCTAGCTGGCGGTACCAGTGCATGATGAGTGCTACGTAGGTGTGCACTGTTAAAGGGAGGGGGGTCACGAGCAGCGGGACTTGCGCAGATAAGGAACAGAGCTTCGCTCGCTGGCCGCCTCATCAACGCAATACGTGCATGCATGGACACATGATGCGCACGCACGCACCTATCCGGCTCCATCCCTCGCTAGCTGGTCAGCGATCTACCGTCCACTTTAGCAACCGGCGTCCGCTTTATTATTTGTGACCCCGAAAATGAGACCAACGATGAGGCAAACTTGTCTTTCCGTATGATGACAATTTACAGTACGGTGACTCACGCGACTCACGGGCGGGGCACCTAGCTAGCTACCCGGTCGATGTGCCGTACGTGTGTTTGACCGAATGCCCAATTGTATCACGCACATACAATCATCTAGAATCATCCCGAATCAGGATGACGACTACCGATCATCATTGTTACGCTTTATCTCTGCAGGCGATAATATGCAATGTGCCAGTACTCGATAATAGTCATTCGCCTTTCCGTTATCAGTGCTCGCTGCCATCATTTAACCACACACAATTAACCCGTATTCTGTATGTCACATCAGCGTCGCTTCTGCGCTTCTCATCCACCAACGAATGGACGTGTTCCTGATGATGGCGTTGTATGGAAGTCCCATTGTAGTAGAATTTGCAACTGAGCCGTATCGGCGGTCCGTATATATCCGTCGTCACTTTAGAAGAAGAGGGAGAAGGGGCGGGGAGAACTATTTTCCATGCATAAAATCAGATGCGTGCGTGCGTGAGTAATTTTATTTTCGATAGATAGGAACCGTTCCTTACTGAAACCGGTTTAAGTAATCAAATATGTCTATATAAGCCTGGTGGGCGGCGTATTATTACGTGTGATGGACTGCTGCTTAATTAGGAAATGGTGATGTGTTTGATAAGAGTTTGTTTTGAGAGTATGTTCAATCTAATCTCCAGCCATTTTAGCGACGTGGAAAATCGCAAATTCACAGAACGTTTCTCTCTCTTTCTATGTATATTTCGTTATTGCGACTGACTTCGACCAGCTCCGTACACAAACAGAAAACCACCGTTATATAACAGTATACAAGCCACGCGGACCGGGTACGGCGGCCGCGCGGACGGGGCCTAACCGAATCGCCCGTCAAGCCAGTGTGCTCTTGCTCTCGCTTCCTCTTTCGCCTCGGCACATTCCTATCATGTTAAGGCTGTCCGGTCCTTCTCGCGTCAAGCGTGAGACTGAAGTCCACCGCGCATCTAACTTCCCACACCCCGACTCGTTAATCCTCGTATCTTGTTTCAATATGTATTTGCTTGTTTCAATTCTAAGGTCTCGCATTGCGAGGCAAAGGCTCATGTAAAGCTAAGTGCGTTGTGGAAATGTGCCGAAACCGAAACATACTCTGGAGATGCATTCTCTGATCCTCACTAATAATGCAAGGATCGAAATACGAAATGATTGTGAAATGTTTCAGCAAAGCAATGTGTCGGTGAACCCAGCAGCATAGAAGCGTCTTCTTGTTGCAATTACCGTGGCCAACACTATTCTGAAATTCTAAAATCACAAATTTCGCAAAAGAAACAAAGAATTCACAAAAAGCGCGGTGAATTGTCGTCGACCGCCACTTGCATGTTGCCATAAGCATGAAAGATACCGTGGGCATTGAAAGGCATTCCTAATTCTCCACAATTTTTTTTATAACTTTTACATTTATCTAAGTGTACAGAAATCTTTGCTGTGGACAGAGGAAAGAGGCTGCTGGGGTTTTAGTATCTTGTTCTGTGCGGTGGTCACAAGACGCAGATGTGGGTGCTGACTGCTGAGCTTATACAATGCGGACTGATGCAAGTGCACTCACCTGTGTGCACAGCGTGAAATGTGTCAAATTTTTTGCAGCAAAGCTTTACTTGACTCATATTATATATGATTGCGAAGGATGATGGAAGGTATAATCATGCATTGTGCAGCTGGACGAGACAGGTATCTGACGTCGTACATCACGTGATATTAGGTGACCGTTCATGGAGCCCTTCACGGCAAACGGATGGCACTTGGCTGCATGTCGCCTGCACTCAATGGAACTGGGTGTCACGACAAAGTACTGTAAATCAAACACAACTAGTGCCGTACCGTCACTGAGGAAGTAGCTTCGCCACACGACTCCCCTCGACACGAAGGTGTTGGACTCCACGAAAGAAGGGATGTCCTCTTGTCCACCTACCGGGTGGTGGACAGGGCCTTGATGTGTAGCTCAGGGCACACCGACGTCAATCATCGATTAGAATGCACGATGACCAGTTCGGGTCGAGGCAGCAGACTTGGTGGTTTAGCTTGATTATCGGTTACAGTGTAATTTCGATTTCTGGAAGGTCTTTTACGCTCACAAAGAATTGCTTTGAGAGCCAACTGACGACTTCTTCAGTTGCTCTCATCGCTTTTATTTGCGGCAAAACTTCCAGATGGGCCCTACGTTGGTCGACGTGGCCTCGGAACAAACCGAACGCGCACACGCCTGTCGTTCATCCAAAGTCACCATGCGCGTGCAATTTAATCAATCAATTCACGAAACCGTTTGTGAGTCGCTACTTCACCAAAGTAGCGACCCATCATCCAATGATAGGCAAACTTTATTGCATCCTAGCACGCATTATGTTCAATACGCCGTATGTCACGACAGCTGTCACGACACAGTACTGTAAATCAAACACAACTAGTGCCGTACCGTCACTCCCCCCCCAGCGCCGTGCCTAGTATGTCTGGCGCTGGTGGTTTGGACAGGACTAATCTACACCTTGAGCACCTCAATGGTATCTCCGGCTTCTCTAAACAAAGCATCTCTCCAGAACACCGTGGCAAAGATTACCACCCAAAGACTTCTGCTGCTTCGGCACAAAACTATCCTGCCCTCTTTCTGACGAGCACGAAGCCATTTCATTCGGGCCTCATCACTCATGGTGACATATTCTATCGGGACCCGTGCTGCCGTGACTATACCGGCCTGGTCCACCACGCTAGGTAGGACCAGCGCAAATCTGACAGTTCAGATGACAACCCAAAAACAACTGCTTCTGTGCACGGCATTCCGCTGCTGACCAGGGCACCAGGCCCCACTGATTCACGGATTCCCGTGCTAAGTAGCCGTCGCACACTGCACCCTGCTTCAAGCAGAATCGCCCTTAGCTCATTGCTCCATTCAAAGGGTAAAAGCACCCTGCGCATCTTCTCCAGCATGAGGACGCTTAATAGGTCCCTCAGCTCCTGCGTGCTCGGCTGGTACTGGACCAGATCCGGGCGTGTTAGTGCCGTGTGCAGCGCCACCACCTTGGTTCGGTTATGCCAGCCCGGCATGCCCTGCCCCAGTGCTGCCTCCACTCCTTGCACTTCTCCCAACGCCCACTCGGTTAAGGCTCCTTGCCGTACTGCCGTGCTCCTTGCATTTCTCTTGTCCGGCGTGGTGAAGGCCAAGCGTGCGCGCAGCTCTGGCAGACCAACTTCCTCGATCTCTCCGTCCTCGTACACTATTTGGAACCTGTGTGCACGTCCTTGCCTTCCTAGGTAAGATGACACGCCTAACTTGCGTCCGTCCCGCCTGCCACGTCCGCGCGGCTCACGCATAACAGCAGCACCCACTAGCTCCTTCAGATGCTGGGGCACCGCCGCTGCCATCTTGGGTCCGGTGTTGGCGGCCTGGACTTGCTCACCCGGCACCCGTTGGGCCGTGCACCGTGGGCAGTACCAGGCACCCTGCGGTGGCTTGAGGCAGTAAGTGTGCCACCCAGCACCGCAACTATCACAAAGCAACATCCATTCCTCACCATCAGGGAATTTGCACACCTCACAAGGCAAACTGGCAGAAGGCCTAGCTAGCCTTGGGTCTATGGTGTGATCATCGATGGGCAAATGACATGGGACACAGTGTGTGACGTGCGCCGTGATGCGATTGCTGTTGTACCCCTCCTGCCTTTCAAGCATATCTCTGCACGCTTCGGTGTTAAGTGCTAGGGTGCAAGCACAGCAAGCCAAGCGTACCGTGAGGAGAGTCAGGCACAGCGGAAGTCTTCAGAGGCCAGGGGTTACAACGTACGATCCAGAATGCAGAGTATCCAGTGAAGGCTATCAGAACTGGAAGCACGCTATCATCACTTAGCCGCTCCTTTAATGCTCAGGCTTCGCTCAGGCCAAGTAAAAGCGTATCCAGACTCAGGACATCAATATGGAAGAGCATACGATCGAGGGAGATCGATAGCATATAATATTCAATATATAAATAAGGCCGTCATCGCTCGACTTATACTCGCTACGTCATCCGTAGTACATATCACACCAGATCGCTGATCCGCATGTGTGACATGTTCGTAATCATGTCGCAGACGATATTCTATCGTCCTTTAGCCTTCACAGCATTAAGGCAATGCAAATGCAATACTTGGCAATGTTCGTTATATGGTTCAACCGCCATATGCATGAGTCTATGCGAATATCACTCACTCACTCGTATTCCGCTCGCGCACGTGAAGTGGATATTGCATGATAAATCAGTATGAGATAATGCGCGCTCTCAGATAATTATTCCCGTGCGCGTACGCGGACTTGCTTCGGTCGCATGACTAAGGGAGGCAGCGACTGGACCGGGCAACCGGCGAGCAGGCTAGCCATTGCCCGATTCCCCGGCAGCGAGCATTCCAACACAAACTGAAGTACTTATTATTTATTTTAAGACAGAAAACTATTGGCTATTAATTTATCATGCGAGCATGGCGATCAAAGCAGAATTGATTGCCAATCAGGCAAATATGGCAAGGGCAATAAGACGAAAGTAAACTTAGCAAGCGGGTGGTGCAACTGCGAACTAAATCGGTGATTGATTAGAGTTTTAAGCAAAATAGGTTATGCCAGTTAAAAGTCTCTTCTTTCCGGGGAAAATCAAAGCGATGCTTTCTAAGAAAGGGTAGCAGGCTAACACGGACTAGAAACCGCGCACTCACAACTAGCCTTGGGGAAAATTAATTTTTTATTTAGTTAATAATATTTGTCCTGAGAGCACATGCAAAAAATCCCGCATTCATGTCCCTAACGAAAGCAATGCTCGTTATACATTTTGACGGTGCAGCCCAGCTCGTCACCACTACATAAAGTTTGGCACCGGCAAAATAATACTACTTAAACTTCTATAAGCTCTTCCCCAGCAAGCAGTTATACTTGCCGGTAATTTTCGGATGGAAAGTTCTCCCCGTTGCTCCCATGCCTATAAACGAGCTTGCTTTGAAAACTACCTCCCGTAAATATTCCTACTTATGAACGATCTATCCAATGACCATGGGAGCTTGAGCACTTTCCCATGCAAATCGGGCAGTAAGCTAGCCGCTGCTCGCTCCGTCGGTGTCAGTAGTTGGTTTCTAGCTGCTGCTCTCTAGCATTTTAGCACTTTTCGAAAATGCATACTGGCGACTAAACATTACTTATAAAATGTAAGGCCTCAGCTTAGCGAGCATATGTACTCGCCGGTAATTTTCGATTGGAAAGCTTTCTGCTAGCTGCACTCTGATGGTTTGCATTAGGCTCCCTAGGTTCTCGGCGTGCTTTGAAAATTACCGCGCGTAAATAATAATCTTTAGGAGTGTTCTATTAAATGACCGTGGGAGCTTGAGCACTTCCCGGTGCAAATCGGGCAGTCAGCTAGCCGCAGCTCGATTGCTTGGTGTCACCGCTTCTTTGAACTGACCTGTTGCCTGGTCCGTTTGCTGGCTCGGCTGGTTGTTGCAGCTTGAAATTGTCCCGAGCCAATGGCTTTTACACTGTATGTTTTGCACCTTTACAGAGTGGGCAGGAGCATTTGCCGCATAGTCAAGGATGGCATGCAGGCTTGCCGCTGCTGGCTGTCAATCCAAATTTTAAACCAAAAACAACGGACGACGGCGAAACTATGATGAGGTGAACAGAATGCGCTTAACACAAAATGAACAATCATAATATGTAGAAATAGACTGGAGTCTATGCAGCAGAGCGAGCTAAAATTAATCAGAACCAAATCATATTTTCTGCACACACTTGCACAACATGCAGAACGGTCCCAGATTTTATATATTTGAAGTATAATATTTATATTGAAAGTTTTTGTGTGACCCTCACGGTTGCGTTTATTCAAATACTATCTTGGCCAAGGAAGGAACATGCACCTACAACCGCGGCTCACGCACTAGCAGCAGCTGCGAATAGATATAAATGAAGCGTATCTAGCGTAGATTGCAGCTAGCAGCTACTTTTGACACTCACTTGCCCGTCAGCAACCGAAGCGGCGGTTGATAGCGGGTGGATGGAGCGAGCATGTCTACGTCAGCGGCCATCAGCCTAAACGTAATTTGTATATGCATGGCCAGGCTGATGCTGGTATTTGCTGGATCAGGGTCGCTAGGACTGTTATAAGTAATGCGTTGGTAAGTTGCACAACAGTAACAGCATCCTGCTTTTTCTGATAGCACTTTTGTAGCCATGGCAATACTAGGCAAGGGGCTGCACATGTGTTTGTGTGTGGATCGAATTGTACCGGCAATTTAAGTCTTGGGATTTTATACCAGTGAGGCGGTGTGGAAATACCCCTGTTGGGGCAGCAGGTTCGACTCCTGCCCGTCCTCTGACATGTGTACCTTATTTGAGGAGGCCACAATAACTTTAACACATGCATACAAGTGTTGAGGAGGTGGGCAATGGCGAGGGACGGTGGGAGGCGGCGAGGGTGGGAGGGTGACAGCGAGGGAGAAAGGAACCGTAAGGGAGGGAAGGCGACGACGACAGAGGGAGGGCGAAGACGACAGAGGGAGGGCGACGGCAAGGGAGGGAGGGCCACAACAACGGAGGGAGGCCGACGGCGACAGAGGGAGGGCGACGACGACAGAGGGAGGGCGACGGTGAGGGAGGGAGGGCGACGGTGACGGAGGGAGGGCGACGACGACAGAGGGAGGGCGACGACGACAGAGGGAGGGCGACGGTGAGGGAGGGAGGGCGACGGTGACGGAGGGAGGGCGACGGCGACGGAGGGAGGGAGGGCGACGATGACAGAGGGAGGGCGACGGCGAGGGAGGGAGGGCGACGACGACAGAGGGAGGGCCACAACAACAGAGGGAGGCCGACGGTGAGGGAGGGAGGGCGACGACGACAGAGGGAGGGCGACGGTAAGGGAGGGAGGGCGATGACAATGGCGGGAGGGCGACGACGACAGAGGGAGAGCGACGACAATGGAGGGAGGGCCACAACAACGGAGGGAGGCCGACGGCGAGGGAGGGAGGGCGACGGCGAGGGAGGGAGGGTAACGGTCATGGAGGGAGGGTGACGGTGAGGGAGGGAGGGCGACGGTGACGGAGGGAGGGCGACGGCGAGGGAGGGAGGGCGACGATGACAGAGGGAGGGCGACGGCGAGGGAGGGAGGGCGACGGAGCCGGAGGGAGGGCGACGGAGCCGGAGGGAGGCTGACGAAGCCGGAGGGAGGCTGACGACGATGCAGGGAGGGTGACCTTGACGGAGGGAGGGCGACGGCGAGGGAGGGAGGGCCACAACGACGGAGGGTGGCGGCGACGGAGGGGGGGTGACGGTCATGGAGGGAGGGTGACGACGACGGAGGGAGGGTGATGGTGACGGAGGGCGACGACAATAATGGCAGGAGGGCGACGACGACGGAGGGAAGGTGATGGCGACGGAGGGAGGGTGACGGCGATATAGGGAGGGAGATGGTGAGGAAGGGAGGGTGTTTGCGAGGAAGGGCGACGGAGATGGAGGGTGGCAGCAACGGAGCGAGGGCGATGGAGACGGAGGGAGGGAGACAGCCAGGGATTGAGGGAGACGGCGACAGAGGGAAGGAGACGGCGAGGAAGGGATGGCATTGATGGAGGGAGGCTGACAACGAGGGAGGGAGGGCGATGGTGAGAGTGGGAGGGCGACGGTGATGAAGGGAGGCCGACAGTGAGGGTGGGAGAGGGGATAAGGAAGGTTGGCAGGTTGCCCTTAATTATTGGATGTGTGTACAGTTTGCAGCTTTGTTTTAAGTCAGCATCAATATACTATTACTGCCTTTAGAGCATTCACACAGCAGGAGGTCAGTAGGAGAAATATTGTTTCTATTTTGTTTGTTCATAGGTCATTTAAGATGGCACCTAGCAAGACTGCACAGTAAGCAGGCAGCTGTAGTACTCGTACTCGTATGGCACTCACTATCATAATTTAAGGTGCAAGAAGCACCCTGTCAACATCTTGAGAGGCCTTTTTGGCAGTCAGCTACTACAGCAGCAGACATGTCTAGCTCAGGTTAGGTGCATGCCTGGTTTGGGGAATGAAGAAATGGAGGGCACGCATTTTGAAATGGATTGTACATATATATTCTGTATGAGTGTCCAGAGGTCGACAGACATGGTAGGCATGTCTCAGTGTAGACACAGTACGCAAATGGGTATTGGGTGTGTGCATGGTCAATGTATGGAATTTACATGTAACAATGACATGGGTTCTGCCACAGTCACGGGTTTTCAGGGGGATGGGAGGTAATGTAAGGGTCAGGGATTGGGGGTTGTGGGCACCTAGTACCCCACTGGTGGGTAAGGTGGAGAGTATGCTCTTTGGTTGGGCCTTTGGTCGATTTTGATAACCATGTACGGGTATTGGCCCTCGTGTGCCATTCGGCCCTGCGACATAAGGGCATAAGGTCCGGTTTCATCCAGGGCTGACAGCTTGTATGATACTGATCTAACCCAGCAACCCAACCTAACTGGTCTGCCCATCGCAAGTGATTCGAGTACATAATAATACTTTGGTTTACATTTCAAGGTTATGCATGTATCTGTGAGTTGTCAGACGGCCTAAGTTTAAGGGGGCCTTGTACATTGCTAAATAGTTTTAGATGTCAGCAATGTCACCCACCCTCCTACTCGCCCTCCCCTCCTAGCCGTTGCCCTCCCTCCCTCGCTATCACCCTCCCTCTGTCGCCGTCGCCCTACCACCATCACCATCACCCTCCCTTTGTCGCCATCACCCTCCATTTGTCACTGTCTCCCTCCATTCCTCGCCATCATCCTCGCTCCCTCCCCGTTGCCCTCTCTTGTTCACCATTGCCCTCCCGATGTCGCCATCACCCTCCCTTCCTCATCGTCGCCCAACCTCTGTCACCATCTCCCTTTATCCCTTGATGTTGCCTATCCTCCCTCGCCGTTACCCTCCCTCAGTCACAGTCGCCCTTCCTCAGTCACCGTCGCTCTCCGTCGGCCTCCGTTGCCCTCCGCTCTTCCTGTCACCCTCCGTTGCCGGCGCCCACCCGCCATCGCTATCGCCTTCCCTCCCTTGTCGTTGCCCGCCCTCCCTCCCCGTCACCCTCCCGTGGTCGCCATCTCCCTCCATGCCTCGACATCACCCTCCCTCTCCGTTGCCCTCTCTTGTTCACCGTTGCCCATCCAACATCGCCATCAGCCTTCCTTCCTCATCGTCACCCAACCCCCATCGCCATTTCCCTTCCTCCCTTGCCGTTGCCTTCTTTCCCTTGCCGTCTCCTTCCCTCTGTCGCTGTCTCCCTCACGCCCTGGTCATCGCCCTCCCTCCGTCGCCGTCACCCTCCTTCCGTCGCCGTCACCCTCCCTCCGTCGCCGTCGGCCTCCGTCCGTTGTTGTGGCCCTCCCTCCGTCGCCGTCGCCCTCCCGCCATCATCGTCGCCCTCCTTCCGTCTCCGTCGCCCTCCCCCCTTGACCGTTTCCTTCCCTCTGCCACTGTCCCCCTCAAGGGTCTTCCCTCTGCCACTGGTCCTCGCCCTCCCTCCGTCGCCGTCAACCTCCCTTCGTCATCATCGCCCTCCTTCCATCGTCGTCGCGCTCCCTCCGTCGTCGTTGCCCTCCCTCCGGCGCAGGCACCCTCCCGCCATCACCGTCGCCCTCCCACCATCGTCGCTCTCCCTCTGTCGTCGTCGCCCTCCCTCGATCGCTGTCGCCCTCCCTCCACCGTCGTCGCCGTCCCTCCATCACCGTCACCCTCCCTTCGTCGTCGTCGCCCTCGTTCTGTCATCATCGCGCTCCCTCCATCGTCGTCGCCCTCCCTACGGCACCGGCACCATCCCGCCGTCACCGTCTCCCTACCACCGGCATCGCTCTCCCTCCGTCGTCGTTGCCCTCTTACCATCGCCGTCGCCCTCCCTCCACCGTCGTCACCCTCCCACTTCTGCCGTCTCCCACCGTCCCTCGCCATTGCCCTCCTCCTCAACACTTGCATGCACGTGTTAACGCTATTGGGGCCCCCTTAAATAAAGGTACACATGTCAGAGGACAGGCAGGAGTCGAACCTGCTGCCCCAAATGAGGGTATCTCCATACCGCCTCACTGATGTAAAACCCCAATACACAAATTGCTTGTACATGTCCACACGCACACAAGCACAAGAATAGCCCCTTGCCTAGTGTTGCTGTGTCAACAAATGTGCCGTCAGAAAAAGGCTGGATGATTTTACTGTTGTGCAACTTACAGTGCTTTATTTATAAACAATTCTAGCCAGCTTGATCCAGCATGTACCAGCATCAGCCCGGCCGCCATGCACATACAAATTACGGTTAGGCCGCTGGCTGTTGATACGGCCATCAATTGTGCTAGCTACTCTTTGTTTATATCTATTCGCAGCAGCTGCTAGTGAGCTGCGGTTGTAGGTGCGAGTTCCTCCCTTGGCCAAGATAGTAATTAACCGATACCGATAGACTCGCACAACAATGTTCAGTTCAAATATAATTCTTCAAATGTACGTATTACATCAGGGACATTCTGTTGTGCAAGTTTTTCCAGAAAATAAGAGTCTGATTGGGTCTAATTGTTAGCTGTACATAGACTCACGTCTATCTTTATTTATTATAATTGTTCGCATTTTTTGTTATTAAGGGTGATCAGCGAGCGAGCAGCGGCCAGCTTAAAATTCATCTTAAAATTTACCCGCAACTAGATATCCTTGCTACGCTACGACATTACATTTAAAAAGTTGTATTTAGTCACCAAAGTAAATTTCCAAAAAGTGCCGAAATACTAGAGAGCAGGGTCTACAAACCAACTGACACCGAGCGAGCGGCTAGCCTACTGCCCGGCGTGCCGGAAAGCTAGGGAGCATGATGCAAACCACGCACTAGCGAGCAGCACAACGAAAGCTTTCTCTAGAAATTTACCCGCAAGTATACATGCTTGCTACGCTAAGGCCTTACATTTAATAAGTTGTATTTCGTTGCCGGAATCAATTTTTAAAAAGTGCCAAAATTCTAGAGAGCAGGGGCTACAAACAAATAAACTAACAGCCAGCGAGCAGCAGCTAGCCTACTGCCCGATTTGTACCGGGAAGTACACAAGCTCCCACGGTCCTTCTAAAGGGCGTTTTAAATTATAAATATTAACGAGCGGTGATTTTTGAAGCGTGCAGGAAATAAAGCTAGGGAGCATGATGAAAACCACCAGCGAGCAGCACAAAGCTTTCTCTAACAATTTACCCGCAACTGGATATGCTTGCTACGCTAAGGCCTTACATTTAATAAGCTGTATTTAGTTGCCGGAATGCATTTTCAAAAAGTGACGAAATGCTAGAGAGCATGGGCTACAAACAAACACACAGCCAGCGAGCAGCAGCTAGCCTACTGCCCGATTTGTACCGGGAACTACACAAACTCCCACGGTCCTTCTAAAGAGCGTTTTAAATTACATATATTAACACGCGGTGATTCTCGAAGCGCGCCTTAAATCTAGGGAGCATGATGCAAACCACCAGCGAGCCGCACAAAGCTTTCTCTCATAATTTACCTGCAAGTATACATGCTCGCTGGGCAAGTGTATAAAGAATAGTAAGAAAATTTTGTTGCCGCGCCAAAGTTTATGTTATTGTTATCACCTGGGCTGCACCGTCGAAATGTTCGACGAGCAGTGCTTTTGTTCGGGCACCCGGAAACAAGAAAACCTGTACTGTAATATCATTTTAGTTGAAAACTCTTATCAATCACGGATTTTAATTTCAGTTCCATCACCCGCTAGCCAAGTTTACTTTGCCTATATCGCTATTGCCGTACTTGCCTGCTCGGCAACTAATTCATCTTTGATTGCCATGCTCGCATAATAAAATAATAGATATTAGCTTGAAGATAATGTAGAATCAAATTATTTTCCGGTTTGCGTCGGAATGCTCGCTGCCGGGCAATCAGGCAATTGGCGAGCCTGCTCGCCGGTTGCCCGGTCCACGCGCTTACTGGACTAATAAGGCTTCCGCGCGGCGTCGCGCAATCCGAGCCGCACTTCTCACACTTGTGCGTCACATTGGTCGAACCATTTGCATGATAACGAACCGAATATTATTGCTTATAATATTATGCCGATAGATTTATTAAAATCTACGTTTTTGTCTTTTGTCGTACTGTCCACATGGTCAGTACGACAGGCCACCGGTTACCCCAATATGAGTCGCATTGTGAGCGCTACACCGAGGGCATGGTGCCTATGTGACAATGCACTTAATCACCGGTCGCCGGGCGCCTTACCGGGTCATAGGGTCCGGTGCATGGGCGTGAGGTGAACCGTGATACAACAACTATCCCCCCTCCCGTGTGCAGCGTCCTCGCTGCCACATGCAGCATCGGCTACACCGGTCACTGGGACTGCGTGGCACGCAATCTAGCCTCTTCGAGGATGGGTTGCATCTCAGGGGAGAAGTTACGCGCAGGCTCCCAAGAGTTGTGCTCACTAGAATACCCGGTCCACTTGACCAAGTACTCATACACTGTGCGTTTGCGTTTATGCTTACCCACACACCGAGTGCGGTAATCTAGAATACGCTCCACGTCATACACCTTCTGCTTGCCAGCAATCCAGGTCTCAGGACCCGCTTCGACTGCCGCAGGGGTGTTAGTGGGGTCAGGCGTGCGTTCCGTGCCACGGTATGGGCGAACAAGTGAAACATGGAATGTGGAATGGATGTTCATGTCAGGGGGCAACATAAGCTCGACGGCCACGTTCCCTACCATGCGCACAACAGGGTATGGACCAATCCAACGGGGAAGAAGCTTACGGGATCCCTCAGCAAAGGAACGCAGGTTCTTAGTGCTCAGCAGAACCATCTGCCCTTCCGAGAAGACCACGTCCCGCTTGGACTTGTTGTAGTAATCCGTCGCCCGTTGCTGTGCCGCGTCCAAGCATGACTTAGCGTCCCTTGAAGTTCTCCTTGCTTGGGTTCACGCGCGCCGACGTCCTGACGATCGTGCAGTGCGACGACTTCCGAAGGGCTTAGCTTGGCACAGTAGTGGCAAAATATTTACAGTAATAATAGGTTCATAAAACGGGTCTGTTACGCTCACGAAGAATAGCTTCGAGAGCCAATTGACACTTGGTCAAAGCTCTCGACGCGTTAAATCCGCCGCCGACGACTCACAAGGCCCTAACGTCAAACTGGATCCAACGCTACAAACTGCGGCTCTGGAACCAACCTAACTACTAACGTTCGGTTATCCCTTTGAACCAAATTAACAAATAAAAATTATCCATCTAATAATGGTAAATAACGTTGTTAACTCGTCTATCCATTAGACGGTTACAACTTGGTCCGAACATTGCTCGCGACGACATTGGGTCGTCGTTCTGCTTTGCCCACATTTCTAAGCTAGCTACGAAGTATGACAGGCACCAAGTATGTCGTGACAGCTGTCACGACATAGTACTGAATTTCGTACATACTACGTGTGAATGCGTCACTTCCCCCCCCAGCGCTGAGTGCTTTAAGCGATTTGCGCTGGTATGCCTTAAGGTCTAGGGGTCCTTATATCAACTCCCACATCTCTTCCACCGGCCTCAGTAAAGCCTCCTTGAGTGCTACAGTGGCAAACAACATGATCCATACCTTCTGGCCTGCCGGACTCAATGCCAGCCTTCCTTCTAATTGCCTCTTTCTCAACCAATTTATTCTAGCTTCATCCCCTTCGGTGATGTACCTCATCGGGGCACAGACAGCCATCAAAAGACCTATTTGTTGCATGGTGCTGGGCATCAGCAGATCCAGCAACTCACTCGGTGCTCCAAACACTACAGCCTCAGTGCACGGCCCTCCATCCTGCAATAGTACCTTGGGGCCGACTGCTGCAGGTTTAGGCTCTCCTGAAATCTGCCTTACACTACATCCCTCGTCGTGCAGTGCTTGCCGGATTTCGTTCTCCCACCGGAATGGCAACAGGATACGGCGTGCTTTTTCCACCAGTACTACCTTGCACAGCTTCTTCACCTCGCCTAAGGAGGGTTGACATTCCTCCAACCTGGGTTGCTTTAGTGCTGTGCGTAGGGCTTGCACCTTGCTTTGGTGATGCCAGCCCGGCATGCCCTCACCCAGGGTTTGTTCCAGCTCTTCTACACTCTCCAGCTTCCAGCTTAGGATTGCCGGTTCTCCAGCTGCTGTGCTCTGGGCTGCTTTCTTTACCGTGGGCACGGATGCCAGACGGTTCCGCAGCTCAGTTACACCCATAAGCTCCACTTCTCCATCTTCATACGTGATTGCAAATCTGTGTCCTCTGCCTTGCCGTCCCACGTATGAAGCCACACCCAGCTGCTTCATGCTACGTTTACCACGTCCTCGCTGCTCGCGCATTACCGTGGCTCCTTCCAGCTCCTTTAGGTGCTCAGGTGTTTGCTTGCTGCTTGCTCCATCTGCACGTGGCTCCATCTGCTGTGCCGTGACCCCTTTTGCTGAGCATCGGGGACAGACCCACGAGCCCTCAGGGATTTCGGTTAGTGGCGGCTTCAGGCAGTATGTATGCCATCCACTGCCACAGCCGTCACAAAGCAGCATCCACTCTTCCGCGTCCGGGAACTTGTATATTTCGCATGGTAGGCTTGGCGAGGGTCTCGCCAGCCGTGGGTCCACCGTGTGATCATCAATTGGAAGGTGACAGGGCGCGCAATGACTGACATGCACGGTGATTTGGCTGCCACAACGACCTTCTAGGACCAATACGCCAGTGTTCCGCACCTCTGTTACCCGTAGTATTTCTGGGCGTGCCTCCGAATCCAGTGCTGTGCGTCCTGTTGTATCTTTGTAGTACACGTAGTCGCCAAGCTCAAATCGGCGCATACGTGGCAACATGGCCCCACCCCTCATCCGTGCGTACCTCAGTGAATCACGATGTTGCGCAATGAGCAAATTGCTGCCTGCTATGGCCATGTGTCTTCTCAGGGCAGCTGTCCTTTGCATGACTGACCTTGCCGCTGCCTCTGGGTCTTCCAGGTCCACTTCCGTGTTGAAGCGCTCTTTTACTGCTGGTGGTATTGTTGGCTTAGCTGCGTACATGATGTGATAAGGCGACATGCCGGAGGATGACTGCGCGGAGCAGTTATATCCCAGCATGATGTAAGCCAGGTGTTGATCCCACTCTGCGTTACCACCTCCAGCCTGCACAATCCACCTTAGCGCCTTCTTGCAAGTCTGCACCGCCCGCTCTGATAAACCGTTGGCTTGCGGGTGGTTTGCAGATGTTTGCCGGTGATCTATAAGGGCATCCACCAGCATCTGCGCAAACTCGCCTTTCCATTCACTGCCTTGGTCTGAGCATACCTCCGCGCATGCACCATAGCGACCCAGAATGTGTTGCTGGAAGGCAAAGGATGTCTGCTCCGCATGCTTGTCTGTCAGTGGTATGAGGACGACGTATTTAGAGAAGTGCTCCACACACACCATGACGTATGTATATCCTCGTGCCGTCCGGCTGAATGGTCCGCACAAGTCTACACCCCAGCGGTAGAATAGTCCGCTCACTGGTAATGGGTTTAGGGCTGGCATCTAAGCTGTAAAGGTAGCGTTTATTCTGTCACATGATGAGCAATGCCTCACCACCGTTGCTACATCTTCTGACATTCCCCGCCACCAGTGTCCGGAGAGCAACAGTCCCAGAGTGCGCCGAACACCAAAATGGCCTGTCTGCTCATGTATTTTCTTGACCACATTGATCCTGTCTGTGGGCTTGGGTACCACCCGGTTCCTGCCGTCGGGTCCTACATGATATAGGATTCCACCTTGCACGTTGTACAGTTTGGCACGGCGTGTACTCCAAGGTATCTGCTCCCGGGGGCAGTACACCATGTGTAAGCAGATGCAGGGTGTTTTCATCACTCCAGATGTCCTTGCCGTTTTCTGCCTCCTTGGTACTGTCCTCTGAGGATGCCATTGCCAGTGCAACATCTTCCAGGCTGGTTTGTGCATGTGATGCCAGAGCTGTGGCTAGCCCTCTCGCCTGCTGGGTGGCATTTGCTTGGGTGCTGCGGGAATGCTCAATGCATTTGACCTGACCTGCCAGCACTTGTAGGATTGCCATGATGCTAGCAAGGTAGGTAACATCCGTGACACGCCTGAATATCTGGCATTGTTGCTCAGGAGCCATGCCATTAACCAGCGCACTATCTGACTCCAGTCCTAGGATGCGCTCGCACTCTCCTGGCGTTAGTGCCTCGTACTGAGCGGTCACGCTATTGTACACTGGTGTAATGGTGCTGGGTTCATTTGCAACTCCCACATGCCCCAGTGAGCCTGGGTACAATGCCCTTGCTGGCTTGCCCTCGTGATCACATGGGTAGTAAGGGCTGCGCATTTGCCGTGCCGGGATGGGTGCTGCATGCTCTTCTGCTAGCACATCTTGCAGCTGCCGACCCGCCGGATGGGTTGCGGCTTTCACGACTGCTCCCAGCTGCTCCGGTGATGCCAGGTTGCTCCACAATTGGTACAGTTGATGGGTATATGATCCAAACAGGGCGGTGTCGGCTGTTGTTGTGCCTCCGTACTTGGCGCTTAGCTCTGCTTCTATGCCCTCCTCCTCTGGTGAGTCATTTCCTGGTGGTCGTGCGGATCGACCCAGCAGGCAAGCCATGCGCGGCTTGGGAATGAGTCTCTCCAGCTCACTTAGGCAGCGCGTGACCGCAGGCATGGCAACTGTGGACTCTGGGTCCCACATCACCGCTGTAAGCCACACGGTCCCCTCCACGGCCCCTGCTCGCTTGAGTTCTGTGGCCGTTACTTGGTTGACGTCTTGAGGTAGTAGGAGAAACGCATCCTCCCATGCTTCCAGTGGGAGAAGTGTGGGATAGGCAGCACTGAGTGCTCGCAGCCGTTCCTTGGCCACTCGCCTCATGACTGGGTCCGTATCTGAGTAGAGGTACCTGTTCACCCTTATGCCATTGCGCAGGCATGCCTCTAGCGCTGTGCAGAGTCCTCCCAGCGGTTCATACAAGGTTATGCCCTGCTGCAACGCTAGCTGAAAGAATGGAACACCCACCTCCCATAGGGTTAGATTGAAGTCGTCTGAGATTGGAATTGTCTTGGCCCGCCTTGCTGCTGAATACCAATCCATGGCATATGAGAGTAGTTGCCTCCTCTGGGTTACCTTTTTCTCATCCTCCACATCCGGTGGGGGCTTGAGAGCCTCAAAACGCCACCCATTCCAGCCCGCTACTGCCTCCTCGGGAGAAGGACAGAAGTCATCACTGAAGGGCGCCACTGGTGTGGCAGAGTGCATGGTTGCGCATGCAACTTGGTTGTCTACCCATGATGCTCGCATGGAGAGATATGCTTGGCCGGGGACTGACCCCTGGTCACCAGGCTTTTGTACCTCTTCATCCAGTCGTGCTCCGGTGCCGTCTTCTGTTGTTGGTCGTGGGTGCCTTGATAGGGTGTCCGCATTTTGGTGCCGTAGACCGGGTCTGTGCTCAATGACGAAGTTGTACTCTTGCAGGGCCATAGCAAACCGCGCATACTGGCCAGTTAGCCCCTCCGTGCTCATGAGGTAAGTGAGCGGTTGATGAT
Organism: Volvox reticuliferus; assembly: GCA_019650235.1. NCBI lineage: Eukaryota > Viridiplantae > Chlorophyta > Chlorophyceae > Chlamydomonadales > Volvocaceae > Volvox > Volvox reticuliferus. The sequence continues at coordinate 842,905 of BNCP01000013.1, read as the reverse complement.
CGGTCACAAGTTTGAAGGGCGGACCTCCAATCAGGTGGTGGCGAAACATCTTGACCGCCCAGACTGCTGCCAGCATTTCGCCCTTGTAGCTGCTGTAGTTTGCCTCGTGCTTGTTTAGAGAGCGGCTGATGCAGGCACACATATACTCATTTCCGTCATCATCTACTTGCCCCAGCACGGCCCCTATGCCTTTGTTTGAGAAGTCCGTGTGAACAACTAAGGGGCGATTGTAGTCAATGCGACGCAGAACACTGCCCTCCTTGGTGAAGGCCTCCTTAATCGCATCAAAAGCTTGTTGTTGTGGGGGTCCCCATACCCATGGCTCACCCTTTTTCAGGAGCTTATTTAGGTCCACTGCCAACTAACTCATGTTGGGCACATAGCAACGGTAGTAGTTGATAAAACCTAGCTGTGTCCTGAGCTCTGAGACGTTGCGCGGAGGCTGTAATGCCATGATAGCTGCAACCTTGGCCTGATGAGGGCTAATGCCAGCTGCACTGAGGTTGTGCCCAAGGTACTCAATTACGTCAGCACCAAAGATGGACTTGTCCGGGTGGGCCCTGAGGCCACACGCGGCCAGTGCATCTAGCACCCGCTCTACGTCCTTCACATGCTGCTCCGGCGAGTCTGACCAGATCAGCACATCATCGATGAAGGCTATGCTGCAGTCCTCCAGCCCAGCTTTGGTTAACTCGTAGTCCATCACTCGCTGGAACTTGGCACTAGCATTTTTGAGACCATACGGCATGCGGGTGTACATCATAAGCTTATTTCCGACCCAGTACGCCGTTTTTGGTTGGTCCTCTGGACGAATAGGGATTTGTAGAAACCCTTGTCTCAAATCCAGTTTGGAAAAGACCGTGGCCTTGCCCACCCGCTGAAATATTTCCTCAGGGCGGTGTAAGCCATACCTGTCGGCGAGAGTATGGTGGTTCACTGGACGGAAGTCCTGAGCCATGCGGAAGTCTGTCCAGAGACCAGTGTCCGGGTCTTTCTTGGCTGCTAGCACTGGGTTAACAGCACAGACCGTCGGACCCACGTACTCTTTGACGATGCCTGGTTTGACTAGCTCTCCCATTTTCTGTATGATGACCTCTTTCTCCTTGGGACTGTACCGCCGTGGAGGCTGCACAATCGGTTTGTCTGTATCCAGATCCAATGAAAAAGGGCCCTGATCTCCATGGTAGCCTGGTAGTTCCTCCATGCTGTATGCAAACGCGGTGTGCTTGCGCTGGCGTACGGCATTTTTGAGAGCTTCGTTGGTTGCTGTAGAGAGTTGGGAACCATTGCCCCAGATCCACCCCCCATCAGCATCCTTTTTGTATCACTCATATGCTGTTGCGACCATGTTGCCGTCCAGGGTGAATGTGGCGACACTGGTCAACGCTGAGGGTAGACCCGGTGTGTTATGCTGCCCGTCTGAGTCGGGAGCGTGTGACCAGTTGCCCGGATCCCAGCCCTTATTTACCAGTATGCCTCCCGTGGTCATGGCAGGAGTGGTCATGTGCAAGAGTGGCTGGCCACCTATGGATGCCTTCATAGCCCCTGCACCCACCGATATGAATAGGAGTAGTACTGCCAGAAGTGTCGTTGCCACCGGTACCCTCCATGTCCATTTAGGCAGATGAATCCGTGCACGAGGGGGCGGGATTGGCATGGGCTTTTTCCGCTTTCCAGTCCGCCGCGGAGGCGTTGCTGGCTCGAGCTTTAGCTCCGCTGGAGGTGCTGCTGCGGTGATCAGGGCATCAACTGCCCCCAGGCCACTGCTTACGGCCCGTTTGGCTAGGTTGCCGGCCAGGGTGACAGCTGAAAAGGTGTGTTTTGTGGCTGTGCATCCCCCCCCCAGCTTTGTGATTGGCGCTGAGCCTTGCACAGAGCTGGAAGTTACACAGGCGGTCCTGCGGAAGGCCGCCGCCGTGGCGTGTGCCGGTCGTTTGATTGATGACATGGGAACAGTGATGACATACCCCGGGCTTTCCAGCAGGTTCGGCAAGAAGTGCAGCTGTGCTGTGGGGTACTGCGTAATGGAGTCAGCTACTGCGTGCATCTGCTCGTTGCCCACTACTAGGGTAAACCCTACGTAGGAAGTCAAACAGGGGTGTGTCATCGACCACCAAGGTCTGAGTGAGGTTGAGTACCGTAGCGTGCTGTGTGCCTGGCAGAAGGATGAGCTGAATTCCTGTTGGGTCCACCTCCTCCTGTGTGCTGACCTCCGGGTTTGACGACGTGCTGAGCATCGTTTTGGAGGCAACTAGGGGTAGCCGTAGCTGCCGTGCCGCCTTGCGAGTGATGATGTTCACGTCCGCACAGTGGTCACGCAGGAACTTGAGCCTCCCTGTTTGCAGGCCGTGAATGCCCACGGTACCAGGTGGGTAGTAGAACATGAGTTGCTGCAGTTTGAAGTATGCTGCAGCTGTTGGATTCCGTTGCAGCAAGTGCTCTCGTTCCTGCTGTGGAATTTGCTGGATTCCCCGTTTGCCCGCCTGGTACTCACCAGTTACACAATAGGGTAAACCCGTTGGCGTAGACATGCTAACCGGTTGCGTGGGCTGCTCCAGTTGCTCCGGTTGCTGCTTGGCTTCGGCCGCCATGGCTTTGTGCGGAGGGGCTTCGGAAGTTTCCCCCGCTGCCGATGTGTGCCCGGCCTTTGTGCTGTCCTCTGTTTGCTGGTGTAATTTGGCGATTTTCTCCAGCATTGCCCAGCTGGTGGTTAGCTGCACGGTTACCTCCTGCGCCGCTTGATTTGCTGTGTGTGTTGCCGCCCGTGGCCTGGTGATGAGCTTGGGCAATGGGTACACGTCCATCTTGATCGGGGCCGGCTGGAATGATACTGGTACCTGCTGATGGGTCTGAGTAGCACAGCTGGTTCCCGCCTGGTACTCTTCAGCTGACAACAGCACGGAACTGAGGTTAGCATTGCGGCGATTTGGCAGGTACACATCTTCCTCCTCATCTTCCTGCTGGGCAGCCGCTGCTGCAGCTGCTGCACGCTGCTGCCTTGGCTGCTGCTGCAGACGAATTTCCTCCAGATTGCGATCGAAGGTACTCTGCAGAGCCTTGGTCGGTGCTTTGAAGTTAGCTGTTGCCTTGTCTGGGTGTTTGATGAAGCACTGCTCTTCCGTGTGGCCGAAACGACCACAGTACTCGCATGACGGTGTATCACGTTCCTTGTGTCCCGCACCAGCCATGGGGGCACGTTGGGGACGCTGCTGCGGTGCGGGTTTCTCCTTCTCAGACGCCATTGCTGCCCGTAAGCGCTTTGCTTGTGCTTCGAACTCCGCTATGAGGGCCTCAACATTTGAGTTTTGGCTACCTTTTGACGTGCTTGCTGCTGACTTTCTGCCATGGAGCACCCGGCAATCTTTGCTGTCGTGTGAGGAGTTAGTCCCATGGTGGCTGCAATAGTACCTCGCAGTGCCAGCGGATGGCACACGAGTTTCAGCCTGGTTTCGTTTGACTTGTGAAGTTGTGGTTTCTCTGGCCGATTTTGGAGCCACCTTCTTTTCCATATCGTGCTGCTGGTTCATCCATATATGCTCAGCATCTGCCGCTATCTTGGAAAGGAGGCCATACCATTCGTGTGTGCTTACGTCACAGTATTTAGCCTCGATCCGCTCCCGCACATAAGCATTTAGGCCGTCTACGTACTTCCTAGCAATGGCCCGCTCACCGTATTCCTCCTTGGCGTAGGGGATGAGCAGCTCAAGCTCCTGGAGGTAGCTTGTTGGCGACATGTCATCTTGTCGGAGCCGGGAGTACTGGATGAGTTTTGCATTGCGCCTCTGGGGCTCAAAATGCTTATCCAGCCTCTCCAGGTAGTACTCCAGCATGGACTCCCCATCCAGCTGCGCATCCGGCTTGCCAGACTTGTCTCGGAGCCATCTGGTGGCATTGTCCTTGGCATCTCTCATGAAAGCCTTGTGCCACGTGTAGAAGGGTGTCTCTGGTGTGGGGAACCCATTCAACATATCAATGGCGTCCTCCACTGGCACCTGCCCCCGTTGGTATCGAAAGCGCCCACGGAGGTGGCTCATGGCCCTGTTAGCAGCTGCCATGAATGCTGGGAGGTGTTCATGGGTAAACTTGGGCATTTGCGCTGTGGACTCCATTTGATATGGGTCGTAGTCGTACTCAAAGTCTAGCTCTAGATATAAAGCTGACCTAATGCGTGGGGATGCGGGATCCGTGCACGCAGCTCCGGTTCTCTTTGGCTCCGGCACTTCCGACTCTGCTGGTTGCCCTTCCTCACCAGATTCTTGCTCACCTACAGTTGGCTGAGTGCGTGGGGATGCGGAATCCTCACACGCAGCTGTGACCTCACTGGGCTCTGAAGCTTGAGACTCAGCTGACTTGTCCTCTGAGCTTTCTTCGGCTGATGCTTGCTCACTAGACTCTAGAGCTTCCTCCTCGTATTCCTGCTCGACTTCGTCTGTTTCCGACTGATCTCCCTCAGTGCTGGATGAAGCTTCGACTATTGGTTGGACAAGGGGGACTTTGGCTTTCCTTGGTAGAGGTGTTACAATCGGGATTGACACACCGTCGTCAAACTCCGGATTCCGCTGCCACTCAACCTCCTCCCGCTCTGTACGTAAGCTCCTTGAGGAACCGCTGGTGCTGGGCCTGGCGGCTCTATCAGGGTTACGACGGGGTTTTGCTCTGTCCGCCTGTAGCAGTCGTCGTTCTAACGATGCTAGGTTTGTTATTCGGAAGCGTTTTCTTATATGGGTTCGCAAGAGCGCGTAAGTATGTCAGATTGCAAACTTGGTACATCGAATGGGATCAGGTGGCAGCAGAGTCTTGAACTCTGAATACTTCGTATTATAATACTTCAGTATCTGGCCAAAGCACTCCACCAGGGTGACTTTATTGGTTCACCTACCGGGATGTACTACAGTCTGCTTTTACGACTTGTTAGTTTTTTGGTTCGGCATCATGCTTAGCGCATGGTTGCCTACCCATTTATCTAGGCCGATTTTACTAAGGTAAATGTAGTTGCCTACATTCCCCCCCCTCTGAAGCGAACCGTCCCGGGAGCGTCACCGTCTCCTCTTGGATGAGGTTTCTTTTTCAGTAGGTTTCGGCCTTGCTTTGGCTTTGAGTCTTCGCTCATATTCCTCAATGGCTTCTACCAGAGGATCTGAGTCTTTCAGGGCCGCCTCGGTTTCATATGTATTGTGAGTGGAATCATATCCTTCCCACTTGATAAGGTAGTCTTGACGAGTTTTACCTCTGCCCCCACGGATAGAGACGTCTCGATGATCTACAATGGCTTCAACCATGTAGAATGGCTCACCCTCAATAACAAGTGGTGGGGGTGGTTGTCGCTGTGCGTCCTCCTTGAATGGTTTCAGGAGTGACACGTGAAAGACCGGGTGTAGGCGAGATTCAGCTGGTAATTCCAGTTTTACCGCTGCTTCACCAATGTTAGCGACAACCGTATATGGGCCGATGAATTTTGGCATCAGCTTCTTTGTTCCAGGTTTTTTGAGATTTATATTCTTCGTACTTAACAGCACTTTTTGCCCAACCTCATAACGCACTGGGCGCCAAGACGAGTCAGCATCCTGTTTTTGTCTAGATTGCGCAGCCTGGAGACAAGTTTTAGCGAGTTGCAATCGCTTGCGCATGATGGTGGAGTACTCATCAGCAGCCGGCACTTTAGAGGGTACATGGAGGTCAACCGGCACACGCGGTTGGTGGACACCATTAAGAGAAAATGGTGTCATACCCGTCGAGCGTTGTTTTGAGTTATTGATAGCAAACTCAATCAACGGTAAGTGATCATCCCAATCATCCTGATTAGGGGAGATATAGTGCCGTAATGTCTCTTCCAGTAAGCGATTCATCCGCTCTGTTTGTCCATCGGTTTGGGGATGGAAGGCTGTGCTCATATGGAGGTTGGTGCCCAATAGGCGAAATATTTCCTTCCAGAAATTGCTTGTAAAGCGTGGGTCCCGGTCAGAGATTATATTCTTTGGAAGGCCGTGCTGCCGGAATACAGTGGCTACAAAAAGGCGAGCCAACTCTTCCGCTCCTGCGGTCGTGAGTGTGGGAGCAAAGTGCGTCATTTTGCTCAGCCGGTCCACAAACACTACGATCGCATCATGCCCATTGCGAGTTGTTGGTAGCTGGGTTATCAAATCCATTGATATGCTCTCCCACACAGAGGAAGGTATGGGGAGTGGCTGCAGCAAACCACCCGGCTTGGTGTTGGTTGGTTTGTTATGCTGACATTGAGGACAAGACTTGACGTAGGCCTTCACGTCAGTATCTAGTCCAGGCCACCAATAAGTTTGTGCGATCGCTTGTTTGGTGCGGTCGATGCCGCGGTGGCCGGCACATGGGATATCATGATACTCTTTCATGATGACCCGTCGTAAGTCCATTAGGGATGTATATCTGGGACCCATGGTACCAGAAGTTACCCTTCTTTTTTAGCCGCAGTTTTGCTACCTTACTTTTCGTGAGATTGGGATCACCGTCATACCCGCGGATGATTCGGTGTCCTAAGTCGCTGTCAATCAGCGCAGCAGAAAGCAGGTTAAGCACCACATCGTGAACCCGACTGATGGGGTCAGCCACATTCACCCGCCCAGGGCGATACTCCCATTTAAATGTGAAACGTGATAATCGTTCCATCCAACGAGCTTGGCGGCGGGACAGTTTATCCGCGCTTTGTTGATCCTGTAGGTATACCAGTGGTTGATGATCAGTAATCAACGTTACATCACTGGCTCCTTCAAGGTAGCAACGCCACTCTTCCAGGGCTAAAACAGTGCCTAGGCACTCTTGGTCTGTTGTTGTGTAGTTATATTCTGCCCTATTGAATTTAGAGCTTGTATAAGCTACAGGGTGGTCATCCTGCAAGAGGACGGCTCCCGTGCCATGTATAGAGGCATCAGACCATACCGTGAAAGGTTTATCAAGCTCAGGGAGTTTAAGAACTGGTGCATTGGTCAAGGCATGCTTCACACCCTGGAAGGCTGCCTCGCAGGCTTCGGTCCAGCGGAAGGGCACTTTCTCGCTGGTAAGGGTTGTGAGGGGGGCCACAAGGGAGGAATAACCCTGAATAAACCTCCGGAAGTAATTGGCTAAGCCAAGGAACGCCCGCAGTTTCTTAATATCCGTGGGGACAGGCCAGTCCTTAATGACTGTTACTTTGCGGTCGTCTACTTTCAAGCCTTCTTGGCTTACTTTGTGGCCCAAGAAATGCAGTTCGAACCGGTTGAACTGACACTTCGACAATTTTGCCTTGAATTGGTGCTTTCGGAGCAAAGACAGTACCAAACGGAGGTGCTGTTCATGCTCGGCCGGGGTCTTACTAAAGACCAGGATATCGTCCAAGTACACTAGCACAAATTTGCCAATGTAGTCAGTGAAGACACGATTCATCACTGCTTGGAACGTTGCAGGGGCATTGGTGAGTCCAAAGCAAAGTACTTTGAACTGGAACTGGCCCATGCCTGGAGCTATAAAGGCCGTTTTCTCCACATCCTCGGGAGAAATCAAGATTTGGTGATACCCCTGTTGTAAATCCAGGGAGCTGAAAATGGTTGCTCCTTGGAGTTGGTCGAAAAGGTCTGTGATATTGGGCATGGGATACCGCCGTTTTATGGTCAGTTTATTAAGTGCACGGTAGTCTAAGACCATGCATAGTCCTTGCCCATTTGCCTTTTCGACAAAGAGGACTGGAGCCCCATAGGGTGAGGTGGAGGGTTCAATGTACCCCTTATTAAGCAATTCAGTAACTTGCTTTTTAACCTCTTGTTGCTCCAGTTGGGTGAGCCTATAGGCTCGTTTAGCTGGTGGTACGGCACCATCCACTAATGGAATAGTGTGACCAATATTCCGGTCGGGGGGAAGGCCTTGAAGGTCTTCGAATACATCCTTGTATTCCTCTAGTAATTCGGATAACTTCGAATCAGCCAGGAGATTTTTTCCACCGGAACTGGGTTCAGGAGCAGTAATTTGTTCCTCTGCTTGTACGAGCAAGAGATAACTTCGTGCTCCTTTAGCAATTCGTTTGCCTGCTGCTTTAGCAGATACCGTTTCGACAGTGGTTGCTGCATACAGTGTTGCAGTGACATAGTTCATGAGGGTAATCGCATCAAGATTATCGTCGATACCCGGGGAAGCCCAAAGAGATGGCGTGAACGTGTACGCCGCATTTGGCTTCTTATACACTGTCAGGGTATTGGTTGTCCAGCACATTGTGGCTTTTCGTTTTCCCAACCAGTCATTAGCCAGGATAATGTCAACACCTGGGACATCTTGTTTGAGAACAAGGAGTTTGACTGTGTCGTGGAACTTGTCAATTTGAAGATTGGCGACAACTGAGCCCTCAATCAGTTCTGTGTTGCCATTAGCCACTTTAACTGAGCTGGTAAGTGTTGGTTTGAGAGCAAGGGCCATTTTCTTAACGGCTGTTAGGGATATAAACCCATCTGCGGTACCTTTACAATCGGCACCGGAATCGGCCAAGACTTTGCAGGCCGTTTGGCACAGGCGAGCATCAAAGACCATAGACGGTGTAGAACCAACTATGGAGTTTAAGTGCACGGTAGTGGACGGTCGGTCATACCATAGCTGGATAGGCCATGAAACACCTGGCATCAGCTCCCGTACTCCTGTGCTACTTTTCTGCAGGAATAATCTTTTTCCTGGTGTGTATGTTTTAATCAGGCGAAAGCCTGCTGCTCGCATACTGTGCTCCACTGAGCTCCACTTTGGGACTACAAAGACTGCAGAGGTATTTTCTGGATCTTTGTGTTTGCAGGAGATGTAGTGCTTTTGCCACTGGGCAATTTGGTTATAAGGAGGATTTATCCATGCAAACTCACCCGCAATATTATGGTGCACGAATGAGTTGGATGGAGAGGCAAAACGTGGACAGAGACTATTATTGCCCGAATTGTTACATGCGGCGTCAAAGGTAAATTGACGGCCGAGTTGAGCCTCAACCTGACGGAATTCATCAGGTCGGAACATCCGATCACCTCGCAGGGGATCGGTCATGGGCAAGACAAACTCTCCATCTGGCGTCACCGACTTGGTCGGTTGACACTCCTCCACACGGTTACCAACCTCCTACTCCTGCATTTGGGACTCGAGTTTGGTTGCGAGCGCCATCTTCCGCTCTGCGTCTGCCTTGATAGCCTTAGCACAGTCCACGGCATGGTCTGCCCAAGACTGGCCGGGCTTCTTGAAACCACGGCAGTTACGGCAACGCGGGCCCCCATGAGGAGACTTGTCGGAAGGGTGCTCGGTCCGCGGCTTCTTGCTCACGGACTGCCAGCCCTGTTGGGATCGGGGGTGGGGGCGTTTATTGAAGTGGGGTTTAGATTTAGCAGGAGTCACAGTAGCAGCCTTAAGTTCAACCATTGTGGTTTTATCCTTGCCTGCTTTCCATCGGACTTCCTGGCCCACGGCATACAGGATGCATTTATCTAAATCCTGCCAGTCTTTGCCCTCATCGTCGGTAGCGCACCGACCCCGAAGTGCTGGAACTAAGCCTTTGATGAACCAGCTAATCTGGTCGGCTTTGTCCATGTCCTTGGCGTCACGTAGGACATCGTGGAAGCGCTGGGTGTACTCAGCAACAGTTTCGGCAGTTTTCATGTCATATTCATGAGAGTGCAAGCGATCCCGTGCTGCCATGGCAGTGTTGCGTTGCGTGTCTCCATATTGCAAGAGAAACGCAGCCCTTAAGGTTTCGCGTGTGAGGGGCTTCTTGCCCGACTTGTGCATCTCTAGGACATCGGCTGCCCAGACCTGTGCTTTGCCCGTTAAGAAGTACACGATGTGTTCGAACGGATCCATGCCCATCAGGTCAAAGTATTGCATGAGCACATCAAACCAGGACCGAGTGCAAGTGATGGCGCTATCCTTCTTCCCAGAAAATTTGGGGGGATGCGGAACCCGTTTACTAGGGCTTACCTCACTTGGCCGGCTGGTTTTAGGCGCCGTAGTCTGGGAGCCACTGCCCCCAGGCTGTGCACCCATGGTCGCTGACTCCCAGAGGGATTTTACCTCCTCGAGAGTTGGTGTGGGTGTCAGCTGCTTCTCCAGGACGGCCTGCAGCGCTGTCTGCTGCAAGGAGTCCTGGGAGAGGAGGCCAATTAGGCTGGAAGAGGCCACGGTTGTAATAACGTCCACCATGGTCTTCTTTCGAAGGTCCGCAGCTTCGGTGGTCTGGGACCTTTCCAACATGCGCTCGGAGAGTTGCTCAAACATAGCGAAGAGCCTGTGGTTCGTCTCGTCTATGGATCCGAGGCGATCGTGCAGAAGCTCCCGGAGCTTGGTCACCTCGCCCTCTAGGGCGACCACACGATTATGCGTAGCATAGTTTCGGCGACATGTTGGGCGGCGCGCGCTTGTTCGGGCGTTCGATGGGGAAGCTCGGCATTAGAAAGAATTTCGCCATCTTCACCCATTCGTTCCTGTGGCGCACGAGCATTGCCATTGATTGTATTTGATAAAAGGATATGACTAGGCAAACGTTGGCGAACTAAGGATTCGGTTTCTGGTTCGTCAATGTTTGGTGGCTCAATGGCGGCGACGGCGGCTAAGCGCTCAAGTCGCAATAAATTATTATCATTTTTATGTTGTAAACGTAATTTAGCCTTCCGCGCTAATTGCGTCGGAGGATTTTAATTTGGCGTTCGTCGCATATCGCGAGGTTTCGCACCTTGTGAGGATCAAGACCGAGATCCTCGCTACCAGATGTAGCAGTCGTCGTTCTAACGATGCTAGGTTTGTTATTCGGAAGCGTTTTCTTATATGGGTTCACAAGAGCGCGTAAGTATGTCAGATTGCAAACTTGGTACATCGAATGGGATCAGGTGACAGCAGAGTCTTGAACTCTGAATACTTCGTAATATAATACTTCAGTATCTGGCCAAAGCACTCCACCAGGGTGACTTTATTGGTTCACCTACCGGGATGTACTACAGTCTGCCTTTACGACTTGTTAGTTTTTTGGTTCGGCATCATGCTTAGCGCATGGTTGCCTACCCATTTATCTAGGCCGATTTTACTAAGGTAAATGTAGTTGCCTACACCGCCAGCGCTGCTCCACACTAAAAGCTTGGGTCTTTGCGGCGGAGCTCTACACGCTGTTGATATAAGGACCAGCGGTAGTCACGTAGGAAGGTCTCTCCTGCTGGATTCCTGGCGTCTGGTTCTCCACGTCCCAGCGTTTTCTCCAGGCGGCGCAGGCGTGCAATGGAGTCCGGCACCCTTTCCAATGGCACCTCCTCTCCGCTCTCTGACACCTCAGCAAGGCTGACTTGCCGGGGCGGCGGGAATACGTTCACCGGTACTATATGGTAGGCCTGGTACTTGTACCTGCCCCCCCAGTTGAGATCCGGATCGAAGTGCTGGGTTGATCCAAACGTTGGCCTGGAAAGCCTGATGTCTGTCGGGTCAAGTTGAGACGGTTCATAGGGGTAATACTTACCGCTGTACCTCTGCCAGACGTGCCCTGGATGATCAGGGTCCTGGTACACGTAGACCCTTGGCTCTGACGCCTTGGCGTCGAACCGTGCTGGAGTGACCAGCTGATATCTGAGGTCCACCTGCGTGCCGGCGTCTCTTGCTTCAACAAAGCGCAGAGGTAGTCGCACACAGGAATACCTAGCTGTCACCGGCGCTGAAAGGCTCACGAGGTGGTGGAGCTCACTTTCCCCAGCAACACCCAGTGAATTGTCCTCCACCGGGGCTTTAACTTCGTCTGCCACAGGGATTTCCTGTAGTTGCAGACTGGGTGATGTACCACGTTCAGCCGCGGAGGCTGTACGTGGTAGCTCACGTGGCAGGTGCGGATCCTGCTCCCGTGAGTCTTGGGGTTGACCGCCGCTTGGTTCCTGGGACAGCCCTAGGTCGTCGTCAACTGCTACGCAGCTAGCAAGGGTCTCGTCCAAGAGTTCTTCACCCGGCTTAAGTCCCGCTAGGCGCTGAGCCTCACGAGACAGGTGTTCTTCCCAGGAGGTCTCTTGACGATGCAGGCTGCGTCCGTGGGTGGCTGCTAGCACGTGAAGGAACCTGCAATCTGCAGTCGCGTGGTTTGCCGACACTCCGTGCAGATGACAGCCTGGCTGGCAGCGATAGTGCTCTACAGGATAAGCCCCTTCCCCTAGAGCAACTAGGCCTTGGTCTGTACGTAGCTGCTTGATGAGCCAACACTCTGTTGTCAAGTGGTTGGCTTGGCACCCGTGCAGCACACAGCCCCGAATACACTCACTACGATACCGTGAGCTGGACGGTTCAGGTGAATGGCGTCGTGCTCGAACGTTCCTCTCTGGAGTAGGGCTACGCTGAGCAGGACGGCGTGATGGCGTGAGAGAACGCGGAGTTCTTCGACGCCCAGGAGGAGAATGTGAACGTTCTTGGTGACGCCCGTGCTTTCCTCACTTGTGTGGGTCCTGCAGGTCACGCACTGGCAAGCACGGAACAACAGGAAACACAGTAACTCTAGTCCAACTTCCTAATTGCGACTAGAATTCCAGCAAACTTTCTCACAAAATTTGCCACGCAAGCAAGTAGACTTATTCGCTAATCCTGAGCGTTGCGCAGTTGAGGTGTGACAGCTTGGTCAGAGCGGATCTGACCCAAGCGAACTCGTTGCTTGCAACCAGCGACTCCAAAATTGCTACAATAAATCTTACTTGAATAAGACGACCTTATGCACTACCGCTCCACGCGGTGTGCGGTGTCAATTGGCTGAAGGATCTCGCCGCAATTGTGCACACTTGTCCATTCGCAAAGGTGTGGTCGCTCTCAACAGTGGATATTGATGAGCAACTACTATCCAAGAGCGGGTCTTGTAGATAGTCCCTTGAAGTTCTCCTTGCTTGGGTTCATGCGCGCCGACGTCCTGACGATCGTGCAGTGCGACGACTTCCGAAGGGCTTAGCTTGGCACAGTAGTGGCGAAATATTTACAGTAATAATAGGTTCATAAAACGGGTCTGTTACGCTCACGAAGAATAGCTTCGAGAGCCAATTGACACTTGGTCAAAGCTCTCGACACGTTAAATCCGCCGCCGACGACTCACAAGGCCCTAACGTCAAACTGGATCCAACGCTACAAACTGCGGCTCTGGAACCAACCTAACTACTTACGTTCGGTTATCCCTTTGAACCAAATTAACAAATAAAAATTATCCATCTAATAATGGTAAATAACGTTGTTAACTCGTCTATCCATTAGATGGTTACAACTTGGTCCGAACATTGCTCGCGACGACATTGGGTCGTCGTTCTGCTTCGCCCACATTTCTAAGCTAGCTACGAAGTATGACAGGCACGAAGTATGTCGTGACAAGAGTACAGAGCCCTGACCGGGTTGTCCTTATGATCACATGGGTAAAAAGGGCTCCTCATTTGTCGTGAAGGTGTGGGCGCGGCATGCTCCTTTGCGAGGACGTCCTGCACTTGGCGTCCCGGTGGTCGAACTGCCGCTTTGCTCACGGCACCTAGCTGCTCAGGTGACGCCAGGTTTGACCAGAGCTGGAACAACTGGTGCGTGTATGAGCCAAAGGCCGCCACATCCGCCAACGTAGATCCGCCAAAGTTAGACTTGGCTTGTGCTTCGGCTGCCTCTTCTTCTGGCGACTCGCTGCCAGGTGGCACAGCTGGGCGCCCGAATATGCAGGCAGGCTTAGGCTGCGGTATAAGCTGCTCCACACACTTCATAATGCGCAGGACAGATGGAACCACAGCTGCCGAATCTCCATCCCATGTGGCTGCCGTAAGCCAAACCACACCATTCTCAGCTCCCGCGTTTTCAAGGTCTGCTTTGGTGACTTGCTCGATGTCCTGGGGTAGAGCAACGAAGGCATCCTCCCAGGCCTCCAAGGGTAGTAGCGTGGGGTAAGCGTTGCTGAGTACGCGCAGGCGCTCCCTGGCTATCCGCCTCATACTGGTGTCTGTATCCGAGTTGAGGTAGTGATTCACCCTGATGCCGTTGTGCAGACAGGCCTCGAGCATCGTGCACGCTCCTCCCAAGGGCTCATACAGCGTGTGTTGTATTATTGATATGCGGAAGCGACATTTAAACGGAAATGCTTATAGAAGATAGGGAAGTTAGTTATAATCTTAAGATAGGTGGTAGTAAGAACTACCGGTTCACTATGAGAACAGGTTCATGCGTTAGGCTCGAGTTAGGCTGCGTTCATTCGCGTATGTGTGCGTTAGGCTGCGTTGTGTGTGTTAGGGTTTGCGTTGGCCTAACGCAAGCCTAACGCAAACAGATAGAAAACTTGACCAAACGTCCGTTTTAGTGCGTCCTTCTTAAGTTCGTTTAAATGAAAACAATATTCATAATGAATATAAACTTCCCTGCAATTTTTATTATGTTTTGTAATGCTCGAAAATTGTGGGCTTGCGTATGTTCTAACGCAAGCTGTACGCATTCCTAACGCAAAATTAACGCATGCGTTAAGTTAACGCAATGGCCGTGCGTATAGCTTGCGTCCAGTGCGTTACCATACGCACTGTAACGCACTATACGCAAAGTTAACGCAGTGCATCAAGGTTGGGATTATTTTTTGTGATGATAAACTTGGTTATTTTGTGATATCCATGCAGACTGATTGATCTAGAAGTATCGGCTTCCTAAAATGGCCAATTAGGCCTTGCCTGAACAAACTACGCATAGGCCGTAGCATTCATAATGTAGCTAATGTGGGTGGGTTATGGTATAATATGGTATAATATGTGGGTTATGGTATAATATGTGGGTGGGTTATGGTATAATATGGCTACAAATAATGTGGAACGGGCACAACTTTTAAGGTACCTACGTATGTATGTAGGGCTTAAATGCTTGTTAGTAATATACTTTCCTTTTGCAGTTGTACTTATCCTAGCCTGAATTTCTGGTCTAAGACAGCCAGACAAGGAAAAACTCGGTTTGGCGGTTGGGGGTGGGCCTAGGCAGGCAGGCAGGGAAAGCCTAGTGGTTGAGCACAAACATGTGTGGTCCTATCGACCAGGTGGGTTTTAATTTTCCTGGCATAGCAGGCAATTGTGCTTGAAAACGTTCTTTTTGGCGCTTGGTTAGCTCAGTAAGCGACTTGTGGGTGTCATGGTAAGCAGAGTGCCACTAGAATGGTCAATATGTGCTTGCATATCCAAGCCGCAGTAATTTGGGAATCAACATATCGGGCCCCAATGCAAGTCCAATTCGCATCTATTAATAGGAGAGGAAATAAGCTTGGCGTGTAAGATCTGTTTGGATTGCACCCAGCTGGTGACTGAGCTATCTATACATGCATATGATGCCCAAACGAAATGATATTTAAAACAATAAAGAAATAATCAGAACGACCAAAAGCAGTTACCGAAAGCAAAGAATTCGAGCCTGCATCCTGTACGCAAAACTAAAGTCATGCGAACGTTGTGATATCAAGCGTAAGACCTTGCGAAAGTGTGTGAATTTGTTAGTTACATGCGTTTAAAGCTTTTACGCAGCCCACAACTGCATGCTGTGTACGCATCATTCACAGTGTTGTAGTCGTACACACTCTAGTAGAATATAGATGTGCTGATACATGCTGAGCACAGATGAGCATCTCGAGAGGCCTTTGTGGCACACAACAATTCTAATGGTAGGGAGATGGAACGTCAGAATCAAACTCTGAGGTCGCTGGTTCGATACCTACTGCTAGCAATGATTCGAATATAACTTCTACACGCAGCCAGCACAAGCATGCGATGATACGCGATGAGCCTGCGTCTATTGTGTATAGGAGAACTTTTAGTGCGTTACGTACCTGCAACGTAAGCAATGTTTTTTTGCTTGCGTGTGGCTGTCTAACGCTTGCGGTGCGTTAGGCCTAACGCGCACCTTAAAAGTCACCTGGGCGCGTTAGAGATTGCGTAAGGTCGCGTAAGGTTGCGTAAGCTAACGCAAAGTAAACGCAAAAATTTTCGCACTCAAAATAAATATTTATTTCCATTTGCGTTAGTGTGCGTTATGATTGCGTTTCAGATACGCAAAAAATAACGCAATGCATTTGCTTTGCGTTAGGCTTTGCGTAAACTCACGTTAATTCGCATTTAGCTCGCGTTAGGCTCGCGTTAGGGGTCCCTAACGCGAGCCTAACGCAAGCTAAAGCAATCACCTGTCGCCATAGTGGTTGGTTTATTAGCGAGTTAATAAGCCCAGAGCGGCACTTGATCGTACTCTAGGGAGGGTAGGACCTGCGGGGGTCTTGTCCACGGGCCCGCCTCGCTAGCCGCCACGGTTCATGACTCCGTTTACCAACCGTTAGCCTGGCTTCGGTTCCGACCGAAGCCCTTGCGGCTCCGCTAGCCAAGACAAGTATTGCCACTCGTCCCGACTCGCGACCCGCAACCACTACCAGTGACCGGAGTCACAACCAATCCACCACCGAGTGGAAAGGCCCCCGCTATACTCAGTCATGAGTACAGCGAAATGCAGCGTCGCGCCACAACCGTCCTGTCGTGCCGCGTCGCGCACACCATCCACTAGACCGTTGGGGATCCCAACGAAGGTCGTTGGGACAGTTGACCGGTGGCGGTCAAACCTTGACCCGTCCTGGTCAACCCCAGGAACTAGCGAGATACAACAGCGTGATGCCTTGCTGCATGGCCAGCTGGAAGAATGGCACGCCCACTTCCCACAACGTGGTGTTGACCTCACCCTGGATCGGCAGCGACCTTGCCCGCCATGCGGTTGTGAACCACTCCATGGCGCGGGCTAGTAACCACCGTCGCTGAGTGACGCGCTGCTCATGTTCCACATCCGGTGGTGGTCTCAGAGCTTCGAAGTGCCACCCGTTCCACCCTGCTGTAGCTTCCTCCGGAGACGGACAGAAGTCATCACTGAACCGCGCCACCGGGGATGCCGAGTACAAAGCCTCGCAAGTAATCTGGTTTGCCATCCGGGAGGCACGCACCGATGCGAAGGCAGAACTGGACATCCCAGGCGTTGCGGGTGAATCTTCATCGAGTCTCGCCCCCGTCACATCTTCAGACTCCAGCCTGGGGTGACGTGAGAGTGTATCCGCGTTTTGGTGGTGCAGGCCTGGCCTGTGCTCAATGACAAAACTGTACTCCTGTAGCGCCAGAGCAAACCGCGCGTACTGGCCCGTCAGGCCCTCCGTACTCATGAGGTACATGAGGGGCTGGTGATCCGTGACCAGCTTGAATGCCGGTCCGCCGATGAGGTGATGCCTGAACATTTTGACCGCCCATACAGCGGCCAGCATCTCGCCCTTGTAGCTGCTGTAGTTAGCTTCGTGCTTGTTGAGTGAGCGGCTGATGCACGCGCACATGTACTCATTGCCTCCATCGTCCACCTGCCCCAGCACCGCACCTATTCCCTTGTTGGAGAAATCCGTGTGCAGTACAAGTGGGCGGTTGTAGTCAATTCGCCGCAGCACTATTCCCTCCTTGGTGAATGCAGCCTTGATTGATTCAAAGGCGTGCTGCTGCGCTGGCCCCCACCGCCACGGCTCGTCTTTTTTTAGCAGCTTGTTGAGGTCCACCGCGAGCTGGCTCATGTTTGGGACGTAGCAGCGGTAATAGTTGATGAATCCGAGCTGCGTCCTGAGCTCTGACACGTTGCGTGGGGGTTGTAAGGCCATGATTGCCGCCACCTTGGCTTGGTGCGGGCTTATTCCTGAGGCACTTAGGTTGTGCCCCAGATATTCAATGACGTCCGCTCCAAAGATGGACTTGTCCGGGTGGGCACGGAGCCCACACGCGGCAAGGGCGTCCAGCACGCACTCCACGTCCTTGACGTGCTGCTCGGGCGACTCTGACCAGATCAGTACGTCGTCAATGAAGGCGATGCTGACGTCGTCAAGTCCTGCCTTGGTTAGCTCGTAGTCCATTATGTGCTGGAATTTGGCGCTTGCGTTCTTGAGGCCGTACGGCATTCGGGTGTACATCATAAGTTTGTTACCCACCCAATACGCCGTCATGGGTTGATCCTCCGACCGGATGGGGATCTGGAGGAAGCCTTGCCTCAGGTCGAGCTTGGAGAAAATTACGGCCTTGCCCACTCGCTGAAAGATCTCCTCAGGGCGGTGGAGGCCGTATCTGTCCGAAAGCGTGTGCTGGTTAACTGGACGGTAGTCCTGTGCCATACGGGAATCCGTCCATTGTCCAGTGTCAGGGTCCTTCTTAGCGGCCAGTACCGGGTTAACTGCACAGATCGTGGGTCCCGTGTACTCCTTGACGATGCCCGGTTGCACGAGTTCCACCGTCTTTTGCTGGATGACCTCCTTCTCCCTGGGGCTGTACCGCCGCGGAGGTTGTACGATAGGTTTGTCGGTGTCCAGGTCCAGAGAAAAAGGGCCCTGATCACCGTGGTACCCAGGCAGCTCCTCCATGCTGTAGGCGAACGCGGTGTGCTTACGTTCACGTACTGCAGCCTGGAGTGCTGCATTGGTCGTTGTTGATAGTGTTTGACCGTTGCCCCAGATCCAGCCTCCATTGGCGTCCTTTTGATAGCGTTCATATGCCACGGCCGCTTGGTTGCCATCGAGCATGAACGTGGCTACGCTGGTAAATGCTGATGGTGGACTGGCGGAGGCGCCTGGGCCGTGACTTATGTCCTCGTGCATTCTGGATCCCGGGTCCCAACCGTCCCTGACCAATATGCCGCCCATAGTCATGGCGTGCGTGGTCATGTGGAGGATCGATTGGTCGCTGATGGACCCTTTTACGGCGCCTGCACCCACCGTGAGGGAGAGGAGAAGCAGCGCCAGAAGGGCTGCCAAAATTGTTGTCCTCCACGTCCGCTTGGGAGGCTCAATGTATACGCGCATTCTTGGCGCTGGTTGCAGTCTCTTCCGCTTCCCCCTTCGTTTGGGGGGCTGGTCCACCTCATGTGTGATCTTGGGTCGCGGGGTTGCCGCGGCGGCTAGGGTGTCGAGGGCCCATAGGCCACCGCTGACTGCCGTTTGTGCAGCTCCGAGGACTGAGGTGATGATGCGAGCTACGCCAGCGCCGCGCTTGGCGGCGCTCGTTGGTGGTGTGCTCATGTCGGCTCCCTGGGGCCGTGTAGAGCTTGTATCAGGCGCGGGTGGTGATGTGCATCCCCCCCCCAGCTTTCCCGCGGCTCCCTGAGGCCGTTGGGAGCTGGAGGTTGCAAAAGCCATCCGCCGTAGTGTCGCTGCCGTCGCATGCCCCGGCCTTTTAATTGAGGCCATGGGTATGCTGACGACGTATCCCGGATGCTCCAGCAGGTTGGGCAGAAAGTGGAGCTGTGCGGTCGGGTACTGCGTGATTGAGTCTGCGACCGGGTGCATCTGCTCGTTCCCTAATAGGAAATCAAAGAGCGGAGTATCCTCAACTACCAATGTTTGGGTCATATTGAGGACCGTTGCGTGCGGTGTTCCCGGCAGCAGTGTGATGCAGAGTCCCCGCACGTCCACCTCACCGTGCGTGCTGGCTTCCAGGCTCGAAGATGTGCTGAGGGTTGTGCTGGACTGGGTGACGGGAAGTCCCAACTGCCTAGCCGCCCTCTGTGTAATTATGTTCACGTCTGCGCAGTGATCGCGCAGAAACCTTAGTTTAGTGACGTCGTACCCCGGAATGTTCAGGTACCCTGCGGGTAGTAAAACATCAGCTGCTGCTGCTTGAAGTAGGCAGCAGCGGCCGTGTTCCTATCTGTTGTAGCATAGCTTATTTTAATCGGATTATTTAAATAAGCTATATAACGGAAACATCTGAATTGATCTCAGACAGAAATGCGCTAAGTAGCATTCCTAACAGAAGTTCCCAATCGACTGAAACAGTTGTTTTCGGTTAGAGGTCCGCAACGATCTTAGATGAAATAACAGCTCTAGAATCGTGCACCAAGCATACCTTCGGATATAAGGGAACTAAAAAGGAATTTTAAGACAAAGAACCAGACAAGTTTAGAACGGGAATTCGTCGTAATTCCATTACGACGAATGTCCGTAACCTCCTGACCCACTGACCCTGTTAGTAACGGCTCAGCTCAGCCGTCGCTCCAGGGATACATCGAACACCTTAGAAACAGCCAACAGAAGTCGTTTCAGCTCTCTACGAAACAGGATATAAGAACATCCTGGAGGGGAGTCGGGCAGACAGAGCCTACGAACCTGTTGAACCTAGAACGGAACTCTGTCCTGAAAGCCTGTGCTTGGCGGGTCGTACCCGTCCTGAGACTTTAACAATATTATTATATTAATTATAATTAATATCCGGCGAATTTAGGGTCCCACCCACAACATTTTGGAGTCTCAGGCTCTTACGGCCTGAGCTGTAGCAACCACGACTCGCATTTCGCAGGACCCTGAAGTGCGAGCCCAGGACTTGCGCTATCTGAAGGAGCATACTGCACTTATTTTAGAAGCTAGGAAGCTTTTAGCGCAAAGTCCTCCCTCTTATCCTGGCCTTATCTACCAAGCGGAGCCCTGTGATTTTGGAGACGGAGACGAAGACCCCCTTTGCCCCCCTATGCTGACGACTTCAGACGTCGCAGCTCTTCGTTCTGCGCTTCCAGCATCACACCCGCTTAGGAACACACGCAGTAAGTGACTTTGACTTGTGAGAACCCAGAACCCCTTTGCTGTTACTAAGAACTACAGTCGTAAGACTGGAAGGATGAATGTCAGCCACTGGTGTTGACCCCTTTGAACCTGAAATTGTCGAAAATGATACTTCAGGTATTGCGACCCAGACCCTCACACAGAACGCACAGATGTCAGCAGAAATTGCAAACCGTGAACTGATGCAGAAGCAGATTGATGAGCTCACCAGAAAGCTCGCAGAAGTGCAGTCCCGACTGCCGCCAGAGCCCCAGGTGAGAACTGAAACAAGAAACCCTGAAGTGCAGCCTATTGCTGTTACCACTGCGGTTACACCTGTTGCTCTAGCACTTCCTGAAAATGCAACTGCGGGATGTTCCTCGGATTTCACAAACAGAACTGGGAAGACTTTTGAAAATCCCATATCCAAAGAATTCATGGCAAAACTCCCGAACCCCCAGTTCAACGTTAACGATGATCCTGAAATGTTCATCGGCGACTGTGAGATCTTTACGCGTTGGTACAAGACACCGGCGTTCCTGCTACTTCAGACCGGATTTGGCAAGAACCCCGACGTGAAGCAGTGGCTCCACGACCTAAAGGAGCAAGACCCGACTGCTATTGACAAGAATATGAAAGAACTTTCGACACTCTTCCTGAAACGTTGCCCAGAAGTCCTTGGTCGATGGCAAGATCATTATGGACCCAAAGAAGGGCGTTCCCGAATATGCTGCACGTTTTCGAGCTGTTGTTCAACGTGCGCGTTTGACTGATGTGTCGTTGACCTTGCTGTATTTCCGTCGTGGGTTGGCACCAGCATTGTTAGGCCCTTGCCGTGTCAACCATGAAGGTGAAGAATTTCCAGATTTAGATAAGCTGATTACTCACGCTATTGGTGAGGAAAAGCGCTTGCAAGAAAAGAACCCGAACCGAATTTCCCTTAAATATGCCCATGCCGATCGCACCCCTCGTCCGAAACGAACCCGCCCTCAGCTGGCTGAAAAGCGCAAATCTAATGAAGGCTGGAAGACCGTCCCAGCTAAGAAACCGCGCTCAGAGACCCCGTCGCCGGCGCCAAAGACAAAAGCGGGTCAGACTACGGCGATCTTTGCGGAGCACCTGAACCGCAACTTGAGCCAGATTGAATGGGAGGCCTACAAGAAGGAAGAGTGTGGACAGAAGGGGCACCGGGCCAAAGACTGCAAGAAGACGGCATCCGCTAACGCCATGGAAGTAGAGAAGGCGGATGACTGAGAAGTTGCCCAGTTACTTGTTGGCCAAAGAGCTGGGTCCGATTTGCTATCCCTAGAATCCGGAAGAATGCGTGACGCGAAATTGCCTCACAGAGTGAAAGATGCCGCTAAAGATGCTGGTGAACTTATGCGTTTTGACCCGCAATTGTTTGCTGAAATAGAACGAACTATTAATAGGTCGTTTTCTTTAGATGCGGCAGCTAATGATGATGGACGGAATGCTTTGTGTAAGGTGTTCGCTTCACCGTCCCGCTCTTTCCTCTCTATGGATTGCTCTGGCCAAACAATTTGGATTAATCCTCCAAAACAGAATATTTTTGCTTTTCTAAAGCACTACAGAACTTGCAAAGAACATGACGCCAGTACTTCTGCTTGTGTAGTCGTACCAGCCAGACCAGGAAGATTCAGAACTCTGCTGAAAGAAATGACTTTGTTAAAACGTTTTGAACCTGGAACAGAAATTTGGGAAGCTTTAGATGCAGGCTGTGAAAAGCCGCCACCATTGACAGAGCCAATGGAAGTTTGGTTTGATCCTCCTTTGGCAAAAGAAGCCCAAATTCCATCTTGCTGTGTATCTGAATCTCTAGCTAGATTAGACCTTTTTGCTGCACAGCTGAGCAATGCTTCTGTCCGAGCGCTCCCTGACACTGGAGCTACCCACTGTTTTGCCTCCAAGGCTTTGGCTGAACGACTAGGATTAAAGATGAATCCTTCATGCTTTTCTCCTGTTCGTTTGGCAGATTCCACTTCGGCACCAATTGTTGGAGAATGCCGAGCCCCGCTAAAGATGGGCTCTTTCAGAGCAGACCTAAGAATCCTGATCCTCCCAACACTAACCATAGCCGCAGACTTAGTCTTGGGACAGAACTTTCTAAAGAAATACAAAGCAGTACTGACTTCGGCTACGGGAGAACTTCGGTTGGTCAAAGCCTGCGGCCATGCCGTGACTTTGCGACCAATGAACGCACCAGAACCGGAACCCGTTCAGCCGCAACCGAACGTGACCTTGCTAGAAAGGAAACCGATTTCTGCTAAAATTGTTTCTCCTAAGTGCGCTTTTAAAGAACTGCAGTCGTCTGATGCGCGTGCGCTGCTAGTGGTCGTGCGCGAGGAAACCGCACCTGCTCTGCATGAGTCCACTACCGCCAAGGTCGACGCCCTAGATTTTCCTCCCGAAATTTTGCAGAACACTAAACTTGTCGAAATCCTGTCCAAATTTCCTCAGGTTTCTATGCCAATTGAAGGGTTACCTCCAGATTGTTGTACCACGCGTCACTTTTCCTAAGCTCTGCTAGAGTTGCACCCACCATCGCTCTGTCGCGCACGACACCACGTCACCCTGTCGTACGTGGATGCACGGAGCGATACGGCACTATCGTACGGTACGGCAGCACGGTACGACGATACGGCACTATCGTACGGTACGGCAGCACGGTACGACGGTACGGCACTGTCGTACGTGGACGCGGGGAGCGATACGGCAATGATGACGTCACTGTCGTACGTGGACGCGGGGAGCGGTACGGCACCGATGACGTCAGCTGTCGTACGTGGACGCGGGGAGCGATACGGCACTGATGACGTCAGCTGTCGTACGTGGATATGCGGAGCGATACGGCACTGATGACGTCACCCCTGTCGTACGTGGACGCTTGGAGTAGTACGGCAGCGGGCGCGACGCGATCACACGCATGTCACGCAACACGTCGCACCGCACATGTTAGGCGCACCGGCTAAGGGCACAAGCAACCCGCAAACAGCATAACGCCTAATGCATTGTGCACAACGCTGCAAGCATGCATTGCGTGATCGGCATCGCGATAAGTGCGCATGGTCCGGCGACTTGGTCGCGGACGATCTAGAATGCATGAGGCATCGCATATCAACGCGCACTAACGATAACACGTGCACTAAGCATACACGCGCGCACGAGCATGATAATGCAAGCGTACCTCGAGGTCGCGAGGCAATGGCTCGAGCGATGCGGCGCGTCGAATGCAACACTACGCGCGATGGCGTAGTCGGCACCTTTACGCGAGTAAAGAACATTGCATTATTGCTATGACGGCTTATATAGCAATATCCGCACGCGGGATCACGGTAGTACACTTACTACTTGCAGATCTCTTGTACCGCGAGCCGTCGCTGAGAGTATATCTGCTATGCGCATTGACAGCCTAAGCACAAATATACATGAGAAATACGTGTGCATTAATACGCAATCATAACGATTGGCGCTAAGACAAGCTAACCGCGCTTTGGTTGAGCTTACACCTTTTATGTCGCTTATGGCCGTATTTCTTGGATAAGCCCGAGCACCGATTTGCATCGGTTAGATGATGATTGCCTCGGCTAGGCACTGATAGCCTATCACGTCATCTACGCCTGTCTTGGAATATACGTTGTAACTCCTTGCATCGAAGACTTCCGCTGCCTCGATTGGTACGTTCCGGTATAATCGAGCATGATGCACTAAGCCTGGTTCTCCGCAGAATCGATGGGCGATTATGAGGAGTGATACAACAAATTTGGTAGCGAGACGTAAGGTTCGTTCACGGCCTGTTGTCTCACCCTGATCTCTTTGTAAGTAGGTCACTTCCATGGCTGGAGTCAGCGATGGCAATCTTAGTCCTTTGGATACATTCGCGGAGGAGCTTGGCCGAGCTGTGATGGCCGCGGCCGCCTCTGGTCTGTAATTGCCTTGCTGCTCTTGCATTGCCATTCGTTTTGCCTGTTCGAAGTACGTGCTTCTGAGCCGCAGGTGAATCGAATCGAGTCTCACTCGCTGCTGCATCGACTGATTCGAATCCGAGTCCGGATCAGTTGCGGGCGCTTATCACGCGCACACGCGAAGTGCGAGACTCTTTGGACGGATACTTGCTGTATCTGCAGGGAGCGCTTTCCGTCGGTAGGCTTAAAAACCGTCTGATTGTCGCTCGACCGATACCTGTGTGAGAGTGCCTTTATCGCACGAGGTTGTGGCCGGTCAGTCGCCGATTTACCATGGCATCTGGTAGCGGTGATGTAGGGCTAGTAGTGGGGGACGGTCGTGCCGACACGTCCGTCGTTCCTGAGACATCTCGGAGGGGCCCATACACGCATGTTGTTGACGGTGTCCGAGATCCCCCTGCGCTACTAGACCCACGGACTCCCATCCATCCGACTGTTCCTGTCACGGCAGCCGAAGCAGGCCCCGTTGGACGCGAGGAGCAGAGGGGTTCGTCTGCACCACTTCGTCAAGGTCGATCTGACAACGAAGGAGAGGTGATGAAACTGTCACTTCCTGTCCCAAAATTAGACATCCCGCATGATGCGAAACATAAGATCGCTGGGCGAAGCATTGCCGATACGACTCGTGCATACCTGCGTGATGTCCGCGTGTACTTGCGACTGGTCCGTGGTGGTGATCGTGACCCTGTGAAATGTCTGTTCGTCGGGAACACCCTCGCGGGTGAGGCGAAGACATGGTACGATCAATGGACAATGGCAAGGCAGACATACACGTTTGAGGAGTTGGCTCGTGCTTTGCTTGCGCGCTTTGCTCCCGAGGTTCAACCGTTAAGTGCTAAGGCTCGCAGTACGTTAGCATCTGGCACATATCGCATGCGCCCTGATGAAACAGTACCTGCGTACCAGTCGCGCTACGAGGCCCTGATCACGCCCATCGGTAACCTGACGGAGGAGGAACGCATCTTTTGGTTTCAGCGTGGATTGTCTGAGGTCCTGGCGCAGCAATGTGCCACGGACTTGGCGGGAAAGGACTTTGGGTCCTATGAGGAATTGGTGCATTTTGCGCAAGGGGTCGAGAAGCGTCTCTTAGCTGGCCAGCGTGCTATTAAACCTGTCCCTCGTGTTAATGCCATGCGAGTGCAGGATCCGACGTCTGACGCTGCTGCCATGGACCAGGGGGCCGAAACGGAGCGTCGAACGCCAACGGCAGCAGTGACCACCGTTCGTGCGGATCGTGGTCACGGCGTTCGCGGTGCTTCCGGATCGGGTAACCGCAAAGGGTCAACCGGCGCAGGTCAACGTGCGGATCCAGCCAAGGGCAAGAGGAAAGGGGGTTCGCCGTCTGCTGCGGCTGCGCACGAAGCTAAGAACGAGACCAAGCGACAACGCACCAGCAACGGTTGGTTGGAAAAATGGGGTTGCACGCACTCCGAGCTTGAGCGTCGGAAGAGCAAGAAGGTTTGCCTGAGATGCGCGTCGGCGGAACATCCCACGAGGGAGTGCCCGCATCTACCGCCTTTGGCTCAGCGGCCGAAGTAGGGGATTGCCCAGGATGGTTCGGAGGGGACTCCACCTGGGAAGTCGGAACTAGAGGGTGGGCGGTTGTCGTCAGTGCGGCAAGCCGTGAGGGCACCGTTGCCTTCGGTCCTTGAACAAATCGAACGCGCGATTGGACGTCGATTGTCGCTCGACGGTCGCTCAGGACGTGTAGGTTTTGACTCGCTGTGTAACCTGTACGCACCGAGCAAGCCGCTGGCGTCTGTCGATTTGTTAGGTCACACCGTCTTGTTCCTCCCCTCATCTCTGCGCGAGCTGTCAGTGCAGCTGACCTTCTATAGGAGAAGTAGGCGTCAACGTCCAGACACTGCCGCTTGCGTCCTTCTACCCGCTTATAGTCGACGGAAAGCTTCGACTTTGCTAACGGGTATGCGGAAAGTCTGCCGGCTCGAGCCGGGCACCGTTCTGTATAACGGTGTTGATTTAGCAGGTGCACCTGTTCCGTTGTCGGCCCAGGCCTACGCCGTTGACGTTTGGTACGATGCTCCTGCACCTCATTCTGAGGGTTCTGCCAAACGTTTCGAACCCGCCCTGAGCGTCTTGCTTTCGTCCGCAGAGTCGGTACCGGCAGACAATCGGGTTCCCTTGATTCAGGTCGATCTTGCTGGTCGCACCCTGAAGGCGCTCGTCGATACCGGCACCAGTGACGACTTCATCTCATCGGCAGAGGTGAATGCGTTGGGTCTGTGCCCACAGTCGTCGGAATGGTCGCAGGTTACCCTCGCGGATGGGGGTAAGCAACCCATATTGGGCAGGGTCACCCTTCGCCTGTGTATAGGTCCTCTGCGTATTACGACCCAACCTTATGTGTTGCGTGAGCTGACTGATGCTGCGACATATATACTGGGGTCCTCAACATTACGGCAGTATGGGGCCGGCATTGACCTAGAGTCTGGAACCCTTCGCCTTCGTAAGGGGACTCTGTCGTGCAAAGTACCCTTCGTGCCGTTTGCAAGTGTTGAGCCAGAGGGGGGTAAGACTCAAGCGGAGCCTGTGGTTAACTACGCTGTGAAAGCCATGGGGCAGCGTGCTGAACCCAAGCCAGTCGGGCGTAAAGAGGCCATCCGGATGATCCGGAAGGGTGCCCACGGACTGCTTGTGAGGCCTAGGTTGCATTTGAATGCGACCACCGCTCAGTCTTCTTTGGATCCTGAGGTTGAAGCCTTGCTCACAGGGTACGCAGACGTTTTTCGTGACGTGCCTGGGCTTCCTCCTTTGCGTCCCGTGGACCATACCATCCCACTCATACCCGGCGCTCAGCCTGTTTCAAGACCTATGTACAGGTTAAGTCCTCTGGAGTTGGACGAGGTGAAGCGCCAGGTAACCGATCTGCTCGCAAAGGGTATGATTCGCCCCAGCACATCCCCGTACTCTGCGCCGATTCTGTTTGTCGGTAAGAAGGATGGGAGCTTGCGCATGTGCATCGATTACAGGGGGTTGAATGCAACGACGGTTAAAAACCGTTACCCATTGCCGCGCGTGGACGACCTGCTCGATAAGCTGAAGGGCTCGGCTTACTTCAGCTCGATCGACTTGCAACAGGGATACAATCAGATTCGCATCGCTGCGTCTGATGTGCCGAAAACTGCTTTTCGGACGCCCTTTGGTCATTTCGAGTACACGGTCTTGTCGTTCGGGTTGACTAATGCCTCTGCGACGTTTCAGGCGGTCATGGATCGCATGTTCAGACCGTATATCGACAGGTTCGTCGTTTGCTACTTGGACGACATTCTGGTCTACTCCAAGACGCGCGAGGAGCATCTGGAGCATCTTAAGCTTGTGCTTGAGGTGTTGAAGCGGGAGCAATTGTTTGCTAAGCGTGCCAAATGCTTTTGGGCGCAGCCTCAGGTGGAGTACTTGGGCCACATTGTGTCGGCCACCGGCGTCAAGATGGACCCACGGAAGGTAGCTGTGGTTCGCGATTGGCCAGTGCCTCGGAACCTTCAGGAGCTTCGTAGCTTCCTCGGCTTGACCAACTATTTCCGTAAGTTCATCAAGCAGTACTCTGTCCTTGCGGCCCCGCTCACTGACTTGACGCGTAAGGGAGCTTTCGATTCGCCTAGTGCCTGGACGCCCGAGTGTCAGCTGGCGTTCGAAGAGCTAAAACGTGTCGTTGCCGACGACGTTACCCTTGCATTCCCCGACTACTCGTTGCCGTTTCGGGTCGAAGTGTTCTCGGATGCTTCGTTGTATGGGAGCGGCGCTGTACTGTTGCAGGAAGGGCGACCGATCGCTTTCACGAGTAAGAAGTTTACGGGCGCAGAAACCCGTTACACTACAGAGGAGCAGGAGCTGCTAGCGGTCTTGCACGCGCTTAAGGAGTGGCGTTGTTACCTAGAGGGACGACCCTTTACCCTTAAGACTGACCACAAGCCCCTGACGTTTTTGCAAAGCGTCCCTACGTTGAACCGGCGTCAAGCGAGGTGGATGGAGTACCTCGCACGGTTTGACTGCACCTGGGAGCACGTTGCCGGCCGGATTAACATCGCCGACGCTCTCAGTCGACATCCGTCGCTACATGCTGCGATTTTGGCGGCGCCTGTCCAACGTCCACCGACCCCGGACGTGCCTCTGTCCTCAGACCTCGCGGCTCGCCTGAAGGCTGCCTATGCGGACGATTCCTGGTTCGCTTCGCCTGGCAACGTTGAGCACCTTCGCAAGCAGAATGGTCTTTGGCTACGGACTGAAGGATTGACGACTCAGATTGTCGTGCCTAACGACGATTCCCTTCGTCGCGATATCCTTGCCCGTTTCCATGAGGACCCGTTGGCAGGACACCCAGGTAGCACACGACTGGTCGAGCTGGTGCGACGCTCATTCTGGTGGTCTCGTCTGGCGAGAGATGCCGAGAACTTCGTGCAGACATGCAGTTTGTGCCAGCGCAACAAGGCTTTGTCCGGTAGGGGCCACGGGTTGCTGCAACCATTGCCTGTCCCTGACGCGCCTTGGGAAAGTGTTTCCATGGACTTCGTGGTCGCGCTGCCCAAAACTGAGGGAGGGTACGACTCGGTGCTTGTCATGGTTGACCGTTTGACTAAGATGGTTCACCTTGCACCTACCACGTCGACCTGCACTGCTGAGCAGACTGCACGCCTGTTTTTCGATAACGTGGTTCGGTTGCACGGCGTCCCTAAAAACGTGGTCTCGGACCGTGGCGGTCAGTTCACGTCTAAGTTTTGGGAAGCGCTCTGCAAGCTCATGGGCATGCGGGTTAACCTGAGCACGGAATACCACCTGCAGTCTGATGGCCAGACCGAACGCACGAATCGCACACTGGGGGATATGTTGCGCAACTTTGCTGGTCGCACGCCTCTCGTTTGGGATACTTACCTGACTGCGGCAGAGTTTGCGATTAACAATGCTGTTAATCGGTCAACAGGTCAAAGCCCGTTCTTCCTGACTTATGGGTTTCACCCGGCGCTACCTGTGTGGCGTGAGCTGGAGGTGTATGTCCCTGCGGCTAAGACCTTTGCCAAGACGTTCCTATCCCGAATGACAGACGCGAAGTCGTGTTTGGACGCGGCGCAGCAACGAGCAACGGAGTACCCCTATGTCAGCCCTTTCCCCCCTGATGGGTCAGTTTTAACCCCGTAATCGCAATCTGGCCAATTATGGGGTACCCCCATAACGGCCATTGGGGTCCATTATGGGGGCTCTGGTACCCCATTATGGCTGGAAACCCCGTAATGGACCATCATAACCCATAAGCACCCCATATCTAAGCCCCCAACATACTCAATAAACATCTTCAATCAAGTCAAAAGCGGTATAATATCAACAAACATTCTTGCCTGTTATAAATTGTTGGGATAAAATATCCATCTAACATGTAATAATGATGCTGGAACAGCAGTCTGTTGGCATTATTTGTGTAATTGCAGCAGGTAAGAAGCATGCATGTTGACAAAATGTAAGAAGTAAGGAATTGTGTTGTTGATCGTCCTCTGTCTATCATAGGTGGGGTAGGGCGGGGTGAGGCGGCGGGGTGGGGTGAGGCGGGGTGGGGTGAGGCGGGGTGAGGTGCGGTGGGGTTGATTCCATTTCGGGCATGCATCATGGGGGCTCATAGCAGCTCTTAAGGGCTGGGCTATGGTTGTCTTGGCTTCATGCAGCATTTATATAGACAGAGGCTGATCACTGTCTGGGGTTGTTAGGGGATCTTAACAAAGCCAAAATCATGTATCCAATTGTAGCTATTTGGTCATGTTGCTTGTACCTTTGATTCTTATATGTATGAATGCTACCTTAAAAGGGATGTTATACTGTAGCTGGATGACTTTCCCGGCAAAGACAACCCATGGCAATTTATGGAAGCATTAGGTGCTTCACTGTGAAGACAATAAAGTCAGGACATGCTTTCCCACCTGTGTACCCCATCTCTTCCTCTCCTTCCTTTTTCCCTCCCTCTTCTTCCCTCTTTCCCTGCATCTCCTACCCTCTTTCCCTCCCTGTCTCTCCCCCTCTCCTTCAATTCTTCTTCTTCCCTCTTTCCCTCCCTATCTCTCCCTCTTTCTCTCCCTCTTCTGCCTTCCCACCTTTTCTCTTTCCCTTGCTTTCCTTCCATATTTCCCTTCCTATCCTTCCCTGCCTCGTACCTTTGCTCCCTCCCTCCCTCTTTCCCTCCCTCTCCTTCCCTTCTCTCTCCCTACTCCCTCCCTTCTCCCTCCCTACTTCCTCCCTTCTCTCTCCCTACTCTCTCCCTTTCTCATTTCTCCCATCCTCGTTTCTCCCTTTCCTTTCCCTCTCCTTCCTTGACCCTTATTTCTTTCACCCCTCTTCCTTCTGTCTTCCTACTTCCCATCTGCCACACTTTCCTTTCCCTACTCCCTCCTTCCATCTATCTCCCTCCTTGATCCCTTTCTCTGTCTCTTCTTACTCCTTCTCTCCCAACTATCTCCCTACCTCGGTTATGCTGGATGGTTTGCTAGATAAAGTTGTGTCTATTAACCTATATTACATAGAAATTGTAAATTGCATGTTACATATGTTACGAACTTCGCAAATCTTGACGAAGTCTTCGGTTCAACTCCTTGGTAAGTAAATTTTTTCATGTTTTATCCGTAAATTGAAGGCACATGGGCCATATCTCTTATTCGCGAAAAAATACGGCGGGACCATTTGGTCCCGCTGTACATTTCCGCGAATGACAGTGCCTGCCAATTCTATAATTTGAAATGTGCATAAAATGGCGGAAAGAATAGATGCATTCATACGAAATTGCATTGCACTGTCAGTCGCGAAAATGTACAGCGGGACCATTCTGCGAATGACAGTGCTCGCCAATTCTACAATCTGAACTGTGCATAAAATGGCTTAAGGAATCGATGCATCCATACAAAATTGCATGGCACTGTTATTCATGAAAATGTACAGCGGGACCATTTGGTCCCGCTGTACATTTTTGCAACTGACACTGGTCGCCAATTCTACAATCTGAAATGTGCATAAAATGGATGACAGAATAGATGCATTCATATGAAATTGCATGGCACTGTCAGTTGCGAGAATGTACGGCGGGACCAAAATACTTGTTCGCGAACAAGAGGTATTGTCCATGTGCCTTATGATGACAAAATTGAACAGATAAAATGCTTTCAGGCGGAATTGAACCGGTGTCATTACTTCCCACCCAAGGGCCCGACCTGCATACTGATATTGGTAGATTGGTAGATTGGTAGATACTACCTAAGCATATACCAAAAGACATATTATTATTTATTATTAGGGTTGCGGAAAGGTACAGTGCAACAATTTGTTGTGCTGTACTTTCGTGATGGAAATGTGATGAGCGAGCTTTTGTTTCTGCATGCATGATTGTAAGTGTCAAAGTGGAGATCAACAGCATTTCTCGTAGCATTCTTGTTGTTGTATAGGACTTTTTGTAATGCCAAATCTCCCTTTTAATGGCATTCATAGATAGAGGTGCCAATATTTACAGAACAACATCATTTATGTATCCTTGGCTTTTCTTGAAGATTTTTATCAATCCCTACAGGATATTCCTTTTCCACAAGCAGCAGCCATGGAAGCCTGGCGGCGGAGATGAGATCTATGCAGCAATGGATATATGCTCCAACCTAGGAGGTAAAGGAGGATGCTTGTATTTGGTGAAGGACAGGGTGATAGGCGGCGGTGTTGGCAGCACATGATTGGTTGCACTAGCTAAAACTAGCTGTTGTGACAGGGTTGCCATTAATAATATTAAATATTGTTGCTTGTGTGAATTAACAACTCATGATTTTGGTGTGGTTTCTGCCTTCCTGGCTGCGTGCTGCTGTCCACTTGCTCTGAGGCAGGTGCTTGGCTGGCTCACAATGTTCATGGCAGGTAATTTTCTGTCCAGGCCTTGGCCAGGGCTGCAATGAAGGTGTGACTGCAGGTGGGTGTATTGTTTGGGGCTGGGTGCTGCAGAAACATATGGAACAATGGGAGCTGCTGCTGATGGAGATGGGAAGGGGCAGTGATAATGCACTGGGGCAGGGAGCAAGGGTGAGACTGTACAAAATGGTAGCTGGTGATAGAGGTGAAGTGGAATGGTGATGGAATGCAGCAGAGAGATCGCACAAAAGGAGAGTAATGGATGTGAGGGGGGCCCAGCAGCAATATATGGGATCCCAAATTTGGGTTTAGGACTTGTTTAAACATGTACGAGGATAAGTCCAGAACATACTTAGTCTAAGTAGTCTTCCTAAGCCGGACTTACAGTCTCACATTAGATGGAAGAGGCTTATTAGCTGCTGCTGCTGTACTTCTATCTTGGCCAGGCTTACTCACGCACTATGTCTGGACTTAACACTATACTACTTACAGTAGGCATCACCATGCTTAACCAGGCTTAGCCAGACTTATGTAAGCACATCCAATCTTAGGTACCATCACCTTTTGAGAGGTGTGGAGGAATAGGGAGAAACTCTGGTGACTGGGGGTTGCTTGGCAATGGAGGAAGGCAGGGAAGGACTGGGAGAAGGGGCAATGGTGGTTATAGGGTGGCAGGGATGGAGAGTAGAAGGGTGATGATAGGGTTGGATGGAGAGAACAACAGCGTCATGGCCACAGTTATTTTGTAGATTTTTTGTATCTGATATAAAATGTGTATCATGACATCTGTGTGTTGTGTGTTTTGCCTGCTATCACAGCTGCAGGTTCAGCAGAGGATATATAATGGCAATGTCAAGAAATGCTTTGGTTCTGAACCAGAAGGTGGTCATAATCTCCAAGATCATGGCAATAATAGGATGTAACAGAGGCTGGCAGGAGTGCATTGGAGTGGCTGGGGAAATAGGTGGTGACTGAAGAGTGGTGAGGGGTGGCAATGAATCCAGAAAGGTACAGTTTGTGTAACAGCAGCAGAGGTGATGGACGGGGAAGCAGGTGGGGGTAAGAAGGGGACGGAATGGTGAGCAATAGGTAGGACAACAAAGGGGAAGGTAGGGGAGCATGATACCATCATGGATGCAATGTGTGCTCTGCCCATACATACTTCTGCATCCATGTGTGTATGGTATGGATTCATTTTCGATCTTTGCAGTTTTAGCTGCTGGTGACAAGGGCAGTGTGAATGGCACCTATAGAGCTGGTTTAGGAGGGGATCAAGGCAGGGATGTGGGTTGGTGACAGCAGATGAAGGTATGGATGATGGCTTGTACTGTGGCATGTGGGATCATCATAGACAAAGATCCCTATTATAAGTGTATTGTAAGCTTACAAGGCCACAACTGTCCCTACCCATTATGGCCCATCTTTCATAACGGGACCCCTTATGGGGGGGCCTGTTTACGGCCCGTAAACGGCGTTAGGGGCCGTATAGGGGGTAAAGCCCATTATGGGTCAGACGAAAACCTTCCCCCTGATGGGGGGGGGTCCGTTATGGGGTTACATTTTTACGGACCCTCACTGGTCCCATTACGGGGGTAAACGCTGACATAGGGTTGTTTTCTCCGGCCCTCTCATCACCCTTCTACTCTCCATCCCTGCCTCCCTATAACTACCATTACCCCTTCTCCCAGTCCTTCCCTGCCTGCCTCCATTGCCAAGCAACCCCTGGTCGGTCACCAGTGTTTCTCCCTATTGCTCCACACCTCTCAAAAGGTGATGGTACCTAAGATTGGATGTGCTTACATAAGTCTGGCTAAGCATGGTTAAGCATGGTGATGCCTACTGTAAGTAGTATAGTGTTAAGTCCAGACTGAGTCTACCAAGATAGAAGTACAGCAGCTAATAATCTCCATCAGCAGCCCTTATTGTTCCATACATATGTTTCTGCAGCACCCAGCCCCAAACAATACACCCACCTGCAGTCACACCTTCATTGCAGCCCTGGCCAAGGCCTGGACAGAAAACTACCGCCATGAACATTGTGAGCCAGCCAAGCACCTGCCTGAGAGCAAGTGGACAGCAGCACGCAGCCAGGAAGGCAGGAAACCGCACCAACATCATGAGTTCTCAATTCACACAAGCAACGATATTTAATATTATTAATGGCAACCCTGTCACAACAGCTAGTTTTAGCTAGTGCAACCAATCATGTGCTGCCAACACCGCCGCCTATCACCCTGTTCTTCACCATTTACAAGCATCCTCCTTTACCTCCTAGCTTGGAGCATATATCCATTGCTGCATAGATCTCATCTCCGCCGCCAGGCTTCCATGGCTGCTGCTTGTGGAAAAGGAATATCCTGTAGGGATTGATAAAAATCTTCAAGAAAAGCCAAGGATACATAAATGATATTGTTCTGTAAATATTGGCACCTCTATCTATGAATGCCATTAAAAGGGAGATTTGGCATTACAAAAAGTCCTATACAACAACAAGAATGCTATGAGAAATGCTGTTGATCTCCACTTTGACACTTACAATCATGCATGCAGAAACAAAAGCTCGCTCACATTTCCATCACGAAAGTACAGCACAACAAATTGTTGCACGGTACCTTTCCGCAAGCCTAATAAAAAAAATAATATAAGTATTTGAAGTGCTTAGACAGCATCTACCAATCTACCAATATCTGTATGTAGGTCGGGTTCTTGAGTGGGAAGCAATGACACTGGTTCAATTCCACCTGAAAGCAATTTTTCTGATTCAATTCTCTGTCATTATAAGGCACATGGACAATATCTCTTGTTCGCGAACAAGTTAGGCGGAACCATTTGGTCCCGCCGTACATTCTCGCAACTGACAGTGCCATGCAATTTAATCTGAATGCATCTATTCTTTCATCCATTTTATGCACATTTCAGATTGTAGAATTGGCGACCAGTGTCAGTTGCGAAAATGTACAGCGGGACCAAATGGTCCCGCTGTACATTTTCATGAATAACAGTGCCATGCAATTTCGTATGAATGCATCTATTCTTTCATCCATTTTATGCACATTTCAATTTGTAGAATTGGTGAGCACTGTCATTCACGAAATGGTCCCGCTGTACATTTTGGCGACTGACAGTGCCATGCAATTTCGTATGAATGCATCTATTCTTTCCGCCATTTTATGCACATTTCAAATTATAGAATTGGCAGGCACTGTCCTTCGCGGAAATGTACAGCGGGACCAAATGGTCCCGCCGTATTTTTTCGCGAATAAGAGATATGGCCAATGTGCCTTCAATTTACGGATATAATATGTAAGAGTAAA
Source organism: Volvox reticuliferus (assembly GCA_019650235.1). Classification (NCBI taxonomy): domain Eukaryota; kingdom Viridiplantae; phylum Chlorophyta; class Chlorophyceae; order Chlamydomonadales; family Volvocaceae; genus Volvox; species Volvox reticuliferus. Next base: position 807,200 of record BNCP01000013.1, on the reverse strand, counting down.
CTCACCAAGGAATCGGACCGAAGGCTTCATCAAGTTTTCCGAAGTTCATAACGTATGTAAGGTGCAATATACATTTCTGTTTACATAGATTAACAAAGATAACCACAATGTTCTCCAGCAAACCATCGAGCATAAGCGAGGTGGGGAGATAGTTGGGAGAGAAGGAGTAAGAAGAGACAGAGGAAGGGATCATGGAGATAGATGGAAGGAGGGAGTAGGGAAAGGAAAGTGTGGCAGATGGGAAGTAGGAAGACAGAAGGAAGAGGGGTAAAAGAAGTAAGGGTCAAGGAAGGAGAGAGAAGGGAAGAAGTAGGGAGGGAAAGAGGGAGGGAGGGAGCAAAGGTACGAGGCAGGGAAGGATAGGAAGGGAAATATGGAAGGAAAGCAAGGGAAAGAGAAAAGGTGGGAAGGCAGAAGAGGGAGGGAAAGAGGTAGAGATAGGGAGGGAAAGAGGGAAGAAGAGGAATTGAAGGAGAGGGGGAGAGACAGGGAGGGAAAGAGGGTAGGGGATGTAGGGAAAGAGGGAAGAAGAGGGAGGGAAAAAGGAAGGAGAGGAAGAGATTGGGTACACAGGTGGGAAAGCATGTCCTGACTTTATTGTCTTCACAGTGAAGCACCTAATGCATCCATAAATTGCCATGGGTTGTCTTTGCAGGGAAAGTCATCCGCTACAGTATAACATCCCTTTTAAGGTAACATTCTTACATATAAGAATCAACATTATGAATGAATGACAACATGACCAAAGCTACAATTGGATACACGATTTTGGCTTTGTTAAGATCCCCTAACAACCCCAGACAGTGATCAGCCTCTGTCTATATAAATGCCGCATGAAGCCAAGACAACCATAGCCCAGCCCTTAAGAGCTGCTGAGAGCCCTCATGATGCCCGAAATGGAATCAACCCCACCCCACCCCACCCCACCCCACCCCACCCCACCCCACCCCACCCCACCCCACCCCACCCCACCCCACCCCACCCCACCCCACCCCACCCCACCCCACCCCACCCCACCCCACCCCACCCCACCCCACCCCACCCCACCCCACCCCACCCCACCCCACCCCACCCCACCCCACCCCACCCCACCCCACCCCACCTATGATAGACAGAGGCCGATCAACAACACAATTCCTTACTTCTTACACCTTGTCAACATGCATGATTCTTACCTGCTGCATTTACACTAAAAATGCCAACAGACTGCTGTTCCAGCATTATTACATGTTAGATGGACATGTTATCCCAACAATTTATAACAGGCAAGAATGTTTGTGGATATTATACCCCTTTTGACTTGATTGAAGATGTTTGTTAAGTATGTTGGGGGCTTAGATTGTCGCTCGACCGATACCTGTGTGAGAGTGCCTTTATCGCACGAGGTTGTGACCGGTCAGTCGCCGATTTACCATGGCATCTGGTAGTGGTGATGTAGGGCTAGTAGTGGGGGACGGTCATGCCGACACGTCCGCCGTCGTTCCTGAGACATCTCGGAGGGGCCCATACACGCATGTTGTTGACGGTGTCCGAGATCCCCCTGCGCTGCTAGACCCACGGACTCCTATCCATCCGACTGTTCCTGTCACCCCTATGTCAGCAGTTTCCCCCCTAATGGGTCAGTTTCACCCACATAATCGCAATTTGGCCAATTACGGGGTACCCCCATTACGGCCACTGGGGTCCATAATGGGGGCTCTGGTACCCCGTAATGGCTGGAAACCCCATAATGGACCATCATAACCCATAAGCACCCCATATCTAAGCCCCCAACATACTTAACAAACATCTTCAATCAAGTCAAAAGGGGTATAATATCCACAAACATTCTGGCCTGTTATAAATTGTTGGGATAACATGTCCATCTAACATGTAATAATGCTGGAACAGCAGTCTGTTGGCATTTTTAGTGTAAATGCAGCAGGTAAGAATCATGCATGTTGACAAGGTGTAAGAAGTAAGGAATTGTGTTGTTGATCGGCCTCTGTCTATCATAGGTGGGGTGGGGTGGGGTGGGGTGGGGTGGGGTGGGGTGGGGTGGGGTGGGGTGGGGTGGGGTGGGGTGGGGTGGGGTGGGGTGGGGTGGGGTGGGGTGGGGTGGGGTGGGGTGGGGTGGGGTTGATTCCATTTCGGGCATCATGAGGGCTCTCAGCAGCTCTTAAGGGCTGGGCTATGGTTGTCTTGGCTTCATGCGGCATTTATATAGACAGAGGCTGATCACTGTCTGGGGTTGTTAGGGGATCTTAACAAAGCCAAAATCGTGTATCCAATTGTAGCTTTGGTCATGTTGTCATTCATTCATAATGTTGATTCTTATATGTAAGAATGTTACCTTAAAAGGGATGTTATACTGTAGCGGATGACTTTCCCTGCAAAGACAACCCATGGCAATTTATGGATGCATTAGGTGCTTCACTGTGAAGACAATAAAGTCAGGACATGCTTTCCCACCTGTGTACCCAATCTCTTCCTCTCCTTCCTTTTTCCCTCCCTCTTCTTCCCTCTTTCCCTACATCCCCTACCCTCTTTCCCTCCCTGTCTCTCCCCCTCTCCTTCAATTCCTCTTCTTCCCTCTTTCCCTCCCTATCTCTACCTCTTTCCCTCCCTCTTCTGCCTTCCCACCTTTTCTCTTTCCCTTGCTTTCCTTCCATATTTCCCTTCCTATCCTTCCCTGCCTCGTGTTGTACCACGCGTCACTTTTCCTAAGCTCTGCTAGAGTTGCACCCACCATCGCTCTGTCGCGCACGACACCACGACAGCTGTCGTACGTGGACACTGTGGAGCGATACGGCACTGATGACGTCACCCCTGTCGTACGTGGACACTGTGGAGCGATACGGCACTGATGACGTCACCCCTGTCGTACGTGGACACGGTGGAGCGATACGGCACTATCGTACGGTACGGCACGGTACGACGGTACGGCACGGTACGACGGTACGGCACCGATGACGTCAGCTGTCGTACGTGGACACGGTGGAGCGATACGGCAATGATGACGTCACTGTCGTACGTGGACACGCGTGGAGTAGTACGGCAGCGGGCGCGACGCGATCGCACGCATGTCACGCAGCACGTCGCACCGCACACGTTAGGCGCACTGGCTAAGGGCACAAGCAACCCGCAACGAGCATATCGCCTAACGCATTGTGCACAACGCTGCAAGCATACATTGCGTGATCGGCATCGCGATAAGTGCGCATGGTCCGGCGACTTGGTCGCGGACGGTCTAAAACGCATGAGGCATTGCATAGCAACGCGCACTAACGATAACACGTGCATTATGCATACGCGCGCGCACGAGCATGATGACGCGAGCGTACCTTGAGGTCGCGAGGCAATGGCTCGAGCGATGCGGCGCGTCGAATGCAACGCTACGCGCGATGGCGTAGTCGGCACCTTTACGCGAGTAAAGAACATTGCATTATTGCTATGACGGCTTATATAGCAATATCCGCACGCGGGATCACGGTAGTACACTTACTACTTACAGATCTCCTGTACCGCGAGCCGTCGCTGCGAATATATCTGCTATGCGCATTGACGGCCTAAGTATGAATATAAGTGAGAATCACCACGTGAACATTGCGATGGACATTTATACAAGCTAACCGCGCTTTGGTTGAGCTTACGCCTTTTATATCACTTATGGTCGTATTTCTTGGATAAGCCCGAGCACCGATTTGCATCGGTTAGATGATGATTGCCTCGGCTAGGCACTGATAGCCTATCACGTCATCTTCGCCTGTCTTGGAATATACGTTGTAACTCCTCGCATCGAAGACTTCCGCTGCCTCGATTGGTACGTTCTGATATAATCGAGCATGATGCACTGAGCCTGGTTCTCCGCAGAATCAATGGGCGATTATGAGGAGTGATACAACAAATTTGGTATCGAGACGCAAGGTTCGTTCACGGCCTGTTGTCTCACCCTGATCTCTTCCGTAAGTAGGTCACCTATATGGCTGGAGTCGGCGATGGCAATCTTAGTCCTTTGGATACATTCGCGGAGGAGCTTGGCCGAGCTGTGATGGCCGCGGCCGCCTCTGGTCTGTAATTGCCTTGCTGCTCTTGCATTGCCATTCGTTTTGCCTGTTCGAAGTACGCGCTTCTGAGCCGCAGGTGAATCGAATCGAGTCTCACTCGCCGCTGCAACGACTGATTCGAATCCGAGTCCGGATCAGTTGCGGGCGCTGATTGCGCGCACGCATGAAGTGCGAGACTCTTTGGACGGATACTTGCTGTATCTGCAGGGAGCGCTTTCCGTCGGTAGGCTTAAAAACCGTCTGATTGTCGCTCGACCGATACCTGTGTGAGAGTGCCTTTATCGCACGAGGTTGCGGCCGGTCAGTCGCCGATTTACCATGGCATCTGGTAGCGGTGATGTAGGGCTAGTAGTGGGGGACGGTCGTGCCGACACGTCCGTCGTCCCTGAGACATCTCGGAGGGGCCCTTACACGCATGTTGTTGACGGTGTCCGAGATCCCCCTGCGCTACTAGACCCACGGACTCCCATCCATCCGACTGTTCCTGTCACGGCAGCCGAAGCAGGCCCCGTTGGACGCGAGGAGCAGAGGGGTTCGTCTGCACCACTTCGTCAAGGTCGATCTGACGACGAAGAAGAGGTGATGAAACTGTCGCTTCCTGTCCCGAAACAAGACATCCCGCATGATGCGAAACAAAAGATTGCTGGGCGAAGCATTGCCGATACAACTTGTGCATACCTGCGTGATGTCCGCTTGTACTTGCGACTGGTCCGTCACGGTGATCGTGACCCTGTGAAATGCTATCTCGTCGGGAACACCCTCGCGGGTGAGGCGAAGGCATGGTACGATCAATGGACAATGGCAAGGCAGACATACACGTTTGAGGAGTTGACCCGTGCTTTGCTTGCGCGCTTTGCTCCCGAGGTTCAATCGTTAAGCGCTAAGGCTCGCAGTACGTTAGCATCGGGCACATATCGCATGCGCCCTGATGAAACAGTACCTGCGTACCAGTCGCGCTATGAGGCCCTGATCACGCCCATCGGTAACCTGACGGAGGAGGACCGCATCTTTTGGTTTCAGCGTGGATTGTCTGAGGTCCTGGCGCAGAGATGTGCCACGGACTTGGCGGGAAAGGACTTTGGGTCCTATGAGGATTTGGTGCAATTTGCGCAAGGGGTCGAGAAGCGTCTCTTAGCTGGCCAGCGTGCTATTAAACCCGTCCCTCGTGCTAATGCCATGCGAGCGCAGGAACCGGCGTCTGACGCTGCGGCCATGGACCAGGGGGCCGAAACGGAGCGTCGAACGCCAACGGCAGCAGTGACCACCGTTCGTACGGATCGCGGTCACGGCGTTCGCGGCGCTTCCGGATCGGGTAACCGCAAAGGGTCAACCGGCGCAGGTCAACGCGCGGATCCAGCCAAGGGCAAGAGGAAAGGGGGTTCGCCGTCTGCAGCGGCTGCGCACGAAGCTAAGAACGAGACCAAGCGGCAACGCACCAGCGACGGTTGGTTGGATAAATGGGGTTGCACGCACTCCGAGCTTGCGCGTCGGAAGAGCAAGAAGGTTTGCCTGAGATGCGCGTCGGCGGAACATCCTACGAGGGAGTGTCCGCACCTACCTCCTTTGGCTCAGCGGCCGAAGTAGGGGATTGCCCAGGATGGCTCGGAGGGGACTCCACCTGGGAAGTCGGAACTAGAGGGTGGGCGGTTGTCGTCAGTGCGGCAAGCCGTGAGGGCACCGTTGCCTTCGGTCCTTGAACAAATCGAACGCGCGATTGGACGTCGATTGTCGCTCGACGGTCGCTCAGGACGTGTAGGTTTTGACTCGCTGTGTAACCTGTATGCACCGAGTAAACCGCTGACGTCTATCGATTTGTTAGGTCACACCGTTTTGTTCCTCCCCTCATCTCTGCGCGAGCTGTCAGTGCAGCTGACCTTCTATAGGAGAAGTAGGCGTCAACGTCCAGACACTGCCGCTTGCGTCCTTCTGCCCGCTTATAGTCGGCGAAAAGCCTCGACTTTGCTAACGGGTATGCGGAAAGTCTGCCGGTTCGAGCCGGGCACCGTTCTGTATAACGGTGTTGATTTAGCAGGTGCACCTGTTCCGCTGTCGGTCCAGGCCTACGCCGTTGACGTTTGGTACGATGCTCCTGCACCTCATTCTGAGAGTTCTGCCGAACGATTCGAACCCGCCCTGAGCGTCTTGCTTTCGTCCGCAGAGTCGGCACCGGCAGACAATCGGGTTCCCTTGATTCAGGTCGATCTTGCTGGTCGCACCCTGAAGGCGCTCGTCGATACCGGCGCCAGTGACGACTTCATCTCATCGGCAGAGGTGAATGCATTGGGTCTGTGCCCACAGTCGTCGGAATGGTCGCAGGTTACCCTCGCGGATGGGGGTAAGCAATCCATATTGGGCAGGGTCACCCTTCGCCTGTGTATAGGTCCTCTGCGTATTACGAGTCTGGAACCCTTCGCCTTCGTAAGGGGACTCTGTCGTGCAAAGTACCCTTCATGCCGTTTGTAAGTGTTGAGCCAGAGGGGGGTAAGTCTGAGGCGGAGCCTGTGGTTAACTACGCTGTGAAAGCCATGGGGCAGCGTGCTGAACCCAAGCCAGTCGGGCGTAAAGAGGCCATCCGGATGATCCGGAAGGGTGCCCACGGACTGCTTGTGAGGCCTAGGTTGCATTTGAATGCGACGACCGCTCAGTCTTCTTCGGATCCTGAGGTTGAAGCCTTGCTCACAGGGTACGCAGACGTTTTTCGTGACGTGCCTGGGCTTCCTCCTTTGCGTCCCGTGGACCATACCATCCCACTCGTACCCGGCGCTCAGCCTGTGTCAAGACCTATGTACAGGTTAAGTCCTCTGGAGTTGGACGAGGTGAAGCGCCAGGTAACTGATCTGCTCGCAAAGGGTATGATTCGCCCCAGCACATCTCCGTATTCTGCGCCGATTCTGTTTGTCGGTAAGAAGGATGGGAGCTTGCGCATGTGTATCGATTACAGGGGGTTGAATGCGACGACGGTCAAAAACCGTTACCCATTGCCGCGCGTGGACGACCTGCTCGATAAGTTAAAGGGCTCGGCCTACTTCAGCTCGATCGACTTGCAACAAGGGTACAATCAGATTCGCATCGCTGCGTCTGACGTACCGAAAACCGCTTTTCGGACGCCCTTTGGTCATTTCGAGTACACGGTCTTGTCGTTCGGGTTGACTAATGCCCCTGCGACGTTTCAGGCGGTCATGGATCGCATGTTCAGACCGTATATCGACAGGTTCGTCGTTTGCTACTTGGACGACATCTTGGTCTACTCCAAGACGCGCGAGGAGCATCTGGAGCATCTTAAGCTTGTGCTTGAGGTGTTGAGGCGGGAGCAATTGTTTGCGAAGCGTGCCAAATGCTTTTGGGCGCAGCCTCAGGTGGAGTACTTGGGCCACATTGTGTCGGCCACCGGCGTCAAGATGGACCCACGAAAGGTAGCTGTGGTTCGCGATTGGCCAGCGCCTCGGAACCTTCAGGAGCTTCGTAGCTTCCTCGGCTTGACCAACTATTTCCGTAAGTTCATCAAGCAGTACTCTGTCCTTTCGGCCCCGCTCACTGATCTGACGCGTAAGGGAGCTTTCGATTCGCCTGGTGCATGGACGCCCGAGTGTCAGCTGGCGTTCGAGGAGCTAAAGCGTGTCGTTGCCGACGACGTTACCCTTGCGTTCCCCGACTACTCGTTGCCGTTTCGTGTCGAAGTGTTTTCGGATGCTTCGTTGTATGGGAGCGGCGCTGTACTGTTGCAGGAAGGGCGACCGATCGCCTTCACGAGTAAGAAGTTTACGGGCGCAGAAACCCGTTACACTACAGGGGAGCAGGAGCTGCTAGCGGTCTTGCACGCGCTTAAGGAGTGGCGTTGTTACCTAGAGGGACGACCTTTCACCCTTAAAACTGACCACAAGCCCCTGACGTTTTTGCAAAGCGTCCCCACGTTGAACCGGCGTCAAGCGAGGTGGATGGAGTACCTCGCGCGGTTTGACTGCATCTGGGAGCACGTTGCCGGCCGGATTAACATCGCCGACGCTCTCAGTCGACATCCGTCGCTACATGCTGCGATTTTGGCGGCGCCTGTCCAACGTCCACCGACCCCGGACGTGACTCTGTCCTCAGACCTCGCCGCTCGCCTGAAGGCTGCTTATGCGGGCGACTCTTGGTTTGCTTCGCCTGGCAATGTCGAGCACCTACGCAAGCAGAATGGTCTTTGGCTACGGACGGAAGGATCGACGACTCAGATCGTTGTGCCTTACGACGATTCCCTTCGTCGCGATATCCTTTCCCGTTTCCATGAGGATCCGTTGGCAGGACACCCAGGTAGCACGCGGCTGGTCGAGTTGGTGCGACGCTCGTTCTGGTGGTCTCGTCTGGCGAGAGATGCCGAGAACTTCGTGCAGACATGCAGTTTGTGCCAGCGCAACAAGGCTTTGTCCGGTAGGGGCCACGGGTTGTTGCAACCATTGCCTGTTCCTGACGCGCCCTGGGAAAGCGTTTCCATGGACTTCGTAGTCGCGCTGCCCAAAACTGAGGGAGGGTACGACTCGGTGCTTGTCATGGTTGACCGTTTGACTAAGATGGTTCACCTTGCACCTACCACGTCGACCTGCACTGCTGAGCAAACTGCACGCCTGTTTTTCGATAACGTGGTTCGGTTGCATGGCGTACCTAAGAACGTGGTCTCGGACCGTGGCGGTCAGTTCACGTCTAAGTTTTGGGAAGCGCTCTGCAAGCTGGTGGGCATGCGGGTTAACCTGAGCACGGCATACCACCCGCAGTCTGACGGCCAGACCGAACGCACGAACCGCACACTGGGGGATATGTTGCGCAACTTTGCTGGTCGCACGCCTCTCGTTTGGGATACTTACCTGACGGCGGCAGAGTTCGCGATTAACAACGCTGTTAATCGGTCAACAGGTCAAAGCCCGTTCTTTCTGACTTATGGGTTTCACCCGGCGCTACCTGTGTGGCGTGAGCTGGAGGTGTATGTCCCTGCGGCTAAGACCTTTGCCAAGACGTTCTTATCCCGAATCACAGACGCGAAGTCGTGTTTGGACGCGGCGCAGCAACAAGCAACGGAGTACTACAACAAGTCCAAGCGGGACGTGGTCTTTTCGGAAGGACAGATGGTTCTGCTGAGCACTAAGAACCTGCGTTCCTTTGCCGAAGGATCCCGCAAGCTTTTGCCCCGCTGGATTGGTCCGTACCCCGTTGTGCGCATGGTAGGGAACGCAGCTGTCGAGCTCGCGTTGCCCTCTAACATGAACATCCACCCTACGTTCCATGTGTCACTTGTTCGTCCGTATTGCGGCACGGAGCCCGCGCCTGTCACCACTGATACCCCTGCAGCAGTCGAACCGGGTCCTGAGACCTGGGTCGCAGGCAAGCAGAAGGTATACGACGTGGAGCGCATCCTGGACTACCGCACTCGACGTGTGGGTAAACACCGGCGCAAGCGAACCGTGCACGAATACCTGGTCAAGTGGACGGACTACTCGAGTGAACACAACTCGTGGGAACCTGCGCGCAATTTCTCCCCGGAGATGGCGCCCATCCTCGAAGAAGCTAGGTTGCGTGCCACGCAATCTCAGTAGCTCTGGTCGCCCGAGCGGCAGCGAGGACGCTGCCTATGGGGAGGGGGAATAATTGTTGTACCACGCGTCACTTTTCCTAAGCTCTGCTAGAGTTGCACCCACCATCGCTCTGTCGCGCACGACACCACGACAGCTGTCGTACGTGGACACTGTGGAGCAATACGGCACTGATGACGTCACCCCTGTCGTACGTGGACACTGTGGAGCGATACGGCACTGATGACGTCACCCCTGTCGTACGTGGACACGGTGGAGCGATACGGCACTATCGTACGGTACGGCACGGTACGACGGTACGGCACGGTACGACGGTACGGCACCGATGACGTCAGCTGTCGTACGTGGACACGGTGGAGCGATACGGCAATGATGACGTCACTGTCGTACGTGGACGCGGTGGAGTGATACGGCATTGATGACGTCAGCTGCCGTACGTGGACACGCGTGGAGTAGTACGGCAGCGGGCGCGACGCGATCGCACGCATGTCACGCAGCACGTCGCACCGCACACGTTAGGCGCACTGGCTAAGGGCACAAGCAACCCGCAACGAGCATATCGCCTAACGCATTGTGCACAACGCTGCAAGCATACATTGCGTGATCGGCATCGCGATAAGTGCGCATGGTCCGGCGACTTGGTCGCGGACGGTCTAAAACGCATGAGGCATTGCATAGCAACGCGCACTAACGATAACACGTGCATTATGCATACGCGCGCGCACGAGCATGATGACGCGAGCGTACCTTGAGGTCGCGAGGCAATGGCTCGAGCGATGCGGCGCGTCGAATGCAACGCTACGCGCGATGGCGTAGTCGGCACCTTTACGCGAGTAAAGAACATTGCATTATTGCTATGACGGCTTATATAGCAATATCCGCACGCGGGATCACGGTAGTACACTTACTACTTACAGATCTCCTGTACCGCGAGCCGTCGCTGCGAATATATCTGCTATGCGCATTGACGGCCTAAGTATGAATATAAGTGAGAATCACCACGCGAACATTGCGATGGACATTTATACAAGCTAACCGCGCTATGGTTGAGCTTACGCCTTTTATATCACTTATGGTCGTATTTCTTGGATAAGCCCGAGCACCGATTTGCATCGGTTAGATGATGATTGCCTCGGCTAGGCACTGATAGCCTATCACGTCATCTTCGCCTGTCTTGGAATATACGTTGTAACTCCTCGCATCGAAGACTTCCGCTGCCTCGATTGGTACGTTCTGATATAATCGAGCATGATGCACTGAGCCTGGTTCTCCGCAGAATCAATGGGCGATTATGAGGAGTGATACAACACCTCGTACCTTTGCTCCCTCCCTCCCTCTTTCCCTCCCTACTTCTTCCCTTCTCTCTCCCTACGTACTCTCTCCCTTTCTCATTTCTCCCATCCTCATTTCTCCCTTTCCTTTCCCTCTCCTTCCTTGACCCTTATTTCTTTTACCCCTCTTCCTTCTGTCTTCCTACTTCCCATCTGCCACACTTTCCTTTCCCTACTCCCTCCTTCCATCTATCTCCATGATCCCTTCCTCTGTCTCTTCTTACTCCTTCTCTCCCAACTATCTCCCCACCTCGCTTATGCTCGATGGTTTGCTGGAGAACATTGTGGTTATCTTTGTTAATCTATGTAAACAGAAATGTATATTGCACCTTACATACGTTATGAACTTCGGAAAACTTGATGAAGCCTTCGGTCCGATTCCTTGGTGAGTTTACTCTTACATATTATATCCGTAAATTGAAGGCACATTGGCCATATCTCTTATTCGCGAAAAAATACGGCGGGACCATTTGGTCCCGCTGTACATTTCCGCGAAGGACAGTGCCTGCCAATTCTATAATTTGAAATGTGCATAAAATGGCGGAAAGAATAGATGCATTCATACGAAATTGCATGGCACTATCAGTCGCCAAAATGTACAGCGGGACCATTTCGTGAATGACAGTGCTCACCAATTCTACAAATTGAAATGTGCATAAAATGGATGAAAGAATAGATGCATTCATACGAAATTGCATGGCACTGTTATTCATGAAAATGTACAGCGGGACCATTTGGTCCCGCTGTACATTTTCGCAACTGACACTGGTCGCCAATTCTACAATCTGAAATGTGCATAAAATGGATGAAAGAATAGATGCATTCAGATTAAATTGCATGGCACTGTCAGTTGCGAGAATGTACGGCGGGACCAAATGGTCCCGCCTAACTTGTTCGCGAACAAGAGATATTGTCCATGTGCCTTATAATGACAGAGAATTGAATCAGAAAAATTGCTTTCAGGTGGAATTGAACCAGTGTCATTGCTTCCCACTCAAGAACCCGACCTACATACAGATATTGGTAGATTGGTAGATGCTGTCTAAGCACTTCAAATACTTATATTATTTTTTTTATTAGGCTTGCGGAAAGGTACCGTGCAACAATTTGTTGTGCTGTACTTTCGTGATGGAAATGTGAGCGAGCTTTTGTTTCTGCATGCATGATTGTAAGTGTCAAAGTGGAGATCAACAGCATTTCTCATAGCATTCTTGTTGTTGTATAGGACTTTTTGTAATGCCAAATCTCCCTTTTAATGGCATTCATAGATAGAGGTGCCAATATTTACAGAACAATATCATTTATGTATCCTTGGCTTTTCTTGAAGATTTTTATCAATCCCTACAGGATATTCCTTTTCCACAAGCAGCAGCCATGGAAGCCTGGCGGCGGAGATGAGATCTATGCAGCAATGGATATATGCTCCAAGCTAGGAGGTAAAGGAGGATGCTTGTAAATGGTGAAGAACAGGGTGATAGGCGGCGGTGTTGGCAGCACATGATTGGTTGCACTAGCTAAAACTAGCTGTTGTGACAGGGTTGCCATTAATAATATTAAATATCGTTGCTTGTGTGAATTGAGAACTCATGATGTTGGTGCGGTTTCCTGCCTTCCTGGCTGCGTGCTGCTGTCCACTTGCTCTCAGGCAGGTGCTTGGCTGGCTCACAATGTTCATGGCGGTAGTTTTCTGTCCAGGCCTTGGCCAGGGCTGCAATGAAGGTGTGACTGCAGGTGGGTGTATTGTTTGGGGCTGGGTGCTGCAGAAACATATGTATGGAACAATAAGGGCTGCTGATGGAGATTATTAGCTGCTGTACTTCTATCTTGGTAGACTCAGTCTGGACTTAACACTATACTACTTACAGTAGGCATCACCATGCTTAACCATGCTTAGCCAGACTTATGTAAGCACATCCAATCTTAGGTACCATCACCTTTTGAGAGGTGTGGAGCAATAGGGAGAAACACTGGTGACCGACCAGGGGTTGCTTGGCAATGGAGGCAGGCAGGGAAGGACTGGGAGAAGGGGTAATGGTAGTTATAGGGAGGCAGGGATGGAGAGTAGAAGGGTGATGAGAGGGCCGGAGAAAACAATAGCATCATGGCCACAGTTGTTTTGTAGATTTTTTGTCTGATATAAAATGTGTGTCATGGCATCTGTGTGTTGTGTGTTTTCCCTGATATCACAGGTTTTCAGCAGAGGATAATGGCAACATCAAGAAATGCTTTTGATCTGGACCAGAAGGTGGTCATAATCGCCAAGATTATGCCAGTAATAGGATGTAACAGAGGCTGGCAGGAGTGCATTGGAGTGGCTGGGGAAATAGGTGGTGACTGAGTGGTGAGGGGTGGCAATGAAGCCAGAAAGGTACATACAGTTCATGTTATAGGGGTGATGGACGGGGGAGCAGGTGGGGGTAAGAAGGGGACGGAATGATGAGCAATAGGTAACTAGGACAACAAAGGGGAAGGTAGGGGAGCATGATACCATCATGGATGCAATGTGTGCTCTGCCCATACTTAAGCATCCATGTGTGTATGGGGTGGATTCATTTTCTACCGTTATATTTTTAGCTGGTGACAAGGGCAGTGTGAATGGCACCTATAGAACTGGTTAAGGAGGGGATCAAGGCAGGGATGTGGTTTGGTGACAACAGATGAAGGTATGGATGGTGCAGGAAGTTATGGTGATGGAGGTACACTAACATATATAGGCAGGCATGCTGCTTGGGAAGTACCATGCAAGCAAGTCAGGTATTGCTGTGGATGCTATATTTGTATTGTGTATGGATATGGATTTGGAGAAATTGGAGAAAATATTCTTCCACATGATAATAATAGACCTACATAGCTTACTTTCATGGTTGAAAAGGTTTTGCTGGTATCCTTGCTGCCTTACTTGGATGGGAAGATACCCTTAATAATACTTAGTGTTTTTATTATGATCCTGCTGATGATGAATATTTCTATGTTATTTATTGGGGTATTGTTCTAGCTACATACAATGTGTACAATATTGGTGACCTGGCTAAGCTGAAGGATGGCTTGTGGCATGTGGGAGCATATTAGACACAGACCCCTAATTATCAGTGTATTGTAAGCTTATTACAGGGCAATTACGTGTCACTTTTCATAATCGGTCCATAACTGTTCCAACCCATTATGGCCCATCTATCATAATGGGACCCCTTATGGGGGGGCCTGTTTACGGGCCATAATCAGTGGTAGGGGCCGTATAGGGGGTCAAGCCCGTTATGGGTCCATATGGAAACTCACCCATAATGGGTTAAGGTCCGTTATGGGGTATACATTTTTACGGACCCTTTATGGTCCCATTAGGGGGGTCAACGCTGACATAGGGAGGGGTAACCCTGACATTAGAGGGGGGGTCAATAACCTTACCCCGGGGTAGGGGTAATGTTATATGGGGGGGGGTAAAGGAAGGGGGAACCCAGGCATTCACACATAGACCCATAAGGCTTACACATTGATTGGGGCCCATATATCGTGGCTTTTGCATGTCCAATATTGTTCTTCCACATTGCAGCCTTGCCTTTTCAATCACCCTGGTATATAATAGGTGCAAGCATGTATATATCTTGGCTCCATGTCATCACACCACCTAGTGAGCCTGACAAGCCTAATGTCTACCAGCCACTGAACTCTCCACAAAGCTGCCCAGCAGGCTAGCATGTCTCTATCTCATCTATCCAGAAAATTACATCAAGTTCCGCCATCATAGCTGCCACCAGCAGTATCACCATTAGCAGTATTATTCTTCACCTGCTCCTGGGGCCTCTGCTGCTGTGGGAAAACCACCCATTCAAAGGTGAGAGTACACCCTTCATGACCTGCGGCTCAGCCGCTTCCTGCTTTCTGCCGGGATGGTTCAGCATCCACCACTCCTCCAGGTACACTAACAGATACTCAGGGCTAGCATCGAACAAGGTTCCAGTCCCCATGCCTGATAACCATGATTGCAATTCAGCAGTGGCTGCATCTTGCCGCTCACGCATGCTGTCGGCCAAGGCCTGGTCCATAACAGCTTGAACCTTTTCAAGGCCCCATTGATAGAAGCCAACAGGCCAGGTGGACACGCTCCAGCCCGGAAGGAGTCACTGTGTCATCAAACTCCTGGATCTGGGATAAAAGACAAAATACAAAAAAATCCTTAGAAGAGCAGGAAGAAACCAGCCACAATCCAGAGTAGCACCCACATATCGTCGTCCCTAGGAGAGTACCAGTCAAAGCGACTGGCAACACTCTATGATGCTAATAGGAACCTGCTGCAAGAGCTCACCGTATGAGAGCGAGGCTCACGAGGCCATCCACGTAAGTCCCATCATCTTAGATGCGACTTGCAGGGTTTCATCTTGTTGCCATCCTTCAACAGTGTGGTGGAATGTAAGCAGTTCACAATCCGCTTGGTGTCAATGACTCTGAGCCCAAGTCGCTCGGTAAATGAAAGCGCCTTACCATGGCCACCAATTTCTATCTCAGACCTGATGCTGTCAAAAATAGAATCCGCATTTTCACTATTATCGTAGCAGGCCTTGCATAATGCCGCCAAGTAAGGTCTTCAGTAACATGTCCAGATTTTTAGTCCCAAATACTGTGACGCCCGGTGAGGCAACAGTAGGAGCTGTTACAGCACTAGGTTGAATCTGTTTTACTGGCCTGGCCATATTGTATGCTCCATTGGCTAGGTGCTTTTCTTTCTAACAATGGCTTCCCTAAGAAATTACTTGCCCGTCAGCAACCGAAGCGGAGGTTGATAGCGGGTGGATGGAGCGAGCATGCATGTCTACGTCAGCAGCCATCGGCCGAAACAAAGCATGACAGTAAGGCCCTATGTCAGCCCTTTCCCCCCTGATGGGTCAGTTTTAACCCCGTAATCGCAATCTGGCCAATTATGGGGTACCCCCATAACGGCCATTGGGGTCCATTATGGGGGCTCTGGTACCCCATTATGGCTGGAAACCCCGTAATGGACCATCATAACCCATAAGCACCCCATATCTAAGCCCCCAACATACTTAATAAACATCTTCAATCAAGTCAAAAGGGGTATAATATCAACAAACATTCTTGGCTGTTATAAATTGTTGGGATGAAATATCGATCTAACATGTAATAATGCTGGAACAGCAGTCTGTTGGCATTTTTTGTGTAATTGCAGCAGGTAAGAACCATGCATGTTGACAAAATGTAAGAAGTAAGGAATTGTGTTGTTGATCGTCCTCTGTCTATCATAGGTGGGGTGGGGCGGGGTGAGCCGGGGTGGGGTGAGGCGGGGTGGGGTGAGGCGGGGTGGGGTGAGGCGGGGTGAGGTGGGGTGGGGTGAGGCGGGGTGAGGTGCGGTGGGGTTGATTCCATTTCGGGCATCATGGGGGCTCATAGCAGCTCTTAAGGGCTGGGCTATGGTTGTCTTGGCTTCATGCAGCATTTATATAGACAGAGGCTGATCACTGTCTGGGGTTGTTAGGGGATCTTAACAAAGCCAAAATCATGTATCCAATTGTAGCTATTTGGTCATGTTGCTTGTACCTTTGATTCTTATATGTATGAATGCTACCTTAAAAGGGATGTTATACTGTAGCTGGATGACTTTCCCGGCAAAGACAACCCATGGCAATTTATGGAAGCATTAGGTGCTTCACTGTGAAGACAATAAAGTCAGGACATGCTTTCCCACCTGTGTACCCCATCTCTTCCTCTCCTTCCTTTTTCCCTCCCTCTTCTTCCCTGTTTCCCTGCATCTCCTACCCTCTTTCCCTCCCTGTCTCTCCCCCTCTCCTTCAATCCTTCTTCTTCCCTCTTTCCCTCCCTATCTCTCCCTCTTTCTCTCCCTCTTCTGCCTTCCCACCTTTTCTCTTTCCCTTGCTTTCCTTCCATATTTCCCTTCCTATCCTTCCCTACCTCGTACCTTTGCTCCCTCCCTCCCTCTTTCCCTCCCTCTCCTTCCCTTCTCTCTCCCTACTCCCTCCCTTCTCCCTCCCTACTTCCTCCCTTCTCTCTCCCTACTCTCTCCCTTTCTCATTTCTCCCATCCTCGTTTCTCCCTTTCCTTTCCCTCTCCTTCCTTGACCCTTATTTCTTTCACCCCTCTTCCTTCTGTCTTCCTACTTCCCATCTGCCACACTTTCCTTTCCCTACTCCCTCCTTCCATCTATCTCCCTCCTTGATCCCTTCCTCTGTCTCTTCTTACTCCTTCTCTCCCAACTATCTCCCTACCTCGGTTATGCTGGATGGTTTGCTAGATAAAGTTGTGTCTATTAGGCTATATTACATTAAAATTGTAAGTTGTATGTTACATATGTTACGAAGTTCGGAAAACTTGACGAAGTCTTCGGTTCAACTCCTTGGTAAGTATATTTTTGCATGTTTTATCCATAAATTGAAGGCACATGGGCCATATCTCTTATTCGCGAAAAAATACGGCGGGACCATTTGGTCCCGCTGTACATTTCCGCGAAGGACAGTGCCTGCCAATTCTATAATTTGAAATGTGCATAAAGTGGCGGAAAGAATAGATGCATTCATATGAAATTGCATTGCACTGTCAGTCGCGAAAAATGTACAGCGGGACCATTCTGCGAATGACAGTGCTCGCCAATTCTACAATCTGAACTGTGCATAAAATGGCTTAAGGAATCGATGCATCCATACGAAATTGCATGGCACTGTTATTCATGAAGATGTACAGCGGGACCAAATGGTCCCGCTGTACATTTCCGCAACTGACACTGGTCGCCAATTCTACAATCTGAAATGTGCATAAAATGGATGAAAGAATAGATGCATTCATATGAAATTGCATGGCACTGTCAGTTGCGAGAATGTACGGTGGGACCAAATGGTCCCACCATACTTGTTCGCGAACAAGATGTATTGTCCATGTGCCTTATAATGACAGAATTGAACATGTAAAATGCTTATAAGCGGAATTGAACCGGTGTCATTACTTCCCACCCAAGGACCCGACCTGCATACAGGTATTGGTAGATTGGTAGATACTACCTAAGCATATACCAAAAGACATATTATTATTTATTATTAGGGTTGCGGAAAGGTACAGTGCAACAATTTGTTGTGCCGTACTTTCGTGATGGAAATGTGAGAGAGCTTTTGTTTCTGCATGATTGTAAGTGTCAAAGTGGTGATTAACAGCATTTCTCGTAGCATTCTTGTTGTTGTATAGGACTTTTTGTAATGCCAAATCCTTTTTAATGGCATTGATAGAGGTGCCAATATTTACAGAACAATATCATTTATGTATCCTTGGCTTTTCTTGAAGATTTTTAGCAATCCCTACAGGATATTCCTTTTCCACAAGCAGCAGCTGCAGCCATGGAAGCCTGCTGGCGGCGGAGATGAGATCTATCAGCAATGAGTATATGCTCCAAGCTAGGAGGTAAAGGAGGATGCTGTTGTATTATGGTTATGCGGAAGCGACATTTAAACGGAAATAGTTATATAAAATAGGAAAGTTAGTTAGTAACTCAAGTTAGGTGGTAGTAAGAACTACCGGTTGGTTTATTAGCGAGTTAATAAGCCCAGAGCGGCACTTGATCGTACTCAAGGGAGGGTAGAACCTGCGGGAGTCTTGTCCACGGGCCCACCTCGCTAGCCGCCACGGTTCATGACTCCGTTTACCAACCGTTAGCCTGGCTTCGGTTCTGACCGAAGCCCTTGCGGCTCCGCCAGCCAAGACAAGTATTGCCACTTGTCCCGACTCGCGACCCGCAACCACTACCAGTGACCGAAGTCACGACCAATCCACCGCCGAGTGGAATGGCCCCCGCTATACTCAGCCATGAGTACAGCGAAATGCAGCGCCGCGTCACGACCGTCCTGTCGTGCCGCGCCGCGCACACCATCCGCTAGTCGTTGGGGATCCCAACGAAGATCGTTGGGACAGTTGACCGGTGGCGGTCAAACCTTGACCCGTCCTGGTCAACCCCAGGGACTAGCGAGATACAACAGATGCTTGTATTATTTGGTGAAGGACAGGGTGATAGGCGGCGGTGTTGGCAGCACATGATTGGTTGCACTAGCTAAACCTAGCTGTTGTGACAGGGTTACCATTAATAATATTAAATATCATTGCTTGTGTGAATTAAGAACTCATGATTTTGGTGCGGTTTCTGCCTTCCTGGCTGCGTGCTGCTGTCCACTTGCTCTGAGGCAGGTGCTTGGCTGGCTCACAATGTTCATGTATGGCAGGTAATTTTCTGTCCAGGCCTTGGCCAGGGCTGCAATGAAGGTGTGACTGCAGGTGGGTGTATTGTTTGGGGCTGGGTGCTGCAGAAACATATGGAACAATGGGAGCTGCTGCTGATGGAGATGGGAAGGGGCAGTGATAATGCACTGGGGCAGGGAGCAAGGGTGAGACTGTACAAAAGGGTAGCTGGTGATAGAGGTGAAGTGGAATGGTGATGGGATGCAGCAGAGAGATCGCACAAAAGGAGAGTAATGGATGTGAGGGGGGCCCAGCAGCAATATATGGGATCCCAAATTTGGGTTTAGGACTTGTTTAAACATGTACCAGGATAAGTCCAGAACATACTTACAGTCTCACATTAGATGGAAGAGGCTTATTAGCTGCTGCTGTACTTCTATCTTGGCCAGGCTTACTCACTATGTCTGGACTTAACACTATACTACTTACAGTAGCCATCACCATGCTTAACCAGGCTTAGCCAGACTTATGTAAGCACATCCAATCTTAGGTACCATCACCTTTTGAGAGGTGTGGAGGAATAGGGAGAAACTCTGGTGACTGGGGGTTACTTGGCAATGGAGGCAGGCAGGGAAGGACTGGGAGAAGGGGCAATGGTGGTTATAGGGTGGCAGGGATGGAGAGTAGAAGGGTGATGATAAGGTTGGATGGAGAGAGCAACAGCGTCATGGCCACAGTTATTTTGTAGATTTTTTGTATCTGATATAAAATGTGTATCATGAC
The DNA here is from genome assembly GCA_019650235.1 of Volvox reticuliferus. Taxonomy (NCBI): domain Eukaryota; kingdom Viridiplantae; phylum Chlorophyta; class Chlorophyceae; order Chlamydomonadales; family Volvocaceae; genus Volvox; species Volvox reticuliferus. Next base: position 787,298 of record BNCP01000013.1, on the reverse strand, counting down.
ATCTGTGTGTTGTGTGTTTTGCCTGCTATCACAGCTGCAGGTTCAGCAGAGGATAATGGCAATGTCAAGAAATGCTTTGGTTCTGAACCAGAAGGTGGTCATAATCTCCAAGATCATGGCAATAATAGGATGTAACAGAGGCTGGCAGGAGTGCATTGGAGTGGCTGGGGAAATAGGTGGTGACTGAAGAGTGGTGAGGGGTGGCAATGAAGCCAGAAAGGTACAGTTTGTGTAACAGCAGAGGTGATGGACGGGGAAGCAGCAGGTGGGGGTAAGAAGGGGACGGAATGCATGGTGAGTAATAGGTAGGACAACAACCCTATGTCAGCCCTTTCCCCCCTGATGGGTCAGTTTTAACCCCGTAATCGCAATCTGGCCAATTATGGGGTACCCCCATAACGGCCATTGGGGTCCATTATGGGGGCTCTGGTACCCCATTATGGCTGGAAACCCCGTAATGGACCATCATAACCCATAAGCACCCCATATCTAAGCCCCCAACATACTTAATAAACATCTTCAATCAAGTCAAAAGGGGTATAATATCAACAAACATTCTTGGCTGTTATAAATTGTTGGGATGAAATATCGATCTAACATGTAATAATGCTGGAACAGCAGTCTGTTGGCATTTTTTGTGTAATTGCAGCAGGTAAGAACCATGCATGTTGACAAAATGTAAGAAGTAAGGAATTGTGTTGTTGATCGTCCTCTGTCTATCATAGGTGGGGTGGGGCGGGGTGAGCCGGGGTGGGGTGAGGCGGGGTGGGGTGAGGCGGGGTGGGGTGAGGCGGGGTGAGGTGGGGTGGGGTGAGGCGGGGTGAGGTGCGGTGGGGTTGATTCCATTTCGGGCATCATGGGGGCTCATAGCAGCTCTTAAGGGCTGGGCTATGGTTGTCTTGGCTTCATGCAGCATTTATATAGACAGAGGCTGATCACTGTCTGGGGTTGTTAGGGGATCTTAACAAAGCCAAAATCATGTATCCAATTGTAGCTATTTGGTCATGTTGCTTGTACCTTTGATTCTTATATGTATGAATGCTACCTTAAAAGGGATGTTATACTGTAGCTGGATGACTTTCCCGGCAAAGACAACCCATGGCAATTTATGGAAGCATTAGGTGCTTCACTGTGAAGACAATAAAGTCAGGACATGCTTTCCCACCTGTGTACCCCATCTCTTCCTCTCCTTCCTTTTTCCCTCCCTCTTCTTCCCTGTTTCCCTGCATCTCCTACCCTCTTTCCCTCCCTGTCTCTCCCCCTCTCCTTCAATCCTTCTTCTTCCCTCTTTCCCTCCCTATCTCTCCCTCTTTCTCTCCCTCTTCTGCCTTCCCACCTTTTCTCTTTCCCTTGCTTTCCTTCCATATTTCCCTTCCTATCCTTCCCTACCTCGTACCTTTGCTCCCTCCCTCCCTCTTTCCCTCCCTCTCCTTCCCTTCTCTCTCCCTACTCCCTCCCTTCTCCCTCCCTACTTCCTCCCTTCTCTCTCCCTACTCTCTCCCTTTCTCATTTCTCCCATCCTCGTTTCTCCCTTTCCTTTCCCTCTCCTTCCTTGACCCTTATTTCTTTCACCCCTCTTCCTTCTGTCTTCCTACTTCCCATCTGCCACACTTTCCTTTCCCTACTCCCTCCTTCCATCTATCTCCCTCCTTGATCCCTTCCTCTGTCTCTTCTTACTCCTTCTCTCCCAACTATCTCCCTACCTCGGTTATGCTGGATGGTTTGCTAGATAAAGTTGTGTCTATTAGGCTATATTACATTAAAATTGTAAGTTGTATGTTACATATGTTACGAAGTTCGGAAAACTTGACGAAGTCTTCGGTTCAACTCCTTGGTAAGTATATTTTTGCATGTTTTATCCATAAATTGAAGGCACATGGGCCATATCTCTTATTCGCGAAAAAATACGGCGGGACCATTTGGTCCCGCTGTACATTTCCGCGAAGGACAGTGCCTGCCAATTCTATAATTTGAAATGTGCATAAAGTGGCGGAAAGAATAGATGCATTCATATGAAATTGCATTGCACTGTCAGTCGCGAAAAATGTACAGCGGGACCATTCTGCGAATGACAGTGCTCGCCAATTCTACAATCTGAACTGTGCATAAAATGGCTTAAGGAATCGATGCATCCATACGAAATTGCATGGCACTGTTATTCATGAAGATGTACAGCGGGACCAAATGGTCCCGCTGTACATTTCCGCAACTGACACTGGTCGCCAATTCTACAATCTGAAATGTGCATAAAATGGATGAAAGAATAGATGCATTCATATGAAATTGCATGGCACTGTCAGTTGCGAGAATGTACGGTGGGACCAAATGGTCCCACCATACTTGTTCGCGAACAAGATGTATTGTCCATGTGCCTTATAATGACAGAATTGAACATGTAAAATGCTTATAAGCGGAATTGAACCGGTGTCATTACTTCCCACCCAAGGACCCGACCTGCATACAGGTATTGGTAGATTGGTAGATACTACCTAAGCATATACCAAAAGACATATTATTATTTATTATTAGGGTTGCGGAAAGGTACAGTGCAACAATTTGTTGTGCCGTACTTTCGTGATGGAAATGTGAGAGAGCTTTTGTTTCTGCATGATTGTAAGTGTCAAAGTGGTGATTAACAGCATTTCTCGTAGCATTCTTGTTGTTGTATAGGACGTTTTGTAATGCCAAATCCTTTTTAATGGCATTGATAGAGGTGCCAATATTTACAGAACAATATCATTTATGTATCCTTGGCTTTTCTTGAAGATTTTTAGCAATCCCTACAGGATATTCCTTTTCCACAAGCAGCAGCTGCAGCCATGGAAGCCTGCTGGCGGCGGAGATGAGATCTATCAGCAATGAGTATATGCTCCAAGCTAGGAGGTAAAGGAGGATGCTGTTGTATTATGGTTATGCGGAAGCGACATTTAAACGGAAATAGTTATATAAAATAGGAAAGTTAGTTAGTAACTCAAGTTAGGTGGTAGTAAGAACTACCGGTTGGTTTATTAGCGAGTTAATAAGCCCAGAGCGGCACTTGATCGTACTCAAGGGAGGGTAGAACCTGCGGGAGTCTTGTCCACGGGCCCACCTCGCTAGCCGCCACGGTTCATGACTCCGTTTACCAACCGTTAGCCTGGCTTCGGTTCTGACCGAAGCCCTTGCGGCTCCGCCAGCCAAGACAAGTATTGCCACTTGTCCCGACTCGCGACCCGCAACCACTACCAGTGACCGAAGTCACGACCAATCCACCGCCGAGTGGAATGGCCCCCGCTATACTCAGCCATGAGTACAGCGAAATGCAGCGCCGCGTCACGACCGTCCTGTCGTGCCGCGCCGCGCACACCATCCGCTAGTCGTTGGGGATCCCAACGAAGATCGTTGGGACAGTTGACCGGTGGCGGTCAAACCTTGACCCGTCCTGGTCAACCCCAGGGACTAGCGAGATACAACAGATGCTTGTATTATTTGGTGAAGGACAGGGTGATAGGCGGCGGTGTTGGCAGCACATGATTGGTTGCACTAGCTAAACCTAGCTGTTGTGACAGGGTTACCATTAATAATATTAAATATCATTGCTTGTGTGAATTAAGAACTCATGATTTTGGTGCGGTTTCTGCCTTCCTGGCTGCGTGCTGCTGTCCACTTGCTCTGAGGCAGGTGCTTGGCTGGCTCACAATGTTCATGTATGGCAGGTAATTTTCTGTCCAGGCCTTGGCCAGGGCTGCAATGAAGGTGTGACTGCAGGTGGGTGTATTGTTTGGGGCTGGGTGCTGCAGAAACATATGGAACAATGGGAGCTGCTGCTGATGGAGATGGGAAGGGGCAGTGATAATGCACTGGGGCAGGGAGCAAGGGTGAGACTGTACAAAAGGGTAGCTGGTGATAGAGGTGAAGTGGAATGGTGATGGGATGCAGCAGAGAGATCGCACAAAAGGAGAGTAATGGATGTGAGGGGGGCCCAGCAGCAATATATGGGATCCCAAATTTGGGTTTAGGACTTGTTTAAACATGTACCAGGATAAGTCCAGAACATACTTACAGTCTCACATTAGATGGAAGAGGCTTATTAGCTGCTGCTGTACTTCTATCTTGGCCAGGCTTACTCACTATGTCTGGACTTAACACTATACTACTTACAGTAGCCATCACCATGCTTAACCAGGCTTAGCCAGACTTATGTAAGCACATCCAATCTTAGGTACCATCACCTTTTGAGAGGTGTGGAGGAATAGGGAGAAACTCTGGTGACTGGGGGTTACTTGGCAATGGAGGCAGGCAGGGAAGGACTGGGAGAAGGGGCAATGGTGGTTATAGGGTGGCAGGGATGGAGAGTAGAAGGGTGATGATAAGGTTGGATGGAGAGAGCAACAGCGTCATGGCCACAGTTATTTTGTAGATTTTTTGTATCTGATATAAAATGTGTATCATGACATCTGTGTGTTGTGTGTTTTGCCTGCTATCACAGCTGCAGGTTCAGCAGAGGATAATGGCAATGTCAAGAAATGCTTTGGTTCTGAACCAGAAGGTGGTCATAATCTCCAAGATCATGGCAATAATAGGATGTAACAGAGGCTGGCAGGAGTGCATTGGAGTGGCTGGGGAAATAGGTGGTGACTGAAGAGTGGTGAGGGGTGGCAATGAAGCCAGAAAGGTACAGTTTGTGTAACAGCAGAGGTGATGGACGGGGAAGCAGCAGGTGGGGGTAAGAAGGGGACGGAATGCATGGTGAGTAATAGGTAGGACAACAACCCTATGTCAGCCCTTTCCCCCCTGATGGGTCAGTTTTAACCCCGTAATCGCAATCTGGCCAATTATGGGGTACCCCCATAACGGCCATTGGGGTCCATTATGGGGGCTCTGGTACCCCATTATGGCTGGAAACCCCGTAATGGACCATCATAACCCATAAGCACCCCATATCTAAGCCCCCAACATACTTAATAAACATCTTCAATCAAGTCAAAAGGGGTATAATATCAACAAACATTCTTGGCTGTTATAAATTGTTGGGATGAAATATCGATCTAACATGTAATAATGCTGGAACAGCAGTCTGTTGGCATTTTTTGTGTAATTGCAGCAGGTAAGAACCATGCATGTTGACAAAATGTAAGAAGTAAGGAATTGTGTTGTTGATCGTCCTCTGTCTATCATAGGTGGGGTGGGGCGGGGTGAGCCGGGGTGGGGTGAGGCGGGGTGGGGTGAGGCGGGGTGGGGTGAGGCGGGGTGAGGTGGGGTGGGGTGAGGCGGGGTGAGGTGCGGTGGGGTTGATTCCATTTCGGGCATCATGGGGGCTCATAGCAGCTCTTAAGGGCTGGGCTATGGTTGTCTTGGCTTCATGCAGCATTTATATAGACAGAGGCTGATCACTGTCTGGGGTTGTTAGGGGATCTTAACAAAGCCAAAATCATGTATCCAATTGTAGCTATTTGGTCATGTTGCTTGTACCTTTGATTCTTATATGTATGAATGCTACCTTAAAAGGGATGTTATACTGTAGCTGGATGACTTTCCCGGCAAAGACAACCCATGGCAATTTATGGAAGCATTAGGTGCTTCACTGTGAAGACAATAAAGTCAGGACATGCTTTCCCACCTGTGTACCCCATCTCTTCCTCTCCTTCCTTTTTCCCTCCCTCTTCTTCCCTGTTTCCCTGCATCTCCTACCCTCTTTCCCTCCCTGTCTCTCCCCCTCTCCTTCAATCCTTCTTCTTCCCTCTTTCCCTCCCTATCTCTCCCTCTTTCTCTCCCTCTTCTGCCTTCCCACCTTTTCTCTTTCCCTTGCTTTCCTTCCATATTTCCCTTCCTATCCTTCCCTACCTCGTACCTTTGCTCCCTCCCTCCCTCTTTCCCTCCCTCTCCTTCCCTTCTCTCTCCCTACTCCCTCCCTTCTCCCTCCCTACTTCCTCCCTTCTCTCTCCCTACTCTCTCCCTTTCTCATTTCTCCCATCCTCGTTTCTCCCTTTCCTTTCCCTCTCCTTCCTTGACCCTTATTTCTTTCACCCCTCTTCCTTCTGTCTTCCTACTTCCCATCTGCCACACTTTCCTTTCCCTACTCCCTCCTTCCATCTATCTCCCTCCTTGATCCCTTCCTCTGTCTCTTCTTACTCCTTCTCTCCCAACTATCTCCCTACCTCGGTTATGCTGGATGGTTTGCTAGATAAAGTTGTGTCTATTAGGCTATATTACATTAAAATTGTAAGTTGTATGTTACATATGTTACGAAGTTCGGAAAACTTGACGAAGTCTTCGGTTCAACTCCTTGGTAAGTATATTTTTGCATGTTTTATCCATAAATTGAAGGCACATGGGCCATATCTCTTATTCGCGAAAAAATACGGCGGGACCATTTGGTCCCGCTGTACATTTCCGCGAAGGACAGTGCCTGCCAATTCTATAATTTGAAATGTGCATAAAGTGGCGGAAAGAATAGATGCATTCATATGAAATTGCATTGCACTGTCAGTCGCGAAAAATGTACAGCGGGACCATTCTGCGAATGACAGTGCTCGCCAATTCTACAATCTGAACTGTGCATAAAATGGCTTAAGGAATCGATGCATCCATACGAAATTGCATGGCACTGTTATTCATGAAGATGTACAGCGGGACCAAATGGTCCCGCTGTACATTTCCGCAACTGACACTGGTCGCCAATTCTACAATCTGAAATGTGCATAAAATGGATGAAAGAATAGATGCATTCATATGAAATTGCATGGCACTGTCAGTTGCGAGAATGTACGGTGGGACCAAATGGTCCCACCATACTTGTTCGCGAACAAGATGTATTGTCCATGTGCCTTATAATGACAGAATTGAACATGTAAAATGCTTATAAGCGGAATTGAACCGGTGTCATTACTTCCCACCCAAGGACCCGACCTGCATACAGGTATTGGTAGATTGGTAGATACTACCTAAGCACATACCAAAAGACATATTGTTATTTATTATTAGGGTTGCGGAAAGGTACAGTGCAACAATTTGTTGTGCCGTACTTTCGTGATGGAAATGTGAGAGAGCTTTTGTTTCTGCATGATTGTAAGTGTCAAAGTGGTGATTAACAGCATTTCTCGTAGCATTCTTGTTGTTGTATAGGACTTTTTGTAATGCCAAATCCTTTTTAATGGCATTGATAGAGGTGCCAATATTTACAGAACAATATCATTTATGTATCCTTGGCTTTTCTTGAAGATTTTTAGCAATCCCTACAGGATATTCCTTTTCCACAAGCAGCAGCTGCAGCCATGGAAGCCTGCTGGCGGCGGAGATGAGATCTATCAGCAATGAGTATATGCTCCAAGCTAGGAGGTAAAGGAGGATGCTGTTGTATTATGGTTATGCGGAAGCGACATTTAAACGGAAATAGTTATATAAAATAGGAAAGTTAGTTAGTAACTCAAGTTAGGTGGTAGTAAGAACTACCGGTTGGTTTATTAGCGAGTTAATAAGCCCAGAGCGGCACTTGATCGTACTCAAGGGAGGGTAGAACCTGCGGGAGTCTTGTCCACGGGCCCACCTCGCTAGCCGCCACGGTTCATGACTCCGTTTACCAACCGTTAGCCTGGCTTCGGTTCTGACCGAAGCCCTTGCGGCTCCGCCAGCCAAGACAAGTATTGCCACTTGTCCCGACTCGCGACCCGCAACCACTACCAGTGACCGAAGTCACGACCAATCCACCGCCGAGTGGAATGGCCCCCGCTATACTCAGCCATGAGTACAGCGAAATGCAGCGCCGCGTCACGACCGTCCTGTCGTGCCGCGCCGCGCACACCATCCGCTAGTCGTTGGGGATCCCAACGAAGATCGTTGGGACAGTTGACCGGTGGCGGTCAAACCTTGACCCGTCCTGGTCAACCCCAGGGACTAGCGAGATACAACAGATGCTTGTATTATTTGGTGAAGGACAGGGTGATAGGCGGCGGTGTTGGCAGCACATGATTGGTTGCACTAGCTAAACCGAGCTGTTGTGACAGGGTTACCATTAATAATATTAAATATCATTGCTTGTGTGAATTAAGAACTCATGATTTTGGTGCGGTTTCTGCCTTCCTGGCTGCGTGCTGCTGTCCACTTGCTCTGAGGCAGGTGCTTGGCTGGCTCACAATGTTCATGTATGGCAGGTAATTTTCTGTCCAGGCCTTGGCCAGGGCTGCAATGAAGGTGTGACTGCAGGTGGGTGTATTGTTTGGGGCTGGGTGCTGCAGAAACATATGGAACAATGGGAGCTGCTGCTGATGGAGATGGGAAGGGGCAGTGATAATGCACTGGGGCAGGGAGCAAGGGTGAGACTGTACAAAAGGGTAGCTGGTGATAGAGGTGAAGTGGAATGGTGATGGGATGCAGCAGAGAGATCGCACAAAAGGAGAGTAATGGATGTGAGGGGGGCCCAGCAGCAATATATGGGATCCCAAATTTGGGTTTAGGACTTGTTTAAACATGTACCAGGATAAGTCCAGAACATACTTACAGTCTCACATTAGATGGAAGAGGCTTATTAGCTGCTGCTGTACTTCTATCTTGGCCAGGCTTACTCACTATGTCTGGACTTAACACTATACTACTTACAGTAGCCATCACCATGCTTAACCAGGCTTAGCCAGACTTATGTAAGCACATCCAATCTTAGGTACCATCACCTTTTGAGAGGTGTGGAGGAATAGGGAGAAACTCTGGTGACTGGGGGTTACTTGGCAATGGAGGCAGGCAGGGAAGGACTGGGAGAAGGGGCAATGGTGGTTATAGGGTGGCAGGGATGGAGAGTAGAAGGGTGATGATAAGGTTGGATGGAGAGAGCAACAGCGTCATGGCCACAGTTATTTTGTAGATTTTTTGTATCTGATATAAAATGTGTATCATGACATCTGTGTGTTGTGTGTTTTGCCTGCTATCACAGCTGCAGGTTCAGCAGAGGATAATGGCAATGTCAAGAAATGCTTTGGTTCTGAACCAGAAGGTGGTCATAATCTCCAAGATCATGGCAATAATAGGATGTAACAGAGGCTGGCAGGAGTGCATTGGAGTGGCTGGGGAAATAGGTGGTGACTGAAGAGTGGTGAGGGGTGGCAATGAAGCCAGAAAGGTACAGTTTGTGTAACAGCAGAGGTGATGGACGGGGAAGCAGCAGGTGGGGGTAAGAAGGGGACGGAATGCATGGTGAGTAATAGGTAGGACAACAACCCTATGTCAGCCCTTTCCCCCCTGATGGGTCAGTTTTAACCCCGTAATCGCAATCTGGCCAATTATGGGGTACCCCCATAACGGCCATTGGGGTCCATTATGGGGGCTCTGGTACCCCATTATGGCTGGAAACCCCGTAATGGACCATCATAACCCATAAGCACCCCATATCTAAGCCCCCAACATACTTAATAAACATCTTCAATCAAGTCAAAAGGGGTATAATATCAACAAACATTCTTGGCTGTTATAAATTGTTGGGATGAAATATCGATCTAACATGTAATAATGCTGGAACAGCAGTCTGTTGGCATTTTTTGTGTAATTGCAGCAGGTAAGAACCATGCATGTTGACAAAATGTAAGAAGTAAGGAATTGTGTTGTTGATCGTCCTCTGTCTATCATAGGTGGGGTGGGGCGGGGTGAGCCGGGGTGGGGTGAGGCGGGGTGGGGTGAGGCGGGGTGGGGTGAGGCGGGGTGAGGTGGGGTGGGGTGAGGCGGGGTGAGGTGCGGTGGGGTTGATTCCATTTCGGGCATCATGGGGGCTCATAGCAGCTCTTAAGGGCTGGGCTATGGTTGTCTTGGCTTCATGCAGCATTTATATAGACAGAGGCTGATCACTGTCTGGGGTTGTTAGGGGATCTTAACAAAGCCAAAATCATGTATCCAATTGTAGCTATTTGGTCATGTTGCTTGTACCTTTGATTCTTATATGTATGAATGCTACCTTAAAAGGGATGTTATACTGTAGCTGGATGACTTTCCCGGCAAAGACAACCCATGGCAATTTATGGAAGCATTAGGTGCTTCACTGTGAAGACAATAAAGTCAGGACATGCTTTCCCACCTGTGTACCCCATCTCTTCCTCTCCTTCCTTTTTCCCTCCCTCTTCTTCCCTGTTTCCCTGCATCTCCTACCCTCTTTCCCTCCCTGTCTCTCCCCCTCTCCTTCAATCCTTCTTCTTCCCTCTTTCCCTCCCTATCTCTCCCTCTTTCTCTCCCTCTTCTGCCTTCCCACCTTTTCTCTTTCCCTTGCTTTCCTTCCATATTTCCCTTCCTATCCTTCCCTACCTCGTACCTTTGCTCCCTCCCTCCCTCTTTCCCTCCCTCTCCTTCCCTTCTCTCTCCCTACTCCCTCCCTTCTCCCTCCCTACTTCCTCCCTTCTCTCTCCCTACTCTCTCCCTTTCTCATTTCTCCCATCCTCGTTTCTCCCTTTCCTTTCCCTCTCCTTCCTTGACCCTTATTTCTTTCACCCCTCTTCCTTCTGTCTTCCTACTTCCCATCTGCCACACTTTCCTTTCCCTACTCCCTCCTTCCATCTATCTCCCTCCTTGATCCCTTCCTCTGTCTCTTCTTACTCCTTCTCTCCCAACTATCTCCCTACCTCGGTTATGCTGGATGGTTTGCTAGATAAAGTTGTGTCTATTAGGCTATATTACATTAAAATTGTAAGTTGTATGTTACATATGTTACGAAGTTCGGAAAACTTGACGAAGTCTTCGGTTCAACTCCTTGGTAAATATATTTTTGCATGTTTTATCCATAAATTGAAGGCACATGGGCCATATCTCTTATTCGCGAAAAAATACGGCGGGACCATTTGGTCCCGCTGTACATTTCCGCGAAGGACAGTGCCTGCCAATTCTATAATTTGAAATGTGCATAAAGTGGCGGAAAGAATAGATGCATTCATATGAAATTGCATTGCACTGTCAGTCGCGAAAAATGTACAGCGGGACCATTCTGCGAATGACAGTGCTCGCCAATTCTACAATCTGAACTGTGCATAAAATGGCTTAAGGAATCGATGCATCCATACGAAATTGCATGGCACTGTTATTCATGAAGATGTACAGCGGGACCAAATGGTCCCGCTGTACATTTCCGCAACTGACACTGGTCGCCAATTCTACAATCTGAAATGTGCATAAAATGGATGAAAGAATAGATGCATTCATATGAAATTGCATGGCACTGTCAGTTGCGAGAATGTACGGTGGGACCAAATGGTCCCACCATACTTGTTCGCGAACAAGATGTATTGTCCATGTGCCTTATAATGACAGAATTGAACATGTAAAATGCTTATAAGCGGAATTGAACCGGTGTCATTACTTCCCACCCAAGGACCCGACCTGCATACAGGTATTGGTAGATTGGTAGATACTACCTAAGCACATACCAAAAGACATATTATTATTTATTATTAGGGTTGCGGAAAGGTACAGTGCAACAATTTGTTGTGCCGTACTTTCGTGATGGAAATGTGAGAGAGCTTTTGTTTCTGCATGATTGTAAGTGTCAAAGTGGTGATTAACAGCATTTCTCGTAGCATTCTTGTTGTTGTATAGGACTTTTTGTAATGCCAAATCCTTTTTAATGGCATTGATAGAGGTGCCAATATTTACAGAACAATATCATTTATGTATCCTTGGCTTTTCTTGAAGATTTTTAGCAATCCCTACAGGATATTCCTTTTCCACAAGCAGCAGCTGCAGCCATGGAAGCCTGCTGGCGGCGGAGATGAGATCTATCAGCAATGAGTATATGCTCCAAGCTAGGAGGTAAAGGAGGATGCTGTTGTATTATGGTTATGCGGAAGCGACATTTAAACGGAAATAGTTATATAAAATAGGAAAGTTAGTTAGTAACTCAAGTTAGGTGGTAGTAAGAACTACCGGTTGGTTTATTAGCGAGTTAATAAGCCCAGAGCGGCACTTGATCGTACTCAAGGGAGGGTAGAACCTGCGGGAGTCTTGTCCACGGGCCCACCTCGCTAGCCGCCACGGTTCATGACTCCGTTTACCAACCGTTAGCCTGGCTTCGGTTCTGACCGAAGCCCTTGCGGCTCCGCCAGCCAAGACAAGTATTGCCACTTGTCCCGACTCGCGACCCGCAACCACTACCAGTGACCGAAGTCACGACCAATCCACCGCCGAGTGGAATGGCCCCCGCTATACTCAGCCATGAGTACAGCGAAATGCAGCGCCGCGTCACGACCGTCCTGTCGTGCCGCGCCGCGCACACCATCCGCTAGTCGTTGGGGATCCCAACGAAGATCGTTGGGACAGTTGACCGGTGGCGGTCAAACCTTGACCCGTCCTGGTCAACCCCAGGGACTAGCGAGATACAACAGATGCTTGTATTATTTGGTGAAGGACAGGGTGATAGGCGGCGGTGTTGGCAGCACATGATTGGTTGCACTAGCTAAACCGAGCTGTTGTGACAGGGTTACCATTAATAATATTAAATATCATTGCTTGTGTGAATTAAGAACTCATGATTTTGGTGCGGTTTCTGCCTTCCTGGCTGCGTGCTGCTGTCCACTTGCTCTGAGGCAGGTGCTTGGCTGGCTCACAATGTTCATGTATGGCAGGTAATTTTCTGTCCAGGCCTTGGCCAGGGCTGCAATGAAGGTGTGACTGCAGGTGGGTGTATTGTTTGGGGCTGGGTGCTGCAGAAACATATGGAACAATGGGAGCTGCTGCTGATGGAGATGGGAAGGGGCAGTGATAATGCACTGGGGCAGGGAGCAAGGGTGAGACTGTACAAAAGGGTAGCTGGTGATAGAGGTGAAGTGGAATGGTGATGGGATGCAGCAGAGAGATCGCACAAAAGGAGAGTAATGGATGTGAGGGGGGCCCAGCAGCAATATATGGGATCCCAAATTTGGGTTTAGGACTTGTTTAAACATGTACCAGGATAAGTCCAGAACATACTTACAGTCTCACATTAGATGGAAGAGGCTTATTAGCTGCTGCTGTACTTCTATCTTGGCCAGGCTTACTCACTATGTCTGGACTTAACACTATACTACTTACAGTAGCCATCACCATGCTTAACCAGGCTTAGCCAGACTTATGTAAGCACATCCAATCTTAGGTACCATCACCTTTTGAGAGGTGTGGAGGAATAGGGAGAAACTCTGGTGACTGGGGGTTACTTGGCAATGGAGGCAGGCAGGGAAGGACTGGGAGAAGGGGCAATGGTGGTTATAGGGTGGCAGGGATGGAGAGTAGAAGGGTGATGATAAGGTTGGATGGAGAGAGCAACAGCGTCATGGCCACAGTTATTTTGTAGATTTTTTGTATCTGATATAAAATGTGTATCATGACATCTGTGTGTTGTGTGTTTTGCCTGCTATCACAGCTGCAGGTTCAGCAGAGGATAATGGCAATGTCAAGAAATGCTTTGGTTCTGAACCAGAAGGTGGTCATAATCTCCAAGATCATGGCAATAATAGGATGTAACAGAGGCTGGCAGGAGTGCATTGGAGTGGCTGGGGAAATAGGTGGTGACTGAAGAGTGGTGAGGGGTGGCAATGAAGCCAGAAAGGTACAGTTTGTGTAACAGCAGAGGTGATGGACGGGGAAGCAGCAGGTGGGGGTAAGAAGGGGACGGAATGCATGGTGAGTAATAGGTAGGACAACAACCCTATGTCAGCCCTTTCCCCCCTGATGGGTCAGTTTTAACCCCGTAATCGCAATCTGGCCAATTATGGGGTACCCCCATAACGGCCATTGGGGTCCATTATGGGGGCTCTGGTACCCCATTATGGCTGGAAACCCCGTAATGGACCATCATAACCCATAAGCACCCCATATCTAAGCCCCCAACATACTTAATAAACATCTTCAATCAAGTCAAAAGGGGTATAATATCAACAAACATTCTTGGCTGTTATAAATTGTTGGGATGAAATATCGATCTAACATGTAATAATGCTGGAACAGCAGTCTGTTGGCATTTTTTGTGTAATTGCAGCAGGTAAGAACCATGCATGTTGACAAAATGTAAGAAGTAAGGAATTGTGTTGTTGATCGTCCTCTGTCTATCATAGGTGGGGTGGGGCGGGGTGAGCCGGGGTGGGGTGAGGCGGGGTGGGGTGAGGCGGGGTGGGGTGAGGCGGGGTGAGGTGGGGTGGGGTGAGGCGGGGTGAGGTGCGGTGGGGTTGATTCCATTTCGGGCATCATGGGGGCTCATAGCAGCTCTTAAGGGCTGGGCTATGGTTGTCTTGGCTTCATGCAGCATTTATATAGACAGAGGCTGATCACTGTCTGGGGTTGTTAGGGGATCTTAACAAAGCCAAAATCATGTATCCAATTGTAGCTATTTGGTCATGTTGCTTGTACCTTTGATTCTTATATGTATGAATGCTACCTTAAAAGGGATGTTATACTGTAGCTGGATGACTTTCCCGGCAAAGACAACCCATGGCAATTTATGGAAGCATTAGGTGCTTCACTGTGAAGACAATAAAGTCAGGACATGCTTTCCCACCTGTGTACCCCATCTCTTCCTCTCCTTCCTTTTTCCCTCCCTCTTCTTCCCTGTTTCCCTGCATCTCCTACCCTCTTTCCCTCCCTGTCTCTCCCCCTCTCCTTCAATCCTTCTTCTTCCCTCTTTCCCTCCCTATCTCTCCCTCTTTCTCTCCCTCTTCTGCCTTCCCACCTTTTCTCTTTCCCTTGCTTTCCTTCCATATTTCCCTTCCTATCCTTCCCTACCTCGTACCTTTGCTCCCTCCCTCCCTCTTTCCCTCCCTCTCCTTCCCTTCTCTCTCCCTACTCCCTCCCTTCTCCCTCCCTACTTCCTCCCTTCTCTCTCCCTACTCTCTCCCTTTCTCATTTCTCCCATCCTCGTTTCTCCCTTTCCTTTCCCTCTCCTTCCTTGACCCTTATTTCTTTCACCCCTCTTCCTTCTGTCTTCCTACTTCCCATCTGCCACACTTTCCTTTCCCTACTCCCTCCTTCCATCTATCTCCCTCCTTGATCCCTTCCTCTGTCTCTTCTTACTCCTTCTCTCCCAACTATCTCCCTACCTCGGTTATCGTCGTAGTTCCGACATAGACGTGAACGACGACGATAGTCGTTCCGTCGTCGGAACGGAGACCTTACCCCGATTTTTCGTTGTCCGTCCGTCCGTCTGTTCGGCTTTCTGGAAACTCGCGTTTTTCGGGCCGTCGTTCTCGGGTTTCGGAGCTCCGCGCGCGCTTAGGACGTCGTTGCGTAAAAGGCGAGGTCGTCGGTTCGATTCCGGTCGTCACCGGGTGTTTCTCGTTGAGCAATCGCGGCGCGACTCGTTGCATCTCCAGGTGCGCGGTTCGCTATACATACTTGTAATATTGTAGTCGGACCGGATTGATATATACCCATACATATTTGATAGCCATATATTCGAACCTTCCGGCGTTGGATGACGCGGTCATCCAACGCCGGTGCGCGTCCCGTCCAACGTTGTTTGCGTGAAATGTGTGGCTTTTTGAAAGGCGTACGGCCTTCTTTGCGTGCGTCGGCTCGCCCCAGGTATCATACGCATCGTGGTCGCGGATATATATATATATATCCGTTCGACTTCTTTCTCTTAACGTGCAGTCGCCGGCTTTTCCTGGACCTGGGCTCTTTACAGTTGTCGGATCGTTCCTCGTCGGTTCGTCCCCCCGTTGGCCCGGCCGTCGGTTCGTTTAGAGACGGCTCCCATCAGTTATGACGGACCGAATAAATGATTCGTCCCGGCGGGCTGAGGCTCGCGGTCGCGAGCGCCTGGGTACACTGGCCGGCGGTTTCCATTTGAGAGGTACGAGTGCGTCGAGCGTGCAGCTCAGCGCGGATGCAGTACGGATGCGGGAAGCTCGTCTCGATCCGGAGCGCAGGGCTGCGGAGCAGGGGCGTGACGTCGCTGACGGGCAGAGGTCCGCGCTTGCCACTTCGCTCTGTGCAGCGCCGCAGTCCGAGGTGCGTAGTCGGGAGCGTCTGGGTACACTGGCCGGCGGTTTCCATTTCAGAGGTTTCAGAGGGACGAGTGCGTCGTGCGTGCAGCTCAGCGCGGATGCAGCACGGATGCGGGATGCTCGTCTCGATCCGGAGCGCACGGCTGCGGAGCAGGAGCGTGACGCTGCTGCGCGAGCGGTTGCGCGTCAAGATCCGGAGCGCGGGGCTGCGGAACAGCGGCGTAACACCGCTGCGCGAGCGGCTGCCCGTCAAGATCCGGAGTGCAGGGCTGCGGAACAGCGGCGTAACACCGCTGCACGAGCGGCTGCCCGTCGAGATCCGGAGTGCAGGGCTGCGGAACAGCGGCGTAACACCGCTGCACGAGCGGCTGCCCGTCGAGACCCGGAGTGCAGGGCTGCAGAGGCCGCGCACGCGCAGGCCCGTGCTCAGCTGCGTGGGATACAGCTTCCGCGAACTAGCTTGCTTGAGCGTTTGCGGGACCTGATGCGGTTTCCCTGCTTGCACGAGGGCCGGCACCCTGCGCCGCCTGATTTTCTTGGGGTGATTCCGGAAGGGCGCGTGCAGGATTTGCCTGGTGGTCAACTTCCGGTGGAGCGGCAGGTACCATATGAGAAACACCTGCAGCTTGCTTCCAGCATGGCCGCCGCACTGCGTCGGCGCATGCCTTCCCGGGTGTGTGCCGTCTGCTCGGAGCAGTGTTCGGAGGACCAATCCGCGCTTCGTGCTTGGGTGGACATCCCCAACGTGGACATCTTACGCGCTGACATCATGTGCACAGGCGCCGTGCCGCGTCATGCGCGTACCCTGGCTTGGCGGCGCATGCCCTGCACCGCCCAAGGTGTTGCACCACCGGCACCGGATCCGGTTTTACCGGTGCGGTATCGTGTCGGCAGATCGGAGCGCGGCAGTACTGCAGGTGCCAGCGCTGACGCCGATCCCACGGCATTCGTGGATGAGGATGCGGCGGCGGCTGACAGTGATGGTGGTGTCGATGGGGCTGACGAGTCGGATTCATCGACGGGTGCTGCAGAGGGCACGGCCCCATCGGAGTTGCGGCCATATCCACCACGGGTGCAGCCGCGACCTTGCTTCGACGATCCGCGGAGTGTGGAGGTGCCGTTCTGCATGCGCCTTGATGCGGATTTGCCGAATCGGACCGTGTTCCGCGGCGATGGTGGCTCCGAGCGATTCGTTATCTGCGCCTTTTGCGAGAAGGCACTGGCGGGTGAGGACCTTCTCCGGCCCGTTTAGGGGAACATGAACACCTCTGATTCATCGAGCCGCCTATATTGCCATTCGAGTTTGCTTAACCGATGTCCGTCTGTCGCCGCTCTCGTTGCAGCACGCCGAGTGCCTGAAGCGGCTCTGGCGCGTCTCGATCCGGGCGACGTGCCGTCTGTCAATCACCTGGGCGACCCGCTGCCTACACCGACGTTTGTGGAAAGTCAGCTTTTGGGGCGGGGCCGTCTGATGCAGCAGCTGCTGATTGTGCATCTCACGGGCCGTCCCCCCCAGGTCTTCCCGTGTGCCGTTCAGTCGCATGGTATCGCGGTCGTCAACCCCGACCCCAATATGCTACGCGGCCAGCTGCCTGCGCGCATTGCGGATTTGGCAGGTGCGTTCACGGTGGTGTGCGTGGACCAGGTCCGAGACCGGCAGGACTTGCTGGATCGCGTGCGCCGTGCGCCTGGCGTTAAAGTGCGAGGATGCGTCATCGTCGCCTGGGTGCGCTTTCTTCAACACAACGATGAGGATGAGCTCGCGGTGGATGAAGATGCTCTGCAGGAGTACGAGCGTATGGGATGTGTTGCACAGGTACCTGAGGCGCTGCTGCGCTCCGCGATCGGTCCTACAGATCCGGAGGTCGCCGGCGTACTGCGGAGCACGTTCCTACATGACCGCACTGGCGCCGCTGGTGTACGGCAGCTGCAGGAGGCGTTACAAGGAAACGCGGCTGGTGAAATCGTTCAGGGCGGTGGTGCGTATGCATCGCCGTCTGATACAGGTGTGATTCCTTCTTGTTGAAAGACGGGGTAAGCCGACGGGGCTCGCAGACGGGGAACGGTGAGGGGGCGGGCCGGACGGGAAACGTAGATACGTCACTATCGGACTGACAATCCTGGTCCCACGTACTTTGCCCGCATCCTTCCGGCGTTGGTATTTCTGTACTTCTACATCTGCTGGAGGTCCCGACGCACCCACGACCGGGGCTACCGTCTCGGACACTCCTATGGCGGGTATGTCTGCGAGAGCACAGCTGCGAGTTGCCCGTGTCGCTGTTGTGTTTTACGAGCTGTACGTACCCGTGGGTTTGCACGGGTCGCGCCTGCTGGTCTGTGTGTCGACCGAACGTGCTCGGCCTCCTGTCAGGTTAGGCGTCGCGGAATACTCTACGTATTGCCACTTGTTGATCTGCGGTGTGTGCGCGACTGTAACTACTGTCCACTGCAGGAGCTGACGCTACGGGCTTACCGCCCCTCGCGGTCGTCGTGCGCCAGGCAGCCGACCCTGTTCCCATCCGGAGTAAGTGACGGCGTGCATTTTATCACTTTCATACACCTCCATTCGCGTATCCCGCCACATCCACCGAACAGCCTCGGAACAATTTGCGCATACGTTACAAGTACCATTCCTGCTCCATCTGTCTGCCCATCGTGTTAAGCTTGTGGATTCCCGTCCCCTCTGTCCGACACAGCTGATGCCGACCTGGGCGCTCCGAATGAGCTGGAACTGGTCCTGCCGCAGCCCGCTGCCGTTCCGACCGACGGCAGCGAGTTTGATACCCGGCCCAACGTGGTGCATGATCTGCTGACCGGCCGTGCACGTCTTGCATTCGCCGCTGGCGGCCGTGACGCTCGGATCCTGGATGATCGTCATCCGGCCATCCTCAACGTCTGCTTCCCGGTCTCGTTTCCGTATGGCTTGTCCGGACAGCGGCCGCCGGGAATGTCCTTCGCATCATACTGCAGCCACCTGGTACGGCGGGTGCCTCGGGCACAGTTCAGCGGCAACTTGATGCTGCTTGCCCGCATGTACGACATCAACGTTCGGCAGCAGAGCATGGCGCAGGTGGGAGTAGCCCTGCGCATGCGACCACGGCTGGGTGAACCAGCGGCGCGAGTCTCAAGGGATGTCGTACGCGCCATGGCGGACATCTTGGCGCTGCCGTACCGTCACGCCCAGCGACGGCAGCTGCTGTCGCAGCAGTCGCCCGTGGTGCGCGCTCTCCTCGAGGGCGCACGTGCCAGCTTGCTGCGAATCGACCTCACGGATGCCTACTACAACGGTGCAAAGGCCACGATGCGTGCAGCTGCTCTCACTATTGGCTGGCCGCCGCTGTTCTTCAACCTCAACCCGGCGGACATGCATGCTGGCTGCGCCGTTGTAGCGTCTGGCCAGTTCATCGAGTTCGACGACACCGGCCGTCCCGCCCAGATCACCAGCACGGTGGAAAAGTGGCGCCGCGTTAAGGAAGACCCGTACAGCTGCGCCGCGCTGCTTGTTGCCACGAAAGAAGTGGTGGTCGAGCAGCTGTTTGGCTTTGCACCTGGGGCAATGCGGCAGACTGACCCGAACTGCTTCTGCGGTGTCGTATTCGAGGTGGTTGTCAAGGTGGAGCAGAGCGGGCGATTGGCGTTACACCTGCACGGAGTTGCACATCTCGAGTGCTTCGCGCTGGAGAACCTGCAGGCGTTCTTTTGTGGACCCAACTGCCGGGCTCTGGCACTTGCGTACGCGCTCTGCGAAATGTGGTATCCTTCGCCGTACTACGCTCCGGCCCCGGACGGTGGAACGCAGCCTCTGGTCATGGGTATGTCTGAAGCGGAGGCGCAGCAGCACGGCCTGCCCGTGCCGGCGGTGCAGGTAGATTGCCCGCCTGCCGCGTGCGACTTCGAACGACTGGCCGGGTGCGCGAACGGCGGGCTCCCTCCACCATCACGGCACGCCGCCTGCCGTGCCCACCACGCTGCCGTCATACACGGTACCCTCACCCACACCCACAATACGACCTGCAAGCGCCACGGCTGCCACGGCACCGACGACAGCTGCGGTATGGCCTTCCCCCGGCTCATCCGCACGGCCTTTCAGTGGATTGGCACCAGCGGCCTCTTCGTGTTGCCCCGCCTGGCGTCCAACCGACGCCCCCGACCTCGGCTGCGTGGAGCTGGCGGTCAAGCAATCCGCGCCCGACAACTTCGTTGCGCAGCTACAAGCGGCGGCTGACGACAACACGCCGCTATACATCTACGCCGCCAAAATCAGCGCGCCGTCCAATACTCAGTACAACAACAGCATCTTCCTCAACGGAGCGCTAGTCGCGGCAGCAGCTGCCCCGGGCAAGCGCCCTCCCAAGCGGGTGCAGACCTTCCGAGCAGCTACCCAGCAGACCACTGCGGCCACCGACAGCCGCGCCGACACGAACGACATGATGGTTGCGTGGGAGCAACGCGACCGGGCCGCCGTTGTCCTACCGTCGGATGGAGCACACGCCGCCGCCAGCCTCTCCCCGAATCCCAGCTCCGTCACGACGGTCGGCTCCCGGCCCGTCATACCACTCGTCCTCAGCGTCGGCAATAACAAGTATCCAGTCTGCACGGACAGCCCTGGCGTCCTCCAACAGCTGCCCAACTACGCGGACTTCTTCGCCGACGCGAGCTTCGCGGACGACAACGACCGGGTCGCGTACACCGCCTACGACTCCTTCGCCATCGCCGGCACCGTCACCACCAGCACGGAGGGCCGGACCACTTTCGTCACGGCCCTCCAGCAGTAAGTCACTCCGGTTGCCCCAAACACAACGTGCATGGTGCGTGCATGGAGTTGCCGCCACTGGATGGCGTTAAATGCCAGCGTCAAACGGCCACCTCGCTGTATGACGACACGCTTGCACGGCCGAGTGCGATCCGCGCGCTCGTGGGTTCGACTCCCACGCTGGTGAACTGCATCTCTGCATCCCTCTGCATTCTTGTATTACCCCTTCCATTCGGCACGCGTGCCCTCGCCTCCGCCGCGGGGACGGGGAACTACGGCCCCCCTCGCGGGCGGACGGCCCGCGTCTAGTGCTGGATGGTTTGCTAGATAAAGTTGTGTCTATTAGGTATATTACATTAAAATTGTAAGTTGTATGTTACATATGTTACGAAGTTCGGAAAACTTGACGAAGTCTTCGGTTCAACTCCTTGGTAAGTATATTTTTGCATGTTTTATCCATAAATTGAAGGCACATGGGCCATATCTCTTATTCGCGAAAAAATACGGCGGGACCATTTGGTCCCGCTGTACATTTCCGCGAAGGACAGTGCCTGCCAATTCTATAATTTGAAATGTGCATAAAGTGGCGGAAAGAATAGATGCATTCATATGAAATTGCATTGCACTGTCAGTCGCGAAAAATGTACAGCGGGACCATTCTGCGAATGACAGTGCTCGCCAATTCTACAATCTGAACTGTGCATAAAATGGCTTAAGGAATCGATGCATCCATACGAAATTGCATGGCACTGTTATTCATGAAGATGTACAGCGGGACCAAATGGTCCCGCTGTACATTTCCGCAACTGACACTGGTCGCCAATTCTACAATCTGAAATGTGCATAAAATGGATGAAAGAATAGATGCATTCATATGAAATTGCATGGCACTGTCAGTTGCGAGAATGTACGGTGGGACCAAATGGTCCCACCATACTTGTTCGCGAACAAGATGTATTGTCCATGTGCCTTATAATGACAGAATTGAACATGTAAAATGCTTATAAGCGGAATTGAACCGGTGTCATTACTTCCCACCCAAGGACCCGACCTGCATACAGGTATTGGTAGATTGGTAGATACTACCTAAGCACATACCAAAAGACATATTATTATTTATTATTAGGGTTGCGGAAAGGTACAGTGCAACAATTTGTTGTGCCGTACTTTCGTGATGGAAATGTGAGAGAGCTTTTGTTTCTGCATGATTGTAAGTGTCAAAGTGGTGATTAACAGCATTTCTCGTAGCATTCTTGTTGTTGTATAGGACTTTTTGTAATGCCAAATCCTTTTTAATGGCATTGATAGAGGTGCCAATATTTACAGAACAATATCATTTATGTATCCTTGGCTTTTCTTGAAGATTTTTAGCAATCCCTACAGGATATTCCTTTTCCACAAGCAGCAGCTGCAGCCATGGAAGCCTGCTGGCGGCGGAGATGAGATCTATCAGCAATGAGTATATGCTCCAAGCTAGGAGGTAAAGGAGGATGCTGTTGTATTATGGTTATGCGGAAGCGACATTTAAACGGAAATAGTTATATAAAATAGGAAAGTTAGTTAGTAACTCAAGTTAGGTGGTAGTAAGAACTACCGGTTGGTTTATTAGCGAGTTAATAAGCCCAGAGCGGCACTTGATCGTACTCAAGGGAGGGTAGAACCTGCGGGAGTCTTGTCCACGGGCCCACCTCGCTAGCCGCCACGGTTCATGACTCCGTTTACCAACCGTTAGCCTGGCTTCGGTTCTGACCGAAGCCCTTGCGGCTCCGCCAGCCAAGACAAGTATTGCCACTTGTCCCGACTCGCGACCCGCAACCACTACCAGTGACCGAAGTCACGACCAATCCACCGCCGAGTGGAATGGCCCCCGCTATACTCAGCCATGAGTACAGCGAAATGCAGCGCCGCGTCACGACCGTCCTGTCGTGCCGCGCCGCGCACACCATCCGCTAGTCGTTGGGGATCCCAACGAAGATCGTTGGGACAGTTGACCGGTGGCGGTCAAACCTTGACCCGTCCTGGTCAACCCCAGGGACTAGCGAGATACAACAGATGCTTGTATTATTTGGTGAAGGACAGGGTGATAGGCGGCGGTGTTGGCAGCACATGATTGGTTGCACTAGCTAAACCTAGCTGTTGTGACAGGGTTACCATTAATAATATTAAATATCATTGCTTGTGTGAATTAAGAACTCATGATTTTGGTGCGGTTTCTGCCTTCCTGGCTGCGTGCTGCTGTCCACTTGCTCTGAGGCAGGTGCTTGGCTGGCTCACAATGTTCATGTATGGCAGGTAATTTTCTGTCCAGGCCTTGGCCAGGGCTGCAATGAAGGTGTGACTGCAGGTGGGTGTATTGTTTGGGGCTGGGTGCTGCAGAAACATATGGAACAATGGGAGCTGCTGCTGATGGAGATGGGAAGGGGCAGTGATAATGCACTGGGGCAGGGAGCAAGGGTGAGACTGTACAAAAGGGTAGCTGGTGATAGAGGTGAAGTGGAATGGTGATGGGATGCAGCAGAGAGATCGCACAAAAGGAGAGTAATGGATGTGAGGGGGGCCCAGCAGCAATATATGGGATCCCAAATTTGGGTTTAGGACTTGTTTAAACATGTACCAGGATAAGTCCAGAACATACTTACAGTCTCACATTAGATGGAAGAGGCTTATTAGCTGCTGCTGTACTTCTATCTTGGCCAGGCTTACTCACTATGTCTGGACTTAACACTATACTACTTACAGTAGCCATCACCATGCTTAACCAGGCTTAGCCAGACTTATGTAAGCACATCCAATCTTAGGTACCATCACCTTTTGAGAGGTGTGGAGGAATAGGGAGAAACTCTGGTGACTGGGGGTTACTTGGCAATGGAGGCAGGCAGGGAAGGACTGGGAGAAGGGGCAATGGTGGTTATAGGGTGGCAGGGATGGAGAGTAGAAGGGTGATGATAAGGTTGGATGGAGAGAGCAACAGCGTCATGGCCACAGTTCTTTTGTAGATTTTTTGTATCTGATATAAAATGTGTATCATGACATCTGTGTGTTGTGTGTTTTGCCTGCTATCACAGCTGCAGGTTCAGCAGAGGATAATGGCAATGTCAAGAAATGCTTTGGTTCTGAACCAGAAGGTGGTCATAATCTCCAAGATCATGGCAATAATAGGATGTAACAGAGGCTGGCAGGAGTGCATTGGAGTGGCTGGGGAAATAGGTGGTGACTGAAGAGTGGTGAGGGGTGGCAATGAAGCCAGAAAGGTACAGTTTGTGTAACAGCAGAGGTGATGGACGGGGAAGCAGCAGGTGGGGGTAAGAAGGGGACGGAATGCATGGTGAGTAATAGGTAGGACAACAACCCTATGTCAGCCCTTTCCCCCCTGATGGGTCAGTTTTAACCCCGTAATCGCAATCTGGCCAATTATGGGGTACCCCCATAACGGCCATTGGGGTCCATTATGGGGGCTCTGGTACCCCATTATGGCTGGAAACCCCGTAATGGACCATCATAACCCATAAGCACCCCATATCTAAGCCCCCAACATACTTAATAAACATCTTCAATCAAGTCAAAAGGGGTATAATATCAACAAACATTCTTGGCTGTTATAAATTGTTGGGATGAAATATCGATCTAACATGTAATAATGCTGGAACAGCAGTCTGTTGGCATTTTTTGTGTAATTGCAGCAGGTAAGAACCATGCATGTTGACAAAATGTAAGAAGTAAGGAATTGTGTTGTTGATCGTCCTCTGTCTATCATAGGTGGGGTGGGGCGGGGTGAGCCGGGGTGGGGTGAGGCGGGGTGGGGTGAGGCGGGGTGGGGTGAGGCGGGGTGAGGTGGGGTGGGGTGAGGCGGGGTGAGGTGCGGTGGGGTTGATTCCATTTCGGGCATCATGGGGGCTCATAGCAGCTCTTAAGGGCTGGGCTATGGTTGTCTTGGCTTCATGCAGCATTTATATAGACAGAGGCTGATCACTGTCTGGGGTTGTTAGGGGATCTTAACAAAGCCAAAATCATGTATCCAATTGTAGCTATTTGGTCATGTTGCTTGTACCTTTGATTCTTATATGTATGAATGCTACCTTAAAAGGGATGTTATACTGTAGCTGGATGACTTTCCCGGCAAAGACAACCCATGGCAATTTATGGAAGCATTAGGTGCTTCACTGTGAAGACAATAAAGTCAGGACATGCTTTCCCACCTGTGTACCCCATCTCTTCCTCTCCTTCCTTTTTCCCTCCCTCTTCTTCCCTCTTTCCCTGCATCTCCTACCCTCTTTCCCTCCCTGTCTCTCCCCCTCTCCTTCAATCCTTCTTCTTCCCTCTTTCCCTCCCTATCTCTCCCTCTTTCTCTCCCTCTTCTGCCTTCCCACCTTTTCTCTTTCCCTTGCTTTCCTTCCATATTTCCCTTCCTATCCTTCCCTACCTCGTACCTTTGCTCCCTCCCTCCCTCTTTCCCTCCCTCTCCTTCCCTTCTCTCTCCCTACTCCCTCCCTTCTCCCTCCCTACTTCCTCCCTTCTCTCTCCCTACTCTCTCCCTTTCTCATTTCTCCCATCCTCGTTTCTCCCTTTCCTTTCCCTCTCCTTCCTTGACCCTTATTTCTTTCACCCCTCTTCCTTCTGTCTTCCTACTTCCCATCTGCCACACTTTCCTTTCCCTACTCCCTCCTTCCATCTATCTCCCTCCTTGATCCCTTCCTCTGTCTCTTCTTACTCCTTCTCTCCCAACTATCTCCCTACCTCGGTTATGCTGGATGGTTTGCTAGATAAAGTTGTGTCTATTAGGCTATATTACATTAAAATTGTAAGTTGTATGTTACATATGTTACGAACTTCGGAAAACTTGACGAAGTCTTCGGTTCAACTCCTTGGTAAATATATTTTTGCATGTTTTATCCATAAATTGAAGGCACATGGGCCATATCTCTTATTCGCGAAAAAATACGGCGGGACCATTTGGTCCCGCTGTACATTTCCGCGAAGGACAGTGCCTGCCAATTCTATAATTTGAAATGTGCATAAAGTGGCGGAAAGAATAGATGCATTCATATGAAATTGCATTGCACTGTCAGTCGCGAAAAATGTACAGCGGGACCATTCTGCGAATGACAGTGCTCGCCAATTCTACAATCTGAACTGTGCATAAAATGGCTTAAGGAATCGATGCATCCATACGAAATTGCATGGCACTGTTATTCATGAAGATGTACAGCGGGACCAAATGGTCCCGCTGTACATTTCCGCAACTGACACTGGTCGCCAATTCTACAATCTGAAATGTGCATAAAATGGATGAAAGAATAGATGCATTCATATGAAATTGCATGGCACTGTCAGTTGCGAGAATGTACGGTGGGACCAAATGGTCCCACCATACTTGTTCGCGAACAAGATGTATTGTCCATGTGCCTTATAATGACAGAATTGAACATGTAAAATGCTTATAAGCGGAATTGAACCGGTGTCATTACTTCCCACCCAAGGACCCGACCTGCATACAGGTATTGGTAGATTGGTAGATACTACCTAAGCACATACCAAAAGACATATTATTATTTATTATTAGGGTTGCGGAAAGGTACAGTGCAACAATTTGTTGTGCCGTACTTTCGTGATGGAAATGTGAGAGAGCTTTTGTTTCTGCATGATTGTAAGTGTCAAAGTGGTGATTAACAGCATTTCTCGTAGCATTCTTGTTGTTGTATAGGACTTTTTGTAATGCCAAATCCTTTTTAATGGCATTGATAGAGGTGCCAATATTTACAGAACAATATCATTTATGTATCCTTGGCTTTTCTTGAAGATTTTTAGCAATCCCTACAGGATATTCCTTTTCCACAAGCAGCAGCTGCAGCCATGGAAGCCTGCTGGCGGCGGAGATGAGATCTATCAGCAATGAGTATATGCTCCAAGCTAGGAGGTAAAGGAGGATGCTGTTGTATTATGGTTATGCGGAAGCGACATTTAAACGGAAATAGTTATATAAAATAGGAAAGTTAGTTAGTAACTCAAGTTAGGTGGTAGTAAGAACTACCGGTTGGTTTATTAGCGAGTTAATAAGCCCAGAGCGGCACTTGATCGTACTCAAGGGAGGGTAGAACCTGCGGGAGTCTTGTCCACGGGCCCACCTCGCTAGCCGCCACGGTTCATGACTCCGTTTACCAACCGTTAGCCTGGCTTCGGTTCTGACCGAAGCCCTTGCGGCTCCGCCAGCCAAGACAAGTATTGCCACTTGTCCCGACTCGCGACCCGCAACCACTACCAGTGACCGAAGTCACGACCAATCCACCGCCGAGTGGAATGGCCCCCGCTATACTCAGCCATGAGTACAGCGAAATGCAGCGCCGCGTCACGACCGTCCTGTCGTGCCGCGCCGCGCACACCATCCGCTAGTCGTTGGGGATCCCAACGAAGATCGTTGGGACAGTTGACCGGTGGCGGTCAAACCTTGACCCGTCCTGGTCAACCCCAGGGACTAGCGAGATACAACAGATGCTTGTATTATTTGGTGAAGGACAGGGTGATAGGCGGCGGTGTTGGCAGCACATGATTGGTTGCACTAGCTAAACCGAGCTGTTGTGACAGGGTTACCATTAATAATATTAAATATCATTGCTTGTGTGAATTAAGAACTCATGATTTTGGTGCGGTTTCTGCCTTCCTGGCTGCGTGCTGCTGTCCACTTGCTCTGAGGCAGGTGCTTGGCTGGCTCACAATGTTCATGTATGGCAGGTAATTTTCTGTCCAGGCCTTGGCCAGGGCTGCAATGAAGGTGTGACTGCAGGTGGGTGTATTGTTTGGGGCTGGGTGCTGCAGAAACATATGGAACAATGGGAGCTGCTGCTGATGGAGATGGGAAGGGGCAGTGATAATGCACTGGGGCAGGGAGCAAGGGTGAGACTGTACAAAAGGGTAGCTGGTGATAGAGGTGAAGTGGAATGGTGATGGGATGCAGCAGAGAGATCGCACAAAAGGAGAGTAATGGATGTGAGGGGGGCCCAGCAGCAATATATGGGATCCCAAATTTGGGTTTAGGACTTGTTTAAACATGTACCAGGATAAGTCCAGAACATACTTACAGTCTCACATTAGATGGAAGAGGCTTATTAGCTGCTGCTGTACTTCTATCTTGGCCAGGCTTACTCACTATGTCTGGACTTAACACTATACTACTTACAGTAGCCATCACCATGCTTAACCAGGCTTAGCCAGACTTATGTAAGCACATCCAATCTTAGGTACCATCACCTTTTGAGAGGTGTGGAGGAATAGGGAGAAACTCTGGTGACTGGGGGTTACTTGGCAATGGAGGCAGGCAGGGAAGGACTGGGAGAAGGGGCAATGGTGGTTATAGGGTGGCAGGGATGGAGAGTAGAAGGGTGATGATAAGGTTGGATGGAGAGAGCAACAGCGTCATGGCCACAGTTCTTTTGTAGATTTTTTGTATCTGATATAAAATGTGTATCATGACATCTGTGTGTTGTGTGTTTTGCCTGCTATCACAGCTGCAGGTTCAGCAGAGGATAATGGCAATGTCAAGAAATGCTTTGGTTCTGAACCAGAAGGTGGTCATAATCTCCAAGATCATGGCAATAATAGGATGTAACAGAGGCTGGCAGGAGTGCATTGGAGTGGCTGGGGAAATAGGTGGTGACTGAAGAGTGGTGAGGGGTGGCAATGAAGCCAGAAAGGTACAGTTTGTGTAACAGCAGAGGTGATGGACGGGGAAGCAGCAGGTGGGGGTAAGAAGGGGACGGAATGCATGGTGAGTAATAGGTAGGACAACAAAGGGGAAGGTAGGGGAGCATGATACCATCATGGATGCAATGTGTGCTATGCCCATACATACTTCTGCATCCATGTGTGTATGGTATGGATTCATTTTCTATCTTTGCAGTTTTAGCTGCTGCTGGTGACAAGGGCAGTGTGAATGGCACCTATAGAGCTGGTTTAGGAGGGGATCAAGGCAGGGATGTGGGTTGGTGACAGCAGATGAAGGTATGGATGATGGCTTGTGCTGTGGCATGTGGGATCATCATAGACAAAGATCCCTATTATAAGTGTATTGTAAGCTTACAAGGCCACAACTGTCCCTACCCATTATGGCCCATCTTTCATAACGGGACCCCTTATGGGGGGGGCCTGTTTACGGCCCGTAAACGGCGTTAGGGGCCGTATAGGGGGTAAAGCCCATTATGGGTCGGACGAAAACCTTCCCCCTGATGGGGGGGGGTCCGTTATGGGGTTACATTTTTACGGACCCTCACTGGTCCCATTACGGGGGTAAACGCTGACATAGGGGCGCGTATGCTGACAAGGAGCTAATAATTTCCTACCAGGGACCTGATTTGTCGAATGCAAGTAAAATGAAGCTGTCTGTTTGGAGTATATTATTTAATTGTCTTTGGTCTACTTGATTGGATATTTCTGACTGTGCTGCTGAGCCCCTTCCTGGAGAGGCTGTTAGTTGCTAACTCCTAAGGAGCAAGTGTAGACCCAGCAAACTTGAAAATTCAAAGTATGATTTGAAGTTACAATGAAAAACATGCTGATAATTGATTACTTGTATCCCTTGCAGCAGAGTTGTTTTATATCGTACTACGTGGGCAAGTAGTACGATATGACTGCTACTGTAGTATCCTGGGGTATCTCGAGGCTAGTATCCAGGTTGGCCAGTTGCCTGGCATCCTTCGATTGAGCCTTTGCTTTAGGCGGATATGACAGAGATACAACAATTGGTATCAGGCGGGTAGAGACTGACCTGGGTTCAAATCCCCTATCCATCAGTGTGGATGTGTGGATGGCTGATGTGTGCAAGGGAGGTGTTATCTCCATCATCAGGCCATCAGGGATGAGAATGCCATTGAATCACGATTGCCCCTGTGGGTGTGAGGACACACCCATTGGAAGGGGGGATAATTGTAGTATCCTGGGGTATCTCGAGGCTAGTATCCAGGTTGGCCAGTTGCCTGGCATCCTTCGATCGAGCCTTTGCTTTAGGCGGATATGACAGAGATACAACAGCTACAAGCAAAGAACTAACATAAAGAACTGTAAAGAACGATATATCCTTTCTTGCGATCATTCTTTATTGCAAAGAACATTCTTATGAAGCTATAAGGTCTCAAATCCAGCATAATTATTGGCCTTATAACCATAGTCTTATAGCCTGAAAGCACCATGGCCATTTAGTCTTCCAGCCAATATACGACCCGCTGCAATAAGTGACGGAAAGCTGCGATAATGCTAGGGAAAATAAAAGGACCCCATCTGTGAGGTGCATAGTGCAAGCTGCCCTATGAAGCCTCGACATATCTGTCCAATGACCCCCTCAGCCACCACTTGCGATAAGTGGACACTACTAGGGTACAAAGGACCACAAGCATCCTATGGAACTTACCTCGACATATCTGTCCAATGAACCCCTCAGCCACCACTTGCGATAAGTGGACACTACTAGGGTACAAAGGACCACAAGCATCCTATCCAACTGGCTGCGCTGCACTTCCATAGCCATCCGACCAGCAATGCACAAGCATCCTATGGAACTTACCTCGACATATCTGTCCAATGACCCCCTCAGCCACCACTTGCGATAAGTGGACACTACTAGGGTACAAAGGACCACAAGCATCCTATCCAACTGGCTGCGCTGCACTTCCATTGCGATCCAACCAGCAATGCACATGCAATGCTCAAGAAGTCATGTAATTCAAGTGATTGACATGTTGGGCATGGAAAACGGAGCAAGCAATCTTTGTTTGTTTGGGGCTATGAAAGGATATGCATCAGTATATAAGTCTTACCCTGGGTTTACAGCTTTCTTATCAGTTATGATCAGACAATACCCCATCATGAGGAAATCTCGATCATTGTCGAACCTTGCGATCCGGCTGCCAATCTTTTAATTGGGAATTTTGAGCATACCTACGCCATAATGGGTATCAGGTATTAAACTATCTTTGTAGTAGTTGAGAGCTGCAAAGGCCTCTCGAGATGTTGATGGCGTGTATCTGCACACATATATTGTGCGACTACTACAATCTTGATGATTTCCTATTCCTGTTGGGGTCTGAGAAAGTCACAGCAGAGCGACACAACTGAATGCACTTCTCCACCTAGGAGTTTGACCAGGCCGGCTTAGGAGTGAACCTGCAAAAACGTCAGCTGGACCCGGCAACATGCCTCAAGTGTCTGGGCTTCATCATGGACTCCGTGAGAATGACGTTTGAGGTGCTCAAGGAGAGGTGGTCCACCTTCCAGCAGAAAGTGTCGGAAGTGCCAAAATGGTGGGTATTTGCTCTGTAGGTGTCTTTCAGGGATGGTTGGAGAACACGCCAGACACCTCCAGGGCCATGCTGATTGGCTGTATACATATGCGCATATGCATACACACCCAGGAATGCACCCAGGAATGGCATAGGCGCACAAACAGGCAAGCACACAAACACGCAGGCGCACAAACAGATAAGTGCACAAAAACATCACGATCCAATTGGCGTTGGGCATTCCACTCTCGATTGAATGGCGCCTACTTGACCAGAATGGACAAGGACCATTTCCACACCCATCCCTCCATTCCGTTGAGAAACCACTCTCGATTAAGCGGCCTCTTACTAGGAGAGATAAGGGATTGGCACACCAGACATGGCTGGTGTCGTGGGATATTGCCAAGGGCCATAAAAACAGCCCCAAGCTACCTTCCCACGGGGAGTCCCATGCACACACATACACAAATGCACAGGCGCACTAACACACAGGCGCACCAGATTTTATATTAATATATCATTCTTACCTGGGGCTGACTGCCTTCTGGTCTGTCAGGATTAAGCAATAGCGAAGCATAAGGAAATCTCTGTAAATTGGCGCACACGTGCATTCTGGCATGTTGTCATGTGCGGTGCGCGTGCTTGGCCCATGTGGCGGGCCATTTGTCAGTTGGGGGCGACTGGGGGCGACTGATTGTGACTGGTTGAGACTCAGGTCAACTGGGGGCGACTGCGGTTGACGGGGTCGACGGGGAGAACTGGGGGTGATGGGGGCGACTGGGGGCACGGGGGCAACGGGGGTGACTGGGCTAGTAGCAACCGCCCTGTGAAGTGCACTTTCAAGTAAGTAAATAATAATTTATACTTTGCTTAGTTTGTTGACAGCATTATTCATTATGCCCAGCCACTTATGAAACAGCAAAGGCTGTGTTGTCCCCAGCTACCCTGCTTGCTAGCTTGGCATCGGAGCCCTTATTAGCCCCACACCTGGGGCATCCAGCACAGAGGCGACAAACTACCCGCATCTTGAACGCTCGTTCCAGGAAATCTTTCTGACGGTCCGCAGCTGCTTGGTTGGGGGTGGGGGGTTGCTTGGTGTCAGGTGGCCCAGGCTCGGTCATATCATGGTCGATTCCCAAAATATTGAAAAGTAGATCATGGAGGTTGTGGGGGCTTGCCGAACTTGCGTTTAGGGGACAAGAGACACGCTCACGCTCATGCACGAATGAAGTGAAAGAATCACCGTGACGTCCGGCAGACGCAGGCTAATCGACTTGACTCAACTCGACTCCGCTCAAACTGAATCGCTCACCGTGAGTCCTCTGATGCCTGGACCAGTGTGACTGTCTGCTCCCCCGTGCTTTGCACCGGTAGCTCACCTAACCTGATTGAGTGCTTCCACAGAGGGAGTGGGCGAAACATACAGGGCCCGGCCCTGAGAGCCTTTCACGCTGCCTGACGGCGACATCCACTACTCCGTGCGGCGCAGCATCACGAACCCAGGCACGCTCAAGCCTCGCAACTATGGGCCCCTTGGTTCCTATGATAATGACAGACTACGATAACGAAATCCCATGGCAGCAAGGTCACGGCGCCAGTGGCTGCAGCTGGCCACGGCCTCACACTCCTGGCTTGTCGGCCACCGCCACCATTAGGTGTCGGCCTTCTACTACTTCGCCGGCATCGCTGGCGAGCCCCTTGCCCTGCTGCGATGCAGTGCGCCAAAGTGCTCCGGTGATCAATATTCATGCTAATGCCATGGCTGTTTGCGCGGGCTGTCTCCATCAACCTTGGAAATCCGTCTCTAATCCCGCTGGCGGATGCTATTTTGTGACAGATGATACAGATGAGAACACTTAATCGAAGCCCTCGCTGCTGTAGTAGGGAGAGATGACGCCGACGAAAGGCCCTCAGCCGTAGGCAAGGTTCCGATGACTTAACTGACAAACATAAATAATTACATCTAATTACATCTAAATTATTACATCTAATATAATAAAAAGTGCTAAGGGTACACCCTGAGCATAGGTAGTACGGCTGATACATTCCGAAAAATCAAGACCCCGAGCAAGGATAAGTATTGGCCGTTGCCTAAGAGTAGCAAATATAAATAAAAATATTATTTATATTATACATTCGCTTTCACACCGCACGCTTTGCACTACATTTGGGGATTCCATCGCCCACCGCCGACCATCCAACTTAACGCAGCACGATTCGTGATGTTAAACGGGGTTGCTGCACGCCGGTTGGGGAGGGTCTCATCAGAGTGGAACACAGCGTGCAGGGCGTGCCATCTCGAGCGGTCCCCTTTAAGCACGCCCACTAAGTGTCCCCAGCTTACCGGTTATCTGAAATGTCGTCCCAAACATGGCCAGCACTGTGTAGCTGCTGCACGGCGGGTGCCGTGTTATGTCACGAAGAGCTGGTTGCACCAATGCCAGGTGCACGCTTTGACGAAGACTTAAGAAAAGACTGCAATAAAATTGTAGGTACAGCAGGCGAAAGCTGGTTGTCAACGGGCACACTGCGCATTATTCTGATACCGCCTCCCTATGTCAGCGTTTACCCCCGTAATGGGACCAGTGAGGGTCCGTAAAAATGTAACACCATAACGGACCCCCCCCCATCAGGGGGAAGGTTTTCGTCTGACCAATAATGGGCTTTACCCCCTATACGGCCCCTAATGCCGTTTACGGGCCGTAAACAGGCCCCCCCCCCTTAAGGGGTCCCGTTATGATAGATGGGCCATAATGGGTAGGGACAGTTGTGGCCTTGTAAGCTTACAATACACTTATCATAGGGATCTTTGTCTATGATGATCCCACATGCCACAGCACAAGCCATCATCCATACCTTCATCTGCTGTCACCAACCCACATCCCTGCCTTGATCCCCCAGTAAGCGAGTGGACCGGGCAACCGGCGAGCAGGCTCGCCAATTGCCCGATTGCCCGGCAGCGAGCATTCCGACGCAAACCGGAAAATAATTTTATTCTACATTATCTTCAAGCTAATATCTATTATTGTATTATGCGAGCATGGCAATCAAAGATGAATTAGTTGCCGAGCAGGCAAGTACGGCAATAGCGTTATAGGCAAAGTAAACTTAGCTAGCAGGTGATGGAACTGAAATTTAAATCCGTGATTGATAAGAGTTTTCAACGAAAATGATATTACAGTACAGGTTTTCTTGTTTCCCGGTGCCCGAACAAAAGCACTGCTCGTCGAACATTTCGACGATGCAGCCCAGGTGATAATAATAACATAAAATTTGGCGCGGCAATAAAATTTTCTTACTATTCTTTTTACACTTGCCCAGCGAGCATGTATACTTGCGGGTACATTATGTGAGAAAGCTTTGTGCTGCTCGCTGGTGGTTTTCATCATGCTCCCTAGCTTTCCTGCACGCTTCAAAAATCACCGCTCGTTAAAATTTGTAGTTTAAAAAGCTCTTTAGAAGGACCGTGAGAGCTTGTGTACTTCCCGGTAAAAATTGGGCAGTAGGCTAGCTGCTGCTCGCTGGCTGTGTGTTTGTTTGTAGCCGTGCTCTCTAGATAGCATTTCGTCACTTTTTGAAAATGCATTCCGGCAACTAGATACAGCTTATTAAATGTAAGGCCTTAGCGTAGCAAGCATATCCAGTTGCGGGGAAATTGTGAGAGAAAGCTTTGTGCTGCTCGCTGGTGGTTTTCATCATGCTCCCTAGCTTTCCGGCACGCTTCGAAAATCACCGCTCGTTAATATTTATAATTTAAAACGCCCTTTAGAAGGACCGTGGGAGCTTGTGTACTTCCCGGTAAAAATCGGGCAGTAGGCTAGCTGCTGCTCGCTCGCTGGCTGTTAGTGTATTCGTTTGTAGCCCCTGCTCTCTAGAATTTCGACACTTTTCAAAAATTCATTCCGACAAACAAATACAACTTAATAAATATATAGCCGTAGCTTAGCAAGCATATCTAGTTGCGGGTAAGTTTTAAGAGAAAGCTTTGTGCTGCTCGCCGCCAGTGGCTGGTGTGCATCATGCTCCCTAGCTTTTAGCTACACTTCGAAAGTTATCGCGCGATAATATTCGTAGTTTTAAATGCTCTTTAAAAGTACTGTGGGAGCTTGAGTACTTCCCGGTACAAATCAGGCAGTAAGCTAGCCGCTCGCTCGGTTTCAGTTGGTTTGTAGACCCTGCTTTCTAGTATTTCGGCACTTTTGGAAATTTACTTTGGTGACTAAATACAACTTATTAAATGTAATGTCGTAGCGTAGCAAGGATATCTAGTTGCGGGTAAATTTTAAGATAAATTTTAAGCTGACCGCTGCTCGCTGATCACCCTTAATAACAAAAAATGCGAACAATTATAATAAATAAAGATAGACGTGAGTCTATGTACAGCTAACAATTAGACCCAATCAAACTCTTATTTTCTGGAAAAACTTGCACAACAGAATGTCCCTGATGTAATACATACATTTGAAGAATTATATTTGAACTGAACATTGTTGTGCGAGTCTATCGGTATCGGTTAATTACTATCTTGGCCAAGGGAGGAACTCGCACCTACAACCGCAGCTCACTAGCAGCTGCTGCGAATAGATATAAACAAAGAGTAGCTAGCACAATTGATGGGCGTATCAACAGCCAGCGGCCTAACCGTATTTTGTATGTGCATGGCGGCCGGGCTGATGCTGGTACATGCTGGATCAAGCTGGCTAGAATTGTTTATAAATAAAGCACTGTAAGTTGCACAACAGTAAAATCATCCAGCCTTTTTCTGACGGCACATTTGTTGACACATCAACACTAGGCAAGGGGCTATTCTTGTGCTTGTGTGCGTGTGGACATGTACAAGCAATTTGGGTATTGGGGTTTTACATCAGTGGGGCGGTATGGAGATACCCTCATTTGGGGCAGCAGGTTCGACTCCTGCCCGTCCTCTGACATGTGTACCTTTATTTAAGGGGGCCACAATAGCGTTAACACGTGCATGCAAGTGTTGAGGAGGGCAATGGCGAGGGATGGTGGGAGACGGCAAAAGTGGGAGGGTGACGACGGTGGAGGGAGGGCGACGGCGATGGTAAGAGGGCAACGACGACGGAGGGAGAGCGACGCCGGTGGTAGGGAGACGGTGACGGCGGGATGGTGCCGGTGCCGGAGGGAGGGCGACGACGATGGAGGGAGCGCGATGATGACAGAACGCGGGCGACGACGACGAAGGGAGGGTGACGGTGATGGAGGGACGGCGACGACGGTGGAGGGAGGGCGACAGCGATCGAGGGAGGGTGACGACGACAGAGGGAGAGCGACGCCGGTGGTAGGGAGACGGTGACGGCGGGATGGTGCCGGTGCCGGAGGGAGGGCAACGACGACGGAGGGAGCGCGATGATGACAGAACGCGGGCGACGACGACGAAGGGAGGGTGACGGTGATGGAGGGACGGCGACGACGGTGGAGGGAGGGCGACAGCGATCGAGGGAGGGTGACGACGACAGAGGGAGAGCGACGATGGTGGGAGGGCGACGGTGATGGCGGGAGGGTGCCTGCGCCGGAGGGAGGGCAACGACGACGGAGGGAGCACGACGACGATGGAAGGAGGGCGATGACGACGAAGGGAGGTTGACGGCGACGGAGGGAGGGCGAGGACCAGGGCTTGAGGGGGACAGTGGCAGAGGGAAGGAAACGGTCAAGGGGGCAGGGCGACGGAGACGGAAGGAGGGCGATGATGATGGCGGGAGGGCGACGGCGACGGAGGGAGGGCCACAACAACGGACGGAGGCCGACGGCGACGGAGGGAGGGTGATGGCGACGGAAGGAGGGTGACGGCGATGGAGGGAGGGCGATGACCAGGGCGTGAGGGAGACAGCGACAGAGGGAAGGAGACGGCAAGGGAAAGAAGGCAACGGCAAGGGAGGAAGGGAGATGGCGATGGGGGTTGGGTGACGATGAGGAAGGAAGGCTGATGGCGATGTTGGATGGGCAACGGTGAACAAGAGAGGGCAACGGAGAGGGAGGGTGATGTCGAGGCATGGAGGGAGATGGCGACCACGGGAGGGTGACGGGGAGGGAGGGCGGGCAACGACAAGGGAGGGAAGGCGATAGCGATGGCGGGTGGGCGCCGGCAACGGAGGGCGACGGAGAGCGACGGCGACTGAGGAAGGGCGACTGTGACTGAGGGAGGGTAACGGCGAGGGAGGATAGGCAACATCAAGGGAGAAAGGGAGATGGCGACAGAGGTTGGGCGACGATGAGGAAGGGAGTGTTTGCGACATCGGGAGGGCAATGGTGAACAAGAGAGGGCAACGGGGAGGGAGCGAGGATGATGACGAGGAATGGAGGGAGACAGTGACAAATGGAGGGTGATGGCGACAAAGGGAGGGTGATGGTGATGGTGGTAGGGCGACGGCGACAGAGGGAGGGTGATAGCGAGGGAGGGAGGGCAATGGCTAGGAGGGGAGGGCGAGTAGGAGGGTGGGTGACATTGCTGACATCTAAAACTATTTAGCAATGTACAAGGCCCCCTTAAACTTAGGCCGTCTGACAACTCACAGATACATGCATAGCCTTGAAATGTAAACCAAAATATTATTATGTACTCGAATCACTTGCGATGGGCAAACCAGTTAGGTTGGGTTGCTGGGTTGGATCAGTATCATACAAGCTGTCAGCCCTGGATGGAACCGGACCTTATGCCCTTATGTCGCAGGGCCGAATGGCACACGAGGGCCAATACCCGTACATGGTAATCAAAATCGACCAAAGGCCCAACCAAAGAGCATACTCTCCACCTTACCCACCAGTGGGTACTAGGTGCCCACAACCCCCAATCCCTGACCCTTACATTACCTCCCATCCCCGTGAGAACCCGTGACTGTGGCAGAACCCATGTCATTGTTACATGTAAATTCCATACATTGACCATGCACACACCCAATACCCATTTGCGTATTGTGTCTACACTGAGACATGCCTACCATGTCTATCGACCTCTGGACACTCATACAGAATATGTACAATCCATTTCAAAATGCGTGCCCTCCATTTCTTCATTCCCCAAACCAGGCATGCACCTAACCTGAGCTAGACATGTCTGCTGCTGTAGTAGCTGACTGCCAAAAAGGCCTCTCAAGATGTTGACAGGGTGCTTCTTGCACCTTAAATTATGATAGTGAGTGCCATACGAGTACGAGTACTACAGCTGCCTGCTTACTGTGCAGTCTTGCTAGGTGCCATCTTAAATGACCTATGAACAGGAAACCATATTTCTCCTACTGACCTCCTGCTGTGTGAATGCCCTAAAGGCAGTAAGTAGTATATTGATGCTGACTTAAAACAAAGCTGCAAACTAAACACACATCCAATAATTAAGGGCAACCTGCCAACCTTCCTTATCCCCTCTCCCACCCTCACTGTCGGCCTCCCTTCATCACCGTCGCCCTCCCTCCCTCGTTATTGCCCTCCCTCCCTCACAGTCTCCCTCCGTCGCCGTGGCCCACCCTCCATCACCGTCTCCCTCCCACTCTCACCATCGCCCTCCCTCCCTCGTTGTCAGCCTCCCTCCATCAATGCCATCCCTTCCTCGCCGTCTCCTTCCCTCTGTCGCCGTCTCCCTCAATCCCTGGCTGTCTCCCTCCCTCCGTCTCCATCGCCCTCGCTCCGTCGCTGCCACCCTCCATCTCCGTCTCCCTTCCTCGCAAACACCCTCCCTTCCTCACCGTCTCCCTCCCTATATCGCCGTCACCCTCCCTCCGTCGCCATCACCCTCCCTCCGTCGTCGTCGCCCTCCTGCCATTATTGTCGTCAACCTCCGTCACCGTCACCCTCCCTCTGTCGCCGTCACCCTCCCTCCATGACCGTCACCCCCCCTCCGTCGCCCTCCCTCCGGCTCCGTCGCCCTCCCTCCCTCGCCGTCGCCCTCCCTCCGTCGCCGTCGCCCTCCCTCCGTCGCCGTCGCCCTCCCTCCGTCGCCGTCGCCCTCCCTCCGTTGCCGTCACCCTCCCTCCGTTGCCGTCGCCCTCCCTCCGTTGCCGTCGCCCTCCCTCCGTCAAGGTCACCCTCCCTGCATCGTCGTCAGCCTCCCTCCGGCTTCGTCAGCCTCCCTCCGGCTCCGTCGCCCTCCCTCCCTCGCCGTCGCCCTCCCTCCGTCGCCGTCGCCCTCCCTCCGTCGCCCTCCCTCCGGCTCCGTCGCCCTCCCTCCGGCTCCGTCGCCCTCCCTCCGGCTCCGTCACCCTCCCTCCGTTGCCGTCACCCTCCCTCCGTTGCCGTCACCCTCCCTCCGTCACCATCACCCTCCCTCCGTAACCGTCACCCTCCCTCTGTCGCCGTCACCCTCCCTCCCTCGCCGTCGCCCTCCCTCCGTCGCCTTCGCCCTCCCTCCGTCACCATCACCCTCCCTCCGTAACCGTCACCCTCCCTCTGTCGTCGTCACCCTCCCTCCCTCGCCGTCGGCCTCCCTCCGTCGCCGTCGCCCTCCCTCCGTCGCCGTCGCCCTCCCTCCGTTGCCGTCACCCTCCCTCCGTTGCCGTCACCCTCCCTCTGTCGCCGTCACCCTCCCTCCATGACCGTCACCCCCCCTCCGTCGCCCTCCCTCCGGCTCCGTCGCCCTCCCTCCGGCTCCGTCGCCCTCCCTCCCTCGCCGTCGCCCTCCCTCTGTCATCGTCGCCCTCCCTCCCTCGCCGTCGCCCTCCCTCTGTCATCGTTGCCCTCCCTCCCTCGCCGTCGACCTCCCTCCATCGCCGTCGCCCTCCCTCCGTCACCGTCGCCCTCCCTCCCTCACCGTCGCCCTCCCTCTATCGTCGTCGCCCTCCCTCTATCGTCGTCGCCCTCCCTCCCTCGGTATCGCCTTCCCTCCCTTACGGTTACTTTCTCCCTTGCTGTCACCCTCCCACCCTCGCCGTCTCCCGCCGTCCCTCGCCATTGCCCTCCTCCTCAACACTTGCATGCATGTGTTAAAGTTATTGTGGCCTTCTCAAATAAGGTACACATGTCAGAGGACGGGCAGGAGTCGAACCTGCTGCCCCAAGAGGGGTATTTCCACACCGCCTCACTGGTATAAAATCCCAAGACTTAATTGCCGGTACAATTCGATCCACACACAAACACATGTGTAGCCCCTTGCCAAGCATTGCCATGGCTACAAAAGTGCTATCAGAAAAAGCAGGATGCTGTTACTGTTGTGCAACTTACCAACGCATTACTTATAACAGTCCTAGTGACCCTGATCCAGCAAATACCAGCATCAGCCTGGCCATGCATATACAAATTACGTTTAGGCTGATGGCCGCTGACGTAGACATGCTCGCTCCATCCACCCGCTATCAACCGCCGCTTCGGTTGCTGACGGGCAAGTGAGTGTCAAAAGTAGCTGCTAGCTGCAATCTACGCTAGATACGCTTCATTTATATCTATTCGCAGCTGCTGCTAGTGCGTGAGCCGCGGTTGTAGGTGCATGTTCCTTCCTTGGCCAAGATAGCATTTGAATAAACGCAACCGTGAGGGTCACACAACAACTTTCAATATAAATATTATACTTCAAATATATAAAATCTGGGACCGTTCTGCATGTTGTGCAAGTGTGTGCAGAAAATACGATTATTTGGTTCTGATTAATTTTAGCTCGCTCTGCATAGACTCCAGCCTATTTCTACATATTATGGCTGTTCATTTTTGTGTTAAGCGCATTCTGTTCACCTCATCACAGTTTCGCCGTCGTCCGTTGTTTTTGGTTTATTTAAAATTTGGATTGACAGCCAGCAGCGGCAAGCCTGCATGCCATCCTTGACTATGCGGCAAATGCTCCTGCCCACTCTGTAAAGGTGCAAAACATACAGTGTAAAAGCCATTGGCTCGGGACAATTTCAAGCTGCAACAACCAGCCGAGCCAGCAAACGGACCAGGCAACGGGTCAGTTCAAAGAAGAATGAAAGCTTTCCATCAGAAAATCACCCGCAAGTATATATGCTCGCTACACTAAGGCATTATATTTCGTAAGTAGTATCTAGTCGGCCGCATGCATTTTTGATAAGTGCTAAAATACTAGAGAGCCGCGGCTTGAAATAAACCAAGTGACATACACCGACGACACGCAGTGACACCAAGCGAGCTGCGGCTAGCTGACTGCCCGATTTGCACCGGGAAGTGCTCAAGCTCCCACGGTCATTTAATAGAACACTCCTAAAGATTATTATTTACGCGCGGTAATTTTCAAAGCACGCCGAGAACCTAGGGAGCCTAATGCAAACCATCAGATAGACCGGAGTGCAGCAGCTAGCAGAAAGCTTTCCAATCGAAAATTACCGGCGAGTACATATGCTCGCTAAGCTGAGGCCTTACATTTTATAAGTAATGTTTAGTCGCCAGCATGCATGCATGCCTTTTCGAAAAGTGCTAAAATGCTAGAGAGCAGCAGCTAGAAACCAACTGACACCGACGGAGCGAGCAGCGGCTAGCTTACTGCCCGATTTGCATGGGAAAGTGCTCAAGCTCCCACGGTCATTGGATAGATCGCTCATAAGTAGGAATATTTACGGGAGGTAGTTTTCAAAGCGCATGGGAGCAACGGGGAGAACTTTCCATCCGAAAATTACCGGCAAGTTTAACTGCTTGCTGGGGAAGACCTTAAAGAAGTTTAAGTAGTATTATTTTGCCGGTGCCAAACTTTATGTAGTGGTGACGAGCTGGGCTGCACCGTCGAAATGTATAACGAGCATTGCTTTCGTTAGGGACATGAATAATGCGGGATTTTTTGCATGTGCTCTCAGGACAGATATCATTAACTAAATAAAACATTAATTTTCCCCAAGGCTAGTTGTGAGTGCGCGGTTTCTAGTCTGTGTTAGCCTGCTACCCTTTCTTAGAAAGCATCGCTTTGATTTTCCCCGGAAACAAGAGAATTTTAACTGGCATAACCTATTTTGCTTAAAACTCTAATCAATCACAGATTTAGTTTGCAGTTGCACCACCCGCTTGCTAAGTTTACTTTCGTCTTATTGCCCTTGCCATATTTGCCTGATTGGCAATCAATTCTGCTTCAATCGCCATGCTCGCATGATAAATTAATAGCCAATAGTTTTCTGTCTTATAATGAATAATAAGTACTTCGGTTTGTGTTGGAATGCTCGCTGCCGGGGAATCGGGCAATGGCGAGCCTGCTCGCCGGTTGCCCGGTCCAGTCGCTGCCTCTGATCCCCTCCTAAACCAGCTCTATAGGTGCCATTCACACTGCCCTTGTCACCAGCAGCAGCTAAAACT
This sequence comes from Volvox reticuliferus, assembly GCA_019650235.1. Taxonomy (NCBI): domain Eukaryota; kingdom Viridiplantae; phylum Chlorophyta; class Chlorophyceae; order Chlamydomonadales; family Volvocaceae; genus Volvox; species Volvox reticuliferus. The sequence continues at coordinate 745,134 of BNCP01000013.1, read as the reverse complement.
GCAAAGATAGAAAATGAATCCATACCATACACACATGGATGCAGAAGTATGTATGGGCATAGCACACATTGCATCCATGATGGTATCATGCTCCCCTACCTTCCCCTTTGTTGTCCTACCTATTGCTCACCATTCCGTCCCCTTCTTACCCCCACCTGCTTCCCCGTCCATCACCTCTGCTGCTGTTATACAAACTGTACCTTTCTGGCTTCATTGCCACCCCTCACCACTCTTCAGTCACCACCTATTTCCCCAGCCACTCCAAGGCACTCCTGCCAGCCTCTGTTACATCCTATTATTGCCATGATCTTGGAGATTATGACCACCTTCTGGTTCAGAACCAAAGCATTTCTTGACATTGCCATTATATATCCTCTGCTGAACCTGCAGCTGTGATAGCAGGCAAAACACACAACACACAGATGTCATGATACACATTTTATATCAGATACAAAAAATCTACAAAATAACTGTGGCCATGACGCTGTTGTTCTCTCCATCCAACCCTATCATCACCCTTCTACTCTCCATCCCTGCCACCCTATAACCACCATTGCCCCTTCTCCCAGTCCTTCCCTGCCTTCCTCCATTGCCAAGCAACCCTCAGTCACCAGAGTTTCTCCCTATTCCTCCACACCTCTCAAAAGGTGATGGTACCTAAGATTGGATGTGCTTACATAAGTCTGGCTAAGCCTGGTTAAGCATGGTGATGCCTACTGTAAGTAGTATAGTGTTAAGTCCAGACATAGTGCGTGAGTAAGCCTGGCCAAGATAGAAGTACAGCAGCAGCAGCAGCTAATAAGCCTCTTCCATCTAATGTGAGACTGTAAGTCCGGCTTAGGAAGACTACTTAGACTAAGTATGTTCTGGACTTATCCTTGTACATGTTTAAACAAGTCCTAAACCCAAATTTGGGATCCCATATATTGCTGCTGGGCCCCCCTCACATCCATTACTCTCCTTTTGTGCGATCTCTCTGCTGCATCCCATCACCATTCCACTTCACCTCTATCACCAGCTACCATTTTGTACAGTCTCACCCTTGCTCCCTGCCCCAGTGCATTATCACTGCCCCTTCCCATCTCCATCAGCAGCAGCTCCCATTGTTCCATATGTTTCTGCAGCACCCAGCCCCAAACAATACACCCACCTGCAGTCACACCTTCATTGCAGCCCTGGCCAAGGCCTGGACAGAAAACTACCTGCCATGAACATTGTGAGCCAGCCAAGCACCTGCCTCAGAGCAAGTGGACAGCAGCACGCAGCCAGGAAGGCAGAAACCGCACCAAAATCATGAGTTGTTAATTCACACAAGCAACAATATTTAATATTATTAATGGCAACCCTGTCACAACAGCTAGTTTTAGCTAGTGCAACCAATCATGTGCTGCCAACACCGCCGCCTATCACCCTGTCCTTCACCAAATACAAGCATCCTCCTTTACCTCCTAGGTTGGAGCATATATCCATTGCTGCATAGATCTCATCTCCGCCGCCAGGCTTCCATGGCTGCTGCTTGTGGAAAAGGAATATCCTGTAGGGATTGATAAAAATCTTCAAGAAAAGCCAAGGATACATAAATGATGTTGTTCTGTAAATATTGGCACCTCTATCTATGAATGCCATTAAAAGGGAGATTTGGCATTACAAAAAGTCCTATACAACAACAAGAATGCTACGAGAAATGCTGTTGATCTCCACTTTGACACTTACAATCATGCATGCAGAAACAAAAGCTCGCTCATCACATTTCCATCACGAAAGTACAGCACAACAAATTGTTGTACTGTACCTTTCCGCAAGCCTAATAATAAAAAATAATATGTCTTTTTCGTGCTTAGGTAGTATCTACCAATCTACCAATTTACCAATATCTGTGTGCAGGTCGGGCCCTTGGGTGGGAAGTAATGACATCGGTTCAATTCCGCCTGAAAGCATTTTATCTGTTCAATTTTGTCATCATAAGGCACATGGACAATACCTCTCGTTCGCGAACAAGTATTTTGGTCCCGCCGTACATTCTCGCAACTGACAGTGCCATGCAATTTTGTATGGATGCATCGATTCCTTAAGCCATTTTATGCACAGTTCAGATTGTAGAATTGGCGAGCACTGTCATTCGCAGAATGGTCCCGCTGTACATTTTCGCGACTGACAGTGCAATGCAATTTCGTATGAATGCATCTATTCTTTCCGCCATTTTATGCACATTTCAAATTATAGAATTGGCAGGCACTGTCATTCGCGGAAATGTACAGCGGGACCAAATGGTTTCGCCGTATCTTTTCGCGAATAAGAGATATGGCCCATGTGCCTTCAATTTACGGATAAAACATGCAAAAATATACTTACCAAGGAGTTGAACCGAAAACTTCGTCAAGTTCTCCGAAGTTCGTAACATATGTAACATGCAACTTACAATTTCTATGTAAAATGGTTAATAGACACAACTTTATCTAGCAAACCATCCAGCATAACCGAGGTAGGGAGATAGTTGGGAGAGAAGGAGTAAGAAGAGACAGAGGAAGGGATCAAGGAGGGAGATAGATGGAAGGAGGGAGTAGGGAAAGGAAAGTGTGGCAGATGGGAAGTAGGAAGACAGAAGGAAGAGGGGTGAAAGAAATAAGGGTCAAGGAAGGAGAGGGAAAGGAAAGGGAGAAACGAGGATGGGAGAAATGAGAAAGGGAGAGAGTAGGGAGAGAGAAGGGAGGAAGTAGGGAGGGAGAAGGGAGGGAGTAGGGAGAGAGAAGGGAAGGAGAGGGAGGGAAAGAGGGAGGGAGGGAGCAAAGGTACGAGGTAGGGAAGGATAGGAAGGGAAATATGGAAGGAAAGCAAGGGAAAGAGAAAAGGTGGGAAGGCAGAAGAGGGAGAGAAAGAGGGAGAGATAGGGAGGGAAAGAGGGAAGAAGAAGAATTGAAGGAGAGGGGAGAGACAGGGAGGGAAAGAGGGTAGGAGATGCAGGGAAAGAGGGAAGAAGAGGGAGGGAAAAAGGAAGGAGAGGAAGAGATGGGGTACACAGGTGGGAAAGCATGTCCTGACTTTATTGTCTTCACAGTGAAGCACCTAATGCTTCCATAAATTGCCATGGGTTGTCTTTGCCGGGAAAGTCATCCAGCTACAGTATAACATCCCTTTTAAGGTAGCATTCATACATATAAGAATCAAAGGTACAAGCAACATGACCAAATAGCTACAATTGGATACATGATTTTGGCTTTGTTAAGATCCCCTAACAACCCCAGACAGTGATCAGCCTCTGTCTATATAAATGCTGCATGAAGCCAAGACAACCATAGCCCAGCCCTTAAGAGCTGCTATGAGCCCCCATGATGCATGCCCGAAATGGAATCAACCCCACCGCACCTCACCCCGCCTCACCCCACCCCGCCTCACCCCACCCCGCCGCCTCACCCCGCCCTACCCCACCTATGATAGACAGAGGACGATCAACAACACAATTCCTTACTTCTTACATTTTGTCAACATGCATGCTTCTTACCTGCTGCAATTACACAAATAATGCCAACAGACTGCTGTTCCAGCATTATTATATGTTAGATGGATATTTTATCCCAACAATTTATAACAGGCAAGAATGTTTGTTGATATTATACCGCTTTTGACTTGATTGAAGATGTTTATTGAGTATGTTGGGGGCTTAGATATGGGGTGCTTATGGGTTATGATGGTCCATAACGGGGTTTCCAGCCATAATGGGGTACCAGAGCCCCCATAATGGACCCCAATGGCCGTTATGGGGGTACCCCATAATTGGCCAGATTGCGATTACGGGGTTAAAACTGACCCATCAGGGGGGAAAGGGCTGACATAGGGCCTTACTGTCATGCTTTGTTTCGGCCGATGGCTGCTGACGTAGACATGCATGCTCGCTCCATCCACCCGCTATCAACCTCCGCTTCGGTTGCTGACGGGCAAGTAATTTCTTAGGGAAGCCATTGTTAGAAAGAAAAGCACCTGGCCCCCAGTCGTTTTACTTAAAGGGAAGCACTTATCTAATAGGCAGGGTTACCGATGGGTTACCCCTCCACAAGGTTACCCGCCCACCCCAGTAGCGCTGCTACCCATGGGTTACCCACTCATTACCCTCCCATTACCCTCCCAACCAATGCCATAGGGCAGTCTTTTGACAGTTTGGGTCTGCAGACAATTATATTTCGTTGAATGAATGGCTCGTCACCAATGGCTGCTGGTTAGTTTGATGCTTTGAACGGTGCATTCCGAAGAATGAACTGTAAATTATCGTCTGGAATATATTTGTGCCAAGCTACTGAAATGGATATTCTTGATTACGGCTAAGTACATTAATATGGCAGGATAAGTTCTGTACAGGCAGAAAAAATCCTGCAGCGGGTGAATATAACAGCAAACAATAACAGGAACAATAACCATAACAACAAGCAAATAACAAGAACGACTAAAAGCAGTTACAGTAAGCAAGGATTCACGCCTGCCTCCTGTACGCAAAACGAAAGTGGTGCGAACGTTGTGGTATCACGTGTAAGACCTTGTGAAAGCATGCGAATAGTTAGTTACATGTGTTAAAAACTTTTAACCAACCGACAACTGCATACTGTGTACGCATCCTTCGCAGCCTACACAAGCATGCGTTCAAGCGCGTTAATGCGCGTTAAGCCCGCGTCTATTGTGCGTTGGAGAACTATTCATGCGTTATCTGCAACGTAAGCAATATTTTTTTGGCTTGCGTATGGGTGTCTAACGCTTGCGGTGCGTTAGGCCTAACGCACACCTTAGAATCTATCTGGGCGCGTTAGAGATTGCGTAAGGTCGCGTTAGGTTGCGTAAGCTAACGCAAAGTAAACGCAACAATATCCGCACCAAAAATAAAAAGTTATTTGCGTTTGCGTTAGTGTGCGTTAGGATCGCGTTTCCCATACGCAAAAAATAACGCAATGCGTTTGCTTTGCGTTAGGCTTTGCGTAAACTCGCGTTAATTTGCGTTAAGCTCGCGTTAGGCTCGCGTTAGGGGTCCCTAACGCGAGCCTAACGCGAGCTAACGCACGAATCTGTTGTCATAGTGGGTGGTATGCCGTGCTCAGGTTAACCCGCATGCCCACGAGCTTGCAGAGCGCTTCCCAAAACTTAGACGTGAACTGACCGCCACGGTCCGAGACCACGTTTTTAGGGACGCCGTGCAACCGAACCACGTTATCGAAAAACAGGCGTGCGGTCTGCTCCGCGGTGCAGGTCGACGTAGTAGGTGCAAGGTGAACCATCTTAGTCAAACGGTCTACCATGACAAGCACCGAGTCGTATCCCCCCTCAGTTTTGGGCAGCGCGACCACGAAGTCCATGGAAACACTTTCCCAAGGCGCGTCAGGGACAGGCAATGGTTGCAGCAACCCGTGGCCCCTACCGGACAAAGCCTTGTTGCGCTGGCACAAACTGCATGTCTGCATGAAGTTCTCGGCATCTCTCGCCAGACGAGACCACCAGAATGAGCGTCGCACCAACTCGACCAGCCGTGTGCTACCTGGGTGTCCCGCCAACGGGTCCTCATGGAAACGGGAAAGGATGTCGCGACGGAGGGAATCGTCGTTAGGCACGACGATCTGAGTCGTCGATCCTTCCGTCCGTAGCCAAAGACCGTTCTGCTTGCGTAGGTGCTCGACATTGCCAGGCGAAGCAAACCAGGAGTCGCCCGCATAGGCAGCCTTCAGGCGAGCCGCGAGGTCTGAGGACAGAGGCACGTCCGGGGTCTGTGGACGTTGGACAGGCGCCGCCAAGATCGCAGCATGTAGCGACGGATGTCGACTGAGAGCGTCGGCGATGTTAATCCGGCCGGCAACGTGCTCCCAGGTGCAGTCAAACCGTGCGAGGTACTCCATCCATCTCGCTTGACGCCGGTTCAACGTGGGGACGCTTTGCAAAAACGTCAGGGGCTTGTGGTCAGTCTTAAGGGTGAAAGGTCGTCCCTCTAGGTAACAACGCCACTCCTTAAGTGCATGCAAGACCGCTAGCAGCTCCTGTTCCCCTGTAGTGTAACGGGTTTCTGCGCCCGTAAACTTCTTACTCGTGAAGGCGATCGGTCGCCCTTCCTGCAACAGTACAGCGCCGCTCCCATACAACGAAGCATCCGAAAACACTTCAACACGAAACGGCAACGAGTAGTCGGGGAATGCAAGGGTAACGTCGTCGGCAACGACACGTTTTAGCTCTTCGAACGCCAGTTGACACTCGGGCGTCCATGCACTAGGCGAATCGAAAGCTCCCTTACGCGTCAAATCGGTGAGCGGGGCCGCAAGGACAGAGTACTGCTTGATGAACTTACGGAAATAATTGGTCAAGCCGAGGAAGCTACGAAGCTCCTGAAGGTTCCGAGGCGCTGGCCAATCACGAACCACAGCTACCTTCCGTGGGTCCATCTTGACGCTGGTGGCCGACACAATGTGGCCCAAGTACTCCACCTGAGGCTGCGCCCAAAAGCATTTGGCACGCTTCGCAAACAATTGCTCCCGCCTCAACACCTCAAGCACAAGCTTAAGATGCTCCAGATGCTCCTCGCGCGTCTTGGAGTAGACCAGGATGTCGTCCAAGTAGCAAACGACGAACCTGTCGATATACGGTCTAAACATGCGATCCATGACCGCCTGAAACGTCGCAGGGGCATTGGTCAACCCGAACGACAAGACCGTGTACTCAAAGTGACCAAAGGGCGTCCGAAAAGCGGTTTTCGGTACATCAGACGCAGCGATGCGAATCTGATTGTATCCCTGTTGCAAGTCGATCGAGCTGAAGTAGGCCGAGCCCTTTAGCTTATCGAGCAGGTCGTCCACGCGCGGCAATGGGTAACGGTTTTTGACCGTCGTCGCATTCAACCCCCTGTAATCGATGCACATGCGCAAGCTCCCATCCTTCTTACCGACAAACAGAATCGGCGCAGAGTACGGAGATGTGCTGGGGCGAATCATACCCTTTGCGAGCAGATCGGTTACCTGGCGCTTCACCTCGTCCAACTCCAGAGGACTTAACCTGTACATAGGTCTTGAAACAGGCTGAGCGCCGGGTATGAGTGGGATGGTATGGTCCACGGGACGCAAAGGAGGAAGCCCAGGCACGTCACGAAAAACGTCTGCGTACCCTGTGAGCAAGGCTTCAACCTCAGGATCCAAAGAAGACTGAGCGGTGGTCGCATTCAAATGCAACCTAGGCCTCACAAGCAGTCCGTGGGCACCCTTCCGGATCATCCGGATGGCCTCTTTACGCCCGACTGGCTTGGGTTCAGCACGCTGCCCCATGGCTTTCACAGCGTAGTTAACCACAGGCTCCGCTTGAGTCTTACCCCCCTCTGGCTCAACACTTGCAAACGGCACGAAGGGTACTTTGCACGACAGAGTCCCCTTACGAAGGCGAAGGGTTCCAGACTCTAGGTCAATGCCGGCCCCATACTGCCGTAATGTTGAGGACCCCAGTATATATGTCGCAGCATCAGTCAGCTCGCGCAACACATAAGGTTGGGTCGTAATACGCAGAGGACCTATACACAGGCGAAGGGTGACCCTGCCCAATATGGGTTGCTTACCCCCATCCGCGAGGGTAACCTGCGACCATTCCGACGACTGTGGGCACAGACCCAATGCATTCACCTCTGCCGATGAGATGAAGTCGTCACTGGCGCCGGTATCGACGAGCGCCTTCAGGGTGCGACCAGCAAGATCGACCTGAATCAAAGGAACCCGATTGTCTGCCGGTACTGATTCTGCGGACGAAAGCAAGACGCTCAGGGCGGGTTCGAAACGTTCGGCAGAACCCTCAGAATGAGGTGCAGGAGCATCGTACCAAACGTCAACGGCGTAGGCCTGGGCCGACAACGGCACAGGTGCACCTGCTAAATCAACACCGTTATACAGAACGGTGCCCGGCTCGAACCGGCAGACTTTCCGCATACCCGTTAGCAAAGTCGAGGCTTTTCGCCGACTATAAGCGGGTAGAAGGACGCAAGCGGCAGTGTCTGGACGTTGATGCCTACATCTCCTATAGAAGGTCAGCTGCACTGACAGCTCGCGCAGAGATGAGGGGAGGAAGAAGACGGTGTGACCTAACAAATCGATAGACGCCAGCGGCTTGCTCGGTGCATACAGGTTACACAGCGAGTCAAAACCTACGCGTCCTGAGCGACCGTCGAGTGACAATCGACGTCCAATCGCGCGCTCGATTTGTTCAAGGATCGAAGGCAACGGTGCCCTCACGGCTTGCCGCACTGACGACAACCGCCCACCCTCTAATTCCGACTTCCCAGGTGGAGTCCCCTCCGAGCCATCCTGGGCAATCCCCTACTTCGGCCGCTGAGCCAAAGGCGGTAGATGCGGACACTCCCTCGTAGGATGTTCCACAGACGCGCATCTCAGGCAAACCTTCATGCTCTTCCGACGCTTAAGCTCGGAGTGCGTGCAACCCCATTTTTCCAACCAACCGTCGCTGGTGCGTGGTCGCTTCGTCTCGTTCTTAGCTTCGTGCGCGGCCGCAGCAGACGGCGAACCCCCTTTCCTCTTGCCCTTGGCTGGATCCGCGCGTTGACCTGCGCCGGTTGACCCTTTGCGGTTACCCGATCCGGAAGCGCCGCGAACGCCGTGACCGCGATCCGTACGAACGGTGGTCACCGCTACCGTTGGCGTTCGACGCTCCGTCTCGGCCCCCTGGTCCATGGCAGCAGCGTCAGACGTCGGATCCTGCACTCGCATGGCATTAACACGAGGGACAGGTTTAATAGCACGCTGGCCAGCTAAGAGACGCTTCTCGACCCCTTGCGCAAAGTGCACCAATTCCTCATAGGACCCAAAGTCCTTTCCCGCCAAGTCCGTGGCACATTGTTGCGCCAGGACCTCAGACAATCCACGCTGAAACCAAAAGATGCGTTCCTCCTCCGTCAGGTTACCGATGGGCGTGATCAGGGCCTCGTAGCGCGACTGGTACGCAGGTACTGTTTCATCAGGGCGCATGCGATATGTGCCAGATGCTAACGTACTGCGAGCCTCAGCACTTAACGGTTGAACCTCGGGAGCAAAGCGCGCAAGCAAAGCACGAGCCAACTCCTCAAACGTGTATGTCTGCCTTGCCATTGTCCATTGATCGTACCATGTCTTCGCCACACCCGCGAGGGTGTTCCCGACGAACAGACATTTCACAGGGTCACGATCACCACCATGGACCAGTCGCAAGTACACGCGGACATCACGCAGGTATGCACGGGTTGTATCGGCAATGCTTCGCCCGGCGATCTTATGTTTCGCATCGTGCGGGATGTCTAATTTCGGGACAGGAAGCGACAGTTTTATCACCTCTCCTTCGTCGTCGTCAGATCGACCTTGACGAAGTGGTGCAGCAGACGGACCCCTCTGCTCCTCGCGTCCAACGGGGCCTGCTTCGGCTGCCGTGACAGGAACAGTCGGATGGATGGGAGTCCGTGGGTCTAGTAGTGCAGGGGGATCTCGGACACCGTCAACAACATGCGTGTATGGGCCCCTCCGAGATGTCTCAGGAACGACGGACGTGTCGGCACGACCGTCCCCCACTACTAGCCCTACATCACCGCTACCAGATGCCATGGTAAATCGGCGACTGACCGGTCACAACCTCGTGCGATAAAGGCACTCTCACACAGGTATCGGTCGAGCGGCAATCAGACGGTTTTTAAGCCTACCGACGGAAAGCGCTCCCTGCAGATACAGCAAGTATCCGTCCAAAGAGTCTCGCACTTCGCGCGTGCGCGCAATAAGCGCCCGCAACTGATCCGGACTCAGATTCGAATCAGTCAATGCAGCGGCGAGTGAGACTCGATTCGATTCACCTGCAGCTCAGAAGCGCGTACTTCGAACAGGCAAAACGAATGGCAATGCAAGAGCAGCAAGGCAATTACAGACCAGAGGCGGCCGCGGCCATCACAGCTCGGCCAAGCTCCTCCGCGAATGTATCCAAAGGACTAAGACTGCCATCGCTGACTCCAGCCATATAAGTGACCTACTTACAAAAGAGATCAGGGTGAGACAACAGGCCGTGAACGAACCTTACGTCTTGCTACCAAATTTGTTGTATCACTCCTCATAATCGCCCATTGATTCTGCGGAGAACCAGGCTCAGTGCATCATGCTCGATTATATCGGAACGTACCAATCGAGGCAGCGGAAGTCTTCGATGCAAGGAGTTACAACGTATATTCCAAGACAGGCGTAGATGACGTGATAGGCGATCAGTGCCTAGCCAAGGCAATCATCATCTAACCGATGCAAATCGGTGCTCGGGCTTATTCAAGAAATACGGCCATAAGCGACATAAAAGGTGTAAGCTCAACCAAAGCGCGGTTAGCTTGTCTTAGCGCCAATCGTTATGATTGCGTATTAGTGCACACGTATTTCTCATGCTTAGGCCGTCAATGAGCATAGCAGATATACTCGCAGCGACGGCTCGCGGTACAAGAGATCTGCAAGTAGTAAGTGTACTACCGTGATCCCGCGTGCGGATATTGCTATATAAGCCGTCATAGCAATAATGCAATGTTCTTTACTCGCGTAAAGGTGCCGACTACGCCATCGCGCGTAGTGTTGCATTCGACGCGCCGCATCGCTCGAGCCATTGCCTCGCGACCTCAAGGTACGCTCGCACTATTGTGCTCGAGCGCTCGCGTATGCATGGTGAACGTGTTATCGTTAGTGCGCATTGCTATGCGATGCCTCATGCATTCCAGATCATCCGCGACCAAGTCGCCGGACCATGCGCACTTCTCGCGATACCGATCACGCAACGTATGCTTGCAGCGTTGTGCACGATGCATTAGGCGATATGCTATTTGCGGGTTGCTTGTGCCCTTAGCTAGTGCGCCTAACGTGTGCGGTGCGACGTGCTGCGTGACATGCGTGCGATCGCGTCGCGCCCGCTGCCGTACTACTCCAAGCGTCCACGTACGACAGGGGTGACATCATCAGTGCCGTATCGCTCCGTGTATCCACGTACGACAGCTGACGTCATCGGTGCCGTACTGCTCCCCGCGTCCACGTACGACAGTGACGTCATCATTGCCGTATCGCTCCCCGCGTCCACGTACGACAGTGACGTCATCATTGCCGTATCACTCCCCACGTCCACGTACGACAGTGCCGTACCGTCGTACCCTGCTGCCGTACCGTACGATAGTGCCGTACCGTCGTACCGTGCTGCCGTACCGTACGATAGTGTCGTATCGCTCCGTGCGTCCACGTACGACAGTGCCGTACCATTCCATGTACGACGGTGCCGTATCGCTCCGCGCATCCACGTACGACAGTGCCGTACCATTCCGTGTACGACGGTGCCGTATCGCTCCGCGCATCCACGTACGACAGTGGTGTCGTGCGCGACAGAGCGATGGTGGGTGCAACTCTAGCAGAGCTTAGGAAAAGTGACGCGTGGTACAACAGCTACAAATGTCAGTCAGGCTAGTAGGTGGGAACGCTTCTCCTGGTTGGCACAGCCATCAAGTGCTCCTGTGGCAGGCTGTCCAACTCTGCAGGCTAGAGCCCCACCACCTTTGGCATCAGGCGGCATAGCAACCCCTGAGGCACCAACGTCCCCAGCTTATGTCCCATCCCCTTTCTATGCTCGTGGCCCTGTAGTGCAAAATTACCTGGTGCCTAATGCCACTGAAGCTGCTGGGATGGCCGCCGCTGCTGCTACCACTGATGCTGCTGCTGCGGGCACCTCTGCTGGGCCATCTGCGCCCCCTCATACTGGACATGAGGATGAGGTGATGAAAATGACGATTCCGGTGCCTAAGCTTAATATTGCTGCAGATGTTAAGCTGTCTGACTTAGGGCGAGTGACTGCACCGCACACCAGGTCCTTTGTCCGTGATGTTAGGAAGTACTTCACCTTAGTCTGTGGGGGTCACCAGGACTCTATGCGCTGTCTTTTCCTGGCCAATGCCCTTGAGGGTGCGGCGAAGACATGGCATGATCAATGGACTAATGCGAGGGATACCTATACATCTGAGGAACTGCTGGAAGCGCTGCTTGCCCGTTTTGCACCCCAGATCCAGTCACGTGCTACAGAGGCACGCCACAAACTGTCTGCTGGCAAATACCGCATGCGCCCTGGGGAATCTGTCTCCTCCTATCAGAGCCGCTTTGAGGCCCTTGTCACCCCCATTGCAGGACTGTCTGATAGTGAGCGTGTGTTTTGGTTCCAGCAAGGTCTTTCTGCTGACCTTAGTGGGGAATGTGCCACGGATCTGACGGGTCTTTGAGTCCTACAAGGACTTGGTTCGGTTCGCCCTGGGAGCTGAAACCAGGTTTACTGCTCGTAGGATTGCTGAAAAGCAGGCCCGCCCCAAACTTAACGCTTTATCCATTCAGGATATGGGAGCTGATGAGGATCCCTTGGATGAGACCCCGGCGCCCCCACCCAAGAGACCGCGGACTGCATCCACTCGGACAGACACCAACGGGCAGGAAGGGCAGCCGCGTGAGGGCAAGGGCGCCGGTAAGTCTAAGCGTGGAGGGCAGAAGGGGAAGAACTTGGCCCCCAAGGAAGGCCAAGTGCAGAAGGGCCATAAGGGAAAGGACCCTATGGAGTTCCTCGGCACCTTTAAGTGCACTCGTCGGGAGTTCTTGCACCGCAAGCAGAAGGGGATCTGTCTCCGCTGTGGGTCCGACCAGCACCGGGTAGATACCTGCCCCATTATGTTGGCAGAGGACCCGAAGGGCAAGGGTCACTAGGACCTTGCCCAGGCTGGGACAGAGGGGTCACCACCTGGGATCTCTGTCATGTGCAAGACAGTTGCTAAGTGCCGTGCAGTACGGGCACTACTACCTGCCGTCCTGAGTCAGATTGAGCAAGCAATAGGGCGACGTTTTTCTTTTGACGCTCGAACGGTCCGTGCTGGCTTTGATGCCCTGTGTAACCTGTTTGAGCCTCAAGGTCGTCCCCTCTCTGCTGTTAATTTGGGCGGGCATACTGTCTTGTTCACCCCCTCTTCACTGTGTGAGCTTCAGAAGCAGTTGGCTCACTTTAGGGCATGCAAACGTCAATGCCCTGAGACTTCAGGTTGTCTCCTGTTACCTGAGTATGTGTCCCGACGTAGCCCTTCCTTCTTGGCTGGGATGCAACGGGTTCTAAGGTTTTCCCCAGGTACGGCTCTCTTCCATAGCATAGATATGGCAGGTGAGGCCGTCCAGATTCCTGGGAGCCCATACTCTGTTGACGTCTGGTTTTCTGCCCCTGGAATGGCTAAGGAGGGGATACCTGAAGCTGAACCCTGTATTTCAGCCCTCCTGTGTCCTGAAGCTGCTGCCCTGATAGGCGCTGGTGTACCTTTGATCCCCGTAAGTACGGCTGGTCGCACATTCACCGCCCTCGCTGATTCTGGAGCCAGTGATGACTTCATATCAGTATCAGTGGTCTCGCAGCTCGGACTCAAGCCAAGCCCATGCTCCTGGTCACAAGTTACTCTCGCCGATGGGGGTAAGCAAAGTATATTGGGGCAGGTCAATCTCCGTCTTTCTGCAGGTCCTTTGAGGTTAAATGTCCGTCCATACGTGTTGCCTGAGCTCACAGATGCTGCCACGTATATCCTGGGGTCATCCACCCTAGCGCAGTATGGGGCTGCCCTGGACTACGAGTCGAAGACCTTGCGCCTGCGTAAGGGGACTCTAGTTTACAAGGTTCCCTTTACTACTGCCGGACAACCATCAGAGCAGATGAAACCTGAGCCTTGCTTTAATTATGCTGCCACTGCTATCTGCCAACATGCTGAACCTGAAGCTATTGGCCGAAAAGCTGCGGTACGCATGATCCGCAAGGGGGCCCATGCCTTATTAGTACGGCCCAAGTTGCACCTGAATGCAACTTCCATCCCATCTGATACTACTGACCCTGAGCTTGAGGCCCTGTTACAGGAATATGCAGATGTATTCCAGGAGGTCCCTGGCAAACCTCCAATGCGGCCTGTGGATCACACCATACCTCTTGCACCTGGCTCGCACCCCATCTCCCGGCCCATGTACCGGCTAAGCCCCTTGGAGCTGGATGAGGTTAAGCGACAGGTCACTGATCTGATGAAGAAAGGTATGATACGGCCGAGCACATCCCCATACTCCGCCCCTATTCTGTTCGTGGGTAAGAAGGATGGGACCCTGAGAATGTGCATCGACTATAGGGGGCTGAATGCTGCTACGGTCAAGAACCGTTACCCCCTTCCACGTGTCGATGATTTGCTGGATAAGCTGAAGGGTTCTGCGCACTTTAGCTCCATTGATCTCCAGCAGGGGTATAATCAGATCCGGATATCTGAGTCTGATATCCCTAAAACGGCTTTCCGTACGCCGTTTGGCCATTATGAGTATACCATCCTGAGCTTCGGACTAACTAATGCTCCGGCAACGTTCCAAGCTGTCATGGACCGTATCTTCAGGCCATACATCGACAAGTTCATCATCTGTTATCTGGATGACATCCTGGTGTTTTCAAAGACCCGCGAGGAGCATCTGCAGCACCTTCGCCAGGTCTTTGAGATACTGCGGCGTGAGCAGCTGTATGCTAAGCGCACTAAGTGCCACTGGGCACAACCACAGGTGGAGTACCTGGGGCATATAGTGTCTCAGGATGGCGTTCGGATGGACCCCCGGAAAACTTCGGTTGTACGGGATTGGCCTGTGCCCTCCAACCTGCAGGAACTTCGTAAGTTTTTGGGCCTGACCAACTACTTCCGTAAGTTCATAGAGCGCTACTCAGTCATAGCCGCACCTCTGACAAATCTGACACGTAAGGGAGCATTCTCTTCACCTGAGGCCTGGACCCCTGCATGCCAAGAAGCATTCAATGCCCTGAAGCATGCTGTCTCTGATGACATCATCCTGCACTTCCCTGATTACTCATTGCCGTTTCGTGTTGAGGTCATAACTGATGCATCTCTACACGGCACGGGGGCTGTACTGTTGCAACAGGGACGCCCTATTGCATTCACGAGTAAGAAGTTCTCGGGAGCAGAAACCCGTTATACTACGGGGGAGCAGGAGTTGTTGGCGGTCTTACATGCCTTGAAGGAATGGCGGTGTTATCTTGAGGGTCACCCATTCGCCCTTAAGACTGATCACAAACCCCTTACCTTTCTGCAAGGTGTGCCATCCCTTAACCGTCGCCAGACCCGCTGGATGGAGTACTTGGCCCGGTTCAACTTTGACTGGGAGTACCTGAGCGGCTCACTGAACATCGCCGATGCCCTCAGCAGGCACCCTTCGTTGCATGCAGCCATCCTGGCGGTAACCACACGCAGTAAGTCTCAGGTGCCACAGTCTGTTGTGCCCTCTGACTTTGCCAAGCGCTTAAAAACTGCTTATGCATCTGACCCGTCGTTCTCTGATCCTAGTAACACGGGGCACTTGGTAAACGAGCATGGGTTATGGATCCGACAGGAAGGTTCCAACTGCCAAATTGTCATTCCTAATGACGACTCCCTGCGCCGTGAGCTGTTGTCACGTTTGCATGATGGTCCTCTGGCTGGGCACCCTGGCTGCACGCGACTTCTGGAGCTTTTGCGTCGCCAATTCTGGTGGCCTCGCATGGCTAAGGACGCTGAGAATTACGTCCTCTCCTGTGACCTGTGCCAGCGCAATAAGGCCCAATCTGGGAAACCTCACGGGCACCTTCAACCTTTACCTATTCCTGACGCCCCCTGGGAGAGTGTTTCCATGGACTTTGTAGTTGCGCTGCCCAAAACTGAGGGAGGATACGACGCCGTGCTGGTCCTTGTCAACCGCTTCACAAAGATGGTCCACCTGGCCCCCACGACATCATCCTGCACAGCTGAGCAAACGGCCCGTCTGTTCTTTGAGAACGTGGTACGTTTGCATGGGGTCCCCAAGTCCGTGGTGTCTGATCGCGGTACTCAGTTTGCAAGTAAGTTTTGGGGCGCCCTGGGAACACTGGTAGGAATGCGGGTGAACCTGTCCACCGCCTACCACCCCCAGTCCGATGGGCAGACAGAGCGGGTAAACCGTGTCCTGGGTGATATGCTGCGTAACTTTACTGGCCGCACACCCACTGCATGGGATACATACCTTACCGCTGCGGAGTTTGCCATTAACAATGCCACCAACCGGTCAGTTGGCAACAGTCCGTTCTTCCTGAACTACGGGTATAACCCTGCCTTACCTGTCTGGCGGGAGCTGGATGTTAATGTACCCGCTGCAAAGACCTTTGCCAAGTCCTTTGTGTCCCGACTAACTGATGCTAAGGCTTGCCTGGAAGCTGCACAGCAACGGGCTACGGACTATTACAACAAGTCCAAGAAGGACGTCACCTTCACCAAGGGCCAATTGGTCATGTTGAGCACTAAGAACCTACACTCCCTGGCTGATGGTTCCCGTAAGCTGTTACCACGCTTCGTGGGGCCATACCCTGTAGTGCGCATGGTGGGCTCAGTGGCCGTAGAGCTGCAACTGCCATCTGATCTGCGCATTCACCCCACGTTCCATGTCTCCCTCATACGCCCATACCGGGGTACCCTGCCTGAAACTGACAAAAGCACTCCCCCTGTCACGGAGGCCAGCCCCACTACGTGGCTGTCGGGCAAGCAAACCCTGTATGCTGTGGAACGCATATTAGACCACAGGGCACGCCGTATTGGCAAGGGTAGACGCAAGGGCATCATGCACGAGTATCTAGTCAAGTGGTCTGGGTATTCCTCTGAGCATAATAGCTGGGAACCTGCACGCAACTTCACCTCTGACATGAAACCCATGCTGGACGAAGCTAAGCAACGGGCACAAGCTAAGCAGGGCTCCCTCTGATCCATTGCCCTATACTACTTGCCTGTGGCTTCTGTCTTATGCATCGGGGACGCTGCATCTAGAGGGGGAACAGTTGTTGTATCCTTAAGCAATTCCGTACATGCTTAAGAGATATTTAGCTCTCTGTTAACCGTTGTTAATACCTGTTTAACTAACTAACATACTAACTAACGGTAACCAATTCATAACCAGGATTACGGATTAGTTAACCGCCGCCCGCCATTTACTAACCAACCCTTCCAAGTGTCCGTACTTGACAGAAGTCCAGAACCTGTCTGGATTGGGCTATTTACCGACTGAATGGTAGATAGTGGAACGCCTGGTTCCTGGTTCACTGATTTTCCGGTTGTTGGAGTGACCTCTGGCCGTCACGCCTGATTCGAGACTCCACGACATCACCCAAGTACGACTTGGATCTCCGGCTCTGTGATGCTATATAATCGGGCTCTGGCCCAACAACCGGTATCTTTCGATGCCACCATCAATTGGTTTCTAATACAACAGCCCGCAGGTGTCCTGGCCGCCCTGGGGGCCGAGGGATTTTGTGCTGGAGAGGCGTGGTCGCCCGTTTCCAGAGCACTTGAGGCTGCGGCGTTCTTGGGTGCGAGGGCATCTGGCTGCGGGGAAGCTTCGGCCTCCCGTTGTACATGCAGCTGTACGATCTTGTCCAGCATGCTCCAGCTGGTAGTTAACTGGATGGCCACCTCGTCCGTTTGCTGCGTTCGCATAGGCATGGATGGCCGTTGCCGGATCCCCAGCTTAGGTGGGGGGTAAGCCTCCTTTTCGATCGCCACGGGTTGAAACGAGACAGGAGCTGGCTGGTGCATGAGGGACGCACAGCATACCTGTGACTCTGTGGGTTGCCGTCCCGCCGCGGCCGAGCTCACGTTTGCATTGCGGCGATTTGGGAGGTAGACTTCCTCCTCCTCCTCCTATCCTCCTCAGCTGGCTGCTGGGCCGCTACCGCTGCCATCCTCTGCGCTCGCGGCTGCTGCTGCCTGTTGACCTTCTCCAGGTTCTGATCGAAGGTTGCTTGTAAAGCCTTCGACGGTGCCTTGAAGTTGGGTGGGGCCTTGTCGGGGTGCTGAATATAGCACTGGGACTCGTGATGCCCGAAGTGGCCGCAATAGTTGCATGCGCCGCCTTCTTTGTCCCGTCCCGCCGCAGCGCCACCCTGGGGGCCTCTCTGCGGGCGGTTCAGTTGGGCAGGCCTCTCTCCTCTTTCCGTTGCCATGGCGGCGCGCATGTGCCGCATCTGCTCCTCCATGCGTGCCATCATGGCCTGCATGGTGTCGTTGGTTGGGGCGGTGGAAGTGCTTGCTGCACTCTTCCTGCTGTTAAGTGTACGGCAGTCCCTGGTGTCGTGCGTGGTGTTCACGCCATGGTGACTGCAAAAGTACCTCGAGCTGTTTGCCATTGTGGTGCGCTTGCCCTCTGTGTGCGGCGGTGGGGTCGGGGCTGCCTTGGCGACCTTGGGTGTCGGCCTGGGCTCATCCCTGATTGCAGCCTGGCTCTGGAAATTAATCCACAGGCGCTGTGCATCCTCCGCCACCTTGTCGAGCATGCCGTATAGGTCGCCATGCTCGGTATAGCAGTACTTCGCCTCAATCCGTTCGCGTACATCGGGGTTGAGTCCCTCAATGTACTTCTGGGCAATCGCCGGCTCTCCGTACTTGATCTTGACGTATGGGACCAGCATCTTGAGCTGCTGAAGCTAGACGATGGGGGACAGGGCGCCTTGCTTCAGCCGCATGTATTGCAGGAGCTTGGCGCTGCGCTGCTGGGGTTCGAAGTGCTTGTCGAGCGCCTCGAGGTAGTAGACCAGCAGCGATTCTCCGTCCAGCTCCAAGGTTTGATCTCCTTTCTTCTCCCGCAGCCACGTGGTGGCCGCCGGGAGGATCTTTTCGATTATCGACTGGTGCCAGTAGTAAAATGGGGTCTCCAGTGTGGGGAAACCGTTAAGCATGTCCACCACGTCCTCCACTGGTACTTGACCCCGCTGATAGCGGAACCGAGAGCGAAGGTTTGTCATTGCTCTCATTGCTGCTGCCTGAAAGGCAGGGAACAGATCGTGCGAGAACTGGCCCATAGACAAGGCCGCAGTCTCCATCTCGTACAGGTCGAACTCGCCATCAGAATGCTCCTCCAGAAGTGTCGATCCTCCTGCTTCCTGGTTATCCACCGAAGGTTCTGACTCCACTGCTACGGACCCTTCCTCCTCCGAGTATTCTCCTTGGTCGCTCGAGGACTGTTCGTAAGTCAGGTCCTGAGTCACCTCTACGTCCGGGGCTGTATGGGGTACCGTGGAGGGCTCCACCACCGCTTGAAGTAGCGGTGTCCTGTCCTTCCTTGGCTGCGGAGTGATGACGGGAACTGACTGCCCGTCGTCGAACTCCGGGTTGTGCTGCCACTGCACGGGCTCGGGTGTTGCACCACGTGTCGTAGCCCTCGACACCTCACTAGCACCAGACCTGGCTGCCCGGCTTGGGTTTCGTCGAGGGTGCGCCTGATCCACCAGGAGTACTAGTGCTTAGAAGGTCGGGTACCGGCGGCGCAATTCCACGCGGCGCTGGTATAAGTTCCACCGATTCTGCCAGGCGAGGTAAGGCGTGTCGGGATGACCACGCTGCGGCTCTCTGGCAGCGAAGATGTCCTCAAGGTGCTGCAGACGCGGCACGGAGTCAGCGACCCGCTCCAAGGGCTGCTCGGTCCCATCGTGTAGCACCTCCACCAACGAGACCTGCCTGGTCGGGGGAAAAATGTTCACAGGAATAATGTAGTAGGGCCTGGTGCCCTCGGTCTGTCCCCAATGGCTTATGGGGTCGAAAACCGGTGTTGACCTGAACGTAGGCCTGGAGGTACATGTTGTATCTCTGTCATATCCGCCTAAAGCAAAGGCTCAATCGAAGGATGCCAGGCAACTGGCCAACCTGGATATTAGCCTCGAGATACCCCAGGATACTACAGTACACACCCCAAACACGTTGAGGTGTGAAGGCTCGTACGGGTAATACCTTCCCGCGAACCGGCTCCACAGGCTTCCCGGGTGTTCGGGATCCTGGAAGACTGTGACATTGGGCTCGGTGGGGGCTGGGTCGCTCCTCACCAGGGTGACCACCTGGTATCGGAGGTCAACCTGCGTAGCTTGATCGCAGGTCTCAATCACCCGCAGCTTCGGAAGCGCGGATGAGTAGGGCACCACCTGCGGCGGATGGAGGATTAAGTCGATTACTTCCTCCAAGTTCTCCGGCACCACGCCCTCCGACTCCGAATTGGATGTGCTGAGGGATGGCAGGGGATGTGCCTTGGGTGCTTCTGCTCCCGGTGAATGGCGAGCGCCTGGACTAGTTGCCGGTGCTCGCTCCGGGGTAGGGCGCGGCTCGGCGTGGGGCCGCGGTGATGGCACTCGCTCGCGTTCTGTGATCTCGTCGACTGCGGGAGCCGAAAGAGGAGAAGCGCGTGGCGGGGCCAAAGTAGCTTCCGCTACCCCTCCGGTCTCTTGAGCCAAAGGGGTTTTCTTGGGGCTTGAAGGAGGTCGCTGTTCAGCGGCCCCTCGCTCCCTGTCCGCTTGGTCAACAACTAACCCTGCAAGGCGTTGCGCTTGTAGGGAAAGGGCCTCGTGCCACTGTGTTGCTTGCCTGCACTGGCTGCGCCCGTGTGAGGAGGCTAGTCTAGCCAAAAATCGACAGCCAACAGTGGGGTGATTCGCGTTAGGTCCGTGCAGGTAGCAACCTGGTTGACACCGATAGTGTGCTACCGGGAACTCGCTCTGTTGGATAGAAACGAGTTGCTGGTCTCCTTGTAGATGGTTGATGAGCCAGCAGTCCGACGAGGTATGATCCGTGTTCCACCCGTGCAAGATGCACCTGTAGATCGTCTCGTGGTACCTTCTGGGCGTCGACGGTCCTGCGCCTGAGGAAGGGTGATGCGGTCTTGTATGGTGCGCGCCGGGAGAACTATGCGACCTGGGTCATCGCGGGGGTGACGGGGAGCGTGAGTGCCGTCGCCTCGACTCACGACGATGTGGTGGGCTTCGAGAGCGCTCCTCACGACGCGCGCGGTCCGATCGGCGCCGGGATTCCTGCGCTTCGGACACTAAAGGTCCGGAAGGTGGTAATCGAGGTTAAAAACGTGCCTGATCGTGACAGATTGTTCCACTAAGGGATGACGAACTTGTGTGGACCGAGGTTGGTCGGTTGACAATTTCGTCCCGTTGTTCGGAGACGAGAGTAGTGAGCTATGGAAGCTCGACCATGTGAGTGTGATAAAAGTGTAGTGAGCTGCGGAAGCTCAACTACGTGTCTAGACGCGAAGCGCTCGAAGCCTGTCCAAGACTCGAGCAAAGTTTCCGGCAAGGGAACTTCGCGTGCACAATGATTGGTCTACGATTGTTACTTAACGAACGCACTTACTGCTGGTTGCAGCGTGCAATCATCAGTTGGCTGAGGAGGTAGCTTCGCCACACAACTCCCCTCGACACGAAGGTGTTGGACTCCACGAATGAAGGGATGTCCTCTTGTCCACCTACCGGGTGGTGGACAGGGCCTTGATGCGTAGCTCAGGGCACACCGACGTCAATCGTCGATTAGAATGCACGATGACCAGTTCGGGTCGAGGCAGCAGACTTGGTGGTTTAGCTTGATTATCGGTTACAGTGTAATTTCGATTTCTGGAAGGTCTTTTACGCTCACAAAGAATTGCTTTGAGAGCCAACTGACGACTTCTTCAGTTGCTCTCATCGCTTTTATTAGCGGCAAAACTTCCAGATGGGCCCTACGTTGATCGACGTGGCCTCGGAACAAACGGAACGCGCACACGCCTGTCATTCATCCAAAGTCGCCATGTGCGCGCAATTTAATCAATCAATTCATGAAACCGTTTGTGAGTCGCTACTTCACCAAAGTAGCGACCCATCATCCAATGATAGGCAAACTTTATTGCATCCTAGCACGCATTATGTTCAATACGCCGTATGTCACGACATGGGCCAAGGCCTCCTAATGCACATCAACACACGTATACACATCCATTCAACCCAGTGCCTAGCCAGTGCTATATAAGTATCCTCCAGCACTTTCAGGCAACCCTAGCTCGGCTATGGACAGCAGTTCATTGGGAGAACAAAAACAAAGAGACGCTGTGGCGTTTGGTGGTTGATGGGATACCCTTGCCGGGCAACACACACCTTTCCAGGGTGCCCATCAAACCCTGTGAGTGTGGGAGCTATGGAGGAGATACTGATCAGCCTTACTCCCCACGCATGCATCACTTCTGGGAATGTCCAATAGCCAAGGCGGTGCAAGAGCAGATTGACAGGCATCTGCGACTGCTGTCACCAGCCACCATAGAGGGGGGCATAACCAGGCAACAGCTGTGGCTCGTCCAAGCGCCAACCGGGTGCGAACAGGCACCTTGGGACATGATAGCCATGGCTGCTTTGTCTTCTATGGAATATGGCAGGTACTGTCTCCGGGCTGCAACCCGGGAACAAAGGCAACAGGGGGCATCTACCCACGGACGGCAGCAACAACCACAGACCCGGACAGCAGAGCAGGGACCCCGTCAACGGGCTATTACTGACTTCTTCAACCGGTTAGGGGGCTTTACGCAAGAGGAGGATGAAGCTGCCAACACACGTCCAAGCATCTACACGACACAGCCAACTTTGGACAATGCAGTACAAACAACAGCTTCTCCCCTGGACCAAGCACGGGCCCGTACAGTTGCTGACTTCTGGACTCGCTTGCACTCTTTTGCAGCGCTGGGTATCCCTAAATATGGCTGGGATCGGGTGGGACCGCAACATCCCATGCTAGCCATAGTTGGAGCTCAGTTGAGATGTGATTCTCCTATGGAAATCACCGACCGTGGAGCAGAGAGAGCAGAGCAGGGTCCTTAGGGTGGGGTTTTGAGGAGGTTTGAGGGAGAAGTAGGGGGAGAGAGGAGGAGAGTTGGAGAGAACGGGCAGGCAGCCTGGTGTTTGAGGAGGGGCAGGGAGAGAGTGGAGGGTCTCGTGGCTGGAGGAGCCTGTGTCCAGGCACTGGGTTCTGAGGGTTTTGGGGGAGGCAGTGAGAGAGGTCTTTCCCTCTTGTGCAGTGCAGGTGTTTGAGGGGCCAGCTGTGGGTGGGGCCGGGAGGCTTTCTAGGGGGGCGCCAATTTGGCTCGTCATCCCCCCCTCTGTCTTTAGCTGGGTTCTTCCTCCTTGGCTGTGTTTGAGTGTGCTCTCCTGTTGGCGTCTCTCATCTGAGGGCTTCTGTGTGTCTTTTTCAGGCTCTTGCTAGTTCAGTTTTGTGTTGGAGGAGAGTAGTCCCTTTCTCTGTGCAGTTAGTCGCCCCCTGTTTTCTTTTGTTCCCTCCTCGTTTTCGTGGTGCTCCTCAGTGCTCTGTTAGTGGCCAGGCTAGCTGGTCTTAGTGAGAGGGGGAGCACGTGGCAGGACAGACAGACAAAGCCACGCGCCCCTCCCCTGCGCTGTGGCTCGGTCCGGTCAGGCCCCTTGGTGCTCGCCCTGGTAGGGCGAGTCGCCCACAGTGTAACACCCCAAGTATCCAAGGACACCGATCGTGGTCACGATTCGATCATGTGACAGACGACAGCTGTGAGCCCTGACCCACAACTGTGCCGTCTACGGGGAGATGCTTACCGGACAGCAGACCCGCAAAACGGCTTAGACCTCTTTGCTGTGTGAAAGAGTACGGGCGTACGGGAGCACAAGAGGGCAGCTGGCTGGGGGCCGGCTACATGAGATGTAACACCCAGCGCACCCATTACATTTCAACTATTGCCAATAATTCTAAGCGCCGTTTTTTGCGACAGAGGTCTGTTGATGGCCATGTTGGATTTCCCTTCCCTTTCCTGGGGCGCGGGTGTATATAAATAAGTATGGTACAAAGATTCTGCTGGTTGCATACGTAGAATATGCCCCCCGGGCAAACCGGCTAGATTCATCCTTTTGTCCAACTGCGGCCGGCCCGGATATCTGTCTTACATGTTCCATCAGGGTCCAGGCTATGGGGTCCGGCAGTTTAAAAATATCAAATACCAACCCCCCGTTTACACATCAACAGATGTACAAGGCGCGAGCGCCTGGCCTTCCCCCCCCCAACTCCCCCAACCAAACCCCCCCACACACACACATACCAACATTCCGACGATGGACGGAGTGGCTTATGAAACGCAATTCGGAACAGAATGCCAGCAGAGCTCCAAGGCATCCCCACGGCACTGCACCACCACGCACACCACCAAACGCAGATTTCACCAACATACCGTTCCACAACAGCACATGCTTCAACCCTAAGCAACCCAAGCAAACGAAACCGCCGCTCGTGCGGTTACGACAAATCACGTGGCATATATATTATGTATGCAGCATGAGCATAATTCGACCTCACACATGCTGTGCTGTGCATTAGGAGGCGAATAAGGTTTGCTGCCATGTGGGTCCCCAACGTGTATGCAAATGCACTTAGGACTTTGAATCTGAACACTGTTACTGCATAACACGGAGGCCGTCCACCACCATTGGCATCAGCATACGCAACGTCCCTCTTCCCACCATCTGGGGATTATCGTGCAGTGTAATAAAAAAAGACATGCTACAGAGAAAAGAGAGCCCGCATCCGCATATGAGCAGTAGGTATAGAGATTATATCATTATATATTGTACCCGCGTCAGCCAAGAGCTTCTCTGGGCCTTGGAGACTTGTTACTTTCTTGACTTGAGACTTGTGGTACCAAGCCAGGACACAGAGATTCACAGGGTCACTCTTAGGGTATGGATATTGCCACACGGCAACACACCATACCGTACAGTACGGCAACGCATTACTGCAGGGTTCTACGGAAAGGCCAATCCTGCACGCACAGGGATCACCCGTCGCACGGCAACAAAGACGGACGGAGGCTTGGATTCTGCATGTCTGATTCTCGCAGTAGGTTCCGGCCACCCCCGTGTTCATTATCCGAATGCTAAAAAGTGCTGCGAACAGCTGAAAGCAAAAACCCGGAGACACCGGAGTATATGATCGTACTTCTCGCTAGCAAGGCGTGCGAGCCCTGCTGCGTGTCTTGCGACCTTGTCTTGAGACCACAATTTCGTAGTATTGATCCACTTCCCGCCCACCGGCCCAAGTCCCCTGCTGCCTCCCACAAACCTTACCTAACCCGCCGGCTCAGTGTGACCACTCCAGGTATGGGGCATCTAGAGCTCACTCCAGGAGGCACTGCTGGGCTCAGTCCCCAGCAAGATCTCGGCGACCCGGTTCGTCGCCGGGCTCGTTAAAGCTCACGGGGAAGGGGCCCATGGAAAATCCACTTAGGAAAGGGAGGGCGAAATACGCCATGTGCAATCCGCGCGCCTTTCTAACAGCTCCAAACATTTCTAGCAACAACGCCCCGCCTGTCCGTTCTCGCAATCTTGTAAACATTCCAATGTGTACTTCACCGCAACGGTCACAATTGTAATAACGAAAGCAACAATAATATATATGTATACACACACACATATATATATAATTCCTCTCCTTGCTTAAAATACATACCAATGCCGCACACAGCTCGAAGAGTGATTTCCTCCAAATGCCGACCCCTGCGTGCCCATCCAAAGCCCTCAGCCGCCTTCACAGCCGTCGCACCGTTTCTTTCGCGCCCTGCGGATTGCTCTTTCGAGCCCCTGGCCTCCCTTCCGCCCCCGACCCCGCTGCAGCTTCCACAGCCCCCACCCGTATCCCCATGGACCTGGCCAGCGCCCGAATGGCCACCTCGTGGGCCCGCAGCGCCTGCTGGGGGGCGATTACTCGAAGCAGGAGCCGGTCCCGGATGAGCAGCTCCTTCAGCCTGGGGATGTCCCGATACACCTTGCAGATCTGTATGTCATCGGCGAGGGAGAGGGGAAGCTGAAAAATAACAAATGCACAAATGTGTTTTGTCGTTTGTTGTTTAGTTCACACCAGAAGACGTATATCCGATACGATTCATCTTTCCGTATTCGTGTTCAGGTGTGTGTGTGTGTGTGAGTGAGAGAGAGAGTGTGTGTGTGTGTGAGTGTGAGTGTGAGTGTGAGTGTGTGTGTGTGTGTATGTGTGTGTGTGTGTGTGTGTGAGTGTGAGTGTGTGTGTATGTGTGCGCGTTTGTTTACCTTCATCCCTTCCTACCTCCTCGCACCCCCTGGAATACAACCAGCAACAACAGGCGCTTCTGATCCCAGCCCTTTGCTCCGCTGCTGGCCCCGCCATGCCCCGCCATGTTGCTCGCATGGAGAGAGAGGCGGTGGTGTTCCCTGGTGTCCCACACAGATACCACCCACCCTCCGGGCGTTAATAATTACATTATCTTCGCCGTCTCCCCCAGCAGTCCCCCCTCCCCCGCCTACCTCTTTGTCTTTGCGGACCGCCCCCTCGCTGAATAGTGAGTTGATGATCCAGTAGTCTCGCGCCGCAGCCTCCCCTTTTACAGCTGCCATGTAGGCATCCAGGTCGAAGTCCAGACAGAAGCAATCTTTCACCTGCGGCGGCGGGGGCCGGGGAACCGAAAGAAATACGGATATATATGAGCACGGTTAACCGACCAACCGAACAGGCTGGAGAGCCTGAAGAAGCATATGACGTCATGACGTCACAAGGACCGACACAGAAGGTGAATGCAAAATAAAATACACACAATTGCCAACTAATGCCAACGCGTCATGTGCATATGAAAACCCGACAAAAGTGGTTTCCGCAAGTGGTGATAAATTGCTCCTCGATACATGTTCCAGCTGCAGGGTCTCCCCTCCCGTACCCCATTCTTCCCCAAAGCCGCTGCCGCTGCGGTGAGATGGACTTTCGGCTCCCCCGAGCGCCTGAAGCTGATATGTCCGTACGTGATGTTCCCCCGATCAATACGCACTCCTGGCATGTATGTTTTCGCTGCTCGGGAATCTGATGTGTTGGGGGGTTTTAGGGTTCGGGCTTAACGATCAAGACCGACCGTACAAACCCCTGGGTCACCCCTCTCATGAAAGTCCGTCGCGCCGTAAGACCCACACCTTAGTTCGGTTGCCCGCTTCGGCGTACTGTCGGAAATTGGATGGACAGGAGGTGCGCGCCTTGCTCATGAGGTCCCGCCAACTTGCGTACGATAAGTGTAGCAGGGTTGTCTGACCCGTCACGGCCTTGAAATCGCCCTCGGGGTTGTGCTCCGGGTCCGCCCACCTGCCGTACAACAGCATCGGCAGCCGTGATTGTACGGCTCAGGATGGAGCGGCTGACGCCACAAGAGCAGGATTGGAGCACCGGTAAGAATCCAACCAACCAACTGCCAACTGAAACTCCAGCCAGCAGACCGAACAGGCCACTCACTCATCGTACTCGAGTCACGTTTTCTCAAATGCCCAACGAGCATCAAGCACTGTACGGTTGCGTGCTGGTTTGTCTCGTCTTTGCCCTCAATCCCATGGGAACCTCCCTGGCCACGTTGCTTCCAGGTCATACCAACCATTCATCATTTACTGTCCTCCCTGGAGCAATCAGTCATCCCCCACCAATCCTCCCCCGTGCCGCAGCCTACACGGCTCGGGCCCCCCCCTCACGTTGTGTTCCGCGGGCCCAAGAACTCATGTGGGCCCCACATATGCACATGGCCTCGATCTGTACGAACGATGGATTTGCCGTTGTGGTACACCTGCAGTAACAACAGAATGAACACGGCAACGTAAGTATTTTCAACCACCACGACTTAGGGTTAAATTGTCCTTTGGCACAAAAAAAATAAAATAAAATATTTTTTTTGCCGCGACGCGCGAATGGTCTGGAATTTACGAGCGCGGACGTGTACCCACCACCCCCACGAACCCACCCACTGACCACTGACCCAGAGCAACAGGGTCATAACTGAACAAACTGAAGTCCGCAGCTGGGCACAGCTTAAGGGCAGCTGGTCTGGTCGCTGTCATGTTCGGATGTCAATACCGCGGCGTAACGGCAGTCGGGTAACTTCAGCTTCGGTCGGGCGCGTCACCTCGCATTCGTAGCACTGCCAACATGTGCTTCACATCCCACCCCGTTGCCCCCTTCGATTCCTCCCGGGCGCCGCCCCATCCACCCTGTCCTCCCATTCGCCCATTCCCCCTACCCACAGCTTCACTGCACCTGGTAATACGCGGGGTAGGTTCCCAACCGGAAGCGCCACTGCAGGTCACCTGCCTTGGACGGGAGCGTGGCGTCGTGCACCCTAGGCGTGTGTGTTTTGGGAAATCGGAGCTCGTGGTCGGGTTTGCAAGGTATCGATAATGTGCTTGCGGAGCCCCATAACCACAACCACCACCACAGTGAGTGGTTGCCCTATCATCATTTCCCTTGTTGGCTTCTCCAGAAATTCACCTGCCTTCCTCAAGAGGGCCCCCATCCACCCCGCAATGCACGAAGATGCGCAATCATGTATGCACGGATGCTCGGGACAACTTCATCAGCTTATGCGTTCAGGTACTTGGCCCTCTAAACTAACTCCCAACTCCCAACTCCTACCTGCTAACCACTAACGGCAAAACGATATTGAAACGGAACTTTCCCCCGTCCTTGTGACACTCACTTGAACAGAGTGACCTCCTCGTACTTGTTCACCACTTCGAAAGACTCAATCAGCGCCTCGTGGTTGTGCATCTTGACGGCGGCGGCCCACGGGGGCACTGATGCCAGGTCCGCCGCCAAGCTCACGGCTGCGGCATTCCAAGGGAGACGGTTGGGTGGGTTGGTTGGGGTTGACGGTCGGCGGAATATAAATATAAATATCTACATAAATATAGATAGATAGATAGATAGATAGATATGCTTACACAAATTATGGACACACACACACATATAGACACATTTAATTATTTATATGTGTGTACGAATATCAAATGGCTGTACGGGCGGGTGGTTGTGGGGAGGTGGGAAACTCCCCCTTCAATTGGGGAATGGGGTACGGGTAAGGGACGGAGGATGTACGGATTTACAGCAGATAGAGCACCACGCGACAATGCCTTCCACAGGGCACGGTTATTGACGACAATACTCAGATTTTTCAATTGATAAAAGAGCACCTGCAGCCGGATGGCGGATGTCCCCAAAACACATGTCACCATGTAATCGCCTCCATAACCATGACACTGCAAACAAAGGCGCCTAGATACCGCCCTCTTCCCTCTCTCCCCCCTCCGGGACATGCCTCCCCAGGAGACCCCGGCACGTGCCCATCCATGATGACCTCACACCACTTCACCTGGGACCCCACCCATAGACACCGTATCCGTGTCAAATCAATTGGGTTTTGTGATGTTTGCGTCCCTTGCATAAGGCCCCATGGAATCCGAATCCCTGCATATTCGGCTCTGAGTGCCATAATCCACTGAACAGGAGGACCTGGAGGCAGCGTGATAAGGCCCATTTGATCCCCTCACTCCAACATCCCCCCTTCAAATACGCACCTGCCGATCCCCACCCTCATCTCTACCTGGGAGCAACAGCTCGTCCGCATCTATGTGCATCATCCACTGAACGCCCTCCGCCCGCGCCCGCTCCAGCGCGATGTCGCCGCAGTAACCCTGCTTCGCCATCAGTCGCCAGTTCCCGGGCTTCTGAGCCCACTCGTTGGTCTCCGCGTGGGCCCGCCATTTCCGAATCTCCTCGGCCGGGGCAAAGGGCGGTGAGATCAAAATCAGCGACACGGAGCTTATCCGCTCTAGGGCGCGCAGTGTCTCCGCATCGCGGCCCTGGTAACCGATCTGATGTAGGGATGGGGGCGGGGGACGCGGGGGGAACGTGTAGCACTGGGATGAGTTATGATGACAACTTAGGTGCACACCAATTTGCACCCTGATTTCCCCGGCTTCCTCAGCTTCCTCGGGGAGAGGATTTTCAGAGATGCCACCATCTGGTTCTGCGTGACGTAAAGCAGCCGTACAAAAAGCGGACAGGCCGCGCTCGCCAGATCCTCTTTTTCAGCCTCCCCTCAAATGATGAACCGCCAAACCCGCGTGCCACCCCCCCCCGCGTTTTCCGCCCCTGAGAGGCACTCACGTAGAATCTGCACACGCCCAGCTGTGTGCTCCACTGCATCCAGGGCAGCAACGAGCGGCGGAGACCCCACATGTTGCCGTTCCACACACCAAAGGCCGCAACTCGAGGCTGGACGCCCGCGCCCACACGCCCACTGGCGTTGGAGCATACCTGTTCGCCCCCGGATATATATGTGATAGATAGATAGATAGATAGATAGATAGATAGATAGATAGATAGATAGAGGAGTGTGTTTGTGTGTGAGAGAGAGAGGGGGGGAGAGAGAGGGAGAGAAGACCGGCTGGGATGAGGGAGGCTAAAGAATGGATTTCGGTAGTTGTGGTGATGATGGCCGCGGTTGTGTTGGTTGTGATGACTTCCCTCTTTTCGCACCTCTTCAGTAAGCTCATTGAGAAAGGCGATCCGCGCCGGGGTAGTCTCTAGATCCTGATCAGGCAACCGCAAGGGCGGGCAGCGCATCCAGAAGGTAGGTAGGGTAAGACGAAATTCTGGATCCAAGGGAAATACAACACGACAGATCGATAAGGGTGCGTTGAGGCAAAGGCCCAAGAAGCTAAACACGTAAACAACGTGGGCCCTTTTTGGAAGTAACGGGGCGGACTCAAACAAACTGCGCGACACAGCACCACATCCTAGGCAACCGAAAACCCGCCCATGCCATCACCACAAGGCCTTTGGCAAGCCATGGAGAGGGTGAAGATGAGGAGGCGGATCAGCTACAGCCACGGAAGGGAATGAACACAGACAAAACGTCCATGCACGAGCCTCGGTACTCGCGAGCCCCTCACCCGCATGAAGTCCCAGGGCGCCAATCCCAAATCAGCCGACGTGGGTAAGGACTGGTTTCGGAGCGCCTTTTCGCAGTCCACATCTGGCTGCTTCTCCTGAGCCTGCCGGTAGCGATGGGCGCAGAGGAGCTGAACGGGTTGCCGAATGTTGAAAAGCAGCAGGCGGCCATGTATTTACAAGGCCAGCTGTGTAACATGCCAGCTACCATGTGCACTGAGTAAGAAGACATTCCAACTGTGCGCCCCGTGGAGAGGAGAGGCCGTGGAGAGGAGAGGCCGTGGAGACCTCTCCACTCCAAAGCCTTCGAGACAGATCCCGTACCACCTCCCGAGCTTGTGCATGTCCTAAAACCCTGAATCCCTGTCTCCCGTCAGCTGCCGCCGCTCACTACCCCCCAAGCCCTCACTTTACCGGCCTTCCCTTTCCAGCCCTCCAGCCCTCCACCCCAACCCACTGCCCATTGCCAGTGTTTCCTACATCCCGACCGGGTCCCCTAAAGGCGGCAAGAGAGGAACGCACAAAGCTGCTGCTACTGCGCCCCAGCCGCACGGACCCAGGTCCGTCCATCCGCACATCCATCATCGCCGGCCATACAGCAGCAAGAGCAGCAGTAGCCGTCGGACACCGGCCGCCAAGCAGTAGCCTCAGCCTCGGTGGTCCAGGCGCTGTGGCTGTTGGGTTTCAAGGGTTTGCGTCACCGCCTTTCTTGCGTCCCCCCTTTTTGGCCTGACTCAAATGTGACCCATTGCGTGGCCCCACCTGCACAACTCGCGCAACCTAGACGTGATTACGTCCCATCCGCCCTACCTGGAGATACTCCTTAAGTTCAGAATAAATACCGATATCGAACTGGGTTGGGATGAGGAGGAAGAGGGGGGAAATGAAGGCAGTGGCACATGGTGCAGCAGCAAAAATGCAATTAATTGGGCCGAGGAGGGATTTGCGCTGTCACGATCTGGTCTGGCATTGCACAGTCCGTAAGGTTGCATTTGTTTGCAAAATGCGCAGCGCATTGGAATGGATGGCGAGAAAATTGTGGCGGCAGTAGCTGCACGCAGTATTTGTGTGAGGAACAGGCAGCGGAAATCCTCCAATGCCTACTTGTGGGAGTGCAAAGTTAAAGCAGAGAGGCACCACAGCCGAGCTCCTGCAAGAGGAGACGTCGTGCTAACGGCAGTGCTGACAAGCAAGGGTCCTGAGTCAAGGGTCTGGGATGCATCAGCCATGTTCGTAGGTTGCCCCAATTCGTAAGACCAGGCCTCACATTCTGAGCCAATCGACGCATCCAGTATCCAGCTTGCTCCTTCCACGAACCATCGAAGGGTGCTTGCTGCTGCTCGGGGATGCTCGGCCCCGCACGATGCGCTTTTCGCTCTGCAATCACGTTGTGTCCTACTTGATCACTGGGTAATAAATTCAAAAGACTCCGGCCGTGCTTCCAGTGCGGCCAGCCGTCGGTATACCGTAGCATGAGAGCAAATAGTAGCAGTGAAAGCTTCCATTGCATTTGTGAAGCTCAGTATTTTAAATTCAAGATGCGAAACAGTCTTAAGGAAATTGATAACCATGACAGAATAGATGCGGCTGTCCCAAAGGGTGTGACAGTTGTACGAGCCCTCGCCCGACTGATTCTGACTGCTCAGAAGCTGCTTTGCCAGCTCTCGGTTCGAAACTAAGGTTACTATGAGAACATACCTTATCATTATACGCTTGAATACATTTATTGCCATAAGGATGTTTGAATAGATTACGGTTGAACGGTTCTCTAGCTTGAAATCGCGCATATGGCTTTGCTGCTGTGCAGCACCATTGGACGTATGCTTGGAGT
Organism: Volvox reticuliferus; assembly: GCA_019650235.1. NCBI lineage: Eukaryota > Viridiplantae > Chlorophyta > Chlorophyceae > Chlamydomonadales > Volvocaceae > Volvox > Volvox reticuliferus. The sequence goes on along the minus strand of BNCP01000013.1, from coordinate 712,687 downwards.
TATATTCTCCTTGCTTCTTGCGGCCCTTTCACAATGTTCGGTTAGTCATGTAAAAGGCGCACCCCTTAACACGCAAGCTATCCCTGGATCTTAACATTCCACGCTGTAACACTCAATATAGGCATACGACTGCAGTGCTCATCCATGGATTGACGAAACCGTGAAACATTGGTTTCGGGCATCATATGAAACAGCGCGGAACTCGGACAAAACTATTGAGGAGAGCCTGGAGGCTATTGCAAATATCCAATGGTATGCTCCTTATGCCTTCGGGGGCTTTCGGGATGGCGCACCCGGTGTCCCTTGGTATTGGTCTTTCCAGCTTCACGACTCAACCCAACCATCCCCTCCCAAATCGATATCATCCCAATGATCCCCAAGGGGTAAATACTACACGGGCAAGTCTATGGGCATCTTGACCTATGACGACTCCGTGGGCGCTTATCACGTCACATTTAAGGAACTTCACCGCCACAACGAGCCGCATAAGCCCGCCGGCATGCAGCGCGTCATCGAACGGGCGATCATGCAGCACAATGCTGACCTCGTGCGGGCACTGGGCAAGAAGGAGCTCAAATTCATCTTCGGGACAGAGGTGAGCAGGGCGCCAAAACGACAGGGGCCCGGCATGACTCTGGAACTTGGTGAAAGATGCACCACGGGGGTTTCACATTCCGTGGGTTTGGTTGTTGTTTGGCTTAACTTGGTAACATAATGTGGAAAGGCCTGAGTGGGAAGGGCATGAGGTGCTGCCGGCCTTGATATGATCCTGCTTAGGGAAAGTGGAGGCTTGTTGTACTTGGGTCTCTGACAGGCGGTTTAGGGTGGGTGGGTTAAGAGTGCCTGGCTGGGCTATGTCTGCGAATGACTTTGACCAATCGCTGCCGTACACTGCGCGTATCATGTCCGGCTGATAATCATTTGGAACGGGCAATCGCGATTTCATCTAAGCGGTGCATGGGGGCCCTACTTCCCCGGCGTCACATTCCTCTGCCTCCCTCCGCCTCCTTCCGCGCACGGGTCTCAGGACTTCCCCATCGTGGATACCTGGCTCAATCTGCGGCTGCCTTCCTTCCAAATGTGCCATAGTCCCGAAACGGCCGATGTGCCCGTGCCAGGTGCGAGGGTGCCAAAAATGGGGGTTTCCTTGGTACTCATGGCACGCACAGCGGCCGCAGAAAGGCATGCCCTTCAAGGATGTCATCTGCTGGGATTGGGACCTGACCAGATTGCAAAGTCGAGAAGGCGCCCGATACGGCCATGTCTTCATGCATGTAGCGTATTGCCACGAATGCGCTGAGTCCATTTTCCTCTCGTTTGAGTTGGAGCTTGTGCAAAGAGCTGTTCCTGAAAGCGGAAATTGGGTCGGTACCGGGCGAGGAGCTGCTTAGGAACAGGCCTGAGGGGGAAGCAAAGGGAATTCTATTACTAGCTACTGGGGTTTGGTCCAAAGCATACGGCACTTCCGTGTGGTCACGCGCCGAGGTATTGGAGGGGGTTTAAATCTTCATTTCCGGGTATTGAGGGGGCAAGCTCGAGAAGCATATCCGCGTCACAAGGATAGGGTCTCTCCCCACCCAGCTCAAGTGCTCTAACTCAGCAGGTCCCATCCCCGGAAATCCGTCGGCCCTCTCTCGGCCTCACCTCAGCCTCACCCCCTCCGGAAATCCGTCGGCCCTCTCTCAGCCTCTTGGAGTACTTTGTATTGGCTCGCGTAATCCCACCTCGCTCTCATGCCAAGTCCCCAACTCCTAGCAAAGCCTTACAGCACGGGTCAAATGTTTTCCATCTTTGAGGTCTCAGGAGACACTCCCCGTTATTCCAAGGTGTGCTACTGATATCACAATTTGCCCTCCCTCCTGCTTGCGCGCCATCCGCTATTCAGACTTCACTTGGGAGCTGTATAGCCAGGCACAATACACCAATAATAGCTGGTGGGAGGTGCGGCGGCTGTTGCTCCTCAAGTCCGCCATGTTGCCCTGGAAGTTGCGGGAGAGAGACCTTTTTATGCGGGGGGATGCAGGGGTAGGCTACCGGAAGGTGCTGATGCCCTTCATGCACGAAGTGCAGGTGCGTGGGAACGAATGTCGATCGAGGAAAGTGTCAGGGTCTCTCTCGATCGATCGAGGAGGGTTTCAGGGTCTGGAGGCAGCGGGCCCGGACCAATTAGGAATCCATGGCCGGCGGAGAAAGCGGGAAGAGTACTTTCAGTGAGCCACAGGTCCAAAATCGTTAACATCAGGATGCTTAGGTTAATTCACATAGTTGACCGGTGTGTGGGTGTTGGATGCTACTTGCGATTCGGATGCTGCTTGAGCAAGGGCTTGGGGGATTTAGAGGCGAATAGACGCAGCCTGGCACTACTGCTGTTGAGAAGCACAATTGGACTTGGAGGAGGTAAGGTGGGATTTAGGAGACGATCCGCGAAGAGCAGATGGAGTTGCGCGCGTCCTTCGGAGTGAGGGTGCGGAAGGGTTTGGTTGGGCCCTGGTGGGGAACATATAGAGGTCACATATCGCCGGAGCCCTACCCCTACTTCGCCTACTTTATAGGGCAAGGGGGCCCATTACTTGGCGAGTTTGGTTCCTTTGGTTCCTTTAGGAGCCAGTGGAGAAATTACTGTGTTCGGAGCATGGTGGATAGGGTGAGCGGCCGTCTGTCTAACCTAGGTAGGTTAAGGGGGAGGCATCGGGTAGAGATTGCTGGCTGGCTGGGCTGGGAATGGGGCGAGCCCCAATGGTGGTGAGGCAGGGGGAAGATGAATGAGCAGGCTGCGCGCGTGGATTGACATAAGCATGAAGGGCATCTTCAGAATCGTGTGTAGACGAGATGGAGCGTCCTGCGTAAGCATGCCCTACGGGGGACATTTTGGGGTGTGAGGGGGGCCATGGGGGAGATTGTTGAGCACACCCTCACACCTGTTGAGCACCCGCCTCCCCGCACACGCACACGCGCACGCGGGTTTGCACACATTTCTATTTACACGCATATATGCACTCTCGAAATGGCCCCAGGTCAACAGATCAGATATAGCGCTGTTCGGCATGAAGGTGAACTTCCGCAGCACGGGGTTCTATGTGTCTGAAATGAGGTGGGTTGGGTTTTGTGTGTGTGTTGGGGGGTGGAAGATAGACGGCAGTGATCTATCTCATGTCCACCTGTAAACGTCCAGGACACGAAACATGCGCAGGTTCGCGCATCTCGTGACATGCGTTTCTTTGATCACGCTCAGAGCACATTTTCTTGGCTGTCCCGCGTGTGTAGCCATGAGCTCCGGTTGTTCCATGCAATGCCTTGACTTCCCCGCCTTGGAAAGATCTCTCACCGGTGTCAACTTTTAACCCGGACTTCATTCTACGGGAAAGATGTGAAAATCGCATCTCGACTTTCCTCCTCCCGGCTCCCATGCCTGCCCGCCTGTGCGGCCACACGTGTCTGCGTTTTAGACTAGAATCGCTGCTGTACCCCTCCCTCACGCCCAGGCACTTCTCCTGGCTCGACAACTGGTGTCAGCACCGCTATCTGGTACACACCTCAGGACTCACCTACAGCGCCAGTCTGAAATACAAGCTGGCGTGTGGGGCTGTGGTACTTGACTTCAGAGGAGCGTGAGTGTTGTCCGTCAGGGGGTAGATGCGCCCCGAGGCGCATGGGGCCTGGCTGCGCCCAATAGGGTTCCTGGTTTCCTTCCCGTCAGACTGGTATTCTTTCCTGATAACACCCATATTCCCAGACCCTGCCAGACAGACAATACACAATCGCCATGTCCCCAAACGTCTATGCCTACGCAAACAACCATTTATTGCCCGTCACATGTGAACCCTAGAAAAAAGGGGCTCTTATGAGGAGCAACTGCTTTCTTTAATCCTTTTCGTGAATCTCAAGCCGCGCACGCCCGCCGCAACCTGCCCGTTTCTGTATTTTTTGCTGTCACTTTCGCGCTTTGCCGTTATGATTGTTGCAGCTTCCAAGAGTTCTATTACCCCGCCCTCAAGCCCGGCGTGCATGTCCTATCCTTTCCGGAGGCCGACCGTGAGGCGCTAGTCGCCACGGTGGCGCCGGAGCTCAAGAGTCGCCTAGCGGAGCTGGAGTCGGCGCACCAGGACACGCCTCCCCCAATGGCAATGGCCGCGCGGGAGTTCGCAGTTTCGCAACTGACAGACGCCTCTTTGAGCTGCTACTGGTACAAGACGCTTCTGGCGTATGCGGGACTGTACTTTGCGGCCACACCCGCAGACATTCCCGCCGAGGTGCGGTTAGATTGACGACGGGATCAGGGGCAGTAGCTGACCTGGTCACGAAAATGCAAAAATGGCGAAGATAATTATCTTACATGACGTTGCATGGCGTAATGGGGACCAAACACGAGCAGAAGAAGGGAGAGAGTTGGATAGGACGGCCACAGCGGGTCGAACAGGGGGACAAGAAATGCCTGTCATTTAGGCTAAGGCTGAAGCTGGGTTTTATTTGCACCCTACGGCTCATTCTCCAGTTCCGTTATTTTCATCGCACCCGGTGGCTTTGGACCTCAGGTAAAAAGAAATGAGTAACAAGTCCGTGATTCATTCGATGCAACTAATTCATACCGTCTTGACAAGCGGTCGTATGCTTTGATTGTGGTTTCGAGTCACCTCGTACCTATCTGATGTGGTTCGAGGAAGATTTCTGTCACACCGGGTTTCGGAGCACGACCCCCAATGCATGCGCGCGACGGAAGGCCTATTTATGTCAGGTTTTGCATGAAGGAAAGCGGTTTCCGCGCCTGCAGCGATGACTGACATTCAGGGGATGCCATATGGGGGTTGGGTATGATAGCATGCGGTTGGGCCTGGCACAGCGCGAACTTTATTTGTCGTTGGGTTATGGACTTGTTGTATATGAAGATATGTAGGCAACACACGTACATGGGCATTCGTTACGCGTCACAACAGGGAACGTTTCCTCGCTAGCCGGCTCGCTGCTGCTGCGCCAGCCGGCGCGGGATGGGAATCTTACGGAAACGCCATGGGGACATGGGTGCCCTGTTCCAAATTCTTGCGCGGCCGGGCTCGTTATATCTTATATCTCAACTCAAAGCTGCTTACCGGGCTCAGCCGCTCAGCCGTGTTAAGGATTTTCCGGAGCGCTCCCCTTACAGTAGGTAAGTGAGCATCACACCAAGACAGTTGAGTTCTACTTCAAGCGCTTAGAATCTTCAGTATACAGCGTAGCTGCATTCCTGGGGGCAGGTCCCAAGAGCAGGTCCGATGTGGTCCAATGCTGGTCAGCGTTGCGAGCAGCGAGAGGAGACAGTGCTCCAGTGGGGAGCTCCAGTTGTATGGGCGGGTTTCTTTGCATGGTGCAATGAAGGAATTCATATCGGCCCGGTCCATCCATCGGCGAGTAGCCAGGTGGCCAGGTTTAGGGTGGAACGAACAATTTTGCTTTGGTGCTAACAGGTACAAAGCCATCCTGCCTTGGTGCGGCACCTCCCCTACCCCATAATCCAATTGCTGTCCGCTGAGTTGAGGGCCTGACACGTGGAGTCACAAGGACACGTGGGGGTGGGTTGCAGTCGTAGCGATGCCCTGTGGGATAAAGTCCTAGGAAGATTGCGATGCCGTGTCGACGGACATCCACGTAGCTGTGCTTGTGGATCGGCGCTGTGTTCAATGCACGGGAGAAAGAGGGAGGGCACCCGCAACCTATGCCTGCCGAGGCTACGATAAGGTAGAAGGGTAGGGACTTCTGAGGCAAGGTGAGGCCTCTCGCGGACCGGGGCAAAAAATGGAAGGTGCGTTTATGATAAAATGGAATCGTGACGTGATGTACTGCCGTAAGCGACAGGCAACACACGTCACCCTGCAAAGTTAGCCGTCAAGGTGCGCATATTTGGCTACCCGCCTACAATCAGGGCCAGCTAGCAAAAGCGGGCTCTTAAGGTTTGCATGGCGGTGTTGGATTGTTGGAAGACACGGGGGTATGGGTGCACCCACAAAAACAAAGGCACACAATCTTACATGGGTCACAAAGCTGCTACGTACACTGTTCGGAGAACTATCGTACATCGCTCCCTGGTCATCCAGGGAGTGCCTTAAGTGCGCATATTTGACCAGTTTTATATTACGCGAACATCATTGGGTACATGTGTGTGCTCTGTGTTGTGCTATATGCCCTGTATCGGCAGAGAAGGCGTACGGGAGCGAGCAGAAAAAATAATTTGTCGTAATCTTTCGAAATCTGTTCCAGTCAACATCCGACAGTAGCCGCCATAAGTGCCCCAACTTATGTTAGATGCAAAAAAACTGAATTGATCATGGAAACAGGGGGAGCTACAGCCTGGAGCGAGAAGACCGCACAGGACTGCGAGGGCCTGGAGGTTGCGGCAGTGCAGTACGACGGATTTCTGGAAAATCTCCCACAAGACTGTGGTGTGCGTGGTGACCTGATCGTCCTGTGTGTTACTGTTTGCAAAGTCGCTTTTGATGATATCGTGTGGTTAAACGCGATAAAGCTACCCTGCACATGAACCGCTATGCAAGAGCCCTTGTAAATAAGGCAGATTTTCTACTCTTGGGCTTTCCCATACGTTCTTACTACTCCTCAGTGCCATATCCAGGTAGGCCCAGGAAAACACACTTGAAGCTACAGGCTGCATTCCCCTAGTCCTCAAAGTTGGGATCACAATCGTAAGCTTATGCGGTGATTATGGGTGCGTAATTCCGTACGGATTTCGTGTCGAGGTCCGAATATTTTCGTATTAACGTAATCGCTTCCAATTTCGCAAATAAACCTGGAGGAAATATAGCATGACTAGTTTATCTGTCGCGATGTATCAAGCCGTAGCACCTTTTCGGTTCTAACCAGTACAGCACGCCGTCGTACTGTCACAAAGCTGCATAGCTGAAATCGCCCCATGTAAGATGAAAAGTGCTGGATGGCACAAAATGACCAAATGCTTATGTAACGCGAACATCCATAGCACCTACCACATGAAATGTGCGCACCTACCAAACGAAAGGGACAATCTACCCAGTAACATGTGCCTTAAAATGCAGGATACTAAGTTCGCTGAGTTTTGAGAAGCATTAAAAGTAGTAAAGTTTGTGTTTTGGTCCGGGAGGATGAGCGGAAGTAGTGACTCACAACCTGCGCCCCATGCCTGGGACGCAAGCGGCACGCTATGGAACCCTATGACAATGTCCAGTCATGCAATAGGACCTGCAGGTGGGAGTTCTGCTGCCTGCCACCTTCGGACAGGATGTAACTTGTCTGGGCATCGCTAAAAAAAGATTCTTGTTACCCCTTAAACTACAGAGGGCATTATCCCAAAGCCACAACGACCTCGTGGAAGGAGTGCCGGTCGCACATCTTGCCAGGTGCGCTGGATACGACACAAAGTATCCTGCTTTACATGTTGAGGCTCACTCGTCGTCTACAATCGCTAACCTGGAAGTGTGAAATCATAGTTTCTAGTCATATGTCCTACCGTGCAATTGGCATGTTGCAGGTGCCAGGGTGCACGGAGTCTTTAATGGACTGCAAGGTATGATGTAATATCGGAAATTGATATATGTTGGCGACTAGAAGAGACACGGGGCGGTCCGCATCCGTTCGGGAAAGGTCCTCGCAGTCCCCAGGGACGTTTGGAACTTCCCTGCGTCTGGGTTGCTGTTCGGGACGTTGTCTTCTTTTATTCTCTTGATCCCCACAACTTTTAATGACATGCAGCCGTACTTCAAGCGGCATCTGGTATGCCAGACGCACGCTGTGTCGCCGACCGTCGTGATGGATGGGGTGGAGATGCGTTTCTGTCAGCAGTGCGCCAAATTTGAGCGCCTGACTGCGTTCGACGGGGGAAACAGGTGTGTGAGAGTGTCTGTCTATGTGAATGCTAATGCTTGCCCGAGTGCATTACAAGAAGGTACAGACCTGCGTGAGTGGGGCAGGCATGGGAATCGAGGCTGTGATTCGATACGGTAACCCAGCCATGTGCCTCAGCCCATAATATCTGCATTACCGCCGTTCTGCGAGCCCCGCCATCCAACGCACGCGGACATTTGAAAAGGCTCTTCCCTTACGAGTCAACGGCCTTTATAATCCATCCTTTCCCACTTACCCAACGCTTCGTGATTGGGTTATCTGCACGGCCTTGAAAACCACCTGCACAGGGAAATGCGATTATGTGATGTTGTTTCACACATGCATAGGATGGTCCTGCCTGCTCATCTAGGAGCAAATCATGTATGTGCTTGCAGTAGACCGTTTGAGTTGAAGGGTTCTATAGGAATGCGTTACTGGGGATGAGGGTACCGTCTCTTGATCTACATTATCGTGGGATATTGCACATTGCACATATTCCTGCGGTGACGCACACATCTATTACCTATGCGTCGCCGCAAGAATCTTTTTACCTGCACGTATGCCGCCCTGCCCGCCACAGCCTGATTGGCTGTGCAACAAACATAACCAAGCATGTGCCATGATCCAACCCACGTCACGCTACGGAATCCACTCTTAATACAAACCGAACAACTTCACCCGCAGTCATTATATGCACACCTTCGAACGGCAAAAAAATGGAAATGATCACCTCGCACGCAAGCACGCCAACACACCAAAACACCAGCCCATACTCTAATGTGAATTTCTGTCACCTTCTTGGCCTGGCCCCGCGTCCAGGAGCTGTCGCTTGCGCCTCTTCCGGCGCAATGTTGCAAAGCATCGCAGCCAGCTCGCCAAGCGGGTGGCGCAAAGCGGTGATGAGCCCGAGCCGCGTCCTGCTCGGCAGTCACAGCATTCCAAGCACACCCGGGTGCCAAGCCTGCCGGATGTGGCGGGCAACACAAGCGGCGACGCAGGTGACGGCATGGTTGATGCTGACGGTGCAGGACAGCCCGGAACATCGTCCTCCCAGCCACAGGAGCGCTCGGGTGGCTCGTCAGGCGAGCCCGATACGCGCTGCTGGGATGCTGGGCCGGCGCCGTCGCACTTCCGGGGTGCTATGGGTGGCGAGGATTGGCGCAGCCAGGCCGTGTCGGGGCCGACGAAGCGAACGAAGGTAGCGGTGTCCGACGCGGCGGCGGTTGCGGCTGCTGAGGTGGAGGGGCTCCATGCAGATCTGGATGATCCGGCGATGGCGTTGGCGCGACAACCCCACTCGAGGCAGCGAAAGCGGCGTCAGCGAACCGTGCCGCAGCGCCCTCGGGTAGGGACCGGAACATATGGGATTTTCGGATCGGGCACAATTAGACTGAGTGGGGAGACGGGGAACCGCACACGGGAACACGCCGAATGGCGCTTAGGCGGAAGTACAGAGTATGTGAACGACGAGAGGAGACCTACTGTATGGGTTGAGGTATCAGTCATCACGGAACGTTGATTGCGTTCTTATCGTGACGGGGTTTTTGTCGGGTGTCGGAAGCGTGCTCAACGAAAGAAGCTCGTGCGCGTCTACCTGCCTGGGTACTTGAACCCCGCCAATAGCTTTTCAGCTGTATGTTCCATCATAACCGTTGTTAGTGCCGCAACCCGTGACCCCTCCATCTCATCTTTACCGCAATGCCCTCCCGGCAGGAGGAGAGCAATTCGGAAAGCCGCACCTTACAAAGTCAAAACAATTCGGTAAGCTCCAACTTCGTCCGGGTTCTTCAAGAAGGTTAGCGTGTTCGCGCTCTTGTCCGGCGCACGGTTCTCAATGTGCGACAGTGCACTGAAAGCTGTCGAAAGCCGTACTTCTACGTTCTAATTAATACTATAGCTCAAGCCATCGAAGCAATATTCCCTCCAGGAGGCCGCTTCCTGATACGTCATCTGCCACTGTGGCACTCATAGCTTGGTCTTCCTTTCGCGGACCTCCCACTCAACTGTCTTCTCTACTGTCGCTCGTTTGCCTGTTTGCGATTTTCCCTTGCCCCAGCTGTATTTACCGCGTGTGCTTATATGACGATCTCCTGCTCGTCCTCTCCTCGCCTGGGATTGCACCATTGAAAACTTGCATGGCACACTCGCGCTAAGCGTCCACCATGCAATAAGTTCCCGTTGGTTTTCCCTCTGGACTGTCAATATGCTGTGTCGCGCGGTTCCTGTTCTTTTATATAGCAGGACGTGAACGATGACGTGGACGCAACCCTGGCGCCCCTTACCTTGGGGTTGCGGCTGGACCGGCGTAGCGAGGACACGGAACCATCGGTGAGACCGGGCGAGGAATAAGGGTCCCTGCGAGGAGAAGCGGCATGAGCGTTATCTTTGCTAGGGTCCTCGTCCTCAAGATGTTACTAACTCTTGCTAAGGCAAGCCTTTACCGTAATGGCCATGCGCGAACGAATTGATGTACAAATTTGGTGTGAATGTAATTGAACGCGCTTAAATCCAAAGATTCTTCCGGACTGCATACCTTGCACACGTTCTTGAGTGGTCAGTGAGTTGCGCTGGCCACGCCCCCCACTCGGGCACAACATAGCATTTTACGCCGAATCCAACTGAACGCCCTGTATGGACTACCTTCTTCCCCGAAATCGCTGCCGTAGGCAAACAAGGTGGGCGGAGCCGGTGCGACAACCCCAGAACTGCCGCAATGCACTTCGGCAGTGCAGAGTGCATCTCCCAACACGCAGCCCCCTCCGAAGCAGTCACAACAGGCACCCCGCCAGCAGCAGCATGAGCAGCAGTCTCGTTCCCTGTCATGGTGGGAGGAACGTGCTCCCGCCCGCGCCGGTCGCGTGCTGCACGGCATCCATCGCGGCGGCGCCGCGCTATACGACACAATTTCCGCATTGGTGACGGAGCCAGCGCAGCGCAGTGATGCACACGCCATCACCGCCACGGAGGAGGCCGCTACCCGGCGCTTTCGCGATATGGCTCCAGGCCTCCCGAGCTTTGGCGCGCCTCCATGCGTCGAGGCCACGCTTGCCGAAGATGGCACATCATCCAATGTGCCCCTGGCAATGCAGGCGCTCAGCAACAGACCCGATCTGGCCCACAGCGACCGCCAGACCCTTGAGTCGCTATTGGGCCTTGCGCCAGGACCTTTCATGACGTTGCGTGCCATGTCGGCATCTACCAGCTCATCTCTAGATGAACAACTATACGACATCATGCACGACGTGATGAAGGACGGTGGCAGCGACACGGGTTGGTTCAGTGGTGTTCTGCCTGCAGAAACCAAACCGGCAGCGCCCCCTTCAGCTGTTGGAAGGCCTTCGATCAGTAATGCGACCGGCTCCGTTGCTGCGGCGCGCACGTACTTGGGTGCGCCAATGATGGAGCCAGAGAAGCGTGGTGTATCGGCAGCACCGGACAGTCGTGGCAACAGCCGCAGTGAGTTACCGTACAGTCAGGGCCACCCGTCTGCCGGTTACGGTGATGATGGACGTCGCCTCGTATGGGGCGTCGGTCCTGGAGAATTTGGTGCAACTATGACCAACCCGAAATTCAATGAGATGGGCGATGGCGGCGGTTTGCAGACCGATGGCACACTGCACGGGCCAGGGCGCGCGCCTGCAGCCACGGCGTTGGCTGCAGCAGCGCATGAGGGGGTGATGCCGGCGTGGGCTCAGGTGCCGCAATACCAGCCGCAAGCTCAGCAGCCGTTACAGCAGCAGCAGCAGCAGTCCTTGCAAACTGCACCTCAGCAGCATCACCAGCCACAACAGCACTATCGACAGCAGTACCCACTGGAAGAAGAAATGGTGCTGCATCAACAGCATTTGCCGTCGCAGCAGCAGCAGCAGCAGTTCCAGCAGCAGCCTATGCAGTTGCCGCAGCAGACGTCGACTGAGCTACAGCTGCAAGAGCTGCAGCAACAGCAACGGAACCTAGAGCATAAGTTACAGGAGCTGCAGCAGCGCAAGATGCAGCTGCAGCAGCAGCAACAACAACGGGTAATGGCACCAGCCTCCGTGAATAGCCCCGCAGCCTCGGTTGCTCCTTGTGACTCAGCTCCATGTGCTGGCACGGGCGGCTCTGTGTCCGCTGGTCCGATGGGTGCATTCCCGGACCAGCTAAACACACATAGCCATCAGCAAGTTCATGAGCACCGTCACCACAGTAACATGCAGCATCACTACCAGCAGCATTATCAGCATCCGCTTCGGTCTGGGACCAGCAATGGAAAAGTCGAGCCCACCGCTCCAATCAGCGTACAAACCCACGGGCATATGCGCCCTCACCTGTACGCGCACCCACAGCCCCACGTGGGCGTTCCGGCGCCGGGATACGCAGGCCAGCCCGGCGCAATGCCGCCGGGGGCTCCGCCTCATACGAAACAGCAGCTACTGCCGCCAAAGCCGGTGGTTGTGGCGCCTCCTCCTCCTCCTATTGGGGCTGTGGTCATGGGCGCACCGCCGGGTCCTGGGAGCTGCATGGCACCCTCCTGGGGCAACATACCACCGCCTGTACGCAGTGGAGGGGGTGGAAATGGCGACATGCCTTATCCTGGTCGTGGTGACGGCAATGGCCACAGAGTTGGTACTACGGCGGGGGCGTTGGCTGGGGCCTGGGGTACGTCCCAGGCAACTGAGTCGGCGTGGGACGATTATTACCACAGCCCGTATGGCACCGTGCGGCTGTCTCTGAAGATGATGGAGTGCAGTCCATATGACATGGATCCGGCATTGACTCAGGAGATGCTGCATCAAATGGCATCTGAAGGCGGCCGCTGCAATGTGCCGGTGAGTGACGAGCAGTGGGTGCGCTGTATGTATGCTGCATGGATGGATGGGAGGTTGAGAGGGTGAGTGGGTGGATGCTGCTTCCCTGTTTCCGCTAAGGCGACTGGGAGGGGCTATGGCCAGTCGTCGCCCGGTCCATTGCCACTTTCATCCTCCCCCCCCCAACCACTGTCCATAGCCCTAGTCCCACCGGCACACGCGAATAGGTTGTCTTCGGTAATATTTCCAAGTAAATGGCAATATCTTGCCTGATACATTTCACCTTTGCGCCCGACCATTCTGTGCTCCTGTAGCCGCCGCTGGCCTCCGTGCGCCCTGGCTGTGTGCGTATCGTCTTCAACGCCACCGTTCGTGCGGCGGACTGTGAGGAGGCCGGCGACCTTCGGGGGATGCAGGGCCGGGATCTGGACCAGGAACCCTTTTCGGCGCGCTCCGACGGGGTAATGGCAGCCGTGCGGCAGCTTGCGATGGCGAATGAGACCGCCGTGATGTTGCAGGCGGGCAACAACCAGGTGAGGGTCCACACGGCATAGGTTAAGGTTCAAGGAGGAATGTGGTTTTGCGTGTGCACTTAAAACTTCTTGGTTACACTGTCGCGTGCGCTGTCTTCTCATCTCGCTCCACCTCACCTCTCCGTGTTTCCGTGAATTCGCTCTCGTTCCAACACCCTGGCGCGGAGCTTGCATGATTGTTTTTTTTGGCTGGCGTCCGCCCAACCGCTGTTTCTAGGTGGTGTCCGTCGACAAGACGGGCGGAGAGGTCACCCCAGGCTGTAGCGGGGCAGCAGCTGCTGCACTGCCGCTGCCACCGCCAGTGCTGACGCGGGCCTCCATGGCGGCGGTGTACATCGGTGCGCGCGGTTCGTTCCAGGTGCACGGCAGCGGGTTGTCGGGTCCCAATGTGGAGTTATGGGGCCGCATTCATGGCGTTCATTACCACTTGCAGGTGAGGGATCCGGGATTCAGTTCTCTGGGGTTCAGGGCGGCATGCAGGTTGAAGGACTTGTTCGAGGCATACAACCAAACATTACGTTTTCACGTCACGATACAGGGGAGTGTTTTCGTTGTTGGCAGTCTGTATATGGCTACCCCGTAGCCAAATGCAGAGAAGGTCCTATAATCTGGAGCATGTTCATGAACCTGTAAGGGAACGGGCATGTGAATGTGGGCCATATTGTGCCTGTGTTTGTCAGCACGCATCATCTACCCTGTTCTGACAGCACTCTTGGTTTTTGGCCTTCTCAAGCTTGGCCAACCCATAGATGTCTCCATTTGCTATTGATTGAGCCTACCTTCCTCCATTCGTTGCGCCAGCGTGTTGGATCATTTTCTCCATTGGGCCTGGCTCACTTTGTCCCCTCCCTGCAGCGGAGGCCCTCAATTGCCTTGTCCGCATTCACACTGCTCTCGTGCCGCCTCCTCACAGGTGCAGCACACGTATGGAGACTCTTATGCGCTCATTCAGCTTCCCGCGCTGCCCAGCTGCGGGCTTCTGGTGGTGGAGGCGGCGGCCGGGGCAGATGCGGCGTTGCTATCCGATTGGCTAGCGCTGCTGGTGGTGCCGACAGAGCGGGTGGCGGCGGAGCTTAATGGGCTGCAGAACCGCATTTCGCCGGCCAGGTGTGTTCGTTTGATTACCGCCAATCGGGGCATGCCTTGTGCTTATGTTTTTGTGCAATCCTTTGGGCGTTTCAGACGGCAAGAGAAATGATCGAATAGAGAAGGATCAACGGAAACGAGAATGCGGTGCCAATGCGGGGCTTCATGTTTGCGCAGCATCCACAGACTCCATGGAAAGTGCCACCCAGCTACGCAGTAGTGTTCAGCAGGGCGATAGTGAAGGAGTGGCGTATGCTGTACATGCAAAAAAGTCGTACAGGCTCACATGGTTGTGATTTCTGACTTGATGTCGTCCTTGCGCCCCTTGCTCCATGTCGCCATCATGCTATAATCCACTTCCGTCCGCTGCTGCCGCCCGCTGCTGCCGCTCTACTCACCGACATTCACTGACCGGTCCCTGGGGGTCCCTGCAGCATGCGCCGCTTGCTGGTGGACTTTGGCAGTCTGTTGGATGTGTTGCCATTGCTGTCACAGCCAGTCAACGGTGTGACCCCAGTGCTCGGGCAGTTGGGGGGAGCCAGCAGCGGCTGCTCCAAAAATACCTGGCGCAGCTCTTCCGTTGACCCCGAGCTCGCCGGCGGCATCACTGAGGCCGTGACATGTTGTGGCGGTGACGCCGGCGATTCATCTGAGGGCCCCGGCAGCAGCGACGCGGCTGCGACGGAGGCGGGCGTCCTGAGCTTCAATGTGTCGTATGCCGGTGCGCGGTTTGGTGCTTTTATCTTCTTGGGTGCAGGTGACGACATGTCAAGTCGGTGTTAGCGTCAGCGCTGGGCAATGTGCATGGCAAAGCAAGCTGTGAGGTAGACAGCTAGGTGGGCGGCCAGCCTCTCCGAGGGGTTAAGAATGTGTCACGATGACTTGACTGTTTTGCGCGGCTTTCATGACTTTGTTAAACTATGGAACACTAACGCGCGTCTGAAACCTGAGTCGCTCAAGCCGCTTGGCGTTGGAGCTGCCGTGCTGTACAGGGTACGTGCGAGTCCATTCCCGCTCCCAAGCGCGCTGCTGCCATCAAGCAAACTATGCCTGAAAACGCTGATCCCCATGCCCCTCTGCTGATTGCCTCTCTCTGATGGCCCCTGGATCCCTCATCCGCACAGATACCCTTTCCACGCTGGCGTCATCACATGGGGAACCACTGTGCAAATTGTCATCGACGGCCGCCGCTAGCCTACGTGTTGGCGTTACGGGGGCCGGCATCAGCGGAATGAGTGCCACAACAGCTGATGGTCAATATAGCAGCTCCGTTGTCCGCTGCGGCAGCGCCAGTGGTCGGGCCGCTGTCGCTGCCGTGCTGACATCCATTGCCGATGATGGAGGCGGATGTGTACAGGCCACCGCTGCTCCCAACTGCTGCGGCGCCGGCGGGGCTCCTGTCAAGCTGTCGGCGTACCTGCTCGCGAACCTTGCGGAACGAGCTGCGATAGCGGACACGAGCGCCTTCGGCGGCAACGGTGTGGGCGGCTGGGGCGCCGCCGCTGCGGCCTTTGGGAACTCCAGCGTGCGGCGCCTGTTACGTGGCTTTGACCCATCGGAGTTACTGACGAACGGCGATGATGAGACGGTGCTGCAGCTGGTGCTGGGCACGGAGGCAGTACGGCTGCTGCTGGCGCGGGTGGCCTCGGTGACAATGTTCTTCGCGGAGAGGTGCGGAATGTGCTGCGCTGCATTTCCCGCTGTGTGCAGGGTCTCCTGTTGGGTCGGCGCCTTTTTTGTTTAGCACCTCACCCATAAAATTAACCTAATAAAGCACTTGTAATTACCATATAAACACATATGAAATACACATATATACATGTATAAAATGTTATGTAACACGAAAATTCCTGTTTCCCATTGTCGGATACCTACCTGATCTCCGTCCATTATTTCCCTTCGGTGATTCCTCGCCCATCGCCCCTCCTGAAGCCCCTCCTGCGGCAACTCTGGCTGTAACAGCTCCGGCTGGAACGTTTACATTTCCCATTTCCGCATCTCCGGCCCCGTTCCCCCCGCCCTCACATAAGCCTCCCACGCATGCCAAGCTTCTCCACGCATGCGCGTGTAATTTTGTGCATCGCAGGATGCTGCTTGATTCGGCCCTGTGCGTCGCGTCCGCCCTATCCGAGCTGTACTTTGCCTTCCCAGACCTGCTGAGGGCCGACTTGGCACCCACACCTACGCGCGGGGCTCCCAACCTCATGCATGCAGCAGTGCGCACTCGGAGTCTAGCGCTGATGCTGGCCCTGGCCAAATGCAGCCCTGTACTGGGGGACAATGTCAGCCTGGCATGGCGAGGTAAGTGCCGGGTCGGGGTCTGTTTATACTATTAAGACATCCGCATGGGTTGCATGGGTTCGGTCAGGACCCATCCAATTAGAGCCGGTCGGGTTTCCCTGGTTTGCCGCTCACGGGGTGTATATTTCCATATTTCCAGCGGCATCTTCGGGTGTGTTTGGAGTTCTTAGGGGCTGCTTTGATTGGTTAACTGGTTGGTTGGTTGCTCAAGTGAAGCTAGGATGGCTTGGAGAATGCAGAGTTGCAAATTACGGTAAGATAAGGACACGACGACCCGGCGGTGCGTCTCTATCCTCTTTGAGTTGTGGAAGCGGGGAGGTTCGATCGGCCACAACAGTGCTTTTCACGAAATCGAGTTTGCAAATCCCCTCGTCTCCAATCTCCCTTACTGACCAGGTCCCGGCGGCATCACGCCACTGCACCTGGTGGCCTTGCTCGCCCAGCCGTACATCATCACCGGTCTGCAGTTTGCTGCGCCGGATATACGTGAGATGTGGCACAACTTGCGGGACGACAATGGCGTCTCGCCGGCCGACCTACTGGCACAAGCGCTGCAGCCGGTGTACGGCGTAACTTTCAGTGCGTCAGTGGCTGGCGCCGTCAGGGCGCCGTGCACCCGTGAAGCCGCAACGCCGCCATCGCTGCCGCCGCCACCAGCGGCAAGCAAGGAGAGCTTCTCCAGAGTCCTGCTCGAGGGGCAGAGGACAGTCTTGAGGGTAGGACCTCAGATGCCACCGCTTGCAGGCGCTGGCCCAAACACAGTGGACACGACATCCGAACAAGGTAGCGACTTCTTCCAGACTCCACTACCGTCGCCGTCGACCTCGACCTCATTGCCCAAGCTGGCGAAGCGCTGTGATGGGGACAGCCCATCCGTCGTAGTGGCGTCCGTGAGGCCGCCGTCGGAGTCCTTATGGTTGGATGGGTCAGAGGTTGCCGTTGTGCTGTCGTCGCAGCGTTCAAAGGCAATGAATAAGGCTGAACTTGATAACGGTGCAGAGGGTGACGTTTCCGGCCTGACGGCGGTAGCGGGAAGCTTGAGCCGTACGGCGGAAGGCTTCCCCGTCGCTGGAGTCAGCGCCGGCGATGCTGCAGGAGTTGCAGCGTCGCCCGATGTCCCCATTTTGAAATCCTCGAAGGCTTCTGTGTCGGAGGAGCCCCACGGGTTGGGAGCAGCGCAGGAGCCCGAGGTGGCGGCGGGACCTCTGGAGGTTCCGCATAAGCAGCAGCTGATCGGCAAGGGTTTGTCATCGTTTACCGGCCTGGCGCTTAACCTCGCGCGGAGGTGGGTTGGTCAGATCAGTATACCTATGAGACGAGCAAGGCTACTCGTGGCTCCGTAAAAAGTGGATTAAGCCGGTGCAGTGAAAAGCAACACAAGGAGATACTTTGCGAGAAAGACACCACCCAGTCGGTTGTCGTAAATTGTGCACATGTAACTGATCTGGATCGCTATCCAACCGTCATCCATGCATCGGGCCCCTCTTCGTCCAATCTAATGGCAACCGCATCGATCGGGCGGGGCATCACCATGTCCTGCCCCAGCACCTGCTGTCATGGATCACTTGTCCCGCCTATGCCTCCACTGTCAGCCTCCAGTCTCCCTATGCTGTGCCCGATGTCTTCCGTCGGTCCGTTGTCATTCAGCTTGGTTTCTGCAGGCTGCGTTCGCGACGCTATGTCAGTCATCATTCTGCTGGCCCTACACCCCTTTGCGCCGTGAACCCCCCCCCCACACACACACACACAGGCTGATGCCCTGGTGAAAGAGCCATGTTGAGAGCAGCGGCCTCCAAAGCCCCTGGTCTCGAGAACGCCACAAACGGGACAAGATTTTCTTGTCATGACATCGGAGGCGCTGTGCATACCAATTGTCGCCTATATGGGGTAGCCCGCTTTGCGACGAGGTGCGAACAATTCTGGGTCGAGATATTGACTAAGGTGGGCTACGCTGGGCTGGGATGAGAGAGCGGACCGAGGCTGTGGACTGTTAAGCACTGAGGATGCGCCGGGTCGCCTTACAGGGTGTGCAGGCACGCTGTACTATGGCGCATGTTTCGTCATGCTATGCTAATTCGCTGTTGACCGTGCGGGATCGTGATATTACTATATGCTGGGTTGCGCGGTGTTGAAAGTCGTGTATATAAGGAATTTAAGGCGGCCTTTTAGGCCGCTAGGTTCTCACGTGTTTAGTTGCCAGCCTGGAGGTGGCAGCAGGGGCCGCCTGTTTAGGTTGGTGTTCAGCTAAAGAACGAATGGTGTGCAGGTCGGCCCCTTCCTGAAATAATGGGGCGGCAGCTCGCGGGCAGGGACGGCCGCTGGCATATCAGGGGCTGATGATAAGGCGAAACGTGTCGAGGCTGGTTTTTGTGCTGTGTGCTTTGGATGCACATCGCGCGCCACAATACGGAGGGTCGTATCAGCGTTTCTTCTTGCTGTTCATGATCCACAATTATATGGAGAGGAGGGAGCGTCCATATAGGAAGGACGTGCACATCCCTTATCGCCGAGAAGAAACGAAAGAAAAGTTAGTTTCATCACCCCTCCATTCTCTGTACCTGACCGCCGTTAGATCGCAACATCAAGTCTGCTTGTACGCGTGCATGAAGGCGGTGAAGGATGGCGTAAGAAACAGTGTTGTCAATGTTCTACGTGTGCTGGAAAGGTGCACGGGTCCCTCAGGAACCCGATGGTTGGTCTCGCCTGTTTGCGTTTAACCAACGCCCTCCCGTGCGACCCTTCCATCTTCGATGTCTGGATTCGGCTGCAATCACCCGCGAAATAGATGCGTCACGCACGGCGCGCACTTCTCGACACTTAGTTGACTTACACAGAAGGGGGGATTCTCGGTGTAGTGATTTGGGGACTGCCGGTGAAAGCGGTTGGACTTGTAAGCGGTTGCTCGTTACACAATACAGTTTCTTTTGGGTGGTATCCATTTGATTGGCGAAAGTGCTGTCTGGAGGTGTTGGAGCGGTAGCGGAGTAAGGCCGGTTGATAGCGCGATGCTGGGGCTAAGACTAGGTATGCTGTACACCTGGCACTTACACCACATCGCCGGTCCGGACAGTATAGGGGGAGCGGCGGTTGGTGGCCTATGGTGTGTTGGCTTCAGCATCAGGTGCGAATACCGGAGGGAAAGCGGACTGAGGCGGGCTTAAGGTAACGGCGTGACGCCGCCCCATCATGCAGGTTTCATCCGGTAGGAATGTCAGTCACCCTGTGGGTGGCCGAGTACACCGGTACCGTCGTTACGCGTATTCACGTTTCATCTTTCTGCACATCTCGTCACGGGAAGCATTTCGTAATCAATGGCAAGCGACGTTGGCTAGCCGTTGCGGTGTGTTCGTGTCCCATATATCATCTTCCTGCTCTTGTTTCCACTCGGGGTAAAGCTTCCTATCTATTCGCATACACATTCCTTCCTCCTCTTCTGGCCATGACCGCTATATCATTCTCTGGTTGCTAACTGCAGGTTGTAGTTTGCGTTTATGTGTCGAATGGTCCGAATGGGAAAAGTAATATGTGGGGAGAGTGACATTTTGGAGGCACTCTTCGAACAGACGGCGGTGTGGGCCGTTGCTGCATCTTGCAGCACATGGCAGCGCCAGGGGCTGGCTTGTTTATTAAATGATCGGTAAAGAGTAAAAAGGAAGGGAATAAAGGTGCCGCACTTGGTTCGCGCTGAGCCTATGAAGCCAATGGAGCAAGGCATCGGCGGTCATTAGCCATATGCGTGCGGTGTGCATGACAAGCACGTCCATGGCTGGCTTTCTGGCCAAGTCCGCATGGACGAAGTCACACGCGTCTTTCTGGCTACATTGTTCAGTTTGTATTCTGCGAGGTCACTCTCTCTCGCTGCGGTGCTGGACCGAGCTGCCTTGGGTTGCGTTGCACTCGATCTTGGTCCTTTAGTTTCGGTGGGCTTCTAGGGACCCGTACCCTTCACCTTATAGGGACTCGTACGCGGGGTCTAAGTTTTGATAATTACACGACGCACACAGACGATGGCAGGGACATCAAGCAAGCGTCATTGCGCATCTCGCGAGCAAACGTGTGACGACTGATGCGAAGGTTTGGGGTTCGGTTTTCGTATCTAGGCCGTTCCAGGATGACGTATGCATTGCGCAAGCGAATCATGCGGTTGAGCTCCACGGCGAGATGTGTCCGCCGTGCTGCCCTGCAGTCCACAATGTCAATGCGGCGATTCGTGTCAATTGTGTCAATCGACTGGCGGAATGTCCCCTAGCTGGATGGCCTGTTCAAGCTTTATGTATGAGGACAACTGCTGTAGTATTGCAACCAGAACGGGTGGTGCTGCTTCCAGTGGTCGTGTGCTGAAAATAAAGGTTGCGGCACGGTGGTGATGGAAATGCTGAAGACACTTGCCGTGATGAGTTTAAAATGCTGAATTCTGGCTTGTATGTACGTATGTATTTATGTGGTTGCGGGGGAGGGCAAGGACAAGTAGCATGGGCGAACAGCTTTAGCCAGCTGGACACGGTGCGCAGAGTAAGTGCTGCTGGAAAAGATGAGTTAAGGGATACGTCCAGTTGGATCTCTTTTCTCCTGTTTCAAGCGGGATTAAACAATATATGGATGGATGGATGGATGGATGGATGGATGGATGGATGGATGGATGGATGGATGGATGGATGGATGGATGGATGGATGGATGGATGGATGGATGGATGGATGGATGGATGGATGGATGGATGGATGGATGGATGGATGGATGGATGGATGGATGGATGGATGGATGGATGGATGGATGGATGGATGGATGGATGGAATGTTTCACCATACTGGTGGGTTGCGGTGAGTCCGAAGCAGCCTTAAGAAGCCAGTGCTTGTGCTTATGTATTGATTACCCGATGTGTATTGATTACATACGTTTCTTTGCTTGCCCGCCGGACTGCACGTCGGCCTATGACGTACGTTACATATGTCTACCTATCTTTTCATCCGGTTTTTGTTTATCAGCCGAACCTTTTCACCGTCGGGCCCTGATTCAGTGGTGTTGCTTTGGCTATTCACTTTCTTGCGAGTTGAAGAGCGGGTAGGTTGATTCACGCCTCAGGCTCCTACGCGCGCGCGCGCAGTGTGTGTATGTGTATGTTTGTATATGTGTGTAACTTCATCCAGGCTACGTATCGAGGCGAGAAGCGTGTTGGTCTTTCCGTCGTGATGTTGGCTGCTGTCTCGAGGCTTTTTGCCTCGATGGTGTGCAGTTGCAATGTGGCTTTCCCAAGTGCGGCGCTATGTACCGTGTACCTTGACCCGTGCAAACGAGGCTGCTTGATGGCGTGCCTAGAAGTAGAACTCTCTCCTGATGTTAGTCTACGATGGCAACGCTGGACTCAAGTGGCCCAAATCAGTTCATATATATCAATTACAAGACTGGTAAGGCACTCGATGCCACCTCTGGCCTCACTCTCAGATTGTGAGCATCTGGGTGCTGTAGTGGCCTAAGTAGTTCATGTCCCGAGATGTATGGTCCTATGAAGAACTCCCTGTCAACTGTAGCTGGGAGGAGGTTGGGCCACCCACACATAGTAACGATCGTGCAAAGTGGGGACGTCGATATACATGGTGACCGTTGCATCGCCTGTCACCCTCCATTCTCCTTTCTTTGTAATATGCTCGCTGTGCGCGGTGATTGGGCTTGCTGCGATTACAAATGAGTTGATGCAGTCGGGCAGCAACAGCTTGATTGGATGCCGGGACCCAGGTATATACCGGCATCACACCTGAGCCTGCGCTTGTCCAACACACACGGACAAGCCCATTAACATGCTTGCGGTTGTTGGAGACAAGTTAGATGAGTCCCTTTCTCACAACGTACTTCTCCATATTGTGCAAGAAATCGCACAGCCTTCCGCCCGCTGATTGGCGGTCATTTCAAGCCCCGTATCCATTGCTCCTGCCACAACATATGCTAGGTTACTAGAGAGCAATGCCGCCGCCGCCTGCTTCACCTCGATTTGTTAAACGATTGAGCGTACCTCCACCAACAGTTCAAGACAGGACCGGGCGTCAGATTTAGTTGTCGCACGGCTCCGTACCAGTGCGCCCCCTACCTGGAACCTTGCTACATGCACCTTGCACTGAATGGGTATACCTCCAATACAAAAGATTGGTCTGCTAGGAAACAATTATATCGTTCGACCGCAGCAAGACGCGCAACCACCGTCTACACCACCTTAATGAGCAAACACAAAAAAGATCTTCGGCGCCAGCATAAGAACTACAAGTGAAACAAACAAGCTAGGTAGGAATCTTGATATGTACACGTACTCATACGCCTTGCACCGCGCCGCCTCGTGCTCACGATGGCTCCCTTAGCAGGCACATACAGAATCAATAGCACCGCACCTTCTGCTTAAAATCGAAATCAACACAATGCAAAACCCGGCGGTGCAGTGCGCATATGGACCGGCAGCGGCAGCGTTTATTGATGCTGCCGTTACTCCTGCAAGCAGAACAGTTGGGCCGTTATGGCGTGAAAGTGATCTAACGCGTCGATGAAATAAGACATGTGCCGGAGTAGCCCCAAGCGCCGATCACGCCTCCTACACGAGGACTTATGAAGACACCTGATAAGCAAGTTTGGTACGAGGCCCAAAAGCTAGCGCTGATGGACGCCGCGCGTAGGATACCTGGAGGAACACCATGCAAATACAGCAGCAGACTCGTAATACTATCCATCCACCTCACAAACATCGTAGAGAGCCGTCCAAAACATGACACATACCGCTGCCCGCAGCAGAAACGCTATGGCTGCCCGCAGTCAAACAACGTGAAGGTGCGCACAAGGCATGCGGTCTCCGCCGTCAAAGGATGGAAGTACATAGCCACGACGTTTCATACAAACACACCGAAAGGGAACCTCGACCCGAACATGAAAATATCACATCTGAACTTTTTACATTTTACATTACATTGTGTGGCTAATCAAAGGATGAAGTCATGCTTGTGATTTCGTCACAAACAGGACAGACGGTGTTGAAATCATCGTCATTGCCCATCCACATTCCGCACACAGAGATAGAACCGTAACTCTGTAACTGTTGAGCCGGAACATCAATGCCGCGTTCCGGTTCCATCCAAATGCCTGCCCAGCAAAAAGCCTTATATTCGGTCGTGCCAGGACGGAGACCTCTCGGAGGTACGTTCCACCACAACAGACTGGACCGGCCAACAACTCACTTGCCAGGAACCACGCTGTTTTGGACAAATGACCCAGCTACGGAGATGCTGCTATCACGATGCACCGTGCGAAAATGTGAGGTGAGGTGCCCATTCATAGGACGTTGAGTTTTCCCCGGCTAATACGTACCCTTCCTGTCCTCAGCAGTTACAACAGCATAACACTAAAGTGGCCCCGGCAGCAATGCCACCGGCGGCTAACCTACTGAACCTGAGAACCGACCCCACTGCCAAGCAAAACCTACCAAGACTTGACTGGCTGACCTGTTCCGTAAACTGCCCTGCTGATTGGCCCGGCACTCCAGCTTGGCCCCGGTACAACTCCCTACCAAACCCCATATTTAAATTGGATCAGTGGCCGGCCGTGACACTTAGGCTCATAACCACCGAGGCCGATCTAGGCCTGGTGAACAGCAAAACGTGAAAACGTGCCCTACCGGGTGGTGAGGGCGGGCACAAAAGGCTAACCTAAGGTCACAACACGGCGAATAGTCGGAAATCTTGTGACCTGACCTTGTGACCTAATCTCGATACCTCAGTACGGCAAGGACGAGCGAGATGTACTTAGTTACTTGCTTCGTTCAAGTACCAGCCTTCTCGCATCGAGAAGCCAGCGTATCCATCTCACTGCCGCCTCCCCTTTCCACTCCCTGATACGTCAAAAAACTGTGAAAAGCCGGCAAATACGACATCAGCGAGCAGCGTCATCGTTGCCCTGTGAACAATCGATACAAAATATTATGCACGATAAGGAAAGCCGAAGCATGTGAATGACGGCCCGCACGAACGGGTGCACTGGGACACAACACATGCATATGCGTTGACATTTACATATATGAATTACTAGGCTGTGTCAACGGCGGGGGGCAAGGTCGTGGCTCCGTCATCTCGCTTCGTAAATTAACTGCGATGCTCCGGGGTGGGCCCCGCTCTGGGAAATCCCAGAGCGGGGCCCACTTGGTCCTGTTCCTGCTGACTGATACCGTTCACCTCCGTTTCCACGCTGCGCAATTGTATATGTACTGTACCTATTTACGTATGAAATTATCGCAATCAGTCCTGCTTCTCTTTCCTCTTGCTCAAGACTCCCCCTATCATGGGTGCGGAGATTGCTTTGTGCATGATCGTTGTGGATGCACTCGCCACCTGAGCCAGCATCGCCGAGCTACCACGGGAAGAGGCTCCAGCTTCGGAGGATGAACCAATCTTCACACGCGTAGAAATTGTGTTGTGCCAACCTGAGGAAGACGAGGCTGAGGAGGCTGAGGGATGTCGAGCCTTCGTGGCCCGGGAGGAGCTTGCCTTCTCGCGGCGATATAACAGGGAAAATGAGGTTCCGCCACTATTATCATTATTGATGTCGCTGCTGCTGCTCCTACGCGCGCTTGTAGGACTGTCAAAGCAGGCGGAGGCTGTGCACTCGTGGGTTGAAGTGTTCGGCTCGTTCTCGTTATTGTTCCGCTTTCCACTCGACCTGCGGCTGCAGCTTGCGCCTACGAGCGTGTAGCCGTTCTCCTTAGGCGAGATCCACGAGTCCTCAGTTGGCAAAAAGCTCATAACGTCCTTGGGAGACACGCCAACCCCTGCCGCTTTTCCATTCTGAAAGAATGATTCCGAGGTTACCGCAACAGCCAGACTGCCGGATTTACCCGGATTCAGATGTCGGATTGATTTCTTAGAGTAAACCATAACTTGAAGGGCCTTGTTCCAGACCCTCGCGGCATCCCAACGCGGTGTCGAGGTGGGGCTGTCTGTGGCAAGCGAGATGTCGACTTGCAAATGCTCTCGGTCAATCAAGGTATGTTGATTTGGGGACAGCAGTCCGTCCGACACAGTATTGGGATCTCTAGCGGCATTCCGCCAGGACTCTACACTTTCGGTCATAACTATACGGGAGTCCATTTCCTTCCCGACAGCAAAAATGTTCAAAACTCAATGAGTGCATATAATAGGAAATACGTCACAAACCTAAAATATCAATTTCTCTCGCCTGTTAAGTCGAGGCAGACAGTACGAACAGCACTCACCCGCACGGCATCCCGGAAAGTTTGATGTGCTTCTGCACAACTTTAAAATTGGAGAATGTGAGCTGCAGACACGGTAATTCTGAATGCATAAATTCCTACGAGGCTGTATTTAAACCGTAGCTCATGAGTCCGTTATGTGTACGGCTTAATTAGCGTTATCAGTCTTTCCAGTTCTCTTTATTTTCCAAATAATCTACTTCTTCTAAAGTTCTTTTTGTATCACTCTATTGTTATCTTTTTACTTCTTTGTCTTTGGTCTTGTGTGCTTTGCGGTCCGTGAGCCTCACGGCTCGAACCGGGCCTTACGAGTTCAGAGTAACTTGTGATCAATCAATCAATCACGAACAGAAATTCCGATCAGTGATCGAAACATCAGTTATGACATGCCCGTAATGTCTTGGTATAAATGACTGGTGTAATGAATAAAAGGATCTGCGACACTACTGCAGTTGCCCATTCGTATCGGATATGTTTCACAAACATCATGACCATTGAAGCAAGTTATAAGGATAATAGTACAGCGAGTTGTACCTGATTCCGAATTGAAGCACCGGGAGCCCTTCTTCGCGTCTTCGGGGTGATCCGACCTGGTTTGTCCAATTTCTTTCGTTAAACAAGGCCTTTCACACTGTTTTTGTTTGCGCGTTCTTTTGCTTAGGCCGATAAATGCGCCGAGTAACTTTCGGCAATCGTTAGAGCCATGCGTGTACAAGTAAGTGTATAGTCTACCGGAATGAACGAATGTGCAACATGCGACTTCTATACTACTTCTAGATAACTTTAGCCTACCTTGAGGTAGTGATGGGAAATAATCATGGCGCATCGGCCAAGATTGGTTCATCTAATCAACCTGAATTGAATTTCCGGTCATACCCTCAACTTGAATATAAGGGAATATGCCCTCAAAACTTCGATGCTATGCCCTTGCAAGCCGTAGTCTTACAGGTTGAAGACCCATTCCGAAAAGGCTTCCTGTTCGTTTCTGTTAGGTTTAGGATTAACAGCTACTAAGTAGTAGAATCTGTAGCTTTAAGGGATGTTGTTGAAAAGCTCTGCTCATAAGAGCGACGTCAGGGCTAGCTAATGCAGGTGCATAGTCGCTTTATTTTGTGCTGCAGGGCTGCAAGTGCCTTGCGTCCTGCCTCCTCATCTTCCTTTTTACTGATTTGTTCCTTATTGCGTTGGCAGTGGGGTTAAGGATTGGTCATTATAGACGGTACTTCGGCAGGTCATGGCCTGTCACCGTTCGTTGGTCAGGGTTGGTCTATTTGTGGTGGAATAGGCCAAACACGCATACATGTGTGCGCATCAAAGCCTCAGCTACATGAGATCAGGATATGCTGAGCTTTCTATAAAGCAGTGGTGTGTAGCACACGTGCACGCGTGCAACAGGAAGGAACGCGTGCACGTGCCGACACACGCCGGCACGTGCAGCCGTCCCTTAGGGGTCTGTTACAATGATAGGACACAGGAGATATAGAGTTTTGCGTTGTATACATCCTTAAGCCGACAAACGTCAGAACAACAAAGAGCATCCGCATGGGACAGCCCCCATAGCCGTAGGCACGTAGGTCACGAATGCACGGACGAAGAGGTATGGTGTTTGAAGGTAGGACTCATCGGGGGTAAGGATATCGGTCAGTTGAGGACTAGACTTGACCAGGTTTCAACGGACATTGGGGTTCCACTAAAACAAAATACGGCCTGTACATGATGTAGATCGTAGTGACAATTGTCGGGTACACGACTTAATCCTGCGCATGGATTGTTACCTACCACACGCAGGTCCGCTACATTTTATCGCACAAAGCGAGCGGTTAGGTTGCTGCAACTGCACTCCGCCTAGAATGGATCAATGGATCCGTGCAGGTCCAAATGGAAAAAGTTAAATTTCCACGGTGATCAGCGCGATAGATAACCCCTTCATTTTCTGCATTATGGACCTACTCCAGGATGTCCAGTGACTTATGCGCTCCTCCGTAAGGTACGATCGGCAGCGGCTATAATTGCTGCCAAACATGGGCATCCAGCATTCCAATGCAAAAGTCCGTTTTTTTCGTGCGATGTGCAGGTCTGGGTTCCTGATGGTGTTTTATCTGTCATGCGTTTGACCAGTGGCCTTAACAAATGTATTGGACTACGCCAGTCTTTCGTTTCTCGAATCACCTCGCGGAAGACACTCGCATTCACATTCACATTCACCAGTGCGCTTCCTAAGGTTTGCTCCGGGTAGCTTTGGGGACGAAGCTGCAGTACTAGGGGTGGGGCTCTGCGTACGATCGTACAATCCTTAACCCCCTTGGGCATGATTGGGGGGACGCGGCTTCGATGAAAGGGGTGGATGCTCAGGTCAGGAGTTATTCGACGTGTACGTTATACATGAAAGTCCTTATGGACATCCTGCTGGGTAGGCTTGGGTGTGTAGTATACATACATGTCGGTAAAAGCTGTGGATGCGGCCTCCCCACCCCAAAACGTATGGATAGGCTAGGGTACAATTCTGCAGCGCATCACCATGCCCTTTTAGACTAGCGGATGCGTGTTGGAATTGGCTCGCAACCAGGAGTACGATAAGCCCAGGCCGGTGCAGGCGCAGCAGTGCTGAGAACTCTGTGAATCACGAAAAGCATAGCACCGCAAATGGCTCACGTGCGTCAAAGGCAGTGCTCGCTGGGATTTCCAGAGAGTGCGATGAGGTAGGAAATGATAAGGTAAATTTGACCCAAAAATTCGATGACAAATTTTACATTGATATCGACTAAGCTAGGGATGATGATAATTATGCAGGCAACGGATTTGATGATCTCGCGCTTTCCGCACCAAGTCATTTGCTTCCTTTGGGTATTATGATGGCTGTTTGTACTTATGTTTTTACAAACTTTTTCTCTTTTGCTTTCAGCTTGCACGATGCGGTTCTTGAGCCTTTGGGTTCGCGTGAACCGTACGTATTCACCGAAGCTTGTAACCATCCTGCCCATCGTTCCAACCATCCATCCAGTCAAATATTGCAACTTGTGATTTACGTAGATCAGGTGATTTGGAGAACTTTACCTAGCCGGTCGCGCCAATGGGCTTTTCCCGTCTTCGTCTGAACGAACTGCGATACGCGTCTTTATCCTCGAACGCCAATGCCGTGCTCCCATCGGTATTTTAATTCCAGATTTTTGTCTTCCAGTTGTCTCTTCGATTTACTCACTGAGTAAACATGATTAGTCTGTGCACATATATCGATAGCAACTTACGGCGGGTCGATCGCGGTACGAACGCTCGATAACGTACGGGGGGTTCCGTCCTGCCGTGCCGTGCAAGCCCAATATTTATGAAGTGGCTCCATACCCTATTCATACTACGATCTCAGTGCCATGAGCTGCGAATAGTAGGGTTTGTTCGCCAACACCTAAGGGCGACGCTTCAATACAATCAAGAGCTGGCCCCGCTACCTCCTAGATCGTCTGTAATAAGCTTATCCTGTAAGTTTTGGATCCATATTTAAATGGTTCGGGAAGGGACGCTTGCTTTATTCAATTTGAAGGCCTTAGCAGTAGGGTTGAAACGACGCCGTAACATACAGCTTCGATGTCTGACCTAGTAAAATATCTCTATGCATAAAACCAG
Organism: Volvox reticuliferus; assembly: GCA_019650235.1. NCBI lineage: Eukaryota > Viridiplantae > Chlorophyta > Chlorophyceae > Chlamydomonadales > Volvocaceae > Volvox > Volvox reticuliferus. Next base: position 683,287 of record BNCP01000013.1, on the reverse strand, counting down.
TTCCACGTACTATAATATTGACTTTCAGGGAACCTCTTTGGTTGGTGCATCGCGCCCTTGCACCGGATTCTTGGGGTTCCGCGATAGCGCTCCCTGCCTTGTGCAAGCAAGCATGTCCTAGGATCACATGATACGAATTTTAAGCGATAGCGATAGCGATATCAAGCCGCAGATTTTGGGGTTAAATCTTTAGCTGTTATAGTGCAGGTTCCAAGGTTCCAATAACCGCCTTGCGATCCGCGCTTCCATCTTTTGGAAAAAGATCCGGAGCAATTTCTCATATGGCGGTGTTTTCATTTCATAATGCCCATGGCGTGCATGTCTCTTTGCAAGGAATGATTGACTTTGATTGACTTAACGTGCATGTGCGCAATTTTTCGTAGCAGCATGTCATTTTACCAATCCCCTACCCCATAATGAATGAATGAAGGGGTGAAGGCCGCGCCTAAGCTGGCTTAGTATTCATGACCCTCCGTTTGTTGCCAACCTTACCTCGCGCGCTTATTCTTGATGTTTTACTACCTCAGGGCTCAGGCCAATTCGTGTGAGCTCGTGTACCTAGCTAGGGCATCAGTGCGGCTCCTGAGAGCCGCCTGCTGCCGCCACTCCAATCCCCCCCACCCGGACACCCAGTCCCCCGGAGCCGCGTCAGATTCCGGACAGCGTGTCCTCGACGCAACAAGGACTCCTGCCACCCACATCAAGGGCGCATTTGCATCTCTTGGAGCAGCGGCATCAACACAAGCACCTCCATCATCTTCACCTTCATCAGCAACAATAACCACAACGACGGCAAGGATCAACACAGCAAAGACAACAAGCGTCAACACCAGTGCCAGCATTAGTACCTACATCATTGGTAATGATGGCCAACCGGCGCATCCTTCCCTTCCTGGTGATCCTGTTCCAGGTCCTAGTGACCATCGCCGCTGCTGCCGATGACAGCGACACAGCAGTCGCCACCACCGCCACCACCACCATCACCACCATCACCCAGCGCTTTCGACATGGAAAGCTCAGTATCACTCTTCCTCCCAAGCCTTCCCTGCCCACTCCCGTTACCTGTCCCATCGGCGACTCCTGGTGCATTAACAAGCCCAACGACACGTACGCCAACCCATGCGAGTGTTCCAGCTTCATCAATTGCGTCAACGGCACGACCTTCCGCATGCGCTGCCCCTTCCGCTTGTTTTTCAACCCGAAGGGCAACTTCTGCGACTGGCTCCCTAATGTCCGTAGCTGCTACCCGAGCGGCCCAAGCCCACCGCGGCCCAAGCCCAGGCCCCCCAGGCAACCGAGCCCCAGCCCCAGGCCCAGGCCGTTGCCCAGCCCTCCTTCCAGGAAGCGAAGTCCGGCGCCGCCCAAGGTTAGCCCTGTGAGATCCCCACCCAGAGTGGCGAGTCCCGTCAAGCCGAGTCCTGTGAAGCCCAGCCCCAAGCTGCCAAGTCCGGCGCGATCAGTTTTCAAGCCGCCGGGTACTCTGGAACCTTAAGTCCTGACTTCTCTACGTTTGTTCACGCCAGTAGTGCAGTGTAACCGTGCCGCTCTGTGCGTGTAAAGTAATGGCAATTAAGTTGGGGTATATCTATGTGAAATTTTGAGACTGGAAAGACGTCTGTGGCCGATGTCAATTTTTGGAGCATGGCAAGGTGCGTGGGGTTTTATTCTTAACATTATGCAACCAAATGGTGTGGGCGAATACCGCTGTGCAGAAACAGAGTACTGACAGAGCTGGTCATAAGTCGGAGGCGTTAGTCAAGACTTGTCAAGATGCAAATATGGCATGGCGTTGGAAGGTTGAAAGTCTACTGGGGGGTGGAAGATGGCAAACAGGGGTTAGGACGACTAATCCAGACGGATTCGTGATGGAGATGGAAGCTATCTGACTAAGTGGGATAGTGTTGGGGCTGCAGAGATCACAGGTAATGCTGTCATTATTACTGTGGTGGCTGCGGTGCCTGCGGCTGACATTGCTCCTTTGCCAGCTGCTGGGGTTCGGTCTACACAGATGGGCAACTGTGCGTTGCGACGAAGGCCCTGCCTGTGTATGCGTATCAATCCGTTTCTGTATTTATGCGCTTTAGTCAGGAGCTCGTCTGCTGGCACGTTTTATCTTGTGCATACGTGGTGTAAGTACTCTACTGGATGGATGCTGGCCCCCTCATCAGTCGCTGGGGCTGTCGCACTGCCATCTCATGTTTTGCAATCATAGCAGCGGCGATGCGCTAAAATCTCTTCTTGGGAAGTATGAACCTGTGGGGTTTAGGGTTAAATAGGCGAACTTGTGCAATTCCATGGATGTGGCATGGTAGGGCTCTTGATTAGGCCAGCCGAAAGTACGTACTGCACACCCACTGCGAAGTCGTGCAGGTCAGGGCGACAAGAAGATCATAAGCTGTATCCGGGCGTCCAACAAATGCTAAATCGCGGACAATTGCTTCCAAAGCCATTTCGCCAAAGAGAGTGAAAATCGCAGAAACAAGAGAGAAGGGGGGAACTAAGACCGAAAACGCAATTAATGAAAATTTCTTTACTATGAGCTTCACCACCGTATCAGTCAATATCGGTCTCTCTCCATATCCACTAGCAACGAGCCAACACCATTTTGATTGCATGGTTGCGTTCAGGTCGCTTCGACGTATGCTTGCTATGACCAGCTTTTAACCAACCGATTAATCACGATTCCGGTAACCTTACGCGCCAGCTCGTGCATAGTGACCACTGTAAATGCCACAAGTCCTACTCTCGCTCTTAAGGACATAACCGCGTCATGACCTCTTCAAATGACCTATCTAGCCATCCGCAATCATGTTGAGCAAACCACATGCGCATAACACTGCTCTCACAAGTCGCGACATCCTAATGCTGCTCCTCGCCACCAGCAGATGCAGTGTACCAACTAACCCTATGCCGCATCGCCTTATCCCAGCTCGCCCTCAGCGTTCCACCCAGGAGCCCCAAACCCTCTGATCTCCTCAACACGTCCCCTCTTTCCTCCCTCTCCACCTCTGGTTGCCTCCCCCCCCTTCCCTCCCCTTACTTCCCTCCTCTCGCCTCCCCACCCATCCTCTTATCCACTTTCTCTTCTTTCTCTTCTTTCTCTTCTTCTTTATTTTTTCATTTCCAGACCTGTGGCAGGATCTCCAGTGCGACTTCCTTCAACGATGGCATCTTGTCACTCGTCCACAGCACCCGCACGTCGTTTTCGTCCAGCGGATTACGTGCCAAAAGCTGCCATGGCCCCGGATAACACCGGAACAACGTGGCTGCGGTAGCGGCGAGAGAGAGGGGCCGCCGGTAAGAGTGCGGTGTGTGCGTGTGTGTCGAAAATGCAGGTGTCGAGTGGCCAGGTAAAGAAATTGTTAAGGGGTTGAGGCCGCATGGGCGGCCCTACGTCAGATTGGAACTGTAATTGCTTCCCTTTCAAGAGCATATTTCTGCGTCATAAATTTTACTGGCTACGACATTTCGTAATTGCACAGAGCCGCGGACTCAACCAGGCAATTAGCGCATTGGCTTCGTGCCTAGGAAAAAGCTCCATCACTCCACCTCGTTCATCTACCGAAGACTGGGACGGGGAAACTCAGATCACACCACATGCCTTCCCCCTTCCCCGCCCCCGCCCTCTCCTTTCCCCTCCCATCCTCTTAAGGGTGGCGAGGAATCAGATCTATTGGCAACCTTCATAACCCCAATCTTCTCCAGCCACCCATGCACGTTCACATCTTCACACAAAAAACACCAGCTGAAGTGCCTGGACAGAATCTGTGTATACGTGCACGTGCTGTTAATGCTGCTCGCTGGCAAACCCAACGTACCGTGCGTGTCTCAGCAGTTTCACCGCGAATGGAAACCCACCACAGAATCCGCAACCTTAAAGCTTCATAACCTAACCCACCTGGTCGAGTGCCCTTGAAATTATGAATGTAGTAGGCGGTGGTCGTAATGGGGAGCAGGTCCTGACCGAACTGTGGTTGGGGTCCAAGGGAAGATTTCAGCGCAGCAGACAAAAGCAAAGGAGCCTCCGCAAGCGGTGTATCCCTCCCGGGGACAGCGGAGAAGGCGAGATAACCGGAGCGGAGCGGCGACCAATCCATTGCTTTATGAAGAGGCTTCTCTCTAATCCTCGGGGGATAAAGTAGCCCACAGAGACCTTGCAAAGTCTCTGGAGTTCACATTCCCATCCAAAATCAGCTCGGCTGGCGAGCCCGGTCCCCTACACCCTCCTACATTCCCATTTCACATGATTCCAGTCGAAGTCAGTGGTGGAACATGACTACACGACGTCTGGAACAAAACGCCGCCGTTGTGAAACTCGTTTCCCAATGCCTAACATTACAGTGTGGTACATCTTCAAGGGTGGTCCATGATGAGGTCGAGGTCTACCGGCAAACTGCATAGTCCGGCCATGTCTTTTGCCGGCCGTGGGCTCCCCTCCCCCTGGGCCGCCGCTGCCCGTCCAGCACCCTGCTGCACAAAACCCCCAGCCTTCAAACCTTGGCGATCTCGGGGAAGAAGACGGGCGGGTAGTAGCCCCCTCGCACACGGTCCAGCTCCCCTGGGAGAAGTTGGAGGGGGATGAGGAAAAACGATATGTGGAGGATGCTCAAAAAAGGGCCCGTCGTGGAGAGAAGGACGTGGGACCCAGGTGAGATGTATAAACCGTGCTGCGAGTGTGTCAGCGGTGAGGAGCGGAGTGAGGAAGGGGGCGGGAAAGGCCTGTATGACGCCCACTTCCCACTTCCTTTCCAAGGCTGGCCAGACCGGTCGGCACGTCATCTCCTGTGCTGTGCCCGGGTCTGTGTCCGGCTCCTGACTGGTGCGGTGTAACCCCCCAGCTTCTCTCCCCCCCCTTTGGGCACCCGGGCCCTACCATTGAAAATGATGATGGGCATCTTGCGATCCCGTGCGACCTTGTCGTACAAATTGTAAACGGCGCTTAACTCCTCTGTACATGGCGTGTCCGAGCCACCGTATGACCATGCGGATCCAATCAGGTGGACGGAGGGGCGTTGGTTGGAATTACAGTTGGTTGATTTGGGAGTTCAGGCGGAGCCGTACAAAATACGTTGGAACGGAACGGAATATTCCCGGAGCAGTACCTAAGGAAATTAAAGCATGCATGGACCTTTGTGTCGTGAAACGTCCTCAAGGGAAGGAAAGGTAAACTCCCGGACAATCGACATTATTTTTTCACTTTTCCCTGTCAAAGTTTTCCCGCAGGGTCGTGCCGTCTTTGGAGATGCCCTAACACTGCGAAATGCTCAGACAGCCAAGCCCGTCTCGGCGGCCCCCCCGCCGACCTACTAACACCCGATACCGTCACCAACCCCGCCGGCCCACCCGGTCTACTACAAGGTCCATCCCACCATCCCCATAACCGCGACCCCGAATCCGGAGAGGGAGCCTGTCGTACCTCGCGGGTTAAATGATGGGTAGGCGATAACCAGCAGGTCATCAGTATCCTTGACCAGTTTGACCGGGTCAAATGCGGACCTGTGTATGGGGTCAGGATAGCCGGCAGAGGCGCAGGGGGCCCAGGGGCAACGGAGACGTGCAGTGTGACGAACGGATATACAACTGATGAGAGCGAAGGGTGGTGCTTGGTGTCCCAACGCTACGCCGCGACCCCGACAAAAGCGCACTACAATGCGGTCTTTTGACGCTCCCCAGCGCTAGCACCACTTCACACCAGCAGCCAGCCATGACCACTGTACACTGTTGACCTCCGCTTACCTCACCCACCTATTCTTCTCACCCCCCCTTCCTGCATGATTGCTATTCTTTGCTTTGTCCGACTGTGTTGTTCCTACGACCTCGGTACAAATGCATCCGGCCCCTTTTGCTGCCATTCGTCCCTATCCCATCTCCCACCCCTGCCATGTCCACCGCTGGCCCCGGATGGCCAAGAGGTGTCCCTCAATCACCCCCGCACTTGTAGAAGCCGAAGACCGCCCAGGCCTGCGGAGAATTACCAAGGTGGGGACCGAGGGCGGTGAGTACAGTGGGCAGGGTGTGGTGACTTGATGGGTGGGAGGTGGGGGATGAAGCGGCGACGCGCTCAGATCTGGCCGGGTAAGCGATAGGCGCCGAGGGAAGGTAATGAGGAATGCGTTATTTCGCACCGGCACGCCGCCATGTGAACTGGCTTGGCAGGATGGGACGGAACTAAGGATTACAGACATGCAAGGCCAGCATCAGCGATGCGGGGAAACGAAATATAGCAGAAGGCTGAAGGCTGCGCCCTCCCTACCCTGACCCTCCCCAGCCCTCCCTGCCCCCTCCCCTACCTCCCTGGCGCCTGCTTTGCATCCCAACGTGAAGCCCCCTTAGCTGTTTTCCCGCATCTCCTCTACATCCCCCACCTCTTTATTGGGTTGCACCAGCTTCCCGCCCCCCACCCTCTCCACGTCCCGCCCGCCCGCCCCCGCTCACCGCGTTTTGCTGGGTGAGGTATCCCAGCTGAAACACGGCATCACCGAACTTCGGGTCCATAGACTTGCGACCTGTGGGGGGAGGAGACAGAGGAGGGAGCGCGAGGGGTGCTGAATGGGGCCCCTTAGGGGTACAAATGAACGCCAAGTAACCCTGCACTGGGGCATGTCGAGGATAAGCACTGAGATTACAAATCAGCCAGAGATATGCGCGAGGGAGAACGGCGATTCAGCAGGGGTAATACGAGAGAAGCCAAGCTGCGGCACACGTGGTATATATGTTCCCCGAACAAGCACTGCGCGCGTGTATATGTGGGTTTTGAGTCAGCATGAGCTCTGGAGGAGCCTCTGGGGTTAGGATAAGATGATGCCATTAAATGGATGTGGCAAATGCCCAGACCTGCGTCACAGATTGCAATGTGGAACGCCGGTGTGATCCGGAGGAGCAAGCAGCAAGCAGCATAAACCCCTAGTGATAGCGGCAGGTAGTTTACATTGATCCGCGCGCATGCGGCCCCTGAGGTCCAGAGATGGTCGAAAGTGAGAGGAGAGGCAGGCGCTCGAGGAGTACGTGGGGACCGGTCCGTTGAAACCCTCCGGCTTTCACCGCTGCGAGGTGTTGACATGGCTTGGGTTAAGATTGCGGCGGTGATGGTTGTGGTGGTTGTGGTGGTTGTTATTGTGGTTATGATTGTGGTAGTGGTGGTATTGGGTATGGTTCAAGGACAAGGGGGGTTAGGACGGATAAAGGGAGGGTGATTAGCATTCCTGTACATATTGACCGCGCCTCGGTGCCAAGCCCCGGGTGGATTTCCCAAGGCACCTCACGTCCCGACCACATGGCGCCAATCTGTTTTCCCGGCCCCTCCCCGGCCCCCAGAGGACCCACCCGCCGCCGGGTCTTCTGTCTGCCCGCTCCTGGCCACCGATAATTCCACATTGTCGGGGAAAAACACACGTGTGGTTGCGGCACGGGACCTGTATGGTATGCCACGATGCGGGCGCATGTTTGTGCAGCGGGCGAGTGCTAATGTTGGAATCGGGGATAAGACACAGCAGCGGAGAATCTGCCGTACACACCAAATCCTTCCGCCATGGGCGGCCAAACACGCCAAAAGCGGAAACGGGGAAATACGGGAAAAATCGAAATGAGAAAGCAGCTCCTCCCCTCCCCTCGTGTAAAGCCGCCGTGTTGGGCCCCCCCCGAAAAGCAAAGCAGTGAACGTGCAGGAATGGGGTGGTTCAACGGACGGCCACGGAACGCCGCACAACGCCAGTCCGTAGCCGTACAACATACACATACACACATGCATTTCTTGTTCTCCGTAGGGTTGATTTTCATTCAAAAACAAATGCGTGAGGATGCGCCAATGACCACACCAAAAAGTGATCACCCATGTAGATGAGCTCATATCGTACATACATACACGCTCCTGCTCGTTGTTCGCGCGGCACAATTTTCATACATGCACATACGATTCGAACAAACCTGCCCATTGAGCATATCAACTTCTGGCATCTGTAATGTAGAGGTTTTAAATAATTCCTCGATTTGTTTTCTTACTAATGCTTCTCCCAAAAAACGTCTACAGGCTCAACCATCCTGTCTTCCTTCCCGAACCCTGATCCGTTGGTTATCACAAACCCCCGCTACACTACAAACACACACATACCTGAACGCTCCCAAGAACTGGCGCAGGAAACCCATGGACGCGTTCATCTCGTTTTGCCCCTCCCCGTCGCCTGCAAACCATGAACAAGTCGAATGACGTATAAAGCCTGACATGCCGACGAAGGTACAGGCGTACGAATGCAGCCGTGCATAGAAGCTGCTCTCCGACTATTTCCGCACGTTAACAATCCCTGGTACCGAGACGGAGACGAGCAAATCACGCATCCTTTCTGTTACATGCTTTCTCTGAAATAGATACAGATAAGACAACAAACACGAGATAGGACTAGAGCTGGTATAGCCGATACTAGTACCTCTGCTCCGGAACCAAGTAGTCTGGTCGTCCGGTTAACACCGCACATCGCTACCCAAACAGCACAGTAATAGTTAATCACATAAGACATGGCTAGGAGGTCAACAGAAATCCAGGATCTCTACACCCACAGGTGATAACTCTCAGGAGCTCTCGTCTGGGCGAGCAAGGTAGGCGGCAAGCGCCCAGCACCCATGAGTTCCTGTGACCCGTGGGTCCGCTGTTGATTCCACCCTCACCCTCGCCCGCATACCTGAGACAGAGGAAAGGGTGGTGGACGGAAACTCCACTTCCACCAGCGGCGCCCCGTCCGTCAGAGCTGCTTTAACCGCTTCCTGGGCCTGATGACGTGTGCATGTGTGTATATACGTGTGTGCGCATGTGTGTATTTTCAGAGGTGTCGGCGGCACGATCGCACCATAAGCTACTGCTACTGCCCTATTGCTACTGGCAATATCGGGGGCCAGAAGCAGTCGGTTTGCGGGATTATGGCGCCCTGACCGGAAATGGTGAGCGGCGCACATCTGCTCGGGGCGGTCCATGATGCATTCGATCCCGTGGCAAAGTGTGGGAATCGCCCCGTGTTCCCCCCAACCCTTTGACGGAAGGTCTTACAAACTTGGTTGCATGCGTTGATTGTGAAAAATATACAGATGTACGCACCTGGCGCATGGCCTGGTCATAGCTGACGGGGAAGGGCGCCGGTGCCTGCGCGATCAAGCATCGGGTTCCGGATATGCCCGAGCGTTGCCCAGGGCCAGACGGAATGTTGTCAGATGGATTTGGTGCAGATAGGGGATACGGGTTCACTGATGGCGTTGTTGTCTGAGTGAGACTTTACCGTACAATTTTACTGTACTATGGTACCGTACCAATACATGCTGAATTTTGCACGTAGCAGGTTCCTATCCTCATCCTCACCCTCATCAGGCTCCTATGGCCAGTGCATGCAACCTGATTCTACGTGAAGGAACACGCTTATTTGTGCAATCGTCAACTCTATATCTACAGTGCCTGATGATGGTTGAATACGTGACAGAGGTCGAACGCAAGCAAAATTTATCCATGAGCGGAGTTGATTCAGTCACCTGCACGCGAGCCTCTGACTGCTGTTGTTGGGCGGCAGCAGGAACGATGGCATGTCCGCGCGGTGCAACTCGAGGAGTAGCGCCGAACTGCCTCAAGCGATGATTTTGTAGCTTTGATAGGGTTTGCATTACGATGATATATTACTATTGTTTTACAGGGGATATGCAAAGGCACGGGCTGGGGCAACAGCAAACAAGGTAACTTCAACTGCTACCACGCGACCGAATAAATAGGAAGCGAAAGACGAAGTTACAACCAGATGCGCCTGCACGAGGCAAGAAAATGCGCAATTTACGTCTGTTTTCGCAGGAAGATCCAAGAACCCCCTTACTAATGTAGAGCCGTATGAATCGCTCTAAATAACGCTGGTATTGAGGCATTCATAATGCATACGATATTTACACACATATCGAGCTATTTGTGAGATCTATCCTGCACTTTGTACTGGGTTGGTATTTTCTATAAGCACAGGGTCTTGCTGACTGTACCAGCATTATAAAATACCTTTACTTCATACCATGGTCCTGAAATTAATACCTGTGAGAACCTGCACCAAAGAGGCACTGGTCGCCGACCCGGTTTAGTTCTGCTGTCCGCAATATGCGGTGATATGTAATGGATATCAGCAGTCGGCCTTGGAATGTCCCCTAATTGTTTTCATTTGCGACCACATGCACGCACCTTAGCTCCTTATACCAACACCACGGCCTGCCCGTGTGCAGGCCCAGGGTGTGCAGGCTCTGAGCAACTGTAACAGGAAGTAAAACACTGGGAGGATCTGGGTAAGGATTGAAGGTGATAAATCACGCAAAACTAAGTTATGTGCGCGCCGTCCTCAATTATTCTTCTGGTTAGATCTGACGCTGCCTCTCACAGAGTCCGAAATTGCTGCAACCACTGCCATTCGCGCAGTGGTACATTTCTTGGGTTGGGTTCGGGGTTCTGTACCCTGAGATCCCCCACAGTGGCTCCCATCTGAGGTTAGGATCGGTGGACTCCTGCCCCACTCACCACTTCCTATTGCAACCGGTTGGATTTCCTGGGGAGCTTGCGTCTCGAGGACATGCATGGGGAAGATAAACTTTCCCGATTCCGGTTACGTTAGCCTTCTCTGTGGGAACTTGGAGCCTAATCCTAACCCGAGAGGCTATTTCCTGTAGGTAATGGTGGGCCGCCTAATGTAGGAGCCCATTGTTCCGGGACCTGAATCTTCTTGTCGTTCATATATTTTCGTGTTTCCTGTCCCGGGTACCCGTCGACCTGTGGGGTATGCTGTGCCAGGTAAGCCGTTTGGACCTCCTCGGCCTGTTTGTTACCGATGCAGTACATGTCCCGTTGGTTCTTCCTTCCCGGTTGGGCGCACACTGAATAGAATATAAAGCTGAGCCAACTGATGCCTTCTTACTCAGCATAAGTGACCGAACTGAAACATTTCGCAATAGTCTATAGTCTATATATATCGCAGTAGACTATAGTCTATATCATGCATTGAAAAGGGCAGGGACGAGGAGTATGCAGAGCCGCCTGGGGTCACCAAGCCCTGGCTGGGGTCAGGGGCACCCTATAATTGTCATCCCCTTGAAGCGTCGATTGGTGCTTGAATGGCAAGAGGCTCCAGGAGGTTTCGGATAACCTCTGGTGCGTTCCCAGGGTTCCCCATATTCCACTGCGACTCCCAAATATACAATTTGTAAACGTCAGCCACCCTGAGCACTGCAGCCAATCCCGTCAGGGTTGGCAAACGCATGAGGGACAAGTACGGCTTCAAGTCATGTTCTAAATCCTGCTCCCCTTCCTGAAGCCACACGATAAATCGCTGTGGAAACCGATTACGAAAAGGTCACAAGGGGCCGTGGTGAGCAGAGTTGGGGGCGGCCATAATTATTCGAAACCGGGAACAATGCCAAACCCGCTCATTTTCAAACTATTGGGCCCGACTAGTAACCAGGATAACCTCTCGATCGCCTCCGATCTTGGGGACGCGATTGACGTTTTGCTGGGCAAGGTGCTTAGAACTTCTCTTGAATCTCGCTCAGATTACCCTTGCCGCAGCGCGCCCGAAACCCTGTCAGGGACAGGAACATGAAGGATATTGAACGAAAGTGTCGGGAGGGGCCGAAGGTACCAGCCCAAAAGAAGCGCCCAAGTTGTTGAAGCCCTCCCCTGCCTTTCATCTCAATATTTTTTATTGGCAGTTAATTTTGTGGTTTCCTTATAGCCCGCTGTCTTCCCTTTGCTGCCTTTGTCTCCTGGCGATATTAGATATGGGTATGCATAACGACCGAGGTCGATAACAGACTCTCAAGCACCGTCAAAGGACTATTCGCTTACTGAAAGATGATAAATCAATTATTTGAATATAGGGCGAAGTAGCCGTTCCACTGCTAGAAGTCATATCAGACAGCAGTGATTTTGCGTGCAATGTTAGTCTGTTTGCGCATTCAGCCAGGGTTCCGTAAGCATTGTTCATTGCGTGCGACCCTCGAGTGCGTTTGTTTCTTGGGTATTAATCCTATCCTCCATGAAGACCGCTAACGGCTGTGCCTTCCGCCTAAGACATTTACGCAGAATAAAATTCCTAAAAAAGTTTATATCAATTTTAATTCTGTGCTTTTCTGTTTTAAGTCCATGTCCCTGTACCGAGACCCTCCAGGGAGACCCCGCCGGTCATTCGCCGGGTTTGCCCAAGTGCCGCGTTCGCATTAGGAATTCTCTCTCTTGTCTTGTCGTCAGGTACGTGCAACTGTTAAATGAAAATTAGCAAACAACCGCTTCTATGATGCTCATTGTACCTCCGTAATTTTTCCAGACACAAGGCGAGCCATAATGGCGTCAAAACGCAAGGGTGGTACGTCCGGTAACAAATTCCGCATGGCCCTGGGTCTCCCAGTGGCTGCGGTGATGAACTGCGCTGACAACACTGGCGCAAAGAACCTGTACGTCATTTCCGTCGTCGGCTGGGGCAGCAGGCTGAACCGTCTGCCGGCCGCCGCATGCGGTGACATGGTCATGGCCTCGGTCAAGAAGGGCAAGCCTGATCTGCGCAAGAAGGGTGAGCAGCTGCGACGTCGGCTGCAGCGGCTGCGGCGGCTACGAGATTTACCAACAGTTAGGAGGAGCAAGATTTAGGCAGCTTTCTTATGGACTGTATGCATTAACGCTTCCAAAATGTTCTGGGAATTTATATAGCTCAGTCGAGAAGGCGCCGTTCCTAGTTTATTGCACAAGTTGTGTAAGGTTCCCTGTACAAAAGGAAATGCACCTGACTTCAATACCTTTAATATTCATGTAGTGACTCCGGCGGTTGTCATCCGCCAGCGCAAGCCCTTCCGCCGGAAGGAAGGTGTGTACATCTACTTCGAGGACAACGCGGGCGTTATCGTCAACCCTAAGGGTGAAATGAAGGGCTCTGCCATCACTGGCCCCGTTGCCAAGGAGTGCGCCGACCTGTGGCCGCGTATTGCCAGCGCGGCTAACTCCATCGTGTAAGGTAAGACCTCAGGGCATGGCAAAAGATGGGGAGGATTGGGTTGACGGGTTAAGCATCGTAGCAGTGCTGGTATATAACTTTGTGTATATACAAGGGGGAAGGATAAGCTAGGGCTCACTGGAGTTAGCCCCATCAAACCGTGCCTGCACAGCCCTGCTAAGTAACATTCCACACAGACCATTTGCAATCCCCTATCTTGGCTACAGTGCTAAAGGCTATTCCTGTACCAAGCTCGGTTCTTCCCCCCCGGTTTTCTGCGCCTGCAGGAAGTTGCTCGCTCGTGTAACGGCTAGACATGTGTTTATGTCCCTTTTTTGTCCCAAAGCACTAGCTCCAACTTGGAGCCGATCAGCTTTTTGCATTCAACAGCCGGAAGCATTTGGAAGCAAAGGAGGACAGCCAGTCATCGAAGAAACAGCATGGGGGGATTACCATGGCAAAACAGTCAGCGATCCGCAGACAGGCGGTGACATAGAGTTGTCCTGCAAGTGGGGTATCACGGCGCGCTATTAGCCAAGCGGGCGACCCAACAATAGGTAACTGTAATTTGGGTAATGCGTGGCCTCTTAACAGGGGTTGTGACCCCCTTCTGTAACAGCTTGCTGTGGCGCGCAGTGTTGAATCATGTCCACATGCTATGAAAGCACCAGCGAGCGTGTCCACAGCATAATGTATGATCCCCGGAACAACCACATCTGCATCTCCCTTGCGGACAGCAGCTTTACTCAGGTGAGCGAGGTGGGGAGCGCTCGTTCCAGGTTCAAAACTTCCAGGTCAACTGTGCCCGTATTTAGTGTTCGGATAACATCGCAACCCTCTTGGGGATTCCGGCAAGGCTATGCGCGGAGCTCATTGTTTGAATTCGTGTGTGTGTGAAATTCCTGTTTAGGCGAAGCAGACAGATTCGCAGTCCAGACCAATTCACGCATTTGAATGCCATAGGCGTTCGTCAGTGCATCTGTTGACTCGTCAACCTGTCCAGCTTTCATATTGTAGACACAGCTTTTTAAACCCGGCTTCAGACCTTCATACATTTCAGGGTTTCGATGTCCTAAAGGGCAGCGACACAATGAAGTAGGACGAAATGTCTTCGGTAATCCTACGCCGTCACAGGCATATGTGCAACTGGGACAACAACCGGTCCTTCATGTGCTAAGCATTGCCATGTTCGGGATCGGGCGCCATAGGGCGCTCAGTCCAGGGAGGGATTGCTCTCCTTTTTGGATGGACCCTTTTTACTGAGATGTATACATAAGCTACGGCTGCAGACACTATGCATGCATGACGGGTATATTCCTTGTTGAGGATGCGGGTTTCGGGGTTACACGGTTAGGTTACTGAATTGGCCGGTGATGAGACGTAACTACAATGGCTTAATCTTTGCTTACCCATTACTGGGAGTGCTGAGATACTTATCCGTCTGAGGCCAGCAGCCTGAGTTGTTGTGATGGAAAATAGCAGGGTCAAGCAGTAGTCCGCATTTCTGGTATTTGTCTTGTCACGGTCAAGTTGCCTGCCCTCTGATGACAAGATAATACATAAGGCTTAATCTTTTCTTACCTTGTATGGGTATGACGAGAAATGACATGTCTGAGGGTCAGCAGCCTGAATCCATGTGCGAATCCATGAAGCGTAATGGCAAGGGTATCTGCAGCCTGTAGCTACGCAAGGGTTATGGCTCCAAACGAATACTACCCGGCCCATTTCTTAATCTCCCTTGCATGTGAGGCCTTCTACTTTGTCGTCAGCGCTTCTAGCTGCACGTATCCGTGACTATCTCCCCAAGTTCACATGGCGCATTCCGCCGTAGTCCTGTAATGATCCTTTCGCTACTGGTGAGTCAGTATCATGTCACCCAATTGCGCAACTCTGGAAAGAGCATCCATTGAATGGAGCTTTGCTGTAGTTGTAAGGTAATACAGGCATATTTGTGAACATTATATATCAATGTTCTTCAACCAAGACGTCGGTCAGTGGTATTAAGCACGATAGGTGCAGTGATGCGTGGTACTGCATGGCTCTGACCTGCCCTCAGCATGTATCACAAGGCAAGGTTTGCACGCGGTAGCTTGCTACAGGATGAATCTATATACCTAACGAACGCTGTTAAAGGTTGTGATTTGGGGGATCGTGCCCCTTCACCGGACGAATTCTCGGCTACCATGCTCGCTGTACGTCAGATGTGAACTTTTCTGTAAAGAACTCGAACCGACGCGAAACCATTCTTGTCTTGCCCATATCTGTAGTACTAAGGCAAGTTTACTAACATAAGCCTAGCTATGGTAAGGTGTGGACATCAATCTTCATGTACCTGTCCATAAAGGCAAAGCAGTGACGGAATCGCTTTCCAGTCTTTCCATTTACGCGGCCTTCGGGCAACTAAAAGCGTTTCTTACATCCCGGACCATGGAACATCTACGCGTTTCTTAACATCCCATACCATGGAACTAAGTTCCGTGCTGCGTCATATTGCGATTTAGGCACAGCATGCGACGCACCCAGGGCACACGTCAGAGTCATCCTTTCAATTGACTGCAAAGAGAATACAACTAGATATTAACATCACCTGTCTATAATCAGACCTTTTTCTCGTTTCTTGCTCCAGCTTTCCCGCGCAAGCTGCAAGCTTGGACAAGAGTCCTTTCGCTCAATCCTGCCCAAAACGATATACTCCATTTGTTAGCACCAATCGTTAGCACCAGCATATCGCTTGACGGTGTACTTCTTGATTTTATCTGTACACGAAGTGCAATGCCGCGCTGGAGGCTGATACCAATAAGCGGCCTCGCATCGGAGATAACGCAAGATGTGTGCCTCAACGGGTCCTTGAGGATCGGACGAAACGTTGTCGGGCCGGATGCTTTGACCCTTCCGCCCACCTTGACGCAGTTCAGCGGCGTGCACTGCCGGGTATACGCTGACCTCAGCTCGGTGAGCCTCTCCAGAATGCCGGCGACCGTAAGCAGGACAAGTAGGCGTAGTACAACCCGTTCTTACGCTTGGTACGCCATGGAGATTAAGATTTGGCTCTTGGGGCCCGGCCGAAGTAGCAACTCTAGGGGCTCCTCAAGTGCTATGAACCACCTCTGCTACCGTTCATACTCGCGTGCCGAAGTGCCATCTAATGGCCCGCCACATCTGAAATTCCCTATCATACCCACCTGCTGCCATAGCTTTCCTCGCACTCTCCTCTTTGCCCTGCTCCACGCAGACTAATAATAACCTTCCTCCACTCTTTCTGCCGAATTCCAATCTCCGGCGCCCTGAATCTGTATGCCATGCCAGGGCAACGTGCAATGGTTCGTAGAGGACACTTCCACCAACGGCACCTTCGTTGACGGGGAGCGTATCGTCAGGAACACCTCGGTGCGGCTGCTGGAGGGTTCCCGGCTGAGGCTCAGTTCACCGCCACAGGAGACTCTCGAGTGCGTGCCGCTCGTTGGGTGGGGGCATCTACCTAAACGGAGCAGGGCGGATAGGGGCACGAGTTTCGACCCATGGGGTCATTAGGGAGGAAGGAAGGGCTTGAGGGCAAGCGTTCACGCAGTGAGTGTGCGAGTTGTCGTGGAGTAAGGGATGTAAAGGGCAGAGTCACGTGTGTGTAACCAGGGCCGCGTTGGATCGTGAACCATTTTATGATGGTGCACCTAAGGTTCCACGTGTCGCGAAAATATATAAATATAATGGCGGCTGTGTCAGCGGCTGCGACCATGAGTCCCTGACGGAAATCTGCGAGACTACCAAGAACACGAGGTCGTGGTCGGGATTGATTGCAGTGATTGGCCTGGTGCGATTGCCAAGACTTTGCGGCTTAGGTTGGGTGGGGGATCTCGTCTTTTGTGTCAGCAACGAAGCTTCCTAAAACCATACGGCGCCACCACATGCAGGTTTGAGTTTGTTCGCGATGACGTGGAAGATGAGCGGGGCGACAACTACAGCCATTACAGCCGTCCTCAGCACCAGCAGCATGGGCTGGTGCATCAGCACCACGTCTCTCAATACCCGCCACCATACGCATCGGCAGCGCCGCTGGCCGCGGCAGTCGGCAGCGGTGGTGTACTGCAGGCGCACATGAAGGCACAGCAAAATCACGGCATGAACGGCGGCGTCTCTGGAGTCGGTGGCGGTAGCGGTGTGGCCGCTGGCATTATCTCTGGTGGTGGAGAGGGCATCAGCGTACCATCAAATCCACAGGTTCCCTCAGTAAATCACAAGCGAAAGGTACTCGTCACTGACGTTGCGATAACGGAGTCGAGGGCACCTGCAGCGGGAGCAAATCGATAGTGAATGTATACGGCCTTGCATGGGTGCCTTGGGTGCGCGGCCACGCGGTCGAATGCGTTCGATTATTGACCGTTTGCACTGTCGTTGCTCCGCCATAAGTTGGGTGCGCCCCTCTTGGACACGCCATGGCGCCGTTGTGCGTCTGACTGCGGCTTATCACTTGGTGCACACCGTTCCAGTTAAATGTTGGATTCTTACATTTATCTTATCTGTCCGCCTTCTGTCGTACCCACAGGTCGGTGAGCTTGCAGACGGCAGCGGAGATAACACAGCGGTGCACGTCGCTGCACCTGGCGCCTCCGCCGTTGCGCCCAACCGCAGTGTCGCTCGACGGATAAACAACAATACCCCAGCATCTGGAGCAGGCGGTGGCGGGGTCACGATGTCCTACGGCATGCCGCCGATGGGCATAGGCGGTGGTGGCACGGCCGCAGCTGCCATGGCCGCCGCGAGGCAATCCTCGGCGGCGGTTCCGAGCTTCTATGCTGGGCACGGCAATATGACAGCACCGCTTGGCAGTGGCGCTGGCGGTGCAGGGGCCACGGCGGAAGCACTGGTGCACGTACAGGCTCAGCTGCGTGCGGAGAAGAATGAAAAGGAGGTGCGAGGATGACTTTGCGCCTCCCACATACTTCCTTGACTTGTTCAGAGCGCACTCCTCGCCTGGGTCCTCCATCAAGACTCCCTCATCTTTACCATGCAAGCTGTTTCGACCTGCTCCTGGCTCCCTGCTGCTATTTAATCCCTCTCGGTCTTCTGCCTTCCGGTGCGCAGTCACATGCAGGGAACTCCTAAGCTTAACACCAACTTGCCTTACTTTTCTGCTGCTGCTGGATAACGTTCCTTGCCGCATGCTACATGCGCACCTACACCAATGCCTGCTCTGGTCACGGTGTGGCATCAATCTTCCAACTCCTGGTTGCGCCCTTCGGCTGCTGCTGCTGTTGTGATTGCGCTTCACCACATGCCGTTGCAGGTCCTGAAGAGGCAGTTGGAGGCGCTACGGCGAGAGTGCGACGACGCCACTCGGAATTTGGCGGCCCTGAGGGAGCAGCACGCACGGCAATTGGACCGCAGCGCTAACGAACGGCAGATGGTAGGTACAATGAGCGATCGCGGGGCCCAGGGGAGATGGAATTGTATCAAAAACAGTGGGCTAGGGGGGATGGCGCAGGGTGAATTACTTTTACGGGAACAGGGGGCCAGGATGCTTGATTGACAAGATCAGGAGTGAGCATGAAAGAGTTAAGGCTGACGCGTGGGCCCCCGGAGTTGGCAATTGTACAGCAGCAGAGTGCGCAAGTAACGAGGCCTATCTGGGTATGAGCTACTGCTGCCGATGCTCCGGCGAGTTGCACCCCTTGGCGTGTTGGCCTGTTAGATTGCAGAAGGGTTGGGCAAGCGCACACCAGATTCCGGATACATTTTGCAACCGTGGAAATTAATGACATATAAGCTGTCTAAAAGTTCGCGTGCAAGCGCTGCATTCTTCGCTGCATTGTGTGTAGAGTTGCTCCTCCACATCCCGCACATACCTCTGGCTTCCAAGCATCCAGACTGCCTGAGGCGGCCACCGCCGGACCTCCTTTCTACGGCTCCTGCCTAACGGTTGCTGCTTCTCGACGACAACACCCCCACGGCCCGCAGTCCACCAGCCGTGAGGAGAGTCTCCGCAGCATGCTAGCTGCTGCAGAGGCTCGCGCGGAGCTCGTGTCGCGGCAGGCGGACACCGTGGCGGAGCGGGCCCGGGGGGAGCTGGGAGAGGCTGAGGCGGCTCGTAGACATGCGGAACGGGAGGCGGCTGACGCAAAGGTGGGATAAATTGGTTTATTCTGGACGATCGGATGCGGCCATAGGAACCCACGAGCGTGTAATACCTACCGAAGCCTGTAAGCTGATACCTGGCATATATATTAGATGGCTGAAGCGGCGTGGGTGGATGGGATGAGGGATGCGCTATCGGGCCAGCCTCCGTGTAGGAGCATGCTCGGAATGTCGGCAGCGGTAGGCGATCTAGGATGTGGCAATTTGGGAGGGTACCTGACGTTTTGGCATAAAGGTCTCCACATACTTGGGAGCTTGCAGAGGGTGAAGGCAGATGAAATTGCGACGTCGCTACTGCTTACCTCCAATAAAAACGCAGATCTGTTGAGGATTAAGGTGAAAATCCGTTTGCTGGGGAGGCGTCTCTCGACCCTTCGAATTGGTAGCACGCGGGCTGTGTTCACTCAGGGAATGTGATCCGGTCCCGACTTGACGGAACCCTGCCGAACTTTGCTTAAATCATCTCTTAACATTCCGTAAAACGCTATTGCCCTCAATTGCGAACTCGATCCCCTTTGACCACATTCTTCGCAATCTCTGGCCTTTTATGATGATATCTGCTATCCTATGGCTGCCCTTTGCTAACCGCTTGGCCGTCATGCGGTGCGCTCTGCTTCAGGCCCAGCTGGCAGCCAGTCGAGAGGAGCTGGAGCGACTGAATGCCGAGCTGCGAGCGGAGAGGTCAGACGCGGCGGCGCAGCGTGCAGCTGCAGCGGCAGCGCGCCGAGAGACGGAGTCAGTCCGAGAGGCGCTGGCAGCTGAACAGAGGGACAAGAAAGCAGAACAGGTAAGGCGGCATCATGGGGATGGGGATGATGGGGACGGGATGAGCAAACAATGGAGCCGAATGGAACCGGATGGAGGTGGTAATGGTGATGATAATTTGATTTGATTTTACTTATTTAGGCAACCCATGGCAGCGCCGGCCTGGTTGCCTCAGATCAAGCGAACATGTGGAACGGGTGTCTCGAGACGCTTAGACCTTTTCGGGCCTGTTTTGTCGCTAGAATGTTGCTGTGGCAGCCGCTGAAGCTGTTGATGCTTCCACAGTGCTATGAGTGCGCATGTGCGAATTAACCGGGACATATGTTCCGACTCGTAATAGATTGATGTTGATATCGTCGTCACTGCTGGTGTCACCCCGCCCGGTCTATTTCCACCTCCTCTCTCACAGGAACGCGCGGAGCGGCTTCAGCAGCAGGTTGATGTTGAGAAGGCCTCGGCGGCGGCTGCCCGGCGGATGGCGGGGCAGCACGAGGCGGAGGTCCGTGCGGCGCGGACTCAGGCCGAGGAGGAGCAGCGAGGACGGAGGGGTGTGTTGACTTCTTGCTCGTCTGTCTGTCTATCTGTCTGTCTGTCTGCTGACTTCCTGTCTGGAGAACCATAACACAGTGTTAGCAACGGTGGTGTGGCGTTCAGTTGCTTAAATATGTCACCGCCGCTGCAACTGATCATCTGAATCATTGGTCCGTTCCATACCTGCGACCCGACCCGCTGTGCAATGCACTGGGCGCTTATGAAGGCGGTCCCCGGGACGCAAGCCACTGCCTCCAATGACTCCGCCGACACCCGGCAGCGAAGTCACCGGGTGTACCTTCCGCTTTCCCGTTGCCAGCAGCAATGTTGGCGAACTTCACTAAATGGACATAGTCCTGCTTTAATTAACATAGTCCTGCTTTAATTAACATAGTCCTGCTTTTCGAGTAACAAAAAGAAATTTGCGCCGCTGTGTGTTGTTGCGAACCCGCTCTGGCCCACCCGTGCAGCGGTCAGCGAGGAGGCGCTGTCTCTGCGGGGCCAGTTGGAGGAGGCGAGGCGGCAGCTCGTTGAAGCCCACGAACGCATCTCAGGGCTCCAAGACGAGCTGGCGGCGCGACACCATCGGCTATCAGCACTATCTAAATCGCATGCACAGGTGGAGCAGGTATGAGCTTGCAGCTGTGCCGGCGTGCGGACGGGATGGGATGAGGCTTATCGAGTTTGGAGGGGCCCAGACGTGAGGCGCCTGCGTGTGCACGTTTTCTTCCTGTGCACAACAGTGATAAATGCAATGCGGGACGGGTCAGGAGCGATGCGAGTTGCGGATCTTGGGAGAATGATTCTATACAACGATGCTGTTATTGAAGCCCTCGTTCGCGAGGTCTGTCCAAGTAGTTTCTTTCGAAGCCCTGATGCTGCGCCTCGGGTTGGTATCCCTTTCCACCTCCGCTTGGCTTGCAGACTTCGTCCTTTCGCTCTGCCAAAAAATATTTTACTCGTGGCAGCTCGCATGCGCTCTCTCTCGGCCCTCACCGCCGTACCTGACTACTCATGGCCCCGCCCACTTACCTCTCGCAGCTGCTTAGCGGTTTGGAGCAGACCGTCACCGCCCTGACCCACATGCACTCGAGCCTCGGCCACCAGTATGCCCAGGCAATGGCTGCCGGGGACGCCATGCCACAATCTGGAGGGGGCGGAGGCGGCAACGTTGGTGGAGCCGGAGCTGGCGGTGCTGGTGATGGCCCCGTCGGTCAGGGCCACGGCACCGTTGGCGGTCAGCAGCCAGCCGGTGCCCTGCCGCTGGGGCCGCAGACGGAGGCAGGATGCGCGGAGGAGCAAACGGGGGTGATGGGCCTGGCGGATAACTCTGAGGGGCTGCGGGCGATGATGCAGCAGTCACAGCTTGGAGGCGGCGGAATGGTGAGACGTGGGACGGAATCGCTCGGGGGCTAGAGAGCAGCAGGCTGCACCCGCGACTTATTCGTCATTGTGGTGGTAGTGATTTCGAATTGCACTTCGGGTAAAAGCGTTTGGCAGATTGGAAATGGCCGAAACGGTGGATTATTGTCTTCATGTCAGCACGCTATGTCAGGCATTGGTAGATTGGGGCGATATGAGACTTTCCGCCAGGCCGTGTTGCCTTTTTCTGCCGCACCGTACGGATGATACCTCATGCGTATGCAGTCGCAATCCGAAGTGTCTGTTCTGATGCTCACGCTCTCCCGCGCTTACGCACACTCGCTGTGGTCCCCCCTGCCAGGCGGAAACCTCGCATATGGGCCTGGGCCACACGCTGGGCACCCTGCAGCTGCACCCGCCTTCTACAATGCCCGGCTACGGCTTTAACGGTGGAGGGCCTTCCCCGGCCAGGCACCACAACGGCCCAGCGCATCCCCATGCTGGCGGCACAGGTATGTCGTACAGTAGCGCCGGCGGCAATGGCGTCAGACACAACGTTGCCAACCTGTTGCCGACCCCTTCCAACGGGGGCCACGGCCAGGGTCATTGCCACGGCAACGCGGCAGCTCAGAACCAGACTCAGCAGCTCCATCTAATGTCCCAACACCAGCAGCAGCACTTGAGTCACCAGTCTGCGCAGCAACAACAGTACCCGCACCAGCAGCAAGCCTCCTTCCTGATGATGTCACAGCAACCGCAACAACATCAGTTTGGCCAGGGCACGCAGCAGCAGCAGCAGCAGCAGACATACACGGGCATCGGATCGGCACACGGTGTGGCTGGGCGGGGGCCCGCGGAGGCCATAACGCCCGGGTTGCTGCAAGCTGGCTGGGCGCAACAACCGCTGCAGCGCGCAGGCTTGGCCACCCCACAGCTGCCGCCGTATGCCGATACGGCGGTGGCAACTGCTCGCGGTGGGACTCAACCGGGCAACACCACTCTGACGCCGCTGCAGCAGCCGCTGCCGGCAAGTCAGCAGCTGCAGCAACAGCCGCTAGGTGGCTTGGCTTCAGTGATGGACGGCATCGAGGCCGGTGCCGGTGCCTTTTTGGCAGCACACGGCGGCAGTCAGCTGCTCGCCGGGAACTTGCCGCATCCCTCACAGCAGCAGCAAATCGCGGCTGCCGGGGTGATTGCCCGTGATGTAAGTCTCATTTCCGGGGAAACAAGGCGGGGAAGAACGTTTCAGAAGGGTGTACCTAGGTTTCTGAAGCAGGAGGGACTTGCGCCGGTAGCGGGAGGGTATGTGGATTAGTCAGCGGGGTCAGCGGGGTCTGAACGGATCTTGTCCTCAGCACGGGGCTTCGGGAAACAGGCTTCGGGAAACAGGCTTCGGGAAAAGATGGTAGTCAGCGAAGGCGCTGCGCAAGTGTTCAGGACGTATTCGTGTAGGATCAATGGATTTCAGGACTTATTTGCGGCTTTGCGTTCTTAAGACGTTTACCATCTAGCTCCTTACTGTCGTGCGCCTTTGACTCGCACTCCGAAATCGTAATAACAGGCGATATCTCCATGAAGGGCTTTGAACCCTCTTTCATAAACTGCCAAAAATAGTTAAGACTGCTGGTCCGACCTGACGGTATTTAAATGCACCACCGCTGCTATTTCAGGTGAATTGTGACGGCGGCCATAGTGGAGGAGCACCGTCGGCAGAGTCCGCCAGCCAACAGACGACACCGGCAGCCGTCGTGCGGGACATTGGTTCGGGGGGCCGGCAGGGTGATAACTTGTGTGTGGGTGCGGGTAGCGGTGGGGGGCGCGAACTTGACGGGATGGCCGACGGAAGCCGTGGTTTCGAAGAAGACGAAGAGGAGGGCGACGGTTACACGAGCCGCGTGCGCACAGCAGATCGCAATGGAAACAGCGGTCGACGAGCCTCTCTGGCTGCAGCGGGAGCACTCTCAATGGAGGTAGACACCGCTGTCATCATCCGCGGTGTTGGCGCCAGCGGTGGCGACGGCGGCGATGCGACGCCTCAGATGCAGGCCAAACAAGATCATGCGTCCCGTCAGCCTCATTCCCAGCAAAAGCAGCCAACAACCCCGATAGTGTCGGCGGTGTTGCCGCCACAGGACACCATGGAAACAGTTGCTTCCAGAGGCACGCCATACCAGAACGTGTCCGCGCAACCAGCGGTTGGGGGAACATCCAACGGGACGACGGTACCTCCGGAGGTGACGCTGTCCGGTGGCGGTGCTGCCCCCGGCGGGGCCGGCTTTGCGCGCAACGCGGTTGCTGCATGGCCGCGACTGTTCAGTCGCCACCTTACACCATCCAAGCGTCTCAACACTTCTATTGAAGCAGCTGCCGTGGTGGCCGACGGCGACATCATCACCGACGGCGACGGTGGGACGCCAGCTAGCCGGCCGCGCATGTTTGCTGCCACCGACGGCAACGGCGGCTCTGTTGCTGGCTCTGGAGCAGCGGCTGGGATCCGCACAGCTATGGAAGGGAAAAGCAGCGGAGGCGCTGATGCCGCGGCACTGGTAATGACAACAACGACGCTGACGGGTCAGGGTGGACAGGAGGATCGCGGGCGCAGCCACAGCCAGAGCCAGCCGTTGGCTTTGATGCATGGTGCAGGCGACGATGGTAGTGGCAGCGAATTGGCGCATGGGGCTGAACCGCGATCTCAGGAGCTCTCACCGCTGGGCCGCGCCGGTGTCTGTTCGGCTGCTGTTGCACCACTTCTGCGGGAATGGGGGCAATATGGACTGATGCCACAGGAGCGTGCCAGTGGTAGTTTGCTTCGTGGCACTGGCAGCCAGCAGCAGCCGGGCTTGCTTCACAGCTTTGTGGAGGGCCAGCGAGACAGCCTTGGTCAAATAGCCGTCGGGGGCACGCTGGGGGGCACCAGTGGCAGCGTTGGCGTAAGGCTCGGGCTGCCATTACCTTCGGTCGCTGCTACAGAAGAAGTCGGTTTGGTAGGGGCGGCCGTGCCCACGGATAAGGGATTCGGAATGGGGCCAGGCGTGCTAGGAGAGGGCCCAGGCGCCGGGGTGGGGCCACGTGCATCACTGCTGGCCCCCCTGCCTAGCTCGGAGGAGGCGCTGGAGCAAGGACTGGGATTGGGTGCAGGGGCGGGAAAAGGCCGACATATTTACGGCGTGCATGACTTCGCGGGGAGTGACATGAGTGAGTGATAGTAACACTTTGTCCTCTGACAAATCTTCTATGACGACTTGCCATAATCACCAGACATGTGACGGGGTAACCACATGCGAAGGAAGCGTTAGCGATAATTGAGCTCAATGTGGTGCCCGAACACCGCCGCCTGCATGGGCCTTGGTTTGTGACTGTTTAGCTGCACTGTGACTACATGCACGGCTGAGTAGCCCACCGCCCGTGCAACAACCCATGGTGTGTCCAATGTCGAACATTCTGCTAGTGGTGTTGCAGGGAGTTTGGTGTTGCAGTTCGCGTGTAACATGAAGAGCTAGAAGCATTGACTTCTCTCTCATTTTCTTAGGAATGGCAGAGAAGAAAGGGTGGAATTCGTTAGTATCGTTGTACGTCTGTTGCGGGCATACACAGTCAGTTTAGCATCAGTCGGGTTCTGCCTCGGCATCTGCCGCTGTTGCATTATCTAGAGCTTTGTCCCTTTAGGAGGGTATTGATCGATCCTTTCAATGGGTGGATCCGTCAGTCAGTCCCGTCAGTCCTGAGGAAATGCTGTACCGCTCTGATGCTGCTGACGCCAAGGGTTGCTGCTGACCCCTGGTTGACGCTGCTTCCTGACCGCCGTTGGCGCTCCACAGCATCCATTCCGCCCCTACATCTGCCATCACTTCTTCTGTCTGGTGCGGAAGCAGCGCCGCTGCATGCCGATGAACACTGCGAACTGCGGTCTTTTCCTATTGCTTGTGAAGGAACGTCCTCCCTCGTCCTCCCGCACCAATGAAGGGCTTTCATTGCTTTGGACTTCACCTCATCCCGTTACTATTTTGTAATACCTTACTTTGTAATCTTTGCATCTGCAGACGTTTGCTGTGCCAGTGAGGCGCCCCTAGGATGTGACCCGTTGAGAAGAACGGGGCCTCGCCCCATTGCACATCCTTGATCATCCACCCCTCTTACTTACCTTTCTAACGCATTGAAAATGTCAGCTAACAGGTTTCGGTAGGTATTACACGCCCCTGGGTTCTTATGGCCTAATCCCCACGTTGATCATAGAACAATCCAAATTATACAGAGCGGATTTCTCAGATTACTTGGATGATGCAGTGATCTGACAGACCCGTACCAGCGTGCCAGCGTTTTTCCCTCTCTAATGAAGGCTTCTTGCTGTTATCCGTTTAGTCATTTTTCATTCTAGCTGTTGTTTTCCTTTCTTTGTTTCAGTTTGTTTTGCGGTCCTTTGAGCCTCCTGGTTCGTATGGGCCGTACGAGCTCTAACGAGTTTGTAATCATCATCATCATCATCAATGAAGGCTTTCGGTTCATATTTCCCAATTTCTTTAGCCTTCTTTGCCTCTCTACTTAGGGTGTTCGGGCTCAACACGCTGTCCATCCGCGCTCCTAAGTCCTGTTGTCCTGGCTCGTCCTTACAAATACTTGTGAAATTCTAACATGCACAGAAAAAGGTTCACACATGAACCATGACCACGTTTGTTCTCTTACAAAATTATGTATGGTGATTTCTTAAAACTAGAACCTACCTTATTCAAGTGTCATGGGGTCGCACTTAAGACTATGTACTGCGGCAACTTTGCCGTTAGCTTGCTTATTTTGCTTTGTGATCAACGCCGAATTATATTCCTTGCGAGGCCTGACGTCCGACACTTCCGAGCCAGCAGTTCCAAGTCCAGAATTAAAGGTCCAGTTAGACCACCACATTTCTTCTCTTGTTGAGAATGTGACGTTTGATTCATATCATTATGTCGGTGTGGGAGAGGTCCGGCGGATAACTAATGCGCAGGAAGGTTACCATATGAGCGGTAAGCCCGTGAAGCTTGAAACGAATTTATGCATAATTATTTTGAGTATTTGCCATATGCATCTGGGCAACCACCAAACATATTCCCGGCTTTGGTTGCTGCTGTGAAGGTTACTTCGATAAGTCACCTTGGTCAGCTGACGGATCCAAGCTCTTGTATCAGCGGATAGAATTCTATGATCGGGGAATGTCAGTGGTCGACCATTTACAAATCGGTGTCGTGGATATGGCCAATCCCAACGGTCCGCAGCTGGAGTTCCTTGTCAATACAACGGCGTGGAACTTTCAACAGGGCACGATGTTACAGTGGCTTGGTTGGTCTGATTCAATTATCATATACAATGCCCGCATCGCGCCTAATAAGTTCGCGGGCGTGATGTACGACATTGTGCAACGCAAGGAAGTTGCCACCTTACCGCTGCCCTTGTACAGCATTAACTATAACGGCACGATTGCAGTGTCTTTAAACTTTGCCCGGTTGTACGTCGCTCGCCGGGACTACGGATACGTCGTGGACGACTTGGTGCAAGCACAGGAAAAGGCAAATAGATGCCCCGATGATGACGGGGTGTGGCTCATGACGGATATCCGGGACACGGCAAATATAAGACCCCGGCTGGTCGTGAGCGTTCGGAGGGCTTTCGAAGCTGCAGCGCACCAGGGCCTGAAGGACCCGTTCACTCAGCAGGAGTACGGTAGCAAGTTTCCTGACATTGATCCTCTTACTTTACAGAGGGAGTGTCTGCACTGGATCAACCATGCTCAGCTTAACCGTGAGGGCACGAAGGTACTAATGCTTTTGCGTCGTGATGACGCTGACGGGCTATGAGGTTGATGCCGTACCCAGCAGCAGATGAGGAATTAACCCAAGTCATGGTGCTACTCATTCCGCGCTGCCTATCATTTTACAATGCACGCTGCTTACATCATGGTGCACATTGCATGCGTGCTTAGTTCGCTGCTATACATAGACCGAGTACCAACACTTTTTCTAGGTGTCAAGATAACCACCTACCTACCCGCCTACCGAGCAACAACCAACAACCTAAGTAATCAACGAGCAACACCCACACACGCCAATTAGGAATAGCTGAGGGACGTCGTCCATGCATAATTTTTCGTTTTATCTTCGTTTGCCACTTTAACACTCGTTGTGGTGGCACGTGCCAGTTTTCAGCCTAGCAACATATGCATGCAGCTGTCCCCTTGGTGCACAACGCGTCAAGTACTGCACATACTTGGTGATCAGTGTCACTACTGTCCGCGGGCAGTCTCTTACCCCTTATCCAGGTTAGGGGCTACTCAGATGTGCAGTGGATTGCATGCAAGGCAACGTGTCATTTAGTATTGGCAGATTCGCGCGCTTTTCTACGGTGCGACGTAGGAAGGTCTGCGACGTGTGGGGATAGCACGTCCCAGCCTTTCCATGCAATGACACATGCCCTTTGACAATGAAGTTCCATCCTTTACCGCAAGAAGATGGGCGTCTTTTAACCATATCGCGCAGATCATGTTCCTATACCGTTCGGCGTACTGCACGTACTGGCGTAACTTCAAGACGTTTGCCTTCACAGTGGATATTGCCACTGGGGAGCTTTGGCGTGTGCCACTCGCCCACGGTTCGCACCACGACTTCGGCTGGGACGACAACTTGATCTCCTGCGACAGCACTGGGTACTATTACGCAAAGGCAAGTACGGCAATCTGGTGTGACATATTGTGTTCCGTCCTTAGGATTTCCATTCGCACATCCACACATGGTACGTGGAAACATGTACACAAACCTCAACTATCCCAACAAAAGACACATGTGTGATCGCCGCAATGAGAATGTTTCGGCATCTCTATGCGGCCTCTATCCCGTATGCGTCTGACAGGGATCAGGGCCAACGACTGGCTCATAGATGCAGTCAACCTTGTTTTGGACTTTCACATCCTACGCGTTGCTGTTGGGCGTTACATAACTGATGGTGACCATATTTCCATGTGCAGCCCAAGACGTTCGCTGTGTCCCTCGGCCGCCCCGAGGAGGTGGCCCACGGCGGAGATGGCCACTGCAGCTTCGCACCCACGTCCAACCAATTCATTCTATCGGACACCTACCCCCGTCTGAACCCCGGGTTCCAAGCGCCAGCGCGCACGCTGTTCACCTGGGACCTCGGTACGCCGGGAGCGGCAATATATCGGGATACAAGCACCACAATATATTGTGATCAACGAGGCTGGCACCCTTGTGCGTGCACGTGAATTCTCATTTCTTACTTCCTTAGTGGCAATGGGAACGAACATTCTAACAGGCAACAGTTTGCAGTTGTACCAGGGAATACGTATATATGCTCTTAGACTATTTGCCTGTGCTGCTCTGCCCATTCTGTTCTGCCTGCCTGCTTGTCCTCGCTTTGCCGCAGTCCGGAATCGCACCTCCATCATTGGCCACTACTCGCCTGTACGGGAGGGCAAACATATCACTACTCGTGTGGACCTGCATCCCAGGTACGTTTCATATGTTTGTGAGTAATTTAGGAAGCAAACTACCAGCCCAGCTGGAATTTGCCTCTTATTTTGCCGTAGCCCTACTGCACGAGGCACGGGGGCTGCGCTGCCACCGAATGAAACCAGTCAACATGGGCACCAGAGAAACACATTCTGCCGCACATTCTGTCATCGGCCGTGGCCTCGAATTTCGGGATACCGTTGAGAGGCAAATGGCCATGGAGATGTCGGTGGCATGCACCCTCACATTTTTCCAAGGGCTACAATCGTGGGACCCACGATATATGTGGTGCAGCAGATATAGCGTTCGTTTCTCACGAAGGGTGCTGACAGCCCTTGCTCCGCCTCCATTTTGGGTACTCGGAAACGTTCTTTGGCAACGGCCCGTAGCCAGGTCAAAAACCCAAACCCTAAAAAACCCTAAAACCCTAAGACACAATGCAGTTCTAAGATTATTGATATCGGCTGTGCAGGTGGTCGCGAGATGGTCGCTACGTGTGTTTTGATTCCACGCACGAGGGCCTGGGGAGGCAGGTCTATGTAGCCAAGGTGTACAAGAAGGCTTTAGTCCGTCCGGGTGTTGATGTGGTGACTCGGCCTCCACGCAAGGTGTTTTTGGATCTCGGCGCACGCACGGGGGACTCGGTGGAGAAAATGCTCATCAAAACACACACCGACTACGCCGATTACATCATCCACGCCTTCGAGTGCAACCCGGACAACATGGCCCTTATTAAAGACGGCCTTAGTCGCTTATCGGTCAAGTACAGTCTCCGGCCTGAACAGGTGGTACTGGTTGAGGCAGCAGCCTGGATCCAGGATGGCACGCTATCGTTTCACATGGACTCACGCAATGTTGGGGTAGATGGCCAGCCGGGCAAGACAGGCGGCTCACTGTTCGACTCACCTCATGCACTGGGCTCCTTGGTGACAGTGCCTTCTGTCGATTTCAGCAAATACCTGGAGTCCACGGTCCAGTACATAGACCACGTCATCTGCAAGATTGACATCGAGGGGGCGGAGTATGAGCTGCTGACGCACATGATTCGCCGTGGCTCCATCATCCTGTGTGATGTCGTCATGATCGAGTGGCACAGCCGCTTTAGGACACAATGGAGGGGATGGGACGCGGAGCTTGAGTCTATGTTGAAGGCACTCCATATTCATGTTGTGAGGATTGGTTGAGGAGATGCTCCAAATCTTGTCTTGTGCAAATTTCAAATGACCACACTACCTGTGGGGAATGTTACAACATGAGTTTGGACTATATGAATGATCTGGGTATGGGAACGCACGGGCACATTCTCTATCTTTACGTCCTCTGGTACAGACCCATCTGTCATGGCAGTACATTGCACGGACCTGTGGTGACCTGTGGCGGGCAGGAGTTTAGCAATACCCGTTCTTTGGGCACAAAGGTGGTTTTTTCCTTTTCCTTTTCACCGCAGCTGGTTAAAGCAGTTGTTGCGATTCCTGACTGTGTGGACGGGCGAAGTCTTTTTCCTGGTGAGTCCAAACGACCCAAGTCCTAGGGGTCACACGGTCTCTTTGCATATGGTACACGTGAGTTGAAGTTGCCCGTTACATGAGACTAATGGCTGCATGCATGACGGAAGAGGTTGCCGCCTGCCCCACATGCATCTATGCGTTACCTGCCAGGATGGTGAAGCAGGCATACGTAAGGAATTGTTAGATCGATCTCAACATGCTTCACCGTTGCACCCAAGCGGTTGCGTTCATACGTTTAGCCCCTAGACAGACCATCCCTGAAAGCTCTATCTTGTTTAGAAGTACCTGACATGATGAGGCGTTATCTGTGGGCTGCCAATGAGGGAAGAGCATCGTCCTACCTATGAGACATGGGCTCGATACGTTTCTGCGTACCTGCTGGGCGTCCACTTTTCTTCGGTCTTGTATCTTGTTGCCTTAGTTTGTGTGTGCCGCTTGGTCTGACGTTGCTGTGCGTGATCTTTTCGTCCAGTTCATGTACAGAATAGGTCTGCGGATGGAGTC
This sequence comes from Volvox reticuliferus, assembly GCA_019650235.1. Taxonomy (NCBI): domain Eukaryota; kingdom Viridiplantae; phylum Chlorophyta; class Chlorophyceae; order Chlamydomonadales; family Volvocaceae; genus Volvox; species Volvox reticuliferus. The sequence continues at coordinate 652,021 of BNCP01000013.1, read as the reverse complement.
ACCCCCGGCTGCAGTTCATGCAGCCCTGCCATTGCTGCATGCACCGCAAACCTGTTGGGCCCATCAGTACAACAGCCTTTGGCATTTGGGGTTTAAAATTTATGTCAGGCGTACATAGGAAAGGAGAGTGACCCCACTGTTTACTTTAGGAATAGCAATTGTCTGTGACCTTCGTTGCTTTTTGCCGGCTATTTTGTCCAGGGGATCTGGGTCTAGCTTCGTGCTGGCAGATTGGCATGCAAATATCTATATGGAGGAACATCTCTATGTCTATACATCTTACTGTCTTCATAACGACGGGCTTATTTGTAGTTGGCAGGCACAGTGAGAAACTATTGCGAGTTACAAAAATTGAAGGCAGGGGTTAGGTAGGCCGAGGCTAATCAAGTTGGTTTGGGCTATGGTAAAGGGGAGTGTTGCTGCATCCTGGAGGTAATGACGTGCAGAATAGACATTCCATGAATTGAACGCCCGGCAGGCCACTATCCATGAGTGGCCTCTGTATTGAAGAAGTATCATATATCAGGCGGACCGGCCGTACAAGTATGGCGGACCGGCGCGCGGACCGGGCCCGGTCCGCCTGCGCCCATGGCAAAATAACACACGTTTTTTGCAGAAAGTACCCCCCCTCAATAATAATTTTATGTTCTCTTAAAATAGTGCTTTTCTGTGACCCATGCGGCGCTGGGCGACCCTAGAACTTCACAACCCCTTCGTTGACCAGCTAGAAAACCAATTTCTGTACACTTAAATAAATATAAAAGTTATTTAACAATTGTAGGAAAATCTTAGGGTTGTTGTTGAAACATAGTTCGTTTCTGCCGCTAATGGCAGAGGCAGCCGGTGGCCAGCGCCAGCTCGAAGCGGAATATGACGCGGCTATGAACGAGAGCTCAAATGTATTATGGTAAGTGGAAGTGGGACCCACATTGCACACTGGCCGGCACAGAAACGCGCCATGCCGAAGCATTCCGTCGCTTTCCGACACTTTTCACAGCCTGGGATAGGCTAGACGGTGGCTTTACTACTGCATTCATATCCTTCCATTGTAGGACGTACAGTGAGTATGAGACAGCAGACCTCCTGACACGGACCCAGGGGACCCTCCGTGACAACTCGCTGCGGAGTTACGGCACCCAAGAGAAGAAGTTCCGGGTAAGGAAAGCCTGACTGTACAATGATTATGGTATAGCATACCTGTTGGGTACCTTAGGGTTTTGGCAGCATTGAGAACACATATGCTGTTGTAGCCTGCGCAGGCATACGCCTTGAAGCACGGAATCGACTTGGATAAGCGGGAGAAGGATGGAAACCCTGTCATTGGCGATGAGTTTTGTAATCTAGGGCACGCTTTGTCCGGGATCATACCGCGGACTCTAAGACGGGCAAAGCGACGCTGGACCAAATTCGGAGCTCACTGGGCGCCTGTCTGTGCTTGGCCCATGCACCGCTATGGCACTTACAATGGTGCTGAAGGGTGGGAATGTACAGAAGGTAAGGAGAAGATGCTGCATATCCTCACAACCGACAATATTGATCACCCCTACTGTCTGCAGAATGGCCAAGTTGCGTATACCTCTTACATACGCGCATTTGACTCCATCCTCTGCGTAGTCTCTGCACTCGCTGAGTACTTCTTCCACCGCTTTACAGCCGACCGTATGTGTGCCGTATCCAGATCCATGCAATGCCGAGGACTCGTAAGTGCACGGCTCTTCAGCCCCTACCTTACGTGTCATTCTCTTTTATTTTGCCGAGGGGTGGATGGGGAGGTGGTAGGGGGAGCTGCAGTTATTATTTTCTTCGGCTGCTGACGCTGGTCAACAATCATCCCTACTGATGCCTGAACCTTCTTATTGCTTCCAAGTTTGCCAAGATCTGTTTTATTTGTAAATGACAATTTCGAATCAGCATTTCCAGGTTTTGGAGCTTAACTTTGTCACACCTTTATAGCATTGGGATTCCTTTTACCAGGACAGATTGCACTTGAATTGATATCTTCTAGAATGTTTATCAATTAGAAGCTAATACGTGAAATCCTATGATTGTAGCTTGCCTGAAGTAAATATGCTTTGGTCGTACTTTATAAACTGTTATGTACGTTATATATTTTACGTTATATACTTTTTCTGACGTTCGTTTTTTATCTCTTCTTTGTCTTTTGTCTTTTTTGCTTCGCGGTCCGTGAGCCTCCTGGCTCGTACCGGGCCTTACGAGTTCAGAGTAACTTGTAATCAATCAACCAATCATATATTTTATGTACGTTATATACATAAATTAGCAAACCAGACTTTACGGAATTCAAACTGCAGTTTATGGTTGATTGATTGATTGATTGTTACAAACTCGTTAGAGCTCGTAAGGCCCATACGAGCCAGGAGGCTCAAAGGACCGCGAAAATCGAAGAAAAACAAAACAGAAATGAAAAAGAAAAACATCAGTAAGAAAGAGAAAAGACCAAACGGATAATCAGCAAGGAGAAGTGCACGAAAACGTTAGGTTCTTCCCATCATAGAAAGCCGCGTTAGTCTGATGCCGTGTATAATGCGCGCAAGGCCTAATTGGTCCTCAATCGACATAATTTGAAGCATAGTAGCACCCTGCACAACCCCTAGCCTAGCAAAATTAGCACGCGCTTCCGCATAACCGACGCACTCCATCAGCACATGATATTCGTCTTCTACTGAGTTAGGGTGGTTGCACACACGACACCAGCGCTGCTCCCTAGGACGACCAGTAGGACGATTTGCCTCAAGCGCCCAAGCACCAAGCCGGAAACGAAGCAGGGAAGTGTACACAACCATCGGGATATAACTAGTAGTAGGCTGTGGTAGACCCATCCAATGGGTGTATCTACACATCTTCACTCCAGGCTTAGCTCCATCCGAAACAAACTCACGTGGTTGGACATGAAGGCGTGGGTTAACCCAGTCTTCATCAAAGCGTTCCTTCAACGTAAGCATCAGGGCTTCAATATTAATCTCCTTAGAAGCCAGAACATTCACACGGACTTCAAGCTCCCCGTCAACAGGAATGTCCGGCCAGTGTCCTAAGCATCTCAAACCACGCAAGACCAGGGAACCCCAGCTAGAACCCGTACAGTCAGACAACAGGGCCATACGAATTTCTTCACGAAAAACATTGTGAAAGATATTGTTTTTGGCCTTCACCAGTTTGTTCCAAAAACGGTAAACCAAGGTGGCCCAGTGAATATGCAACGGCTGTTGACCAAACTCCCGAAAAAGAAGTCTATTATCAGGAACCCTGCCAACCGAAGCAAGAGAACGAAGGAAAGTGCGCTGAATACCAACCATACGGTCTTCCATAGCACGATCAAAATAGCAGTACCTGCCTTGGATATCCCGCGGCCTGTCTAAAAGCTGCAAAAGGAAATGAGGACCCCAAACTTGAACCCCATAAGAAAGGATAGCACGAATTTGAGAATCAAAGCATCGAAGAGCAATCCGGGGAATGAAGAGCCCTTTCCTGCGCAACTTACTGATAACAGCATACATAGCACGTTGACCAGCATCAAAGAGTTCATCTGTGCAGGACTCAAAAGGTGAGTCAGGACCATAGTAGAGGCCCAAGTAACGTGCTCTATTGACCCACTTTATCTCTTGAAACAGGTACTGATTATCAACTATGCGCCTCAACCCTACCTTCAAAACCTGGGAAGCCAGTAAACGATGGTTCCGGTCAGGATGAAAATAGACAACTTCACATTTGTGAGTGTGAACAGACATACCAAAGGCAGTACACCACTCACCCAAGGTGGTGAGAACACACATAAGTCGACGATGGTTGTGGGCAAAGAGGTTAAGGTCATCTGCATAAAACATTGAGGGAACACGAACACCATCCACCACGGGGATTTCCTCCACACACATGCCTGACTGGTGATACCTGTCTTTGGCTTCCAGATAATCAGCAAATCCCTCTATAAAAAAACCAAACAAAGTAGGACTGAGAGGACAGCCTTGCTTAACCCCTTGCTTAGACTCAAACGGATCACTAGATTCCCCATTAACACGAACTCGAAATAACACCTTTTTGTAACACGATTGAAGCGCCTCAAGCATGTGACCATGAATACCTCGTTCCTGAAGACGCTTCCAAAGTAAATGACGTGGAACCCGATCGAAAGCTTTCTCAAAATCAACCTGGCAAACAAACAGAGGCCGGCTAGAACTGGGGCCAGTTCTGCACTTGTCTGTCAAATGACGTAAGGCAAGCAAATTATGGATAGTGCCAATATTGGTTCTGAACCCCCCTTGATAGGGGGAGCGGGCCTTGGCAACTTCACCCCAGCGACTAAGCCTCTGCTCCAAGATAAAAGCATAACATTTAGCTAGAGCACTCCCAACTGCTAACCCTCGATAGTTACCTTTATCTCTTGGATCACCCTTCTTAAAGAGAGGTGTGAGGTACGAAGTCTGGAACTGCACCGGGTAGTCCCCAGTGCTCCTGATATACTCCAACAATCTATGAATGTGAGGAACCAGTAAATTAACAGAACGACCCTCAATCTCTTTCTTAGCACCTTTATAGCACTCTGCTGGGATGCGGTCAGGCCCACAAGCTTTATTATTGCTCAAACAACGAATAGCAAAAGCAACCTCCCCCACACTAAAAGGCTCATTAAGCTGAGCTGCTGCCTCAACACGCTGCACACGCTGACCCATGCTAGCTTCCCATCCATTACCATCGTTCCTAGGTTGACCATTGATAAAGCTCAAGATAGCCTCTGCATCACTGTCTCTATACGCATTTTCCTCATTAAACAAACCTTCAAAATACCTCTGCCAGTCATTGACATCGGAAAGCAAACATTCGCTCCGCAAAGTAGAGTCCAGCAATTGCCAGAAGGAACGTGAGTTTCCCTTGCATTTCTTAAGAAGCTCCTCAACGTGCTTCATACGGTAGGCTTCTCGAGCTTCCCTCCTTAACCTCTGGTAACGTGTCCGTAAGTTAGAAAAAACAGATTTGGCCTCAGGATCATTAATGGTACCCAAAGCCCGCATCTGGTCCCTTTGGTTAAACATGGCTTCTCTGGCCGCAGCACACTCTGCAGTCCACCAAGGAGTATCTCTCTGCTCTCGAATGTGGTGGCGGTTCACATGATTTCTACCAAAGGCACGAGACATCAAACGAAAAAGCTCCTTGCCCAAGACATCAATGACTTGGGTGCTGTTAAGCTCCCCTCCTAGCTTATCCACCGTGTCAACAATACGATTCATGTTGGGAGGGCTCTCAGCGGCAAAGAATTGTGAGTACTTACGCCAGTGCCTATTCTGTTGGGGAACACCACCTGTGGTCATAACACGGACTTTAGGTCCTCTCATGACTGAAAGTGACAGGTGGACTGGGCAGTGGTCACTCAAAAGCTCTCCAATCTTCAAGCCTGTGCTTGAGATGGGTATATCCAAAACCTGAAGATTAGTAGCTCTCCAATAAATAGCAGGAGAGGCAGCAAAAAGATCAATCATGCTCCTCCCGACACTGTTTTTGTGCACAAAAGTAATTTCTCCCTCAGTATCACCATGAACACGGCCATTGAGAATAACAAGTTCTAAATCCCTACAGAGGTCAATAAAAGCCCTGCCAAAGCTGTTAGTGCTCTGATCCTTGCTACGCCTGTCAGGAATGCCTCTAAGGTGGTAAGAATCACCTACGGGAACTCCAATCAACATCTCAAGCTGTTCATCTGCCTGGGCATCCGGTAAATCCTGAAGTTGAGCAACTCGGGCATTGAAATCCCCCAAGATCAGTAATTCATCATGAGGTGATTTAAAACGCCGAATAAGGCCTCTAAGTTGCCCCATCACCTTATGGGTAGGATCAGCACCTGGGCGTCGTCCCGGTTGGCGGTAGAGTTCAGAGGTAGCTGGGGCCGCATAGCAAGCACCGATAACAATCCCACGACCTCCCAGGTGAAGAGCCCGACCATTAATACTCAACCAAATGCTATCCATGCCTCTAGGGGCTTTGGAAGTGCCTAGAAGACAAACATCATTGGCAGTTTATGGAAGAAAAAACGTCACGGAAAAAAAACTTTCCCAGAGTGTACGTAGTCACGTCGGCGGACGTACTTCGACCGTTTTCATAGCAAACTAGCTGAGTTGACAGCCAGTGTAGCCAAACATTTTCACTGCCCATGAAACCGCTTTCCCGTGTGCTTAAGCAACCCTATGCAACAGGCCTGTTCAGATGCACATATAGGGGCCCCAACTTTTCACCAGCTTCGACGCAGCTGATACCCGTCTTCCTACTCCTGCATAAAACGCACAAAATGCAGTTTTTTCACGACTACTGTTTCCTAAGGGCTTCATTATGGCATTGCTTAACAACTAGCATCAGCTCGTTAAAATCCACTGTTATAAAGCTATCCATTTCGAACGTTTCGGGTGTAGCTCTCTTGCAGACGGCTGCTGCATCGGATGTATAAGTGTCAATGACGCGCTCTTGTGCGATTCGGACACAGGTATATAGGCATCAGGTATCACCATCGTCCAACGTAAGTAAGCACCCGATGATGTCGACACCCATCAACAAACTTTCATCATTAAAACTGTCGGACATGGAGGACCGGGAAAGGACGTGCGAGGGACACAGTCCGCATCCTTTCAGCAGCGCAAATCCTCCTGTCGCCATGGGCGACTACATTACACAACTGCGATCCCAGTCGCCAGGCATCGGTCCTGGTCCTGTGGCACATTGCAACCGTCCCACAATGCCCTTCGGCAGTTACCGCCCTGTTGGGGAAAATAACCTCAGTGGGGTCCTGTTGCAGCAAGATACTGTCCCCGAGTCGCCAAGTACTCCCCCCGCGAAGGCTACCCTCCATCTGGTTAGGTCCGACGACTCCTTATTGGGCAATTCCAGCACAAGTTCATCTTCCGCCTCCAGTACCACCACCACCACCACCACCACCGGCACTACTTCTGCCGCCATCTCGAACTCTCTGCCTCTCCGCCTTCGGCCCCTTATCCCTTCGGACGAAGCCGTCCTTCGAGATATCTGGATTGACGGCTGGGAGGACACCCTGGTGCAGAAAGCACCCGCCATGTGGCACGAACGCGTCCAGAAGGCCCGTGTGGCCGTCGCAGTCAGCGCCACGGCTGCAGCGCTGTGTTATACCGCTGCCTGCTCCGCCGCCCTGATGCTGCTTCACCGTCCGTCTGCTCCATCACAAAGGCCAGAGTGGTGGGGTCTGTTACAGCTGATGCTTTCGACAGAAAGATTTGAAGGCCCAACCCTCCCGGCGGTGCTAGATGTCCTGCACGTGATCGCCGCCACATCAAGATGCATGCTGGGGGTAGCATTGGTGGCGGCGGTGCTGGTGGTCGCAGGTCCGCTGGTGGTGCCGCTGCAGCTGCGGCTCGCGATCCTGCGTGTGGACTTTCATCGAATGGTGCGGCGCATGTGTCCGGATATGTGGGACATGTACGGCAGCTGGTCGAGGCCAGACCAAGGGCGGGAATATTGGGTTGCGGAGTTGCTACCCGGAGGGCGAGTGGTTGGCGGTGCAGCGATTAAGATGGGGGTCGGAGTGCGGCCACTTGCGCCGCCAGCAGCAGCCCCTTGTGCCGCACATTGGGACGCACATTCTAAAATCTGCACTGAATGTGTTAGCGGTGCTGCTGCAACGGCTGCTGCCGTACAACGTCTTCCGACATTTCCCCCGGAAAACGAGGCGGGTTTCTCGGACTTTGACGTGGATGGACATGGCCCGCTGGAGAGTACGGACGCACTTGTATATCGGGTGGTGACGGACCGGGCGATGCGGCGGTGCGGCATCGGGCGGCGGCTGATGGAGGTCCTAGTTGCGCGTGCAGCAGCGGTCGGTGTACGCCGGCTGGTACTGGTTACGGCGAATGCTGATGCCATGGACTTCTACCGGCGGGCGTGTGGCTTTGAGCTACGGCCTGGAGCGCGCGGCTACTGCGGTGGGAAGGTGTTTTGGCGCGAGGTTAGGTCCACACAGGACCAGGAATAAGTAATAGATATAGGTAGTATAAGTATAGATGACTGTCCAGTTGTCTGGAGCGGAGCGGAGCACTAAGAGAAATTCTCACACTGGACTCCTGATCCGCGAGGAGGATTCTTCCGGTCATGCACGAAGGAGATAATCCTCGTCGTTTTTAACGAACAGGGACCAACTAATACCAGCTTGTGTTTTAGTTCGTTGAGACGTGTCGGTACCAATATATTACATGCTGCTGAAAGCAAGGGACCACCGCCCCAGCGCGCCCCAGATGCTGGGTGTATGCTTTTAGCATCTTACATTTGTGGATTCCTGTTTGCCGTACATTGTACGATAACTAAAACCAACCTCGTAAACAATCTAGGTCAGCGGCTCGAGAGATTACGTCATCACCTGCTTGGGATGTGTCGGTTGAAGCGGTGAGGAGTTTGGTGTTCCACGTTGGGTCATGTATAAAGCACTGTTGTGTCGTTGCTGTATATACAAGTAGGTATGCGCCGATCTGGGACTTGTGCGTGGTATTATTTAAAGCGTACGATGCTCCATATTTGATGTTGGTATCGTCGTTAGAGATTTGGAAATGCCCATTCAGCAAATCAAATAGACATCAGGACATTGGTGGTTGAGGTATCGCTTGATATCGGGCGGAATTACTAAGATGGAACGCCGCGATAACCTACATACATAGCGCGGTGCCCTGCTCGATGCTTGCTCGTCGTAATTATTATGTTCGCAATGGATTGCGGTGAATGTGCGGCAGCTGAGGCTGGAGCGCGGAGCCTCCATTGTTACCTTGTTGTTGCCTCTGGGCGCGTGGTGGTGGTCGTTATGTTGGTGGTTTGGGTGGTGGGATGCTGGCAGTGGTGCTGGTGGGGGAGGGGGTGCTGCTGGTGTTGGTGTTGGTGATGGTGATGGTGATGGTGATGGTGATGGTGATGGTGATGGTGATGGTGATGGTGATGGTGATGGTGATGGTGATGGTGATGGTGATGGTGATGGTGATGGTGATGGTGATGGTGATGGTGATGGTGATGGTGATGGTGATGGTGATGGTGATGGTGATGGTGATGGTGATGGTGATGGTGATGGTGATGGTGATGGTGATGGTGATGGTGATGGTGATGGTGATGGTGATATTACGAATGGGGAACTAGCCCGACGTTGATTTTTGCCGCTGTTTTCGCCGTCTGGTTGGCACGTGCAGATGCCTTCACGTATTCGGAACGGGCCCAGTTCAGTTGATGCGGGTGTGTGCGCTGTCCTCAGTACCCTGGCACAGAACACACGTTCTTCCATGTTTCCACTAGCTAGCACGGCACGTTCTGGCATAAAGTATCGTCGTGGACGTTCGTTTCACTACTGTCTGTAATCACGATCAGAACTATGCATGTGCGCTCCTTCCTCGTTTATCTGTTTGATGTGCGTAATCGATAAATATGAATGATTAATGTGATGTGATTGTGCATGTTTCGTGGATTACGGACCCACCATCGTGCAGCAGACCTGTATCAGGTGTAGCCTCTGGGGTGGGATCCGCCGATATTCTTATTTCAAGCATACTTACCTGGCCCGCTTCTCGAGGTGGTCACTATGGCCTCGGTTGTATGATTAGTCCTCGCCTTGCACTTCGCGAGGGCCTTTCGTAGTCGGCCCATCGGGTGTCCGGCAGGGCTAAATTTTTGACAGGCTGAGATTCGCGCACTGCGCGACCTCGGCACCTATGAATAATCAAAGACACCACGTACATGATGAATGCATTATGAACGTCCGTTTCACATATTCTGACATACATTAAGGATCGCCCACAGGCTGTGCACCACCCACCCCAAGGGCCACATCTCCAGCCGTCCCTGCGTGCCCTGTGTGAAAGAATGCGGAAACTTCAGCTTTTGTTATCAGTTATTTTCGGTTACATTTGTTCTTTGGCAGGGGTATGTATGCTCAGGGTACTTGCAAGTAGCAATAGTACTCGCAAGTCGCAATCATTATATATCATGACAGTCCGGAAGTGGCAAGTAGGCGTGACTCTTGGGACGGGGGAACTCCTAGAGGTTGCCTGTAGAGATGGAGACGGGGTGGCTATGAGGAGGCGTTGCACGGAGACCAGCCCTGACCCCAACGACGACCTGACCCAGCCAGCATTCAGCTCTGCGTGTATGTATGCGGTGGGGTTGGCCCGGGCCGGTTGTAGGTGCTCCTTTTACCGAGACCATGATAACAGGAATGAGGCGAACGAGGAGGTGAACGCGGAAGCAAGAGCACAGGCGAGGCGCGAGGCGCGCAGACCGGGCGCGGCCGGTCCGGGCGACTCGGTTGGCCCGGTCCGCGCGGCTTCTAAACTGCATCCTTCGCTCCGGATTCCTCTCGCTCATGTAACGCCGGCGTTACAGTAGACATCCGATCAGGACACAACATCCCCATTGAGATATAGGACATTTCGTACGGTACTGTACATGAAAAACGTGGAAGCTGGTAGCCCGATACGGCGTGATACAGGACAATGATATGAATGCCAAACCACAACGGTAGAACAGCAAACTTATAGATTGAAAGCAAAAATACTGCGCGCTAGCAATGACCCGGAAGAAAAATAAAGAGGAGCGAGAAAGTATGCCGGGATGGGACGGAGGCGCGCGCTGGCGCGCGCACGCGCGCGCTGGACATACACGCGCCTTCACAGGTGATGCAGAATCGTTGTGGTGGACAGAACCCAAAGGACCTGAAAATAACTGAAATTAACTTTGGGATCGTGGGAGCGCGACATCCAAATCCAAATCCAAATGTATGTTTTAATAACCTCGCTCGTAGGTTTTGAGACTTCCCGAACGAAGCGAATGCGCCGCCACGAGGCACCATGCATGCATGCGCTTCGGTTGTGAGTGCGGTGTATGCCAGCCTATGAAAACAACGAGACGAAGCTAGACGCAGAAAACGGATGTGGGTAAGTACGTGTAAGCAGGAAGTACGGAGGTGCGACAAGCAAGTGAATATATGTAACGAACACAACATACACCTGACAACACCATCGACTTATTTGACTTGTTACCAGTATGTGCCTCTCCATTGAGCAGGACTGAGCTTGCTTGCTAATTAAAGTGGCAAGTGATCTATCACTATCTATCCCGATTGATGCAACGACCGCGCGTCCGATAACAAGCATCCCGTCACCTGTCCCCGCCTGTCCCTTGCCCGTGCCTCTGGCCTCATATACATCCTCTCATATTAAACCGTGCACACAGTAATGTGCCAGTGTCATGAGACCTGTAAAATATGCAAACGGATTGAATAAATGCCGGCCCCCTCGCATGCATTAGCAGATCATTTTTACCTACCGGCGTCACGCATCTCGGTCTCCTAGGTCAGTCTCGGTACGTGATCCAGAGCCACCTGCTGGTTTTGCGTAATACGTTGGCCTTGCGTGATATGATGGATATACAATAAAACAACCCAGGCGTTTCCTTACCATGAACAAGATACTTAATGAAATTACTGGGTAATAACAGTGCACGCATACATCTTCAAACTTCGCGTATGTATCCAGAGCTGGATTACCTTGCCTGACGCCACGGGTAGATACATTATACCCGATTGAAATTGACGGATAACTCCTATATGTTCGATCTTTCCTTGATATAAACAAGGTTTGTGGTCGAATGGTACAGTTGTATGTGAACGGTTTGTCGGCGGAATGTTTGAAGACATACTACTACTGAGCAGGCAGAGCCCTATTCCAATAATACTGGGAGGTTCCCTGTACAATTCGAAATCGAAACGTTGTGTATCTTTTGTGTATATAGACATATTTAGGCCCGTTCGTTCGATCGACCCGGCGATGATGGCACTGCTGATAAGGGCTCATGCTACTGCAGCATTTCTTGTAGTTTGTCATCTTATTTACATGGTAACACCTGGTGCACGGTTCCTAGAGGCCGCCGCTACGACTACTACAGAGCCACCGGTACGTACCAACCCCAGAGCTGCTCGCTTGGTGAATTACGGAACCGCGTTAACTCACTGGTTGCGAATATCACTTACGACCGTTATAACTACGTCGGTATTGGCGAGGTGCGGCGTATCAGCAATGCACAGAAAGGCTTTCACATGAGCGGTAAGCTAGCGATGATGCTGTGTATTTCTTTTGAATCCAATCGATTCATTGTTTGTCAGATCATAGCTAGCCTTTGCCTACCTATCCTACAGGATACTTTGACAAATCCCCTTGGTCATCGGATGGCTCCAAACTACTTCTTCAGAAGGTCCCATATTATGATCGTGGAATGTCGGAGGTTGACGTCTTGGAGATTGGCGTCATAGACTTCGATAACACTGGCGGCGGGACACAGCTGGCAATTCTGACTAACACAACGGCGTGGAACCACCAGCAGGGCACCATGTTGCAGTGGCTGGGATTGTCGAATTCCGTTATCCTTTATAACAAGCGCGCCTCGCACAACACCTTTGTCGGTGCGATGTATGATATCGTTCAGCGCAGGGAGGTGGCCACGCTTCCGCTGCCCTTCTACAGCGTGAACTTCAACGGCACCGTTGCAGCGTCCCTGAACTTTGCGCGGCTGTACGTTGCTCGTCATGATTATGGGTACGCAGTAGATCATACCGTGCAAACACAGGTCAGGGCCAACACTTGCCCCGATGATGACGGTGTATGGGTCATGACGGGCATTCAAGACCCGCCAAATGTAAAGCCCCGGCTGGTTGTGAGCATAAGGCGGGCATTTGAGGCCGCAGCGCGGCCGGATACCGTGGATCCCGCCACGCAGCTCAACTACGCGACGAGTTTTCATGGTTTGGATATCAAAGCCATTCAGATGAACTGTGTGCACTGGATCAACCACGCGCAGTTGAACCGCGAGGGCAGCAAGGTGCGCTTCCAACACCATAGCATCTATCTGGATGCATTTAACAAAAGTGGGTTTCTGTATTTCCAACTAACCCAGCTGCAACGTTGGACGGAGGTTATAATTTTATTTTATTATATAAATATTATTTTATTTTTATTATCTTATATATATGTATATATATGTATATGTATAATGTGTATATATATATATATATATATGCAGCCGTCCTGCCTGCCCCTAAACCCCTGCCTATATATATGAACGGGGCAAGGGTTCGCGCGGGGCACGTGGGGTTATTGCGTGGTTGTCTGGCTGGGTCTCTAAGTCCTGGGGGCAGTCAAGAAGGCTGCACCATGGCTCTTAAGATCTGCAGAGGTGCAGCTGGCACCGATAATCCTAGGGGCTTGTGACCCAATGGATCTGCAGCCAGCGGCAGCAGCAAAGAGTGAGATCGAGGTAGGTTCAGCCTGGCATGAAAGCAGAAGTGGGTCGTCTCTTATCGTATCGTGGGTGAGACAATTTAAATTTGGCGGAACATGATTTGGAATCTGTAGGGGATAGAGTATCGGGGATGGGTTGGGGGTCAGATAGACGTATAAACACATTAAGATATGTCGCAATGCTGGGGCATGTACGTAGGCAGGAGGAGTATGTGATTGCAGGCCCAGTCTGGTATATATCCTATTCAGACTGCAATCGGACCTGCCATGTGGGTTTACCGCCGGAATAATTACTTCGGGAGGGAGTACGTGATCACGTGTGTCGATGGGGCTGTGTGGTGCGGCAAAATGCAGTGCGGTAGGTATGCAAATGCGGTATGCTTATGCAGCGATGGGGGCGGGCCGGCAGCAGGTACATACATGCTCTGGTCTAATCGGACTTCTTAGCATCGGATCACCTTAAATGCCCTCCCAACTGCTTGAATCTTCTGGGACTCAAAAATAGGTTGGAACGTGTCAGCGGGTACACCACGACGGAGGGATCGGGGTGTCAGCTAGCTTGTACGCCACGAGGGCGGGATGCCCATGTGAACTTATAACCTACGGCTCTACACCACACCTCACACCTCACACCAACGCGGCCGCACAGGAATTTCGTGGTGTGAGGTGTGGTCTAGAGTCGTAAGTTGAAAGTTCACATGGGCATCCCGCCCTCGTGGTGTACCCACGAATGCACACGGCAAGTCTCCGGCCACTTGTTAATTCCCTGGCTTGGACCACCAGCCGTAAACATGTGATTCACGTTTCTGTTGGTAGTTGTTCTCCTGTTTGATCCAGTCGGTCTGCTTGCGTATGCAGGTCTTGTTCTTATACCGTGTGGGCCACTGCAAGTACTGGCATGGCTTCAAGACGTTTGCCTTCACAGTGGATATTGCCACTGGGGAGCTTTGGCGTGTGCCACTCGCCCACGGTTCGCACCACGACTTCGGCTGGGACGACAACCTTGTCTCCTGCGATGGCTCTGGGTACTACCACGCAAAGGCAAGTTGTAGCCTACTGTACCGGGACGCAGCTCGGGGTGAAGGTTCACCTTAGGCTTCACGCGGCGCATCGAAGAATATACAATGTGCTGCACGTCGGGACTCAGCAGCTCGGATAGATGCTATTCATTTCAAAGTGCTCTTATAACATATAACGGTGACTGCAGCCTAGGAGGCATTCCAGCTGTGTTTGACTGCCCTTCGCGTGAGGTGCTCGAGCTGGCTTTATATCATTAATTGTACGCGTGCTGCCATACGTCGGTTCATGGCAAGTGCCTTGCCTCCTTCGCTTCCTTCACTTACTGTGCATGTGCAGCCCAAGGTGTTCGCTGTGTCCCTCGGCCGCCCCGAGGAGGTGGCCCACGGCGGAGATGGCCACTGCAGCTTCGCACCCACGTCCAACCAATTCATTCTATCGGACACCTACCCCCGTCTGAACCCCGGGTTCCAAGCGCCAGCGCGCACGCTGTTCACCTGGGACCTCGGTACGGACTGATCATAATGGAAGTACGCATAGGCCCTAATCCAATTCTGGCAGCAAATATCGCTGCGCAAGTTGTGTCAGGTTAACGCAGGCTGCCTCCTGCCTGCGACTTCTTTTTTTCTCTCTTTCGCTTGTGGGAATGAAGCCCCCCTGAAGCTGGTTCTTATCCTTCTGTACAATGCAGTTCGTAACCGTACTACCATCATCGGATATTACTCCCCTGTGAGGGAGAGTAAGGATACCGCCCAACGTGTGGACCTGCACCCCAGGTACGAAGCCGGGTCGTTTTGCCAGCCCTGTGGCAGTACGTAGTGACTCTGCAGGAGCGTGCCTTAGTGGATCTCCCCTCGCTCGTGCCTGCTAGGTTCCGCCCTTTGGTTGGCGTCGCTACCTATCTGCGGTACGCATAAGAGACAGAGCTCACCCACCTGCCTCACCCACCTGTTAGCCGGCCTGTTCACTCAACGCTTCGGTTCGTCATATCGTTCTTTATTTGTTTGAGCCATGCGTTTGAGAGAATCCATAAAGCACTTGGTAGCTAAAGCCGCCAAAAGCCCGGTAAGACCTGCGCGCTACTTACGGTGCAGCTCTGTGCAAGGTAACCTTTTTACGGACAGGTGCTACCGGCATTACACGCAGGTGGTCGCGAGATGGTCGCTACGTGTGTTTTGATTCCACGCACGAGGGCCTGGGGAGGCAGGTCTATGTAGCCAAGGTGTACGACAAGGCTTTAGTCCGTCCGGGTGTTGATGTGGTGACTCGGCCCCCACGCAAGGTGTTTTTGGATCTCGGCGCACGCACGGGGGACTCGGTGGAGAAAATGCTCATCAAAACACACACCGACTACGCCGATTACATCATCCACGCCTTCGAGTGCAACCCGGACAACATGGCCCTTATTAAAGACGGCCTTAATCGCTTATCGGTCAAGTACAGTCTCCGGCCTGAACAGGTGGTACTGGTTGAGGCAGCAGCCTGGATCCAGGATGGCACGCTATCGTTTCACATGGACTCACGCAATGTTGGGGTAGATGGCCAGCCGGGCAAGACAGGCGGCTCACTGTTCGACTCACCTCATGCACTGGGCTCGTTGGTGACAGTGCCTTCTGTCGATTTCAGCAAATACCTGGAGTCCACGGTCCAGTACATAGACCACGTCATCTGCAAGATTGACATCGAGGGGGCGGAGTATGAGCTGCTGACGCACATGATTCGCCGTGGCACCATCATCCTGTGTGATGTCGTCATGATCGAGTGGCACAGCCGCTTTAGGACACAATGGAGGGGATGGGACGCAGAGCTTGAGTCTATGTTGAAGGCACTCCATATTCACGTTGTGAGGATTGACTGATGTCAATGATGCCGTTTTATGCTCTCAATCTCGTACTCGCACGAGAGTCGACTGACCGCAATCTTGCATTGAGTGCTGAGGGGGACATACAGTAGGGGGTGTTCGGTAATCGCGTTTATCCTCAGCAGGCTGACTCATGCCACGTTCTGCTTGCTCATTAGTATCTGATCCCGTTTCTGGTGTAGCTGCAGCTACTAGTGTACGTAGTGCCAGACTAGTTTAGTTGGTTTACTCCTGCCCTGTGTGTCTGCATCCTCCTTATTCGAGCATGATACAACACACGGGTGGCACTAGTCCTAATTGGGCCGCAAAAGCATGGCCAGTCTGACCACCTCTCTAATGACAGTGTTGTCACTGGGCATTATGGCGTCAGCATCCCCCCTTTCGTGCCACCCTCCGGATATGTCTGGTTCACGTTGGGCACTTTGATGTACGGTAAATGATATGAGTAATACGAATCGGAATGAATTGTTTGCAGGAAGCCATACGAAGTTGTTGTTGCTCATGAGGCCGTTGTGTTCATGTTTCCGCAGGTGGCTTTGAAGCATTCATTCGGATCAGATCGGTTGGTCTAACATACTTGTATTAGCTTAGTGGATGTCTAGGGCGGACAGGGCGGGCCTGACTGCGTACGAACCGACGTGGCCTCGCATGAAATTTGCTTCTTGCAGGAACAGGTCCCCGGGCGACACCGTATGCGTCAAAACTACTCGGTTTGTCGGTTTGCGACGGTTGGGATTTCAATATTTGGGTATTTGTCGATTCATTTAATCGAATTGGGTCCGTTGCGGTAGGTGTAGCCAAGCAGCCAGTAGCAGCTGTGCTGAAGGTAGTAGAGTAGTACCGCACGCGTCGCGTTGATCATCAGCAGAATGGTTTGGACCATAGATGGACGTTTGGACTTCAGACGCGTTGGCGAACACGATCTTGCATGTGCACAGATCTGATATGATATGCTCCGCACGATGGATGGCCTTGTTGTAAATGTGTTGGACGTCGCAACTCAGCGCAGCGCGCTCAGCATAAGACACTCGAGATCCAATTATGTTTCTTCGCACGCAGGTCATCGTAACCAGCAGTGTACCGGCCTTATTCCGTGTGGCTTCGTGTGACAGATAGCGGACCCGAGCAACCCTCATCCCTCCAGATATTGGCAATGTGGTGCAGCGTTCGAGCAGGTAGGGCTGCAGGAATATTCGCGAGCCCTCGCCACTCGCCTCTTTAATGCTGGACATGCTGGTGGGCCACAGCCCCACAGCCGCAGCGTTTTCAACATAGGAACGAACAGACACCGAACGCCTTTGCAGTTAGCGCACAGAGCCCATAACCTCCCCTGCGCGCCATATGTTTTCGACGATCACCCCTGCTTCGCTGCACTGCACATGCTCTTCCGGATTCGGGGGCAGAAGGACACACGCTCATAAAGCGGAGACGTCGCACTTCACAACGTAATGGGGCTCACATCCTGCGGCCCCGGTCCATCCCTCGGCCCCCACCACGTCCGTCCCCGACGCCCCCCATACCCATTCGCCCCCCTTCTCCGGCCCCCGATGCCCTCCTCTTCACAGCCAAATATGTTTCCCCCCTATCCATCATGGCCACCGCCCGTCGGCTCAGAGACACCTTCAGGCAGGGTGAGGGAAGGAGGGGCGATAAACGAGGGGTGGGATGAGGGCACAAAAGAGAGCGGGGGCTTCACGAAATGAGGCAGCTGCCGGCTTCACAGCGTACAGGCAGGATAGAACCACCCCACCAACGATCACCACACCCAAGCCCACTCGCCCACGGACATTACCACTCAGCGGCACTGCTTACCCCGGTGAGCGGCCCTCCGTGTACCAGACCCCGACATCCCCGGCTTCGACCACCTTTCCTTCGTCTACTCAACGCCTAACATGCCCTAACCCTTTGCCCACCCCACTGCACACCATGGGGCCGACAGAGACACCCGCCGTATACACGGTACCCCGCATCAACCATCACCACACCCTCTCCCAACCCCCCCCACCACACCCTCCCCACCACACCCTCCCCACCACACCCTCCCCATCACACCCTCCCCACCACGCCCTCCCCTATCCTCTCCCACCCTCTACAGTGGCTTCCCCCTGGTCCCAGGCCCACACACCTTGCCGCCGTCACATGATAGCACCATGACGTCAATCTTGTCTCCCACCGCTACCACAGACGCCACGTCACTTGGCGCCGGGTCCGCCAGCTCGCTCACATGAACCAGGCCCTGAACCAGGCCGGCAAGTGGAGATGCGGCTTTAAGCAAAAGAACCAAAATAGGCGTTGCGTTACAAATGGGACTTGGACGACCATCAAACCGAACTACAAAGAAGTCCGACCGAGAAGTGGCCACTGGCGGCAGCTAGGGCGGGGGAAGGCTCCTGATATGATGTTAGGCAAAGGGCTCATCACCAACGGACCAACGGCCGCCATGAGGGGAAGGTGAATACACGAGACCTGGTACTACTGTAGAGAAGCACAATGCATTATCCACCACCACCGTGGTGTAAGTCTGGCACGAGGGGGATAAGAGGTGCTCATGCGTAGTGGCCAGAAAAATCACGGCTGTGGGAAGTGGGCAGATGAAGCTTCACCACCTTTGTTCCAAGGGTCAAGACGAGGCTGACGGTAAGAAAGCTGAACATAGGTGCATAAGTAGCAATTCCCAAGAGTAGTAATTCCCAAGAGTAGTAATTCCCACTCAAGCGTTCCTTAAA
This sequence comes from Volvox reticuliferus, assembly GCA_019650235.1. NCBI lineage: Eukaryota > Viridiplantae > Chlorophyta > Chlorophyceae > Chlamydomonadales > Volvocaceae > Volvox > Volvox reticuliferus. Next base: position 633,131 of record BNCP01000013.1, on the reverse strand, counting down.
TTCCACCCCATCAGCTGCATGATGCGGCAGGAGCTGCTGGTGACACATCAGAGGGCCCAACCCTCAGAGGGCGGTCTTCTAAACGCACCGAATCAACACCTTCACCATCACACCTCCTCCCCTTCCAGACCATATTACGTATCTCGGTGTTTCAACCCTTCCTCTCTCCCCTTTCCCCCCTCGCCTTACCCGCCTCACCATCCCCCTCTGCCCGTCTTTCGTCACCCATGTTTTTCTCCCTATCTGCCCCCCCATCCACACCCACCTGCCGCCCAGGGCACAACTCCACGAAGCACCCAAAGGCAGCCAGTGACACCACGGACCGCTTCCTGCGGAAGAAGGGTGCGGTGGAGAAGAAGAGGGCGGAGATGAGCGCTGTCACGAAACTCTATATCAGCTGGAGGCTCAACGACAAAAGGCGCCCAGCGAGCGAGTTAATTAGTTAGTGATAACATCTGGAGCTCACAGATCAGGTAATGCTTTGATGCTTTGACGACCGGAATGCATCTGCTCTTCTTCCTCTTCGCCTCCTCTTCTGCCCCATCCTCTCTCCCCCTCAGTCTCAGTCCCTCAGCTCCCCCGGCCCCACCCACCCCTCGGTCCCGCTCTCTGACCCCCGGCCCCACCTCAGCACTGTCCCTGGCTCCGGGTCCGACACCAACAAGTTGATTAGCTCCAGTGCCTGAGCAGCGGCCGCCTCGTTGGGACCCACAATATCCACCTGCAGCACGGCGTATCCAGGGAGGGGGGCATACGAAGAGAACCACTGGTCGGGAAGAACAGGCAGGATATTGTGCATGAAGGGAAGGCACCACGAGACACACACACAAACACACACACACACACGTGTGCATATTGTGGTATCCTCACCCAAGCCCCATCTTCCCGGTCTGCTGTTCCTAGACCCCCTTTCATTCACCCTCCCCCTCCTGCAGTCTCCCAATTTCCTGTGCAATGTACCGTACGGCGCTGCGGAGTAGCTTTTCAAAGTGTGCTTCCTCAGTTTCCGAACACACCGTGTACATCACAGCTTTTGACTTTACGAACCCCGCCTGATTTAGATTTTTATCTTCGCCCTTCCTCTCCCTCCCTTCCCATTTTCCGTACCCGTCCCTCCTCATCCAAGTTAATGGCAGTGACCCCGGTAACCTCCTTGAGCTGCTTGATGGTGCGGCCCCCCGACCCCACGACAATGCCGATCTTGGTCGGGTCAACCTGAAGCGTGTGTCGGTGCGGTGTCCGAACGGGGAAGAGCGATTTGGGAAACATGCGACAAAGTCATCGGGAAGGACGGCAAAGACGGGAAGGAAGAATGATCGGTAAATTGGTACACGAGTAAGGCCCGCGGGGCGGATACGCGGCGCAATGCTTAACGAGGACGTGGAAGCTGGCACTGACTGCAGGCTTCCGTTCTTATTGCCCCGCTGCCCCCCTGCCCTGTGAAACGGGAGGAGACCCCAAAGGCGCGTCCAGGGCGGGTGGGGCGGGCACCCGGCAGGGGAGAACGGGAAGAGCCAAAAGCCAGCTGTAAAAGGGGCGCCTGTGCTGGTACGGAGCCGTCGTGCCAGGCTGTCAAATGGTCGGTGAGGTGGTCAGCTGCGGAGTAAGGAGGCAGAGAGTAGGTCTCTGCTTCATCAGGGCTAAGGCTAAGCCCCCGCCCCAGCTGCGGTCTCTTCCCCTTCTCCCCCTTCCTTGTGAGGCACTCACCAAACCTCACTCACCGTGGCTCTCAGCATACGTGGGGCGTACGGGCTGAAGCAGCCCGAAGGCGGGGGAGTGCAGCCCTGCATCTGCTGCAGGATGTGCTGCCGCCCCGCCCTTGCCTGAGCCAGGGCCGAGGCCATGATGTCCAGAGTGATGCCCTCCACCTGCGTACGACGAGCAGGGTTGTCGTTGGTGGTGGTTACCGATTGGGGGAGCGGCAAGGGGTGTCTGCGCTGTGTCGAGTCAGCAGAGGGCGAGACTCAGGTACAAGGACGATGCTAATGAAGGTGGGCACATACTCAGCAGTTGGTTGCGAGTTGCGGAGAGGACTGCAAACGCCGCTCCGTTAATGTCTCACCCCATCTTTCACCTTCTCCCACAGATTCAGCCCCTTCCCCCCTCACACACCCACACCCACACCCACACATACGAATTTTTATGGTCACGAGAGTGAAGAAAAATATGAAAAATAAGCTTACGAGAAATTCAGGCGCTTTATCTCCTATTTTTAATTTACTCATATTTTAATCCTCCCAACGAGCCTTACTTCTTTGGCTGTAATTTCCCGCAAACACTTACACATACACACATGCACATACAAATACGCACCTTGATATCCATCTGGAATGCGGTGATGGCATCCCGATCCCCAGCTACTTTAAAGTCCATGTCCCCCAGGGCGTCTTCACTGCCTAGGATGTCGGATAACACGACATAGCGAGTGGAGCCGGACGAGAATCCGGATCCAGATTCAGATCCCCGATCGGCAGCTGGTTCCAGGATCAGCCCCATGGCGATACCCGCCACAGGCCGCGATATGGGTACACCTGCGGGTGACGTCAGCAAAGCCGCGATGCGTGTCTGTGTTTGCTCTGTGTGAATATGTGTATGTGCCTGTGTGTATGTATGTTTGTGTGTGTGTGTGAATATGTGCCTGTGTGTATGTATGCTCAAGGGCTGAGCCGCGTAGCAACCGAACGTGGCAGTGAAAACGAACACGAACTGCGCCCCTTTATATGTGTGCCTGTATGTGTGCGCGCGTGTGTAGTTGTGTGTGTGTATGTTACGGCACGGTTTAGGGTTTAGGGCAGTTTTACCCGCCGGAATGCGAGTTGCAATGCTTCGTTTGCGAGCATGGACCCGCGACACTGGTCATTGCCGGCCAGTCCCCACCCGCGAACCCGTCGCCACCTCGGCCCAGCAGTTTTGTTACACAGCCACACCTCCCCCCCTCCCCCTCCTCCCCCATTCACCCGCATCCTGGAGAGCCAGGACGCCCCCGCAGACGGAGGCCATAGAGGAGGAGCCGTTGGACTCTGTGATGGTGGACTCCAACCGTACTGTGTACGGGAAAACATCTCCGGAAGGCACGATGGGGGCCAGGGCGCGCTGAGCCAACTCGCCGTGGCCCAGCTCACGACGACCTGCGGGGCGGGCAAGTGTAGGAGTAAGGGAGGGACAGGGAGGGAGGAGAAGGAGAGGGAGGGACAGGGAGGGAGGAGAGGGAGGGACAGGGAGGGAGGAGAGGGAGGGAGGGGATGAGACCGAAGAGTGACCCAGGGGCTTCCGAAGCCATATGATGTTGGGCATGAGGCCCGCGGGGCATACCCCTGCCCTTCCCCTCTATCCCCTGCCCCTTCCCCCTCCCCTTCCCTGCCCTCTTCCGCCTCCTCTACCTCCCCGTGCGACCCTCCCTTTTCCGTTTCCCTTAGTAATTCCTATCCCCACCTCGTCTTCTTTGTGTGCCCCCCTCCCTGTCCTGCATGTTTGTGTCGTACTTTCCCTTCCTAATGTAATTCCGTCCTTTCGTCTTCCAGTCGCTATTCATCAGCTGCTCTTCGCCGCTTCCCTTCCCTTCCTCCTCCTCTTAACCCGATCAGCCGCATGGCTTCATTCCCTGGGGGCGGGGGCATGTACTCGTCCTGCCTCGTGTTTTGAGGCCATGAGGGTTTGCCTGCACTGACTCTCTCTTCTCTGTTGACCGCATGTGCACGTCTTTGCTGCTTGCACCGGCACCGGCACCACTCCGTAGGTGAGGGCGGGAGGTACCGCGCTTCGTTTGGTTGGCTCGTGTGCGCGGTCATCGAGCTAGCCCGGGGAGGGTTGGTGGGTTGGTCGGGTCGTCAGGCCGCGTCTCTTTCTTTAGTAAAGGGTCGGGAGGTGCGCTGCCATGCGCACCGCCAGCAGGCAGCAGGCAGCCAGCAGATACCGCCTTCTGGCAGCCAACGGTCTGTTGCACGACACCATGCCACCGCCGCCAGCAGCAGTACGGCTGATTATAGGATACACCCGTACGGCTTCTATTGCGTTCTTTCCACGTTCATTTACGGCCTTGGCGGCGGCTACCTAGCTTACGGTTTTCTTTTTCTCCGGGTCGGCTACCTGAGTGGACCAGGCCAATCGTCAGCCGACCGTCACCGTTAGTCCTTCCTTCGTCCCACAGCACCAGCATCAGGTTTCTTACATTTGCCCTCCCTTCCTTCACCTTTCCCCTCCCCTTCCTTATCCTTCCCCTCCTGCCCCCAAAGGCATCCCCCATACCTGGCATTCCCACGCGCCCCGTCTCCCCCACACTGGATGGTGGGAAGTGGTACTGGAGGTAGAACCGCCCCTCATCGCTGTCCCCCTCATCGGTCTACGGGGCCAAGGTACGGCACAAGCGGCACACAGTACGACCGGGTCCGCAGGGGGTTATCGGTCACGGATGGGACACAAACACATAATGCGGGTTAGGCCAGGGCGGCGGGGGTCACCAGGCGAGAAGCGGGAGGTGGACCAGGGAGCGGAAGAGCGAGGGCAAAGGATGAGCAGGGGCGGCGAGGCGCGTAGGGAGAGGGAGGGAAGGGAGAGGGGGGGGAAGGGAGAGGGAGGGAGGGGAGAGGGGGGGAAGGGAGAGGGAGGGAGGGGAGAGGGGGGGAAGGGAGAGGGAGGGAGGGGAGAGGGGGGGAAGGGAGAGGGAGGGAGGGGAGAGGGGGGGAAGGGAGAGGGAGGGAGGGAAGGGAGAGGGAACGCGAGGGTATGCTAATAGTCCGGATTGAAGGTACGGTCGCCAGTTTCATACCTTCCGCATACTGTCCGCCCGTAGGGCATCTGTTGCTGTACCCAATGTAGCCACGCAGATGGCCTGAGGAGGGGGACGAGGAGCACGAGGAGGAGGGGGGGGTCTTGGGAAGGGAAAAACGGGAGGATGTACGGCGCGTTCGTTTTGATGACGGCCAACATATTGGGATGGGTGTAAGAGTACCAATGTCGTAAAATCAAGGAAGCTGCGAGACATGGTTCAGCCATCATACTCCCCCGAAACACGAATAAATAGATATGTGTGTGTATGTGTGTGTGTGTGCGCGCGCGCGTCCATTACTGCTACAGCTGCCGCTGTTGCGATATATCATTCCGTCCAGTTTCTGGACCCAGCAATCCTTTAAAACCTTCAGAAAAGTTGATCCCATACATAACTAATTTTTGAAGTTATTAGCACTTGTAATATCTTTTTTCTGATAAATCTGGGATAATCCTGGCAAGAAGCAATATTTAGAATGGGTTTGGAACGTTAATAAATCTTGGAATGTTGAGAAAAACGGGCTTTGCTAAATAGTACAAAACACATACACCCCCTCCCAAGCCCCACCATCCCCACCACCTACCGGTGCCCATGTCCGTTGTGCATCGTAACCCCCGCCCCCTCACCTGCGTCTCGCCACGGGTGAACAAGGCACTGCCGTGAGTGCGAGGCAGCAGTCCGGCCCGGCTGGTGATGGGGCGGATGTCCGAAACACCCCGACCGTCCGCCCGCACGCCCTCCTCCAAAACCAACGACCGCATCACGCGACTCTCGACCGACTGTCGTACATCATGCACCATAGCATGAGAAGCGGCAGAGGAGGGGTATGGAGACGGTTATACGGCAATGGGGGAAGTAAAAGAATAGAAATGGATTTACTTTGGATCTAGTTAAAGATATTGGATCCATTTATGGAGTTATATTTATTTTTCTTCCCCCTCCGCCACATCATGGCGGCAATCGTCCGCAGCCACCCCACACGCCACAGCACCATTCCCTGTTTCCCAAACTTGACCGAACTGCGACTCCTCGGGTGATAAGAACGGAGCGAACACCCGTCAGGGACAACCTACTTTGAGGGCCATGCTGATCTGGAGTGACGTGTACGGCCCTGCCGTACCGTTCCCACCGGATGCCCCCGCCTCCGCCAGCTCCGCCAGGACGCGTGCCTGCGCCTCCGCCACCGCCGACCCGCGGACATCCTTGCTAAGGGAAGTTCTGGCAGCCGAGTACGACGGAAAAATTGTCGTACCGTAGCGAACATGTGAGAGCACAAAAAACGTGTGTGAGAATGGTGCGGTGCAGATGCGTCATCCCACGGCTCCCTGCCCATACACCCACACAAGCACCCTCGCCCCATTTGAAGACTCCTGACGCCCCTCGAGCGCGTACTGCGAATACGCTTCCCCTTCATCTCCGAAAGCCGCAGGTCGTACGCACCTGCGTTTTCGTGCCATCCATACACACACATACACACGGCCTTCTTCTCCCCCTCCCCTCTCCTTCCCTCTAGCCGAGGCCCCCGTTCTACCTCACCTGTATGCCTCCCGCAGCTGAGTTCCAACCAGCCTCATCACTTTGTCCTCCAGATCCTCAGGCACCAACACAACGCAATCAGTGCGCTTGGGTTTGCCCACCTGCAATACACGTGCAATACACACACGGTACGGCTACGACGTCAACTTCACAAGAGAGCTGCGGGGTACACGATGCTGGAAGGTATCAGGGAAACGGTGTTATCGCATCCGTGTCAGTTTAGAGGGGGAGAAGGGAGCAATTTGGGGGGGGGGTTGAGAGAGAGGGGGTCATCAACCCCCATATGCGCATGAGCGCACCGCCCATTACATGCCAACCCCCCCGGGGCGTCTCTTACCCCTCCTTTTCCCGCTAGCACCTGCAGATGCTTCGTCTTCTCGTGTGTACCTACCTTTTTAGCCCACTCCTCCACTTGCAGACACAGCGACGTGATGGCCTTGCTGCCGACGGCCAGTGCCTGACGAATGACGGCGATCAGGACAGCATGTAACAATAACAACTATGACGATAAAAAATTATTAAGATATAAACTCAATATTTTTAGTATTGAGATATACAGTATCTTATCTGTTTTACGACAGCTTAACGCAATAAATGCCTGTTATGCAAAGACACCAGACCCCGTTGTACGGCAACGTGGCGGGACGAGTGGGTGGGGGACGAGTGCGTGAATGGAAAGCACCAAAGAGGCTGCGCGGAGCAGGGGGCCAGGAAGAATGAGGGAGGACATGTCAGCGAAGCGGGGTCCGGGGCCCCATGACTGGCCCCTGTGGCTTTGTCTAGTCCTTCTCCTGCCTGAAGTCCCCCTTACCTCTATGTATCTCTCAGTGCCAAATTAGGACCGTAATGAAGCATTTTCCAAACCCTTTGGCAGCCACCTGATTGTAACCCTTCCCTCACGTCGCGATAGCTACCCTTCCGACCCCCCATCACCTCTATCATTTGCTCCTCCGTGAGGAAGTCGCAGAACCCCTCGATCATGAGGATGGCGTCCCGAGTGCCAGCCACCATTAAGTCCAAGCGGCTGGCCTGACGGAGACCGAGCCAAGGGAAGGGTGTTCACGTATGCATCTTGAGAATGCGCGCGCGCGCGCGCGTGTGTGTGTGTGTGTATGTGTATGTGCGCGTGTGTGCGTGTATGCACAAACGCATATGTACGCTTTTTGTGTGCGTATGTGTGTATGTCAGTCTGTGTGTGTATGCGCGTGTAATCTTCGTATATTTGCGGGGTAGGGGATATAATTTCATCCCCACCCCACCACACACACACACAACCCCGACAGGTCTAATGATATATATGGTATGAAAATCAAACGTGCTGTGTGTGTATGTGTGTGTGTGTGCATGTACGGACATTGACTAACCCCTACATGTATTCCCTGGGCAGCTTTTGCACAATTTCTCAGCTGCGCCAGCATCACGTCACATCAAAATGCACCCGGGCATCCGTTGTTGCTTTAACTGACTCGGCCCTTAGCGCCCTTAACTTCCCCGCACCTTCATTTGCTCCAGGGTGGGGTTGATAACGAATTCCCCCCCCGGCAGTAGTCCCACCCGCACACCTGCCACCGCCTTCTCCAGGGGAATGTCTGTTTGGTGCGGGCATCACGTGTTTGCGTGCGCGGGAAGGGGAAAAAACCAGTCACGCGTGTCTGTGTGCGTCTGTGTGTATGTGTGCACTATGTACACTTATGTTCGGAACCTACTGAGCGGGTGAAGCGGACATCCACCACATGACCCACTGCGCTGAGTGAAGGGGTAATAATGATAATGCAGCCGAAAAAGATAAATTATACATAAATACCATTAAGAGACACGTCCTCGGAAGGTCAGCGCGGAATGACACGGAATGAGCCTCTCGAAAACATAAGGCCCCAAGCCCTGCCACGTCGTTAGGGTAAGGCGACGGATCAACAGTCACCCGACTCTCGTGCCCCTCGGTCCTCTCGGTCCTTTCGTGCCCTCTCGGCCCGATCGTTGTCGCTCTCCTCTGACGAGGTACTTTCCACTGCCGCTCCCCTTTGTTCCCCAAGTGTCGTGTGGTGACGTGCACCCACCAGAAATGAGAAGGGCCGCAGCCGCTGCGGTGATGGCTATGGGCTCCGGCTCATTGATACCATCGTAGGACAACACCCACTCCAGCACCTGAAAGAGAGCGAACGCATGTCAGCCGGAGCGGGACAAAGGGGCCCGTGAGTGACACGACAGCGTAAGGACCGTGATGAGCCAAGCATTCCGGGGGACATTGGCTGGGCAGGGCCGGCTAGCATAGCACTTGTTGCCCGATTGCCAGCTCCACATCGCGCTGATATCCCGTTGCCACTCTCCGCTTCCCATCATCAAGGAGGATCAGTGGCTCAGTGGAGGCGCCTGCGTGTGTCGCGACCTACAACCCCTTCCTCTCCCCTTCCCCTTCCCCCTTCCTCTCCCCTTCCCCCTTCCTCTCCCCTTCCCCTTCCCCCTTCCTCTCCCCTTCCCCCCTCCTCTCCCCTTCCCCCCTCCTCTCCCCTTCCCTTTTCCCCGTCTTCCCCGTTTCGGCGGGAAAAACACACTGTTCCTCAGGATGAGCCACCAGGGACCCCACCGGCTGTCCACGTGGCATCGGGATTTCTCAGACCCAAACTCCACCGCCCATCTTCCTCAGCTTACCTGCGTCTCGTTGGCCCAGCCCTTAGCGAACATGGGCCGCAGGGGCCGGTCCACCAGGCGGCTCACCAGCACCTCGGCGTCCCGGGGCCGGCCGTCCCGCTTGATGAAGCCGCCGCTGAGGAATGGGGACAGGTTTGCGAACACGCCACCAATATACCGCATGTGGGGGCTCACTGGAAGGGCGGATTGGTGCTGATGTGGTGACTGGTGAGCAATCCTGAGATCCCTCCGACCTGGCTCATCTGCCCGAGGCAGCGCATATCAACCCACGGGATAGCACGACGGCAGTAGTGACGGCAGTAGCTGCCCTGCCTCTGCGCCGCCGATATAACATCGACGACCCACAGACGCCAACAACCCATTGTACAAGGTGCGCGGCTGTAGCCTGGCCGTAGCACCCAGCGAAAAGGCGCGCCCGGGTGATTGCCTGCTGATGGTTTCCTTGCCACCATAGCTTAACTAGGCGCCGCAGGAGTTCTTCCATTCTGAGGGTTTCACACGGAGGTGCCCCGGGAATATCTAGGATCCCTGCGGGGTGGGGTGAGGTCATTCGACCCCGTAGACCGGGTCCACTGTCTTCCGATTCTTGCTCTTCGCAGACCTATACACACACGCCGGTCAGATCCCTTGATTCACCTGGTGCGACCGGCGGCGCTGAAGCGTTCCGCGTAGTTGACGGTCAGCGGTAAGAAGGAGCCGTCCCCAGTGGGTGATGGGGAGCAGCAGGCAGTAGCATAGATCATGGTCTCCCCACACGTGGCCATGATGGCGCCGTTTGCCTGGCGACCGATCTCCCCCGTCTCCAGCGTGATGGTCTGAGAGGTCGCGGTAAAATTTGGAGGACGTGGAATGCGAAGTGATGGGGCCACATGGAATTGGGGTCACCAGCCACGGGAGCAAGTCGTGAGGCAGGCAATGGATGCAGTCAGATACAGAGCGAGGAAATGGGTCGGCCCTGCCGTGGTAAAAAGATAGGACAGGTCTGGATAGACGCGTGTACGTAGGCGCAGTGGCTGGAGGCTGCCGGTTGCTCGGGACCAAGGCTAATGGCATGGGACATTCTGACCATTCATGATGAGATTTATTGAATGTGCGTTATAGATTGTTGAAGTCACTTGCGCAATGGTAAACACGACCCCGGGGAACGGCAATGGTCGATTGCTCACAAGCGAGTAGTCCAAACAAAGTTGGATAAATCCTTAGCCTTACCTGAATGCTTCCAGGAATATCAAGAACTAAAGTCTCCGCGGTCGGTGGAGCATAAGTTGCCGGCACGAGCTGAGCAGCCACAGCAACGCTGCGGGAATTCGACCGAGCCCGCCCATAACATAATCGATCTTGTAATTCTATGTCAATTTCTTTCATCACATGAGCCATCAGACGCTGTTGTGGCAAATGCAGTATGTGAATGCGGGCCACAAATTGCGCGACGGCTGCGCCATAATTGATTCGTAGATTCGGCGTGTTGCTCACGCTAGATGATTTCAAGGAGGAAAACATGCCGTCGGCGCTGCCCTTGCAGGGGCGCCCACGATGTACTGTGTGTTAGTGCGTCTGTCGCCAGAAATATTGAAATTTGACGCCTAAGACTCATAGACCATCTCTGCAAATTGCTTTTCCAACTGTTGCAGCCGTGGGTCTTAGCGTCTTGCGTCTTGGCGTCTTGAGGTGGGCGTTAGCTGGCAACGACCTAAATAACGGACCATGACAAAGTAAACGCGGGTTGCGGGAAAGCAAAACCGGATCGCGGATCACCCTTGAATGAAATATACTGTTCTTCCGCAGAGGTACATGTTTGGTTTTGGAAAGGGGTCAATCGCTGTCAGCGTTTTTTTCCTCCGAAAGCCATCTCCCTCTCTTGACCATAGGGTTGCTTGGGGGAGAACAGCTCCCGGATAAATTATTTACTTATAATTATTATACTATAATTTATATAACCGTGGCTTGATGATGTGTTCTTATTGTTTTCCACAAACTTGCAAGTACTCATTCATCGCAAAGCGCCGAACCGCGAAACATTTCACGACCGACCAACGACAGACGAACGAAGAAATGAACAAACCGACAAACGATACGACATAAAGTCCCAAATCAGGACTTGCTCGTTACAAAGGCTCATGGTCCGCTACGGAACCCAAAACAATCAAGTAGGGTAATACCTTACAAACAAGTTGTTGGGAATTCCTCGGGCGTCACTGGGAGCCCTTCATGACAAGGAACGGGTTGGACCAAAACTGACTCGGGTTTTAGGGTTGGAATCGGGTTAACCTCCGGGTTGGATTCAGCTCTGTGGTGGACAGTGTTGGACAAAGTCCCAGAAACTATCCGACATACAAATCAGGAACAGTATCGTTACCGCTTAATATTCCCTCCCCCGCAGGATGAGGAACGGTGAGGAGCGGTTGCTTGGACAGGCTTTGACGGCTGACGTGGGCGTTGCCCTTTAATTTGTCCGTGGGGCTCTGTTTATCATCGAACATGGTCTGTGCAGAGAATCTTTGTGTTGTCTTTGCCCAGTAACCTTCTTGTTTTTACAGGATTTATCCGGCCGGCGGTCCGGCGCTCCTGAGGTCCGAGTCGACCAGCCCAGGCTTTGCTTATGCTGCCTTTTAAACGGACGACGCGGCCTGTTGGCAGCCGCAACCACCCAAAGCCACCCTAGATAAGCCCACATGATGGATGCTTGTTGGAGTGCATGCGTGAATTCCAACCTTTAGCAGCTCCAAAGGCAGAAGCAGCAACCAGGAAACTTGCACGCAATCAACTCAAATCCTCTTGCGGCCTGCACTTATGCCCCAATAAAAGGACTTACATGACCAGACAACCTGCAATGACTAGTTCGCCAGCTTCGAATCCATGGCAGTCGTGGGTCATACATAGCGCTCCTGATACAAGAACCCCAATTTTCCTGGGGCTTCAGGTTACTGTTAATACTCGACCGTGATTTAGCCGTGTGTTTCGCCCGGGCTGTATTTCGGACGAAATGTGGCTACGAAACAGTATGCCGTCTTAGCCATTCATCCTGACTGTGCTTCTAGTTAATTGGCGCCCGCAGCCGCTGCTTTGTTTCGCTGCAGTCACCAACGAGTCCTAGGCAAACACAATGGAGATGTTAAAAACGTGGCCAAATGATGTTGCATCGAAAAATCCATAAAAATCGCACACAGTCTCAAAAGCCGTTCCTCTGAAGGCTTCTCAGGATGAAAGTGACTAGTTCATATTTCATTCTCCCAAGGACGCAGCACAGAGCACACCATCAACATAGCAGGCGGTACCAAATGTAACCTGCGGAAAAGCTAACGTAGCACCCTAAGAGCCGTTGACAAACCCGTCACTGGCAGCAAATCCGTCTGAACTCATGCAAATCCTTTGAGGCCACACGGTGGTTGCACTCTGGTGGGCAACGCGGCATCACGCGCGTACGGTTGACAAGGGCACATTTACACGGGCGTCTCATAGCCCTGAGGGTACTTGGACGCCCATGCCCATTGGTCCTTGCACATATCGTTGACGTCAAACCTGAAGGTGCGGTCAAGGCGTAATAACGGACAAGCTTTCACATTTCCTCCTCGAAAAAGTGTGACCCACGTTTGCTTCCTTTCTTTGTAGATAGGGCGCAGCTAATTGGAGTTATCTCCAGGCCGCAAACGTGTCAAGACTACACCCTCTTAACGAATGTGCTGCGGCCAGACATGGAATTCGGCGAAGGCTCGTTTCTGTTCGCCCCAACCTGTACTCACTTGGACTTCCAGCCCAGCTCCTTCTCCGCCGTCTCCGTGGCAGCCCACACGGCCACCGAATCGCCTGGCCGCCGGTCCATCAACCGGTACCCGACCTTCTTGCCGCTCGCTGCCTCAAAAGCGCGCACCATCTCCAACACGGAGGAGCCTGGGGCCCGCGAAGCGCGTCATACTTGGGATCATGGCTATTGGCACAGCACTTATCGAAGCAATTTGACAAATGCCTGAGCGAGCGGATTTAAGCCAAGGTGCTAGTGAGGATATAATCAAAGCCATCATCTTAGATTTTGCTTCAATCAAAATGTGTGTTGAGCCTGACTGCAGCCACTTGCTTTAAAGAAGGTAACGACCAGCTGGCTAGTTATGGGGTCCTATCGATCCTTACACGATGGTCCGTATCCGCATGCCGTCAGAGACTGGCAAGTTGCCCAGTCGCCAGTAATTCACCTTGCGTTCCCTGGGAGTTGCCGCTCAGTGAGCGCGATCCCTCTCGCTACATGAAATGCCGTCGATGGCTCTTCGCTACCAGTGCATGGAACATGTGCTTCTTCCCTCCCCGGCTGCCGTGGTGAACTGGCTGAACTGGCTGAACGGGCTCATGAAAATCATCTGAGTACACTGAAGTATCTGTGCCCCTCGGTACAGCAGGCTGCATTGCCCAACTAGTTTCCACCCCTCCTTCGGGAGGCCGTAGCCGCATCCATGTCTCTCACCCTTGCCTGTCCCCAGATTGATGGGCTTACAGCCCAAATCCGGGGTGGCGAGCACCTTGACCACGGCGCTAACGTGACCCTCAGCCAGGTCCATTACGTGGATATAATCGCGAATGGCAGTGCCGTCGGGGGTGGGGTAGTCGGAGCCAAAAACGCGCAGGAACTCACGCTGACCCAGCGCCACCTGTTCAGTCACACCCACACACCAGGCGAGACATTAAAACGTCCAGATATAGATCAATTTCCTTACCTGTTCTGAAATTGTGAATGCACACATCTCATGGCTTAGCGGTACAGGATGCATGTGACACATTCAGACCAATCCTTGTAGCGAGTTAAATAATGACTCCACCAAACATTCTCCATGTAACGTTATCGCCCAGTGCTCCCTTAAGCACCCGTTCGTTGTACACGTGTCCTTAAGACGTAAGTGGCCTCCAATGGTAATGTCCCGGTAGATGTCCCAAACACCAAACGCAAAACAGCAGGCCACTTGCGATGCGGACTCTTCGTGTGCCTACCTGTTGGATGTACGGCATGAGGTTGTTGGGGATACCCACGGGGTGCTCGCCAAGGTCTCCCGACGGGTGGGCGCCAATAGGGTTGAAGTACCTGCAGCGTGTAGGCCAGGCCAAGAGCATCACGAACGGGTGAATTCAAGATCTGTACGCGATTGGTAACTTAGATCATCCGACAGATCATCTGGTTGTCCTTAGGAAACCCTCACCTCAGCAGCAGGAGACGCCATTCCTTGTCGCTGACAGCGAGGTCACGGAACATGTCTTCCTGTGCGGGCGATTCGGCAGTTCCCGACACGAAATGCATCAAGAACCACACGGAATAAATCTTTGGCATAGCTAAAGCGACGGTCGCGTTGGTGTAAAGCGCCAAACCATGGCGTGGCTTTCGCGCGTTATGACAGTACAACAATTAACGAGCAATCTTCTACAAAGACTGCCGATTTGGATCCCCGCATATTTGCCATCTCACGTTTTAACCTAGGTTTCCGTTTCTCAACAGCTCCCGCCAACAATGCACGTGCCTGGAACAGCTTGGTGCGTCCGTACGGTGAAATGGCCTTAAGTGGAGCGTCTTCCGTAATGGGGACCTTGTCCGGCAGGCCGTACACGGTGCAGCTACTGCTGAACACCATCTGCGTGAACCGGAGCGAATGAGGGCCCGTTAAAGACCCTGGATTCCAGCAGTGATAGCCAATGATAATGCAGCAAGATTCAAACTCCACACGATGGGCTGCATGACGCCCGGCTGCTACGGCATGCTTCGCGGCAGAGAGAGGACATATGCTCACGACTGGGAGTAAGCACGTATCTCGTGCACATCGCTGCTGCTGCGAAGATGACTGGGAACGCCCTCCTTAGCCTCCCAATACACGTGAACGCGTTTCCATGATTGTGGCCAATCCCAGCTACACTTCTTACGTTCTTCAAATTGAACTTGCGCATCACCTCCAGCAGGACCACCGTGCCAACGAAATTGTTGTGATAATACTCCAGGGGCTTATCCACGGATTCACCCACCGCCTTGAAGCCAGCGAAGTGGATCACACAGTCGAAGCTGCGCATCGGAACAACAGGAATGTTGGCATGATGCCCCCATAACGGGACTGTGCGCACACATGCGACATGGGTTACGCAAGGCGTGAAATGGCATGGTGCTGATCTTTTGACAACAGCACCATTCCCAATAAATGCATGAGGGTTACGTGGTCTTCAAGTCTGACGACGTTGTGATACTTACGTCTCTTTCTCAAAGATCTTAGTGAGGCCCTCCGCGTCGTTAATGTCGCACTGGGGGTGGAAGGGGCCCCAGGCGGGAACTGAACTTATCATGTGCGACCAGCGGCCGTCTGCAATCGACCAGTCAGCCCGAGAACGCAGATGCAAATGCATTGTGAAAAGGTTGTGGGTCGTTTAGGCATAGTGACGAATGGTGCCTAATCCCATGCCAGCCTTGGAAACCCTTCTGCCCCATAAAGCTGCTACTTCCACCCATGCAGAAGCAGACCTGGCTGTAAATCATCTTATCCGCCTTGTCGCCAGCCAATTTCTTCATGTGCTCGAAAACGCGGGGAAAGCTGTTCGACAGGTTGTCGATGAGATGTACCTTTGCGCCATGGTCCAGAAGCACCAGGACTGTGTGGCTGCCTGCGCAGACGCAACCCGCGTTCTAAATGTTGGTCTAAGTCATGATCTCAGTGGCACGACAGCTGGTCGCGTCAAGAGTCAGTTGCTGCATGGGATCTTGGCAGGAGATCAACTTATGGAACGGACTTTCGAATTCCCTAAAATAAGGTATCACCCCACTCACCGATGAAGCCTAAGCCACCAGTCACGAAAATGTTTTTCCCTTCAAGCGACATTGTATGAACACTTCCCAACTCAATACAACTGCATAAAAAAGGTCTTCGAAAAAAAATTTTGATATTGGTGTATAAAGCGTCGATATTTCTCCATTGATGCATATGTTTATGTACCCAGGGTAACGTATTGGCCACTCCAGTGGCCGCCGTACTTGCCAATTGAGCGAGTTATAGCTTGCGGTCCGCCCCTAACAGGTTCTCTTGCTGCCAGGGACTGACTGTGGCATCATCTTTTGGGTAAGATTGTTATTGACTCTCTTGGAATTTTTGGCTGCTTTGTGAGGACGGCGCTGGTCGGCGGCTGTCCATCATTGTCGCTGACCTGGCCTTTCTTGCCTATGTTGCAGAACCTCAAGGACAGAAGACTTGGGAGGCTCTTACAGCCGAGGACCAAAATGTCTGATGGGTAAGCTTAAGCCTTTCACGCATTCTCATGTCTTCACGTTAGTGGATGCTGTTCTTATGGTGGTACCGCCTGATATAGGGTAGCTCTAAAGCAGGTTTATTATGGCTGAGGGCCCAGCTCGCACCTTCCCTTCACCGTGCAGTATGCTAGCTTCTTGTCTATCGTCGTTGCATTTCCGAAACCAATGAGAACTCCAGGCATTTCGTTATGGTTGCCACGATCTGTGCAGAGAGGCTGCCCCCGTGGTTGTGGAGGAGGCCGCCGTCCCCGGCGAGCCCATGGACATGAATACGGCTGTGCAGATGGTTCTGAAGAAGGCCCTGGCGCACGATGGCCTGTGCCGTGGCCTACACGAGGCTAGCAGGTGCAACAGCGCTGTTTTGTATATTCCTGTCGGCCTGGTCCCGCTTTGCTCCCCAGTTTGAGTGCGTCGGATTTTCTCTTCAGAGATTTTTGAACTTTTTGATAGTTTCTGGTTTCTGATGCTCACCGTCATTTCCCCCGATTCTTTAGGGCCATTGAGAAGGGTCAGGCCCAGCTTTGCATCCTGGCTGAGGACTGTAACCAGCCCGACTACAAGAAGCTGATTGAGGCGCTGTGTGCTGAGCACAACGTGAACTTAATCTCTGTCCCGGAAAACAAGCAGCTGGGGCAGTGGTGCGGCGTAAGTTTGAGCCTTGGAGCCAGGTGTACAATTTCTGTGTTACCCCACGTTACCAGACTGGGTCATGTGGCACTGTCTCAATAGCTGGGTTGTCGAACTTTGGTCCATGCGCATTTGGATTTAAGACCTGAGACTCAGTGACCAGTATTAGTTGTTATCGTACCCAAGGCTGTCAACCCACCATGTCTCCTGGCATGTCGTCCATTATCCCTGCATGAACTTGCCCTAGCCGTATTGTTGGACTTTCAGTTCGTCTTTCAGAGTGATGATAGTTGGGTCTAACAGTTGCATTTGTGCCCTCCACAGCTATGCAAGATTGACCCCCAGGGTGAGGCCCGCAAGGTGGTTGGTTGTTCGTGCGCCGTCGTCATGGATTACGGAGAGGAGACCGCCGGTCTGTCAATGCTACAGGAGTATCTGAAGAGCCGCTAAGCGATTTATGCGTGCCTTTCTGGGCCCTAAAGGAATGGCAAGTTTGCTGTGCCAATGGGGTGTGTGTATACGGCAGCCCTCGATGTGCGCAGTCTCCTGTTGTGCGGCTTCAGACATCGGGATAAGTTTATGTCGTCCGTGCTTAGGATGCTGGCCTTATATACCTGTTTGTAACTAAATGCCTCCAGATTCGCAAAGACTTGTGTGAAGTGTTATTTACATGACAGCCATTCGTGTGCAAGGAAGAAGCTCAAATGTGTTGGGATGCCTGAGGTACAGAGTCCTACGCCATGGTGCGTTTTGATGAACGCGCATGCACAAATGACACCAAGGAGTGCAGGAGAGACAAATATGGCCAGCAACCTAAATAGGTGCATTTGTTTGTCAGTTTGTCCTCTGTCCTACATCGTGCTGCATTCTATCAAATAAATCATCAAACCACGCATAAGAAGGCTTACGTGGCAAGGTGCGATCAATCAATCTTAAGGTGATCTTATCTCCTACGAAATTTTGCATCTGGTGATCAGTGCGATAGCTACTGGTTGCTGTTAATAATGGTGCAGGGACATGGATATTATCAGATCGCAGTTCTGTTTTGATGCAAGATGGTGGCTGCGCAATATATATTCTGCTTCGTAAGGGCATGGTGGGCAGGTAATGGTTGATGGGGGTGGGGGTGGGTCAGGACTCCCCCATCCGCATCAATCATTTGCACTGCAACTGTACGACAGGCACAGAACGTCTGCAAATCCAATCAAGTGTATGACATTGAATATTTATTTGCAGTTCCAGAAACCATTACAAGCGTCCTGCATATCAGTATTATCACAACAACGGTGTGGCAAACCACGTTACCTTACTAAAACCGGCCTAGAAAGCTTAGTCGGACCCCTGGATTAACAGTCAACTAAACATTGTAAAGATTTTTATTGTTTGATATGTTAGCAATCCGTTCATTAGAAAATATTATCTAGAGCATATTAAAAGCTTTAGAGCATGAATCCTGCAGGGCTGGCCAGTGCCCTGCAGAATACATAGGTACTACATGAACAAGAGACTAAAAAAACCTAGGTAAAGAGTTCAGAAAACGCTTTTAATAGCCTAGAAACTGCCTAACAAAAGTCAGTGCATTTTACCTCGCGACTGCATAAATTCCCGAGGGCCTTACATGACTAGCACTCCTTACAGGGGCTGAATGTACTACACGAAAACTAAAATAACGAAAACAAAACAACATAAAAAAACTACAAGCAACTAAAACTAAAATTAAAAAGTCAACTAAATAAGCTACATACAAGCAACTAAAAATGACTAGGCTAGCTAATAAAACCGGTAGCAACTAATAAAAGCAGTAGCAATGAGAAACAACCTGTTTCTAACCATTCCTACCAGCAGACTTATTCAGGTTACGGATCACCCGTCATCACCCATACCATATATATATAGGAAATGAGAAGTAAGGTGATTGACTTCGGTTTAGCAGGCACTAACATGTATGCATGTATGGTCCGACGACCCTAACTACTTCATGCGTTTTGTTTTTTTGCTTAACACATAATTGTGCTTGAGGGCTTTCTACATGGCACTTGGTTCGCTTGGGTAAGTGAATTGTGGGTGTTGCGATAAGCAGAGCCATAGGTAGAGCTGATAATAATGCGGGGCAATAAGAATGAATGGTCGCTACCACCCACAGTCTGATGGCCAGACTGAATGCACAAACCGCACATTCAGTGACATGTTGCGCAAATTTGCTGGTCGCACGCCTCTTGTTTGGGATACCTACTTGACTGCAGCAGAGTTTGCGATTAACAATGCTGTTAACCCGTCGACAGGTCAAAGCCATTTCTTCCTGACTTATGGGTTTCAACCGGTGCTACCCGTGTGGCGTGAGCTGGAGGTGTATGGTCCTGCGGCTAAGACCTTTGCCAAGTTGGTTTTGTCCTGAATGGCCGATGTGAAGTCATGTTTGGATGTGGCACAGCAACGAGCAACAGATTACTACAACAAGTCCAAGCGGGACATGGTCTTTTCGGAAGGGCAGATGGTTTTGCTAGCACTAAGAACCTCCGTTCGTTTGCCAAGGGATCCTGTAAGCTCTTGCCCCCTTGGATTGGTCCGTACCCCGCCTGTTGTGCACATGGTAGGGAACGTGGCTGTCAAGCTCATGTTGCCCTCGGACATGAACATCCATCCAACATCCCATGTTTCACTCGTTCATCCATACCATGGCATGGAACCCACGCCTGATACCACTAATATCCCTGCAGCAGTCGAGCCTGGTCCTGAGACCTGGATTGCAGGAAAGCAGAAGGTATATATATATATATATATATATATATATATATATATATATGATGTGGATTGTGTCCTGGATTACCGGACCCAGCATGTGGGATGGGCTAGGGCCTTGAAAGGTACTCGACTTGACTCCACGATGCGTCCAGTCCAGCCTGTAACTCGTCCGCGGGTTGTAGGAAGGGATCCTACCAACCGAGGGCTTGAATAGCTGATCTAAGCTCCAGAACACGGCTCGGCAAAGGGCTTGGCAGGACTAATCCATTACAAGTCAGTAGAAGAGAAAGAAAGAAAGATAGCTCAATGTAGGTCTATTACGCTCAAGAAGTACTAAACGCTTCTAGAGCCAAGTGACAAAGTTCACTTGCTCTATCTATTAGCCATAATATACCTATTCGACTGCTGATGCCGTACACGTCATCACGACAGTCGAAAGGTCCAAAGCGCATCATAACGAAATCCGAAAACTACATTGAGTAAATTACGCAAAATTGATCCACACCAAATAAACAATTGGGAAACAACGGCCAAATTGATACTGTCGTCCTACCTGCCATATTATCCTGTCGTACAACTAATTTGCTATAAAGACCAGGCCCGGCCCGGCCATTTCCCAAACATTCTTGATTCAACCGTACGGAATGGGCCAATTGTCTGGTCCCTTAAGCACTAACTAGTTCCTGATGCAATATCACCCTTACGATGGCCTGAGCACCGCATGCCGCCAGCCGCCATGCTACCTGTCATGTTCAGTCACCCAATCCGGCGTGACAGCTGTCACGCCCGATTACCGCCCAGCAAACATACTATATGCGAAACACTCACTCCCCCCCCCAGCTCTGGGTGCTGTATCAGCTCCCGTGAGCTGGCAAAGGCGAAAAACTCTTAGGCTAACTCATGCAGACTGCCCTCATCCTGCAGCAGTGTATGCTTCCACAGGGCGTTGCTAAACACCATGACCCACATGTGTTCCCCCATCTTCAAGATAGCCAACCTGCCTTGCTTACGCAAACCCAGCAACCACCGCATCCTAGCAAAATCCGCGGCCGACAGGTAGCTATAAGAGATGCACGCAAGAGCTACAACCCCAGCGAACTGCACAATGGCTGGAAACACTAAATCCAAAACCTCAGCCCCAACATCTACTGCAATGACATTCATGCCCAAACCGTCCTTTCGCGCCTGCTCCAAGGCTCTCGGCTCTAGCGCCTTCAGGTCCGGCTTTCCTGGCAGAAACTTAAACACACAAGCTGCTTCCCTGAGCTGCTGCAGCACCTCCTCATGCCACTTGAACGGCAGGAATATTGCACCTGCAGCCTCCAGCGCCAATGCCCCTAAAAGTACGTCAACCTCCTGCATGGTCACAGGGCATGGACGGATCCGACCTAGTGACAGTGCCATGCTGAGCGCGGAAAGCTTGTAGACCTCATGCTCTCCGGGCATGCCCTGCACAACCGCCGTCTCCACCTGCTGTGGGCTGTCCAGCCCCCAGCTCGACGAGACCTGAGATGTACTCGCCCTCACTGATTTCGGCACACGCTGCTTAGGAGCCAGGCGATTTCTCAGCTCTGTGACCCCCAGCACCTCCACCACGCCGTCATCATAGGTGACTTGAAACCGATGCGCACGTCCTTGCCGCCCCACGTACGACGCCACCCCGAGGTGGGCCGTACTGCGGCGTCCACGTCCTCGTGCCTCCCTCATAATCGCGGCTCCTTGAAGCTCCCGCAGGTGTTTGGGCGGCTGCAGTGGCTTGCCAGACAAGGGGTCAGGGCCCAACGCCTGCAAATCGCTGACCTGAATCCCCTTGGCCTCACACCTGGGGCAAACCCATTTGCCTTCAGGGATATGACTCAGCGGGGGTCGTAGGCAGTAGGTGTGCCACCCCGTGCCACAACCATCGCACAGCAGCATCCACTCCTCTCCATCGGGAAAGCTGCAAACCTCACACGGTAAACTGGGCGAGGGCCTAGCAAGCCTGGGGTCCACATGATGGTCACTAATGGGCAGATGACACGGCGCACAATGGGTCACGTGCGCCGTAATGGTGTTGCCGCAACGACCTTCCAGGACAAGCACGCCCGTTGGACGAACCTCAGTTACGCGCAGAATCTCGGGTCGCGCCTGTGGGTCCAACGTAGTTCTCGCCGTCGTGTTCCTGTAATACACGTAATCACCGATATCAAACCGGCGCAGGCGTGGCAGCACGGCACCCCCCCTCATCCGGGCGTATCGGAGGGTGTCCCGATGCTGCGCTATTAGCAGATTGCTGCCCGCCACCGCCATGTGTCGACGAAGCACAGCCGCACGCTGCATGACTGAGCTGGCTGCCACCTCTTGATCGTCCAGATTTACCTCCTCCGCAAACCGCTCCTTAATGGCTGGCGGGATCGTGGGTTATAGCTTGCTTATATAGGTTATCGTGGGTTATAGCTTGCGTGCCCGCACGGCCTCCTTCAGTGCTGCATTGGTCGTGGTATCCAGGGTGATGCTGTTGCCCCAGATCCAGCCACCCTCCGCATCCTTCTGATACCGCTCATAGGCGGTTGCCGCCGAGTTTCCCTCTGGTGTGAATGATGCCACGCTTGCCAGGGCTGATGACGGGTCGCTGTCCCAGCGCACTTGTCTTCCAGCATCCACCGCTGCTTGACCTTGTGGGACTGCACGGTTCGGGGCCGTACAGTCCCACCCGGTTTGACGCAGCATGTAGCCTCCGGTGGCTGCTGCATGTGTGGCTAACTCAACACCATGGCTCCCGGTGACGTGGCCCTGCATAGCTCCCGCCCCCACCGTGAGAGAGATGAGGATGAGGGCCAGCAGGCTCGCAGAGACGGAGGTCCACCATGTGCGGCGCTTGACCCGCAGGTACTTTTCCTCACGTACCCGCCTAGTTGGCCGCTTCCTCTTACCACGGCGACGTGGGCTTGACTGCGGGCTCAGCTGCAACTCCACCTTGGGTACCGCTGCTTCTGCCAGATTGCTCACAGCGTTGACTGCTAAGCCACCCAGGGCACTTGCCATACTGAGCGCTTGCCTTGGCCACCCCCAGTCTCGCTGCTCCATGCCTAGGTGCTCCGGTTTTGCTGTGGAAGTGGTTGCCGCCGAGCTGCATCCCCCCCCAGCTTTCCCGGCGATTCAGGGTCGCGGGGTAAGCTGGAGGTGGCGAGGGCTACCCTTTTGTGCGCGACACCCGCCTCCTTGGTGGGGCGATTGACTGTAGTCATGGGGATGGACACGATGTACTTGGGATGTTCCAATAAGTTGGGGTACAGGTGGAGTTGAGCGACCGGGTACTGGGTAATGGCGTCTGCAACTGGGTGCATCTGATCGTTGCCAATGAGCACATCGTACATAGCCGCCTGCTCCACCACCAATGTCTGGGTTAGGCCCAACTGTACCTCATGCGCCGTACCCGGCAATATTGTAACCCTGATTCCTTGGGTTTCCACTTCCCCGATGACTTCAGCGTCCTGGTCCGCGGAGGTGTTTAGGCCCGTGGACGTCCTACGGATCGGTAAACCCAGCAAGGCTGTTCACGTCGGCGCAATGGTCCCTCAAATAGCGCAGCTGTGGGGCCGCTGTAGCCCCTACCTGCATGGCTGCCTCAGGGTAGTAGAACATTAGCTGCTTGCGGTCAAAGTAGCTCGCAGCTTGCTGATCCTGTTTCAGCAGCATGCCCATCACGCTCGAAGGTATGTCCTCGATGCCGCGCACACGTCCCCCTGCAGCCCCAGCAACACAGTACGGCACCCCCGAGGGCGTCGTCCGTGTGTAGATGGCGACACTAGCTGCCGCATGCTGAGCCTGGCCCGCTGCTGCGTCCTGATCCACCTCCTTCACTTGCGGCGGGGCAGGCTGCACAGCTGGCTGGACACCTCTGGCCGCCGGAGCCGCCAAGGCTATCCGCGCAACTGTTTCTGGCTTGGCGCCTTCCTCCTCCTCCTGCAGCAGGTTCATGACGCGACACATATGGCTCAGCCCTGCGGTGATGTCCAGGCGCAGGTGCAGCGCGTCATCTGGCTGGATGCGTGGCTGTGGGCGTGTCCGTGGCGCTACCCTGGGAAGTGGATACACGTCGGACTTGATTTCCACCGGTTCAAATGATAGGGGCGGTGCCTGATGGGTCAGCGTGGCGCACACCCCTCCATGGGCCTCCTCCTCTGCGGCACCCGTTTGCTCCAACACCTTCTTGCTCCAGTGGACCCGCAGTTTCTTCTTGGCCCCCGCTGCCCGTGTCGTGGAGACGTTGGCGTTGCGGCGGTGTGGCACGTACACCTCCTCCTCATCGTCATCACTTTGTACCGCCGCTGCCACCGCCGCTGCACGTTGGGGCCTTGCCTGCTGCTGCCGCTGTGGCTGCGCCTGCAGCTTCTCCTTATTCTGCTGGAACAGGCGACGTAGCAGCAGTGACCTTGGTTCCCAGCCCGGTTCCGCCTGGTCCGGGTGAAGGATGTGACAACGGCGCTCGTCATGGCCGTGGCGCCCGCAGTACTCACAAGTTTGGCCCTCCTGCCTCCTTGGCCCCGCCTGCTGCGCTGGCTTGGGTTGTGCTGGGGCAGCTTCATGCTGAGTCGCCAGCACGGCCCGGACCGCCCTGGCGATCTTTTCGTCGAGCGACTCCTCCTGCTTGTCTTGATGTTGCGCGGACGTAGATGCTGCCGACTTGCGCACATTCAGCACCCTGCAATCCTTGGTGTCGTGGGTGGAGTTTTGGCCGTGATGGGAGCAGTAGTGCCTGCCTTCCTGGACCTTCGGCGAGGCCCTCCTGGTGCTGTCTCGCTGAGCCGACCCTGACCTCTCCTGCGCCTGCACGGGAGCGGTTGCAGGCTTGTAGTCTTCGTCTTCGGCCTTGATCTGTACCAGGTTCTGCCAGTACTGCTCCGCATAGTCAGCAATCTCCCCCAAGCGCTCGTACCACAGCTTGTTGTCCACCGACCCATATTTGCCCAGGACATGGTCCCGGACGCTAGGCTCGAGGTGCATGACATAGCGCCGCGCTATCGTCGACAGGGGATAGTGCTCCTTAATGTAGGGCACCAGCTCCCGCACTTGCCTCAGATAGGACTTGGGAGAGCTGGAGGTCTGCCGGAGAGGGATGTACTGAGACACCTTGCTGCTGATCATCTCCGGCTTGAAATGCTTCTCCAGCTTGTTGACGTAGAAGTCCATAAGGGCTTCACCGTCGAACCTGGCCGTTGGGTCCTTGGCCGCCAGCCAAGCTTCAGCATCCTGTTCTAAGGTCGGAAGCTGTTCCTTGTGCCACGCCGCGAAGCTGGAGCCTGGCACGGGCATAGTCCGCAGGATGTTGAGCGTGTGGGTTATCGGAAAGTAGCCCTTAGCGTACTCCTTACGATTCTGCAGGCTGACCAGGGCATTGCACACGGCTTGCTGGAAGAAGGGGAACTCGTCGTAGGTAAACTTGGGCATGTTGTGGGGCCCGGAGCTCTGCATTGCTTCGTCCTCGCTATCCTCACCCAGCTGGGAAGCCTTGCTGCTGCTGGCCTCTTGAGCGTTGTCTGCGTCGCCCGAGTTGTCAATCGGGGAGTCCGGGTCCTCCGACGACAGGGGCAAGGGCGACGTCTCCTCTGCGGGTGACTCGCTAGTGCTGCCTTGACTTGCTTGGCTCTCACTGGTGGGTGACAAACCCTGCTGCGGACCTTCGTACAGCTCGGGGGCTGACGGGGACCACTGCAGTGGCTTGGAGAAGGTCCTGCGCCTGGGGTGCGGGGTCACAACTGGCACGTACTCGTCCTCCTCGTATTCGGGGTTGCGTTGCCACTCTAGCTCCGTCCGCCGCGCCTCACCAGCCTTGACTTCACCTGACGCAAGAGCTCTCGAAGTTGAGCTTGTGGAAGCCCTCGCAGCGCGCGGGGGATTGCGCTGGGGCTGTGAGGTGTCCGCCAGGGGTGCGGATCTAACTAGCACTCGGTAGACACACTTGACGTGGGCAGCGGCGCCGAAGTGCCAATGGTGCTGTCGGTGCCTATGCGTGCCTGCCCCTGCTCCTGTTCCCTTGCTAGCGCCTCTGGCTGCACCTGAGGGGACACGCGCTGATGCTGCTGCACACTAGGCCCCGGTATAGCTTGCTGCTCACCCACGGGTTCGTCCGGATGCAAGGGGGGGAAGTGACGAATATCCCCGTCCCCACACTGCACCTGGGCGTGACGCAAGGAGCCTCCGAATGTGTGTCGCAGGTAGTTAAGTAACCTGCACTCCTCCGTGGTATGCCTCGCGTCCCTGCCGTGGAGATAGCAACCTGGGGCACAGTGGTAGCGCTCTGCAGGGTACAGATCCTCGGCGTAAGATAGTAGCTGTTGATCACGGCGTAGCTGCCCTAAGAGAAAGCAACTCGAGCTGTGATGTCCCGCCTCAGGGCCGTGCAGGACGCAGCCCCTTATAAGTTCCTTGAGCTGAGCAGTCCCTGCACCCGAAGCTGGTCTATCTACCGGGGATGGTAGTTCCCCGGCGGCTACCGCCTCCTGCCTGCCCCGACGATCAACAGCGGCAGGTCCTTGACTGGCTTGACCCCCCTTACGCTCACCACTACGGGATCGGGATCGCGAGTGCCGGCGTCGGGGGTGTCGCTGTTGGCCTTGATGGGTGGGTGATGGGCGGCGGAGGTCAGTGATCTCCTGAGCTCCGTGACGGCGACGGGGTTCAGTGCTAGGGCTTCTCCCACGTCGCGGTGAAGAAGACCTGTGAGGTGTTCGCTCGCGAGGGTTGCTCTGCCCCGGGGCAGGACTTCCCTCCTTGCGTCGCGTGGGCGTCGCGTGAAGCTCCTGTCGGTATGCCTGCTCAACACTATCGCACAGGAAGCAGCGAAATGCAACCTGAGCGCGACAAGGTTACAGCTCTATGGGCTTGCAGGATTAGACGGTGTCGTCTATGTAGCGACGTCTCACTGATGTGCGTGGAAATGTTGTCGCTCGATCACACGAAGTCCAGCACTCTGGCTACGCGCAGGATGCACAAGCGTGCCTAGGCGACCCTCGGATGGGCCGCGAAAGCTAGACGCTCGCTGCGCTAGGCGTTGGACGGTGACGGCGATGAACAGCAAAGCAGCAATCGCCGCGCTAGGCCAGGTGCTAACGACCCAAAGCTCTAGCGTTAGCGTGCGGTCGCTACTACTCCGACTTACTGCTACGCGGCAGTGTCGTCACTTGGCTGTGGGATGGGCTAGGGCCTTGAAAGGTACTCGACTTGACTCCGCGATGCGTCCAGTCCAGCCTGTAACTCGTCCGCGGGTTGTAGGAAGGGATCCTACCAACCGAGGGCTTGAATAGCTGATCTAAGCTCCAGAACACGGCTCGGCAAAGGGCTTGGCAGGACTAATCCGTTACAAGTCGGTAGAAGAGAAAGAAAGAAAGATAGCTCAATGTAGGTCTATTACGCTCAAGAAGTACTAAACGCTTCTAGAGCCAAGTGACAAAATAATATACCTATTCGACTGCTGATGCCGTACACGTCATCACGACAGTCGAAAGGTCCAAAGCGCATCATAACGAAATCCGAAAACTACATTGAGTAAATTACGCAAAATTGATCCACACCAAATAAACAATTGGGAAACAACGGCCAAATTGATACTGTCGTCCTACCTGCCATATTATCCTGTCGTACAACTAATTTGCTATAAAGACCAGGCCCGGCCCGGCCATTTCCCAAACATTCTTGATTCAACCGTACGGAATGGGCCAATTGTCTGGTCCCTTAAGCACTAACTAGTTCCTGATGCAATATCACCCTTACGATGGCCTGAGCACCGCATGCCGCCAGCCGCCATGCTACCTGTCATGTTCAGTCACCCAATCCGGCGTGACAGGCAAGCTCAAATGCAAACGTACCGTACATGAGTACTTGGTCAAGTGGACCGGGTATTCGAGTGAGCATAACTCTTGGGAACCTGAACGCAACTCTTCCCTGGAGATGCAACCCATCCTCGAAGAAGCTAGATTGCTTGCCACACAGTCTCAGTGACCTGTGTGTTGTGTAGTATCCTGGGGTATCCCATGGCTAATATTCAGGTTGGCCAATTGTCTAACATCCTTCGAACGAGCCTTTGCTTTAGGCAGATATTAGGCGGACACGTAATAAGAGGGGAGTAACTGACCTGGGCTCGAATCTCCCATCCATCAGTGTGGATGTGTGAATGGCTGTACTGCTGTGTGCGTGGGAGATGTAAACATAATCATCAGGCCATCAGGGATGTGAATGCCATTGAGTCTCAATTGCACCTGTGGGTGTGAGGACACATCCATTGGAAGCCACACATTGGACACACCCATTGGCCAACCTGGATATTAGCCATGAGATATCCCAGGATACTACACTGTGCAGGCGATGCTGCGTGTGGAAGCAAAGATACTGTACACTGGAGGGGGAATAGTTCGCCTCACAGCCATGCACCAGACCATGTGACCCGGTAAGGTGCCTGGCAACCCGCAATTAGATGCACTGTGATGTTGACATTGAGCTTTATACTCTTGCATCAATAGATCGGTCTTACATGCATATTTTGGTGATGTGACCGGTAATGCGATAACCAACTTTGAGTGAATGATGTGAGTGCATGGGGGTTCTAGCAATCTATTGACAAAATATCATAAGCAATAATGTATGGTTCATTGCTACCGCTGTATATAGCTGGTCTAGTAATCGTTATTAGTTAGGTAGTTATTTATTGTTTTAAGGTGGTTGTTTTAGATTATTAGTTGTTTTAGTTTAGCAGATTTCCTCTGTCGTACTGTCACCCCTATTACCGAGTCCTAGTAGTGTAAGGCCCTCGGGAATTTTGGCCGTCGCCGCCAAAACATGACTTTTTGTTCGCGAAATCTTCTTTTATTTAGCTGTTCTAGAAGTCCTAGATGCTATCTTTTAGCTTAAATTGCTACTTTTCCTCCTTGGGTCAGTTCAGCAAACCTGTTGTCTGTCGTACTATCACCCCTATTACCGAGTCCTAGTAGTGTAAGGCCCTCGGGAATTTTTGCGGTCGCCGGCAAAACGTAATTACTTGCTTGTGAATTCTATTTTATTTAGCTGATCTAGAACACATAGATGCTATCTTTTAGCTGTGATCTTTACTCCTCTTTCAGTCAGTTTAGCAAACTTTTGTCTGTCATACCTTCACTTCTTTTACTGTAGATGAATTTTTAACTATGATGTTTTATTTATGTTCCCTTTGTATTTTACTTTAGCTATGTTACTCTGACGCTGATGCCAGACGAGGATATGTTGGGGAAGGGAACGGACAAGGCAAAGGCCATGATAAAACCCTAATAGGGTCAGGAAAAGGGGAGGGATCTCAGAGAAATGTTAGTCAGGACGGTGGCAGTGCAGGGAAGTGGGGTAGCAGACCCCACAACCTGCACAACCACCGTAACTTTCACGGCCAGAACAGCAGTAGAAGCGGTAGCCCCATGGATGTTTAAAAGTATGATTATTGTGCAAATGCTTCAACCACTTGACGCACAAGTGTGAGAAGTGCGGCTCGGACTGCTTGACACTGCATGGAAGCTTTAGTCATGCAACACGAGCAAGTCCACGTATGATAATTATCTGATAGTGCGCATTCTCATATACTGATCGATATGCACCACGAGTTTGTGTGGGGAACACAACTGTGTGAGAGATAATCATATTGACTAGCATGGCGGTTAAGCCACATAAAGAACATTGCCAATCATTGCAATTGCACTGCATTAATGCTCTGAAGGCTTGAGGACAATAGAATATCGTCTGCGACATGATTACGAACATGTTGCACATGCAGATCAGAGATCTGTGTGATATGTACCACAAGCTGATATCACGAGAATAAGATGTGCAATGACAGCCTTGTTTGTATCGAATATAATATGCAATCCGTTCATTAGAAAATATTATCTAGAGCATAATAAAAGCTTTAGAGCATGAATCCTGCAGGGCTGGCCAGTGCCCTGCAGAATACATAGGTACTACATGAACAAGAGACCTAAAATAACCTAGGTAAGGAGTTCAGAAAACACTTTTAATAGCCTAGAAACTGCCTAACAAAAATCAGTGCATTTACCTCGTGACTGCATAAATTCCCGAGGGCCTTACATGACTAGCACTCCTTACAGGGGCGGCTGAATGTACGACATGAAAACTAAAAATAACTAGAACTAAAACAATATAATAACTAAAAATAAAAATAAACTACAAGCAACTAAAAATGACAAGGCTAGCTAATAAAAGCGGTATAATATATAATATACATATGGCAGGTTCTTGTGCCATGCGTGGTCTTCAATTTAAACCTAATAACCCCAAAGAAACTGATGAGGAAGGATAATGTCATCTATTCATCATCAGTAATTAAAATTATTACATGATGACGCATACATGCACATTATCAGCATGCAGTTTGAGTGAGGCATGCATGCACAGCCTGTAGTATCCTGGGGTATCTCATGGCTAATATCCAGGTTGGCCAGTTGTCTGGCATCCTTTGATCAAGCCTTTGCTTTAGGCGGATATGACAGAGATACAACACAGCCTTCGAATGAAGTGCACTTGCTTTATTTTTAGGCACGCACCCAGACTTCTTTCTGCTTATTTGAGCCGAACTAACTTATACGTATACTAGCTTCATCAGGTTTATTTGATGATGAGTACACGAACTTGCTGTATGTGCATGCATGTGGACTAATGAAAAATGCACTAATTTGGTAGGGCTTGTTGAGATATTTGAAGTAATACGTAATTCCAAAGCACTCTGCCAATGCAAAAAAATAATAATAATAATAATCGTTATTTATTTACCATCGCCAAGCAAGCAATAACAAGATTGTCGATCGGTGTGAATTTTTACAATGTGTCGTTCCTCCCGCCCTGCTGCATGTGCTGTGGTTCACCCTGCCTGGTTAGGGGTCCCGGTGCACATCCTTGCAGGGCGAGTTGATCGCCCACAGTGCATGTAACACCCTTATAGTGCAGGCTACTGCAGAAGTTACAATAATTGTCGTATCTCATCAATCTTGTCGTATACAACGTCCTTTAAAGGTCCGTTGACCAAAGTCCTACACTGGTAGGCAGGGCTTCACGGGAAGCTTGGTGACACGCGTCACCCTAGTTCGGGATGTCGACCATCCCACCGTATGAACTATCTATCGGTTGATAAATAAAAGTCGAATCTTTTATTAAGGCCTTGAATATAACTATCTCGATGATAGTCTGATCCACCGTACGGGATCTCCCAACGCACATAAAGGTCTTCCGCTCTATCAATCGGTAGTTCTCACTACCACGCTCACTTAAACGATTTTTATAAAATGTTTTTAATTGTTGCATAATACAACAACTAGGTATCGAGACCGTAGGTCTCTGTGGCTAAGTCGCTACTCGCCGCCGTCGCCGCCTTATGGACCGCGAGGACTTGCTTGGACAAATGCTCGCGTCCTTACAAGTTGAAAATATTTCCGGTAAGCAGTAGGGTTCCTTTTAGCCTTAGCTTTGCTGGAAAGCTCAGCTTGGAGTGCCCGCAGAGGACCATCACTGTCCTACCTGTGGTAGAGCATCGCGTCCTGCTATCACGATGTTGTCTTACGACGCGGATACGAATCCTAGGGTAAACTAGTCGAATTCGTGTGCGAACGGACTTTGAAATGTCCTATTTGCAACTTTTAGCTCTTGCGCACTCGCGCAGTGCTCCATTGCCGGAAACCGCGACTCCTGCACGCAATACGGCTTCTCAGGCAGCCCAATTAAACGAAGGGGCAGGTCCGTCAGGATCAATAGGGCAACCTGCGACCAGTCCCGTGCCTGTTCCTAGGGTGCCTGTTGGTGCTGACACCCTGTTTATGCCTATTGCTAACATCTTCGGTCTGCATGCTGCTCACGCAGAGACTCAGACAGATGTGACTCCTCCTACTGTGCAACTGCCGGTGCCTGAAGCTTTTGGGGCTCAGGTCACGCCTACCGTCATTGCTACGACAGTGCTTACGCCCGCTGCGGTGAGTCTTCAGCATAGGGATCAGGTCACGCGACCACCATCAGCTGGGGCCGTAATGCTCAAGTTGGCTATCCCTACGCCGAAACTCAACATAGACGAGAAGTCCGACGTTAAACCACACCGGTTCGCGTTAGGGCTTTTGTCCACGACTTAGTAAAGCTCTTTGCGCTAGTAGCCTGGGGTCAAATCGACGAAGCTCGCTGCCTTTTTCTGTCACAAGCGTTGTCAGGGCAGGCTAAGACGTGGTTTGATTCCTGGTCACTAGCTACGAAAGAGTATACCTCGAGCGACGTCATAGTACAGCTAATTCAGCGCTTTGCACCTCAGATCCAGTCCTTGGAAGAAGAGGCCCGGCTAAAAATGTACCGCATGACACCAGGCGAATCTATTGGAGCCTACCGAAGTCGTTTCGAGGCTCTCATAACAGACATTCCGTCGATTACGGAAGGGGAGCTGTTGTTCACTTTTAGACAAGGGCTGACTGAAAGTTTGCACGCCGCGTGCGCTGTCGATAACCTGAATCAGCCGTTTAAGAAGTACAGCGACCTTGTCCAGCATGCGTTGGGTGAAGAGCGCCGCATTGTGGCTACGCGACAAGCCCATGCCGCTATCCGCTCTAATGCCGTTGCTGTGCAGTCTGTTGAGGGAGACGTGGAAATGGCTTACGCTGCCGGCCCGTCTACGTCCCGCCCACCACGTGCGGCACCTACGGCTGCATTGGCCGTGAACCGCCCTGAGATGAAGAAGAAGGCAGGGCCGGCCACAGCAGCACAAACCACGGGGACAGAGCGCTGCTACGCACGATGATCTGGCGCCCACTAAGTTCTGCGACGTGAACGACCGGAACATTCCTTATGGCGTCTACGTGAAGCCCCGTGCGGCTCGGGTCTGCCTCTGCTGCGGAAGCAAGGACCACCGCTACAATGAATGCCCACGTCGCCCTCAGCATCGTCCGCCGGTTGCGGGGGGTGATCCCGTGGTGGGACTGATCGTTCAATAGGACCCTGCCTAGGCCGGTACTTCGGGGATATCCCCTGGGTCAGTTTCAGAGGAGGCTACCTTTTCGCACAAGGTCGCCGCAGTGGCAGTGATTCCAGCTGTCTTATCCACGGTTGAGAAGATCGTTGGATGCTTGTTCACGTTTGATGCGTGCACGATGTGCGCCGGTTTTGGAGAGCTTTGTAACCTCTTTGAGCTGCAACGTCCACTTCTTGCCTCCAATGCTTTCGAGAGCCACACCGTGTGGTTCGTTCCCCGTTCACGTGCACATATGCACCAGTTCCTGAAGCAGTATCGAGCTCAGAAACAAAAACGCCCGGACACATCTCTAGCGATGCTGCTGCCATCCTCCTTCGCCACGCACTCGGTTGGGTTGTTTCAGGGTATGCATTGCATCCATCGCTTCCCTCCAGGTTCAGTCCTGTTTCATACCCTTGACCTTCAAGGGCAACCATCCCCCGCACCACCCACGGCACATGAGTCGGAGGTTTGGTTCGATGCACCATCAGCTATGTTAGGTCCCGTCTAGCCTTTTGCTCAGGCTCTCACCCTGCCCTCTGCTGCAGCGCTATCTAATGGCGCCCTTCTGCTAGTGTCTACCGAAGTTGCTGGTCTGAAAATGACCACTCTTGTAGATACTGGGGCGAGCCATGACTTCATCAGTGAAGCCATCATTTCTCAGCTTGGGGTAGAGGTACAACCATCCGAGTGGGCCTGCGTCCACTTGGCCGATGGGAACACGCAGACGATCCTAGGCAAGGTTACATTGCGGTTGGCCTTAGGTGCCCTCCGTGTCAACGTAACACCTTACGTTTTGCCTACGCTCATGGATGCTGCTTCGTTCATCCTTGGCTCAGCCACGCTTCGTGCGTATCGATCCGTTATCGACTATGACACGAACACGCTATGGTTGTGCAAAGGAGAGACGTGTACTCACGTTCCTCTTCTTACGGCCACTGATCTCGAGCCCCGTGATGTTAACGCAGCTCCAACCAAAAACTACGCTGCAACAGCCTTTTGCACCAGTAAAAACCCGCCTGAACGCATAGGCAGGAAGGCTGCTAAGCGTGACCTACGTCACGGAGCTCACGGACTTCTCGTTTGTCCTAAGCTGTGCTTAAGCGCTGTCCAGTCACAGTCTAGCATGGACCCAGACGTTGAGCAACTCCTCGGCAAGTATGAGGACGTATTTCAGGATGTTCCTGGGATTCCTCCTGTCCGTCCAATTGATCACACCATCCCCTTGGCACCGGGTGCCTGACCGGTGGCACGCCCCATGTACCGCCTCAGTCCACTCGAGTTGGAAGTGTTGTATCTATCTCTGTCATATCCGCCTAAAGCAAAGGCTCGATCGAAGGATGCCAGGCAACTGGCCAACCTGGATATTAGCCTCGAGATACCCCAGGATACTACAGGAAGAGGTTAAGTGACAGGTAGCTGACCTGATCGCCAAAGGGATGATACGTCCGAGTACGTCACCGTATTCCGCTCCTATCCTCTTTATTGCCAAAAAGGATGGAGGCTTGCGGATGTGCATCGACTACCGGGGTTTAAATGCGACCACCGTTAAAAACCGCTACCCTCTCCCACGTGTGGATGCCTTGCTGGATAAACTGCGAGGGGCTGCCATACTTCAGTTCCGTTGATCTGCAGCAGGGGTACAATCAGATCCATATTACAGATTCTGATATCCCTAAGATGGCGTTCCGAACCCCGTTTGGTCACTTTGAGTACACTGTGCTCAGCTTCGGACTCGCAAACGCACCTGTGACGTTTCAGGCCGTGATGGATCGTATATTCCATCCATACATCGATCGATTCGTTGTATGCTACCTGGATGATATCCTGGTATACTCCAAAACGAAAGAGGAGCATTTACAGCACCTTCGGCTTGTTTTGGATACCCTGCGCAAGGAACAGCTTTATGCAAAATGCTCCAAGTGCCATCGGGCACAAAGCCAGGTCGAATACCTGGGGCATGTCGTCTCAGTCAATGGAATTTGTATGGATCCTTGTAAGACTGCTGCGGTACGAAATTGGCCAGTTCCCTCCACGGTGCAAGAACTTTGACAGTTCTTGGGACTCATGAACTACTTCCGGAAGTTTGTCCCCTGCTATTCGTCGGTAGCAGCGCCGTTAACGAATCTGACACAAAAAGACGCCTTTGTCAGAGGGGACTCTTGGACACCTGAGTGCCAAGCTGCGTTCGAATCAATTAAATACGCCATTACCGACGACATCGTTTTGCAGTTCCCAGACCACGTGAGTCCTTTCCGTGTAGAGCTCATTACTGATGCTTCACTACTTGCAACGGGGGCCGTACTCCTACAGGGCGGACGTCCAATTGTGTACACCAGCAAGAAATTTTCGCCAGCCGATCGTATCTATACAACTGGGGAGCAAGAGCTCTTAGCTGTTGTACAGAATGGTGTTGCTACCTCGAGGGTTGTCCCTTTGTGGTCAAGACTGACCACAAGCCCCTAACGTTTCTCCAGGGGGTTCCTTCGCTGAACCGCCGCCAAGCTCGCTGGCTAGAGTTCCTCGCACGGTCCGATTACACGTGGGAACACTGCGCGGGATCCTTAAATGTAGCGGATGCACTTAGCCGTCATCTGTCGCTACATATGGCCATCCTCGCTATGGTCACCCGCCGCCAGTCCGCCGTTGCGGAGCTCATGGTAGCTGGGCTAGCGGATCGCATACGGCGCTCGTACGCGCATGATCCCTGGTTTTCCTAACCTCTCAACACAGCAAACCTTACGAATGAAAAGGGTCTGTGGTTGCGAACTGAGGGGGATCAACGGCAGGTCGTCGTACCCAACGATGACTTGTTACGGTGTGATATCCTGGATCGAATCCATTCGGACCCTCTTGGTGGGCACATCGGTTGCACTCGCACGCTTGAGTTGTTATGACGCACTTTTTGGTGGCCACGTATGGCTAAGGATGTAAACGATTACGTCCTGTCCTGTGATGTTTGCCAGAGGAACAAACCCCGTACGGGCTCATCACCAGGCGAACTCCAACCGTTACCTATCCCAGGTGCCCCGTGGGAATCCATTTCCCTAGACTTCATGGTCTCTCTGCCAAAAACGCAAGGGGGGTATGACACCATATGCA
Source organism: Volvox reticuliferus (assembly GCA_019650235.1). Lineage (NCBI taxonomy): Eukaryota > Viridiplantae > Chlorophyta > Chlorophyceae > Chlamydomonadales > Volvocaceae > Volvox > Volvox reticuliferus. Next base: position 597,461 of record BNCP01000013.1, on the reverse strand, counting down.
TTTTTGTTGATCGATTCACAGAGATGACACACCTGGTGCCCACGACCATGATGGTTATGGCAGAACAGACAGCAAAACTGTTCTTTGATAGCGTCGTCCGGTTGCATGGGGTCCCTAAGTCCATCATCTTGGACCGGGATCCTCGATTCGCAAGTCAGTTCTGGGATGCATTAGGTAAGCTGATAGGCACGCGAACCCAGCTTTCGACGGCCTTTCATCCACAGACTGATGGGCAGATGGAGCGCATGAATCGCACGCTCGGGGACATGCTGCGGGCTTACACGGGACAGACCCCAATGTCTTGGGATACGCACCTCACGGCCGCCGAGTTCTCGATGAACAACGCTGTGAATTGTTCAGTTGGGAAGTCACCATTCTTCCTTAACTACGGTTATAACCCCGCCACACCTGTCTGGGATGAGTTAGACCTGCCCGTCCCGGCAGCCAAGACCTACGTCAAGTCTTTCGTCTCACGTCTCGAAGCCGCAAGAGCATGCCTAGAGGCTGCCCAACACCGCACAAAAGCGTACTACGATCTGGGTAAGAAGGACGTCACCCTTTCCCCAGGGCAGTTGGTGCTGCTTAGTACCAAGAATCTCCGTTTGGCTACGGAAGGCTCACGAAAGCTTTTGCCAAAGTATGTCGGCCTGTACCCTGTCGTTCGAATGGTTGGTAATGCTGCAGCTCAACTGCAATTACCACACGACATGCAGATTCACCACACGTTTCACGTTCCGTTGTTGCGACCGTATCGCACTTCGACCGCTACGAATACGGATGCTCAAGCAATGTTGCCACCCAAAGTGCAACCATCCGGAACCCCTTGGCTAACGGCCAAACCTTTCTATAAGGTTGAGCGGATCCTCGACTACCACACTCGACGTGTCGGGAAGAGTCACAAGCGGGAAACGGCTAGTACACGAGTACTTAGTCAAGTGGGCTGGTTACACATCCGAGCATAACACCTGGGAGCCAGCGTCCCATTTTACGGCTGACCTAGCGGAGGCACTGGCCGAAGCTAGGCAACGAGCCCTTGACGCAGCGGGGACGCTGCATCCGGAGGGGGGATAGTTGTCGTATACAACGTCCTTTAAAGGTCCGCTGACCTAAGTCCTACACTGATAGGCGGGGCTTCACGGGAAGCTTGGTGACACGTGTCACTGGTAGTTCTGGATGTCGACCATCCCACCGTATGAACTATCTATCGGTTGATAAATAAAAGTCGAATCTTTTATTAAGGCCTCGAATATAACTATCTCGATGATACTCTGATCCACCGTACGGGATCTCCCAGCGCACATAAAGGTCTTCCACTCTATCAATCGGTAGTTCTCACTACCACGCTCACTTAAACGATTTTTATAAAATGTTTTTAATTGTTGCATAATACAACAAATCTGTATATCGACCTTGCTACATACGTACAGCAAAATAAAGCCTGCGTGATTGGATGATACCCAGCCACCCAGCAGCTGCACAGCTAAGCAACAACGAACAAGCAAGCAATCTGGAATACAAATTTGATCGATCACGAATAATTCCTTCAACAGAGTCACTGGTAAATGCAGGCGATCACGGAGGTAACGTATTGCTTGTAGTCCAGGACACTGGCCATCAGATAGCAATTGAACGTGGTCTGCATCGCAGTGCAGGAGAGCAGGCAGGGGACGGCCAGCGCAGGAGTGAGGGCGGCAGGAGATTGTGTGGCAGGCAGGTACATACATGGCTGGCTGGCTGGCCTGATTAGGCTATATATCTACGGGTAATATATATCCGGGATGACCAACTAATAACAGAATACTGGATATATTTCGATCAGGCCTGCCTTTGTTTGCTGCTGTAGGCGGATATAACTGACAGATAGATATACGACATACAGACTGGATGGTACGATGACCAGCTGGGTGTTCAGGTATTTAATAATCACGATTTCACCAGTTTAATACTTTGCACATTATTTATTATTTACCATTCATTACACAATCCTGACTTCCATGCATCCTGAATATGACCTACGGTTGCCAGCTAGCGAGCCTGCTGCTGAAAATGCACGCAGGGATCTGCTCCCTCTTGCTTTGCTGCCAGGCAATGCATTCAAAGCCCCCAAACAACAGAATCAGGGTTGGTAGTAGTAGCGACCCTATCTGCCTAACAACCCATACGTATGTATCGATATACCTTGTAGAAAAAAAGCCTTTGCATCCCGGCGTTGAGACACAGTAGCTGCGGCATGTAGCGATGTTGGCATCAGTACCGTTCTTAGAGCTGAGCTTGAACTTGGCAAGTTGGACTCCGGAAATAGAAGTATTTTGGACGCACGCGAATTCTGTATTGATTATTGGGACAGACAGACAGACAGCAGGTGCGTGCACTTGAACTGAAAAACAGTAAGGGTACAGTCAAACTCCACCCTTTCCACTGTTCGTGTGTGTATAGCTGGGGATGCGGTCAGGACATGCAACAGTTACGTCAGGTTAGGTAATCAGTTAGAACTGTACGGTCAGGTAGGGTGGTTTAGCTAGGGCTGTGTATGGTTGTAAATAAACAGAGAGATGCACGGCAGTATTCTATCATCTAGCCACTCACAACATGCAAGGTGGCACAATCATGTACGACAGGAAAACCTAGATTCACATACGGTGTACACCACCAGTCAGTAATAAAGGCAAATATGACATGAAGCTGCAAGCAGGTGCATGCATGGGTGGTAACGGTGATAAGCAGGAAACGAATTGCACCTTACCTGGTGGTGGCGGTGGGGATGGGAAGAGCGGCGGTGGTTGTGATGGGGGTGGTTGTGTTGGGGGTGGTGATGATGGGTGCGTTGGTGATGGGGGTGGCGGTGATGGGGGCGAAGGTGGTGATGGCGCATCTGCAGAAGTGGAATGGAAGGAGCAGCGATGGCAGCAGCAGGGTCAACGAAGAAAGGGGTGAGCCGGGATGAAGCAGATTAACAGCGATTGCGTGGAACCAATCAAGCAAAAGAGAAGAGAGTAATAATTAGATAGACCAAAAATCACTGTACCGACTAACAGACACACTTCATCTCCGTGCACAACGAAAATGCACGAGGCACTTAATGCATGCACCTGTTGTCAATGTGCAGCAGATAATGATGCACTTGGTGCACTTGGCATTCTACCGCTGGCTTCTACGGCATTGATGCTCTAATGATATGTATAACTACCCCACCACCACCACAACACATTTTACATGGCTGATTATGCTGCAGCCACTGGTCTATGTTTCCTTACTAAGCTCGGTGACTACTGTATGTGTCACAGCAAACATGGATTCAGCTTTCATATTATTAGCTCCGAAGATGTGACTTTTGCAGCGCTGTGTACCTATTTCACCTCCGAAATCGCTGCAATGGCTAGGGAGCAATTACCGGCGTCTACAGGCAGGGGATCTCGGCTTGTGAAACAGGGCACATTTGCAAATGAAGGGTGCACCATCACGAAATACATTACACATACAGGGTTGCACAACAGCACAAAGTTTTGGCCGCAATGATATTATTAAGATCTGATGCACATTACGGCTCCATGGCTTGAGTGATCCGTGCATTTTGTGTACGGCAGATATTAGATGAGGTGTGTCGTTTAGTCAGCAGTACAGTGACTTTATTTTGGTATAATCCAAATATATCCAATCTTAATGTGCATCAGTCACAGCTCAACTTAACTTTATCATGTTTTTTATTGTTTAAAGTTTTAATAACTTTCCTTGTATACTAAAGGCTAAATTATGTTATCACTTCATAACTGTTCATACCTGATTATGTTTTATATATTCATCTTATGGGATGTTCTTACTGGTGTCAGCTCACGGATTCTTTTTATATAATTCAATCAAATGTAAATAGGGCGTCTATCCATGAATATATTATTACTGATGAAAATCTATTCATCATGCTTTTATATATGCATTTGACTACCGCTTTCAATGCTGTTAACACCCAGGTTGTGCAGGGACTGGGGCCTGCCGCCCCAGTTCCCTGCACTTCCACCGTCTTGGTGTACCGGATCCAAAGTACATTTAGTTGTTATATATTTCTTATTATTAATTTCTGTCTATGTATCTCCCCCGATTTTTTTAGATATTTGCTGTGGTCTGTATGTATGTAGCTAATAATTTGGGTCACCTCAAGCATCTCATTCATCAGCTAGCTAGCAAGTATACATATGATATGTTTTTTGCTACCCATTTATCCAAAACCCAATACCCTACATCAGCAGCTCATTAATTAACACAGATACCAGCTTCCCTGGCTCTCTTGATCTGCTTTGTATTCCTTCATCCGAAATATGCTTAGTGTTTTTATTGCTGTAACAGACTACATCGTGACTTATAATATTTCCATAAAGACATTTCTCTCTAACCTATTAATTATTATAAGGGCGCATACCGTATAGCGGTACATATACATCTATCCGGTACAGAGCAGTACATAGTTACGGCTATGGCTGTACAATCCGGTACATGGTAACCGTACATGGTCAGATCTCTATCGCCAACTCTCCAGATGGTTCAGAAGCCGTCATCTAATGGTACAACACTACCACATCTGCGCCTATGCCGTACTACAAGCGAGTATATAATCCCTGGGCAGACCCCGGTGTTTATCAACACCTCCATCTCGGTTTAGTCGTCTCTTCTAAAGGTGCCAGGTAGGCTGTTACATTGGTGCGAGTTGATTTTCGAACTTCCTCTAGGAATTTCGGTGGAGACTAGATGTCTGGAGAAGGCGGCGCATTGTCAGGCATTCCCGATTCAGCTTCTGAGCAACAAAATGTTTTACTATTGGAAGCTAACAACCCTCCTGGTGCTTCCGCTGCCGACCCGGCGCCTAATGGTGATGGCGAGCAGCTTGAGGTACGAATTCTTCAACGCTTTTCCTCTCTATCGCCGCCCGCAGCATTATCATTCCTTCAAAGAATCGGCAACTTATTTGCTTCGCGATTTCCTGAGCGGGTTGGGGATCCAGTTGCAGGGTTGCCATTGCAAAGTCAGCCTACGGGCGACCAACCTACGGGTGGCGCTCTAGATAATATTTTAACAAATAATAATAACGAAAATAATCCGGTATTGATTCCGCAGCCTACGGGCACGGAACGATACGAGCCTACGGGCGACATTACACTTCGCGATCGCGACCGCGACCAACCTACGGGTGGCGCGAATCGAACCGATAACCTGGGCGAACAACAAAATAGCCCGTTATCGTTTCAACAGCCTATGGGCGCTGAGAATCTTATGCCTACGGGCGGGTTCCGGTCACAACATGACCAATTAGGACATGCAACAGTTACGTCAGGTTAGGTAATCAGTTAGAACTGTACGGTCAGGTAGGGTGGTTTAGCTAGGGCTGTGTATGGTTGTAAATAAACAGAGAGATGCACGGCAGTATTCTATCATCTAGCCACTCACAACATGCAAGGTGGCACAATCATGTACGACAGGAAAACCTAGATTCACATACGGTGTACACCACCAGTCAGTAATAAAGGCAAATATGACATGAAGCTGCAAGCAGGTGCATGCATGGGTGGTAACGGTGATAAGCAGGAAACGAATTGCACCTTACCTGGTGGTGGCGGTGGGGATGGGAAGAGCGGCGGTGGTTGTGATGGGGGTGGTTGTGTTGGGGGTGGTGATGATGGGTGCGTTGGTGATGGGGGTGGCGGTGATGGGGGCGAAGGTGGTGATGGCGCATCTGCAGAAGTGGAATGGAAGGAGCAGCGATGGCAGCAGCAGGGTCAACGAAGAAAGGGGTGAGCCGGGATGAAGCAGATTAACAGCGATTGCGTGGAACCAATCAAGCAAAAGAGAAGAGAGTAATAATTAGATAGACCAAAAATCACTGTACCGACTAACAGACACACTTCATCTCCGTGCACAACGAAAATGCACGAGGCACTTAATGCATGCACCTGTTGTCAATGTGCAGCAGATAATGATGCACTTGGTGCACTTGGCATTCTACCGCTGGCTTCTACGGCATTGATGCTCTAATGATATGTATAACTACCCCACCACCACCACAACACATTTTACATGGCTGATTATGCTGCAGCCACTGGTCTATGTTTCCTTACTAAGCTCGGTGACTACTGTATGTGTCACAGCAAACATGGATTCAGCTTTCATATTATTAGCTCCGAAGATGTGACTTTTGCAGCGCTGTGTACCTATTTCACCTCCGAAATCGCTGCAATGGCTAGGGAGCAATTACCGGCGTCTACAGGCAGGGGATCTCGGCTTGTGAAACAGGGCACATTTGCAAATGAAGGGTGCACCATCACGAAATACATTACACATACAGGGTTGCACAACAGCACAAAGTTTTGGCCGCAATGATATTATTAAGATCTGATGCACATTACGGCTCCATGGCTTGAGTGATCCGTGCATTTTGTGTACGGCAGATATTAGATGAGGTGTGTCGTTTAGTCAGCAGTACAGTGACTTTATTTTGGTATAATCCAAATATATCCAATCTTAATGTGCATCAGTCACAGCTCAACTTAACTTTATCATGTTTTTTATTGTTTAAAGTTTTAATAACTTTCCTTGTATACTAAAGGCTAAATTATGTTATCACTTTATAACTGTTCATACCTGATTATGTTTTATATATTCATCTTATGGGATGTTCTTACTGGTGTCAGCTCACGGATTCTTTTTATATAATTCAATCAAATGTAAATAGGGCGTCTATCCATGAATATATTATTACTGATGAAAATCTATTCATCATGCTTTTATATATGCATTTGACTACCGCTTTCAATGCTGTTAACACCCAGAAGTGTATGGTGGTTGTGCAGGGACTGGGGCCTGCCGCCCCAGTTCCCTGCACTTCCACCGTCTTGGTGTACCGGATCCAAAGTACATTTAGTTGTTATATATTTCTTATTATTAATTTCTGTCTATGTATCTCCCCCGATTTTTTTAGATATTTGCTGTGGTCTGTATGTATGTAGCTAATAATTTGGGTCACCTCAAGCATCTCATTCATCAGCTAGCTAGCAAGTATACATATGATATGTTTTTTGCTACCCATTTATCCAAAACCCAATACCCTACATCAGCAGCTCATTAATTAACACAGATACCAGCTTCCCTGGCTCTCTTGATCTGCTTTGTATTCCTTCATCCGAAATATGCTTAGTGTTTTTATTGCTGTAACAGACTACATCGTGACTTATAATATTTCCATAAAGACATTTCTCTCTAACCTATTAATTATTATAAGGGCGCATACCGTATAGCGGTACATATACATCTATCCGGTACAGAGCAGTACATAGTTACGGCTATGGCTGTACAATCCGGTACATGGTAACCGTACATGGTCAGATCTCTATCGCCAACTCTCCAGATGGTTCAGAAGCCGTCATCTAATGGTACAACACTACCACATCTGCGCCTATGCCGTACTACAAGCGAGTATATAATCCCTGGGCAGACCCCGGTGTTTATCAACACCTCCATCTCGGTTTAGTCGTCTCTTCTAAAGGTGCCAGGTAGGCTGTTACATTGGTGCGAGTTGATTTTCGAACTTCCTCTAGGAATTTCGGTGGAGACTAGATGTCTGGAGAAGGCGGCGCATTGTCAGGCATTCCCGATTCAGCTTCTGAGCAACAAAATGTTTTACTATTGGAAGCTAACAACCCTCCTGGTGCTTCCGCTGCCGACCCGGCGCCTAATGGTGATGGCGAGCAGCTTGAGGTACGAATTCTTCAACGCTTTTCCTCTCTATCGCCGCCCGCAGCATTATCATTCCTTCAAAGAATCGGCAACTTATTTGCTTCGCGATTTCCTGAGCGGGTTGGGGATCCAGTTGCAGGGTTGCCATTGCAAAGTCAGCCTACGGGCGACCAACCTACGGGTGGCGCTCTAGATAATATTTTAACAAATAATAATAACGAAAATAATCCGGTATTGATTCCGCAGCCTACAGGCACGGAACGATACGAGCCTACGGGCGACATTACACTTCGCGATCGCGACCGCGACCAACCTACGGGTGGCGCGAATCGAACCGATAACCTGGGCGAACAACAAAATAGCCCGTTATCGTTTCAACAGCCTATGGGCGCTGAGAATCTTATGCCTACGGGCGGGTTCCGGTCACAACATGACCAATTAAGAACGCCACAAATAATAAATGCGGGCGAGGCTAATATTGTGCCTAATGTCCCAGCAGATGGCGGAAATATTAATCAAAGCGAAGTGAGGCACGGATTGGTCGGCCTAGCTAGTCGTTTCCGTAACCTGATGCCGTCGTGGCCAGGGCGGATCCTATCACCACAAACACCTATAATGCGAGCGCAATTAGATATAATTCCAGAGAGGCTAACGGCTGCAAACATTGTTGCAACACCAGCAACTAACGATAACCACATGACTGCGGCATTGCAGGCTAGAGAGCCAGGCGCGGGTCCGGCTGTGCCCCCCCAGGGTGCAGCAGTAACTGGTGCACGTGATCCGAGGATGCAGCCGCAGCAGCCAGCAACAACGTTCAATATGGGCATGCAGCCCATTTCACACAATGGAATGATGCCGCCGAGCTTTCCATTTGGAGCCCCGGAATATCAAGGAGTGGGGCCATTCTCCCCGTTGGCACACCAGCCGACTCAGCAGCCCACATATGGCACATCAGCGGGCGACGGACGGGATGTAACCGCCGTAGCTCAGCAGCTAAATGATGTCCGAGGACGCGTAAACTCCCAGGGACATCTGCTGGAGCGGCTGAACACAAATGTGAATCACATCGGAAATATGATGCATTCACAGAACCAGGTCCTGCACAGCCATGGGCAGAACCTCAACCAGCTGGCGGGGCAACTAAACAACATCCAGCAGGTGAGCGACACCGCGGATTATAATACACCCGTACCATTCGCTAGGCTATTGCCACGGCCGCCATACTTGACGGGTGATCCTAAGCATGATTCTAAGACCATATCAGACAAGCTGGTGTGGTACAATGCTGTCGTAGAGTACATGAAACTCACAGGCATGAATCATGTTAGCAACTTTAAATTCTTTCTACAAGGACCCGCTAGCAAGTGGTTTGATAGCCTGCAGCGGTATCATATGCTTAAGGGTGTAACCTTAGATGGGGCAACCTTAGCACAAGAATTTAAGAAAGCCTTCGGGGATCCCACGTATATGCACGAACTATTAGAAGCACGTGAACGGCTTCAGTGTGGGGAGGCGGTACAAACCCCGGGTATGACCGTCTCTGAATATGTACAAAAATTTCTATTAATTCTGCTAGATGCCCCCGATATGGCAGAAACAGATAAAATCTCATGGTTCTTTACCCATATGCAACCAAGCCTAGCTAAAGCTGCTGCGGTAGATGAAGATAACCGGCGTCATAAGACGCTGGAATCTGCTATTAAAGCAGCATATGCTGCTGAACACCGCATGAAAGTGGCTAAGTCCGTGCGGATCACAGCCGCAGTAGCAGCTCCAACAACAGAGCAGGCAGGCTTAGCAAAGGGCTTGTCATATGACTCGGATGAACCTAGCAACCCTGATGAAAGCACGGGGTCTGAGGGTGAAGCACATGTGGCATATGCTAAGAAGCGCCCACATAACAATTCTCACGGTAAGGGCTCATCAAGACCTAAGCAATATGGCAAGAAGCCCACTTACAAATCCCTTCAATCCTCACGCAAAAACCAGATCCTGCAGTCGCTCATGGCGGAGCGGTCGGCCAAGCGGCCTAAGCCATCACGGCCGGAGGGCAACCGGGAAGCACCGGACAACTACCTACAAAAAATCTGCTTCGATAAGGGCTACTGCTGGCACTGTGTGAAGGAAGAAGGGCTACCGGAGAAGAAGGAGCCGGCGCAGTGGCGAGAGTGCACAAAGCACAACCAGCGCAAGCGATAGGAGGCTGCGCAGCGTAATGTTCTGGACGGAGACTGCGCTGCGTCCAAGAGAACTGAGAGACCAAGAGAGAGCAGTGTTTCCATAGCGGAACATGCAATGTTCAGTCGTGCGGAATTCATCCGTATCCAGGCTATGACCGGGCGGGAGTTCACAATAGACGCGGCTTGTAACGATGATGGCTCCAATTCTCATTGTTCCGTCTATGCCTCACCAAAACAATCATTCTTTAAGCACAATATCACTGGTGAGCACATATGGGTAAATGCACCATTTGAGCAGGCAAAGCAATGGATCAATCATTATAAGCGCTGTAAAGCTAACAGCCCATTTGATACCAGTGCTGTTTTTGTCCTGCCTAAAACAAGCAATTATGACAAGATTATTCAGGGCATGTCTCTACTTTGCGAGTATCCCAAAGGAACTCAACTATTCACTATTCCTACTAAGGAAGGTGGTCGAGAATATATTAATATAGACAGAACAATTCAGGTATGGTATGACCCGCCTGAACAACCACGGCTCCGGGTGGCAGAACCGGATAACTCTATAATCTTCAAGTGTAAAATTGGCGCATTTGATGCTACGGCACTTGTGGATACTGGTGCTAGCCATACCATAGTGGACAACTCTGTCGTACATGAAGGCAATCTAACTAATGGACCTTCAATAGAGGTAGAGATAGCCAATGGAAAGAAAGTTCCAATCAAAGGCCAAACTGAACTGACTCTCCAAGTACAAAAGTACCTGGGTACAGTTCGAGCCTTAGTCATGCCAAACCTCCTCCCAGGAATCCAATTGATCCTGGGCATGGATTGGTTAAAAGCCAATGGAGCATTATTAGATGTTCCTGGACTTACTTGCCTTCTTCAATCCCCAACCAACGGGTCTCGGAAACCTATCCAGCTAATAGCGGATTCTCGCCGAGGCAAGAAAGGTTCAGGTGGGGAGGAGAATGCAGGAGTTCAAGCCATGCGCACTGTCTGTGCCGTGTTAGCATCAAAAACAACACCAGATTTAATGTCGGCTAGTGCAGCACGACGAACAATTAAGAAAAACACACCAGGAATGCTGGTAGTGGTACGAGAGGTAGAACAAGATACCCCGATCATTGCAGAGTCTGCTACACCTATGGCAAACGTAGCACAAGTGGAGTTACCACCACCACCACCATTAAAATGTTTTCCAGATAATCCCTATCTTTGCAGTACCTTTGTGACACCACAGCAGGCCCCAAATGAACAACCGGAGATCATAAAAGACTCCGAGCTCAAGGCCTTGCTGGAGGAATACAAGGACGTTTTTGAGCCAATCCAGGGTCTACCAAGGGACCGTGGAATTGGGCATACTATTGATCTTGAACCAGATACAAAACCTGTCTTTTCACGAATGTATCGCCTCTCTCCACAGGAGATAGAGGAGGTAAAACGACAGGTGGAGGACCTTTTGAATAAAGGCCTCATCCAACCATCAACATCCCCATGGGGGTCACCGATCTTATTTGCTGCAAAGAAGGATGGTGGGCTACGAATGTGCATCGACTACAGGCAACTAAATAAAGCCACCATTAAAAATCGATATCCTATTCCTAACCCGGAGGATCTATTTGATGCTTTACATGGGGCAACCATTTTCTCATCAATTGACCTGCAGTCGGGTTATCATCAAATCCGGATCAGTGAAAATGACCGTCAGAAAACTGCCTTTCGTACACCGTTCGGGCATTATGAATTTTTGGTCCTAAGCATGGGACTCGCAAATGCACCGGCCACATTCCAAACCGTAATGAACACGGTCTTTAAACCATATATTGGTAAATTCGTGCTGGTGTATCTGGATGATATAATCATCTTCAGTAAAACTCCTCAAGAGCATAAAGAGCATCTGCGTACAGTCTTAGAGACACTACGCAAGGAGAAGCTTCAGGCTAAACTAAGCAAATGCGAATTTAACCGACAGGAACTTAAGTTCCTTGGAATGATCGTCGGTAAAAATGGCCTCAAAGTGGATGACTCTAAGGTCAAGGTCGTGCGTGACTGGCCTACCCCTAATGAAGTCTCAAGCCTAAGAGGATTTCTGGGCTTATCAAATTATTTTCGAAAATTTATCCAAGGATACTCAACACTAGTGGCTCCATTAACGAAGCTCACTGGTAGCACTGAGCCTTGGCATTGGGGTAAGGAACAACAGGACGCATTTGATGGTGTCAAGTTTGCACTGACAAACGCACCTACACTCCGATTTCCGGATGTTACAAAACCCTTTGAGGTTATTGCTGATGCTTCTCTTCATGGTACTGGAGGAGTACTATTACAAGAAGGAAGACCAGTGGCATATACCAGTGCTAAATTTACACAAGCTGAGAGAAACTATACAACTACAGAGCAAGAGCTCTTGGGTGTTATTACGGCGCTTAAACAATGGCGTTGTTACCTTGAAGGACCTCCCATTACGCTGATCACAGATCATAATCCAAATACATTTTTGGATACTCAAAGAAGCTTGGCCAGGCTCTCCAGACGTCAAGTACGCTGGATGGAATACCTCTCACGATTTAATTATACCTGGGAATACAGACCAGGGAGGATCAATGTCGCTGACCCTCTAAGCCGAATGCACGCCTATACTTTGGTGGCAAGAACACAGGCTAGATATGTTGTTTCGTCGGAACTACCAGTCCATATCCTTCAATCATATGAGAAAGATGCGTATTTCGATGATACGCGCGCTCTGGTGAGGGATGGTGTCGTGCGTGATGCGGACGGATATTACCGCCGCAATGGCTGCATAGTCGTGCCAAAATGTCCGGACTTAAAAACCCGAATAATGCGGGAATTGCACGACTGCCCATACGCCGGTCACAGGGGAGTCGATCGAACCACAGAACTCATTAAAAGAGAGTTCTGGTGGCCTGGCTTAACTGCAGAAGTAGAGCGGTTTGTGAAGGCGTGTCGATTCTGCCAGCACAATAAGCCACTTCAGCGAAAACCTGCGGGCTTACTTCAGCCATTACCTATACCCAGAGACGTCTGGGGTAGTGTTTCCATGGATTTTATCACGCATTTGCCACGCACAAAAGCAGGCAATGACACTATTGTCACCTTCGTGGACAGGCTATCAAAAATGTGCCGGGTCGCTCCCACCACGAATGATGTGACTGCTGAGGACTTAGCCCAGCTCTATGTGGACTATGTTTTTCGAAGCCACGGCTTCCCAGAAGAGGTAGTTTCCGATAGAGGGCCCCAATTCGTAAGCAAATTATGGGGAGAGCTCATGCGCCTAACTGGCACAGAGCGGCGACTATCTACGGCTTATCATCCACAAATGGATGGGCAGACAGAACGGATGAACCGACTGTTGCAGGAGATCCTCCGCAATTATGTGAACCCATCACAAGATGACTGGGACACAAAGCTTTCAATGGTTGAGTTCGCCATCAACAACTCATACCAAGAGTCCATCAAGGCAACACCCTTTCAACTAAATTATTGCCGAACACCACGGCTTCCCAATTTATTGGGTATGCAGGATGCTAGTGTTCCTGCAGCTGCACGATTTTGCAGTGACATACAAGAATCTGTCGACAGAGCTAAAATGTTTATCCAACGGGCCCAAGATAATTTCAAAAAATATGCTGATATGAAACGCAGGGATTCTGGATATAAGGTGGGACAAAAAGTCCTTCTGAGCACGAAAAATATCCGGCTCAAAACTCCAGGAACCACAAAATTTTTGCCACAATGGATTGGGCCATTTCCAATCACTAAACTTATCGGCCTTGTAGCTGTAAAACTCAGCCTGCCGCCGGAATACCGAATCCATGATGTCTTCCATATTTCCCTGTTAAAACCCTATATTGAAGGGACAGGTCGAACACCAGCCGGACCGGTAGCAGTTCTGGACGATGGACCCTACTGGGCAGTCGACAGACTACTGGATCACAGAGATAAATCCTATGGTCGAGGGAAAACACGACGGGAGTACTTGGTGTCGTGGGAAGGCTACGGCCCCGAGCATAACAGTTGGGAGCCAGAAACTAATATAACTGAAGCTGCCATTGATGAATACTGGGCTACCCAAGAAACACGAAAGAGGCAAAAGCCAGAGCCTCAACCTAAGCCAAAGGCTAAGCATGCTCGGAAAAAGTAATACTCCACACACCCCCAAGGGATATAATTCAACTCTGTAGAGTCAATGAGCTCGCAGGGACTCTCGCTTCAGATGGGGAGGAATGTAACAGACTACATCGTGACTTATAATATTTCCATAAAGACATTTCTCTCTAACCTATTAATTATTATAAGGGCGCATACCGTATAGCGGTACATATACATCTATCCGGTACAGAGCAGTACATAGTTACGGCTATGGCTGTACAATCCGGTACATGGTAACCGTACATGGTCAGATCTCTATCGCCAACTCTCCAGATGGTTCAGAAGCCGTCATCTAATGGTACAACACTACCACATCTGCGCCTATGCCGTACTACAAGCGAGTATATAATCCCTGGGCAGACCCCGGTGTTTATCAACACCTCCATCTCGGTTTAGTCGTCTCTTCTAAAGGTGCCAGGTAGGCTGTTACAATTGCATTAAGCTTGTTGATATAAGAAAGTTACGAATCTGCTTTGCTGGTGTTATCATTGCTACCGCTTTTATTAGCTAGCCTAGTAATTTTTATTTTTAGTTGCTTTTAGTTCCAGTTGTTTAAGTTTTCATGTCGTATATTTAGTTTGTAAGGCCCCTGGGAATTTTTAAAGTCGGGAGTCCCTGTAAGGAGTCCTAGTAGTGTAAGGCCCTCAGGAATTTACGCAGTCGCGAGGTAAATGCACTGATTTCTGTTAGTCAATTTATAGGCTATTAAAAGCATATTCGGACCTCTTTAGGTAGGTTATTTTGGTCTTTTGTTTGATCTTTTCCTGCCCGCTTAAGGGAAGCACTGCGGCAAACATGTTCCAAGTCCACATGACGGCTTTCCTAATTGAATTTTGTTCTTTACAAGTAATTCAATTAATATTCAATAATAAAGCAATTCAATAATTCACTACCTATAATAATGAATATTACTTCCACGGTTCTGCCTTCATTGCGCGACTTGCCAATTAATTACAGTAAATCGATCATGCAATTTGATGATGCATTTCTAGATAGGATGCTCGCGTGTGATTCTCAGCCGTGCAGTGCCTCAGGCATGCGGTGCCTCATCAGGCATGTGGTGCCACAGCAGCCGTGCAGTGCCACAGCCACGTGCTGGTGCAGCCACACCGTGGCACAGCCACATGCTGCCTCAGCCGCGTGGTGCAGCAGCTGCATGTTGCCACAGCCACGTGGTGCCGCAGCTGCATGCTGGTGCAGCCACGCGCTGGTGCAGCCATGTGCTGGTGCAGCCATGCGCTGGTGCAGCCATGTGCTGGTGCAGCCATGCGCTGGTGCAGCCGAGCACTGGTGCAGCCAAGTGCTGGTGCAGCCACGCAGTGCCTCAGCCATGCGGTGCTGCAGCTATGTGGTGCAGCAGCCGCATGGTGCAGCAGCTGTGCATTGAAGCAGCCACATGGTGCAGCAGCCATGCAGTGCCGCATCCATGGGGTGCCTTACCCACGTGCTGCCTCAGGTGAGCAGTGCCACAGTCGTGGGGTGCCACAGCCGCATGTTACCTGAGCCAGGGTGCTGCAGCTGTGCACTGTTGCTGGTGAGCGCTGGCACAGCCACATGCTGGCGCAGCCATGTGGAGCCGCAGCTGTGTGCTGGTGCAGCTGCTGCACGGTGCCGCTGGCATGTAGTGCCGCTGCCATGCAGTGCCGCTGGCATATTGAGCCCTCCATTACCGCATATGCACCCAGGAGCTCTCGGACTAGGTCACCTGCAGTGCCGCTGCCATGTGGTGCTGCTGCCATGTGATGCCACTGCCATGCGGTGGTGCTGGCATGCAGTACTGCTGGCATGCGGTGCCACTGCTTCACGGTGTTGCTGCTGTGCAGATCTTCTGGCATATGGTGCAGCTGCAGTAGTGTGATGCCGCTGGCATGCGGTGCCGCTGGCATGCAATGCTGCTGCCATGTGGTGCCACTGGCATGCGGTGCCACTGGCACCCTTTCAATTTATTAGGATAACATAAGCGATACTGATAGGATGACAATAGTAAATATCATACATAACATACATTAATTGTGCCCAAAGCCACGTGCCCCTCTCCTGCACTGTGACTTAGTCCGTTCAGGATCCCCGGTGCTCGTCTTTGCAGGGTGAGTCGCCCACACAGGGTGAGTCGCCCACACACCCCTTAGATTCCTTGCTAGCTAGCTGATGAATGGGATGCTTGAGGTGACCAAAATTATTAACTACGTACAGACCACCACAAATATCTAAGAGGATCATTAAAGGCACACATCGGGGGAAGTATCTAGTCGGAAATTAATAATATGGACTATATTACAACTGCTCCCACTTTACTTACAAGATTGGATTTTAAGCCTTATAATGCAATAAATATTATACTAGTCCGCCTTTACTTGTCTCAACAAGAATCTACTTTGGACCCCAGAACTCCAAGACGGTGGAAGTGAGGGGAACTGGGGCGGCAGGCCCCAGTCCCCGCACAACCACCGTACACTTCGGGGTCTTAACAGCATTGAAAGCGGTAGACAAATGAATATTTAAAAGCATGATTATTGCGTGATGAAGGCCAAAATGTCAATGCTGAAAGTGTTATGAAAACGTTATCGTTAGTTATGTTTAGCGAGCCGTCCTAGCTGGTTTGCGTATCAGTGAGCGAGCTATGCAGTACGACCTAGACGTGGTCGTGAAGTGAGCTTTTCAGGGGTCTATTTGTGGTACGTTATAAGGTTTCGAATTATGTATATTGTGGTATGTTTTGTGGGCGAAGTTCCTATCCTTTTACGTACCGCTGCATGGACCAATCCGACAGATGTTGCTTCTATAGATGTTTTTCTCGCTCTCTCTTATCTTATTCCAATATATAATTATGTAATTAATACTTCCTCGTAATACGGCCAAGCTTTGCCAATGTCCGCTAGACTATCTCGCAACAGGTTATGAGCCCCGGCAACGTGTGCCGCGGAGCTTGGCATCTTTCGCCCATCTATTAGTGTTGATCTTCGCGATTATAGGTCTTCACAATGGGGAAGGATAGGTTGGACGAACCGCTTGACCTTAACAACTACGCAACCTGGAAGCTACGATTCGAGCTACTATGTGGCGAGCTCGGATACGGTCACGCTCTGCTTGCTGCACCGATTTCAGAAGCAGACGTTAATATGTCAAACAAGGTCAAGAGCGTCATGGCCAAGAACGTCAAGAACCACCACCTCCAGACCATTGTGCGGGCAGCTAACGCCAAGGCTGCCTGGGATGCTCTGGCGGCGACGTTCGCATCAACCTGCAACACGAGGAAGATAGCTCTACGACAGGAGCTCAGCGACTTCAAGATGGCCAATGGAGAGCATATGCCGGTCTACGTCAGCAGGGCGCGGCAGCTCCAGTCAGACTTGCTGGATGTCGGACACGTGGTCACTGATGCCGAGCTGACTACGATTATCATCAAGGGTCTCCCACGCACGTATCACTGCCCTTGAGACGCGCGAAGGTGAGCTGGATTTTCAACAAGTCGTTTCAAGGCTGATGGCTTACAACTCAGCGGAACGAGAGGCAAGAGGAAAGGAGACGACGGCGTTTAGTGCGCGCCGGGGTGGCGGCAACACCGGTTCGTCAGGGCGAGGTCAAGGAGCAAGGACCGGCGGAAGACCTAATGTTACCTGCCATTACTGCGGGACACCCGGACACTTTATGAGGGATTGCCGGAAGCGTCTAGCAGATCAGGGGAGCAAAGGGCGTGGAGGAGACGGCAAGCAACGTGGCGGGAGCGCATCAGCAATGCCCAGTAAGTTGGCATTCGCGCTTGGAGGAGAATCCCGTTTGAAGGACTGGCACATTGACTCGGGATCGGAGTGGCACATTACCTACGATGCGTCCGAGTTGAAGAATGTTCGTGCAGTCAAGGCGGAGGAACTGTTCAGCGTTATCGGCTACGATGGCTCCAGACATCAGCCGACGCATGTGGGATCGTGCACCTTGAAGAGCAACGTGATCGAAGGGTTGGAGATTGACCTACTCAACGTGTATGTGGTGCCGAAAGCTACCGTCAAGCTTATCTCGGCGGGTATCCTCGACGACCGTGGCGCCAAAGTGGTGCTGGGCGACGGGAAGGCTCTGGTGCAGCATCAAGGACGGACTATTCTACAAGGCGAGAAGGTTGGAAACCTCTACGCAATTCGCTACAACGCAGCAGGGCGTTCGGTCAGCGATAGCCGCTCATGTGCGGCGACCGGGTCAGTAGACTCGGCGGCAGCGCTGTGGCATCGGCGCTTGGGACATCTGGGCTTCGGGAGCCTGGAACGGATGTGCCGGGAGAATATGGTAACCGGCATGGAGCTTGATTGCGGGAGCTTGGCGGCAGCCAGCTCACGGATCTGCGAGCCGTGCATTTATGCGAAGCAATCACGTGGACCGTTCCCAGCTACTGGACACAAGGCGGTGAAACCGCTTGGGCTGGTTCATATGGACGTCTGTGGTCCCATGCCCGAGACGTCACTTGGCGGATCCCGGTACGTGACTACGGTGCTGGACGATTGCACAGGACTTTCGGCGGTGGCCTTCACAGAGACCAAGGACGCCATCAGCAAGAAGGTTCGCGCCATTTTTGAGGCGCTGGAGAATATTGCTGGACGTCGTGTCAAGGAGGTACGCACGGACCGTGGACGGGAATTCGTCAACCAGGCCATGGGCGACTACTTCAGCAACAAAGGCATTATCCACGGCACAACGGTGGGGTACACTCCAGAGCAAAATGGGGCAGCAGAACGCCTAAACAGGACTCTTCTGGAGAAAACGCGGGCTATGCTGGTGGAGTCTGAACTGCCACAGCAGCTATGGGCAGAAGCACTCGCGACGGCGAACTACCTTCGCAACATCTTGCCTGTCGCTGGCGCTAAGGTAACACCGCATGAGGCGTTCATGGGCACAAAGCCAGATATCAGTCACCTAAGGGTCTTTGGCTGCGCAGCATACACGCACGTGCCTAAGGAGAAGCGCAACAAGCTGGAGCCGGTGAGTCGGAAGGGGATTTTCGTCGGATACGAGCACGGTGGGCACTATCGCATCCTTTTCGATGACGGCAGCATCACTAAGCATTCTGCGGTGAAGTTCGACGAGACGGCCATTGGAAATAGCCGTATGGACTCTGACGACGATGAGGAGGAGGCTGACGACGGTGCTGGGATGGTACTGCCGTCAGGGGGTGGCGGAAGCACCCTGGATGGTTCAAACCTTGACATTGAGATGGCTGAGAACAACAGTGGGCCGTCAACCAGCAGTGGGCAGACGGCGCCACCGAGAGGCCAAGCTAATATGCCGCTGGCGCTATTCCCACGGACAGAGCAGTCACGTGGTGGTGGCGGCGATGGCAGTGGAGGGCCTTCAACCAGCGGAGGACAACTAGCACCCGCAGGGAATGCAGATGTGGAAATGCAGGATCGCCGCTACCCATTGCGTGAACGCAAGCGGCTGATCGAGTGGAGACGGGAGCCCAACGGGAGGGTAACCTATGGGCGGATCAATGCGGCATCTACTGGAGAAATACCTGAACCGTCAACATACGCTGAGGCTACGAATGGGCCGCATGCAGAAGAATGGAAGAAGGCGATGGACGAGGAGATTGCGGCGCAGCTTGCCAATGGAACATGGGAGCTGGCACGACCGCCGGAGGGCACTCGACTGCTACCTTGCCGGTGGGTATATAAAGTTAAGCGTGGAGCAGATGGGGAAATTGAGCGCTTCAAGGCGCGTTTGGTGGCGAAGGGCTATGAGCAGCGGGCGGGGATTGATTATGGGGAGTTGTTTGCCCCTACCTCGCGTTTCGCTTCGCTAAGAGCTTTGCTGGCGGTGGCGGCAGCTAAGGGTATGCCCATCCATCAGCTGGACGTGTCAACGGCTTTTCTGAATGGAGAGCTGGAGGAAGAGCTTTGGATGCAGCAGCCGCCGGGCTATGAGTCGAAAGATCCCAACCAGGCGTGCAGACTTAAAAGGTCTATCTACGGGCTGAAGCAGGCCCCGCGCTGCTGGTACGTGAAACTGGTGGCGGCGCTGGACAAGCTCGGGTTCAAACCATCACAAGCAGACCCGGCGCTATTTATCAAGAAGGATGAGAATGGGATCGTTTATCTGCTGGTGCACGTCGACGATATTGTCACTACGTCCGACGACGTGGAGCTAATCAAGAAAGGTGAAGCTTTTAAGATTCGAGATCTTGGGGAGGCGAAAGTCTTCTTGGGGATGGAGATCAGCAGGGGAGAGAACGGCGAAGTTAAGCTTACGCAGCAGAGGTACATCGAGGAGCTGCTTCAGCGACACCAGCTCGCGGATGCTAAGCCGCGAAGCACCCCATTACCTCCTGGCTCGAAGGTTCTACCGGCAGGAGACGGTGAGATGGAGCTTGTGGACAGCACAGAGTACCGGACGCTAATTGGAGAGCTGAACTACTTGGCGACGAGCACAAGACCGGACATCGCACAGGCGATGAGCGTGCTGGCGCGCTTTATGGGCAAACCGTCTAAGACTCACATGGGACTGGCTCTGGGTGTACTTCGCTATTTGGCAGGCACTAAGGAGCTAGGACTACGATTTGGCGGAGCTGGAGAACTTAAAGTGGAGGGATACAGCGACTCAGACTGGGCTGGTGATCCGGCGACGCGCAGGTCAACGACCGGGTACGTTTTCCTATTGGGCGGAGCAGCTATAAGCTGGAACAGTCAGCTACAGCGCACCGTGGCGGCATCTTCGGTGGAAGCAGAATATCAGGCTACGGCAGCAGCGGTTCGTGAGGCCCTATGGCTTCGAAAGCTGGCGGGAGATTTCGATCTGTGCTCAGACACGATTGGGATCTGGATGGACTCTCAGGGGGCGCTTAGCTTAGGAAACAACCCTATCACTTCGGTTCGGTCCAAGCACATTGATGTGCAGCATCACTTGGTGCGAGAGCGGGTTGCTAGAGGGGAGGTAGCGCTTTCCTATTGCTCTACGGAAGATATGGTGGCCGATATTCTCACGAAGGCTTTGGGAGAGATCAAGTTTAAGAAGTTTCGGAATGGAATGGGAGTTATGGCGTGAAGTCCTATCGTTTCTTTTGCGTGCTCTGGTGACTTAGGGCAATGGCGTCAGCGCGCAACATCTTTGTGGTGCTGGAGCTGCTAACTTGCCAGACCGACGTTTTTGGAGCTAGGAACGTCTCGAGGGGGCGTGTTATGAAAACGTTATTGTTAGTTATGTTTATCGAGCCGTCCTAGCTGATTTGCGTATCAGTGAGCGAGCTATGCAGTACGACCTAGACGTGGTCGCGAAGTGAGCTTTTCAGGGGTCTATTTGTGGTACGTTATAAGGTTTCGAATTATGTATATTGTGGTATGTTTTGTGGGTGAAGTTCCTATCCTTTTACGTACCGCTGCATGGACCAATCCGACAGACGTTGCTTCTATAGACGTTTTTCTCGCTCTCTCTTATCTTATTCCAATATATAATTATGTAATTAATACTTCCTCGTAATACGGCCAAGCTTTGCCAATGTCCGCTAGACTATCTCGCAACAGAAAGTCCTGAGGAAAATGATGTTTTGTTGAACTGCATACAATTATATTTATAGCTGATAAAATATATTGTATTTTCAGCTTTTCCTAAGCGTCAAGCTGTCAAGCATACATCAGTGATCCCCATAACTTGACCATGCATGCTTTAAACAATTTTTTTCCAGTACACCCGAAAAACCCTTTTTTTCTTCACGGCACATGTTTTTTCTGCCCCCGGAAAGCCATGTTTTTCCTGGCCGATATTTCCCAGGGATCCCCGGAGCAAAGCCAACACTTTCACAAACATTTTTTTAAATTCTAAATATTGCCAGGTCCCGTCGGGGATGAAGTACTCTGGGCACCACATGCCAGTGAGCGGCATTGCATGCCAGCTGCACCATCCACAGCAGCACCACGCAGCAGCACCACCACATGCCAGCAGCACCACATGCCAGCGTCACTGCACGCCAGCGGCACCGCACGGCAGTGGCACTGCATGCCAGCAGCACTGCACACAGCAACACCGTGCACCAGTGGCACTGCATGGCAGTAGCACCACAAACCTAGGGGGACACGCATTGGTCAATTGGTAGTGAGATACTGCATGGCAGCTGC
The DNA here is from genome assembly GCA_019650235.1 of Volvox reticuliferus. Classification (NCBI taxonomy): domain Eukaryota; kingdom Viridiplantae; phylum Chlorophyta; class Chlorophyceae; order Chlamydomonadales; family Volvocaceae; genus Volvox; species Volvox reticuliferus. The sequence continues at coordinate 575,299 of BNCP01000013.1, read as the reverse complement.
ACCGTGCATCAGTGGCACCACACGGCAGTGGCACCCTGTGAAGCATCACCATGCGGCAGCTGCACAGCTCGGCAGCTGCACCACACGGCACCGGCACCACGCAGCAGCTGCACCGCACGGCAGCAGCACCGCGTGGCACTGGCACCATGCAGCAGCTGCACCGCAAGGCAGCTGCACCGCGTGGCAGCCGCATCACGCTGCAGCAGCACTGCGCGATAGCATCCTAAACTTGCGTTCTAAACTCACATATAAAAATTATTTGGAGACTTACCTTAGCGACTAATGCTTACCTTACGCAAGCAGAATAGCAAAGGTGATATTGGCAAGATCCAACAAGTTGCTGAAGCTCCAAGCTTGGAAGCCAAATTACTTAATATCTATACAAATTGCAGGCTATGAATAAAGCCGTAGCAATAATAGTGGACAGTCATTGCTGTATGATACAGATTAACTGTCAATCGAATGTTGTAAAGAATTTTCTTGTTTGACCTGTTAACAGGCCGTTTATTAGAAAATATTATCAAGAGCACAATTACACCTTTAGAGCATGAGTCCTGCAGGGCTGGCCAGTGCCCTGCAGGATACATAGCTACTACGTGAAACAAAAGACTGAAAACACCAAGCTAAAGAACTCAGAAAATGCTTTAAATAGCCTAATCATGCTTTTATATATGCATTTCACTACCGCTTTCAATGCTGTTAACATCCAGAAGTGTTCGGTGGTTGTGCGGGGACTGGGGCCTGCTGCCCCAGTTCCCCGCACTCCCACCGTCTCGGTTTACTGGGGTCCAAAGTAGATTCTCGTTTAGACAAGTAAAGGCAGAATAGTATATTATTTGTTGCATTATAAGGTTTAAATTCCAAGGTTGTAAGTCAAACGGGGGCAATTGTAATATATGTCTTATTATTAGTTTCTGTCTAGGTATTTCCCCTAAGATATTCCCCTGATTTTTCTCTTAGATATTTGTGGTGATCTGCATATAGTTAATATTTTTGGTCACCTCAAGTATCTCGTTCATCAGCTAGCTAGCAAATGACATATTTTATGAATCACGTGTATGATTGTATCCAAATAGTTTAAAAGGGTGTATCCTGATAATCCAGCACTGCAAGCCAGCAGCACTGCACGGCAGTGGCACTGTATGCCAGTGGCACAGCACGGTAGAGGCACCACGCAGCAGCGGCACTGCACGGCAGTGGCACCACATGCCAGCAGCACTGCATGCCAGGGCACTGCATGCCAGCGGCACTGCACACAGCGACACTGTGCACCAGTGGCACTGCATGCCAGTGGCACCGCATGGCAGTGGCTCACCTGGCTCACCTGGCTCTATAACATGTTTATAATAATAATAAATAATAATAATGAAATACTCAAAGAGCAACAAAGAGATGTTGATTAAAATTATAATAGTTGCGATTACAAGAGTAGCTGAATGAAGTGGTATCATTAGAAATAGTATTACCCCACAATAGCATACCACATGGTACATGGGTGTACCACGGTACACAGCACCATGCAGCAGCTGCACCATGCGGCAGCTGCACCACGTGGCAGCTGCACCGTGTGGCAGCGGCACCAGCAGCATGGCATGCCAGCAGCACCAAACGGCAGTGGCACGGCATGCCAACAGCACCACATGCATGCCAGCAGTACTGGGTGCCAGCAGCTCCACGCGGTAGCGGACCTGCATGGCAGCCACACCACATGCCAACGGCATTGCATGCCAGCAGCACTGCATGGCAGCCACACCATGTGCCAGCAGCACGGCATGCCATTGGGGCCGCGCGGCAAAGGCCCTGCACGGCAGCAGCCGCACCACGTGCCAGTGGCACCTCTTGCCAGCGGCACCACGCGGCAGCCACACTGCGTGCCAGTGGCACTGCATGCCGTGCTGACATTCAGTGCCGCTGGCATGCGGTGCCGCTGCCGCGCGGTGTGCGTGGCTGCTGCATAGTGCCGCTGGCATGAGGTGTCGCTGGCACGTGGTGCAGCTGCCGTGCAGGGCCACTGCCGCCATGATGTGCAGCTGCTGCACGGTGCAGCTGCCACGCGGCAGTGACCCTGCACGGAAGCCGCACCACGTGCCAGCGGCACCACGCGGCAGCAGCACAGCGTGGCAGCAGCACTGTGCGGCACTGGCACCACGCACACTACTGCAGCTGCACATTGTGGCACTGGCACCGGGCGATCCATGTCTTTGAAATTATCTAAAAGAATCAGGGCATTTTCGTCGTGACGGCATAAATTCCCGAAGCCCTTACACTACTAGGACTCCTTACAGGGGCTGTATGTACGACACGAAAGTTAAAATAACTAAAACTAGACTAAAAGCAACTTAAAATTATTAGGCTAGCTAAATATGCCAGTGCACGGCATCAACAGTGCACAGCTGCAGCACCCTGCAGCTGTGGCACCACCTGGCTCAGGTAACATGCGGCTGTGGCACCCCACGGCTGTGGCACTGCTCACCTGAGGCAGCTGGCGGGTAAGGCACCCCATGGATGGAGCACCACATGGCTGCTGCACCACGTGGCTGCTGAACTGAGCAGCTGCTGCACCACATGGCTGCTGCACCACGCACATAGGTGAGGCACCGCATGGCTGAGGCACCCTGTGGCTGCACCAGCACTCGGCTGCACCAACGTGTGGCTGCACCGACCAGCACACGGCTGCAGCAGCATGCAGCTGCACCAGCACGCAGCAGCTGCAGCACCACGTGGCTGTGGCACCATGCTGGTGCTGCACCACGCGGCTGAGGCAGCACGTGGCTGCATCACCAAGCGGCTGCACCAGCACGCGGCCACGGCACTGCACGGTTGTGGCACCAAGTGCCTGAGGCACTGCATGCGCGGTTGAGAACCACTCGCAAGCATCCTAGAAATGCATCATCAAATTGCATGATTGATTTACCGTAACTAATTGGCGAGTAACGCCAATAATTGTAACGCCTAATTTAGTGACAAGAACCAGAATGCCTAGGATCACCACAGGCTAACTTGGGCTGATGTTGCGTCGAAGGCAGAACCGTGGAGTACCTATTTATTAATTGAATAACTTATAAAGAACATAATTCAATTAGGAAAGCCGTTGGACATGGACTATGTTGGCCGCATAGCTTCCCTTAAGCGGGCAGGAAAAGACCAAACAAAAAAACAAAATAACCTAGCTAAAGAGCTCAGAAAATGCTTTCAATAGCCTAAAAATTGCCTAGCAGAAATCAATGCATTTACCTCGCGACGGCATAAATTCCCGAGGGCCTTACACTACTAGGACTCCTTACAGGGACTCCCGACTTTAGGAATTCCCAGGGGCCTTACATACTGAATATACGACACGAAAACTAAAATAACTAAAACTAAAAATAACTAAAAATTACTAGACTAGCTAATAAAAGCGGTAGCAATAATTGTGTATCAGAAGTCAGTGCCTTTTCCTTGCGATGGCCTTACACTACTAGGACTCCTTACAGGGGCGGACGACTGTACAAATTCCCAGGGGCCTTACAGGCTAATTGTACGATATGAAAACTAAATTAACTAAAACTAAAAGCAACTAAAAATTACTAGGCTAGCGATAAAAGTGGTAGCAATAAGTGCATTTCCCTCGCGATGGCATAAATTCCCGAGGGCCTTACATGACTAGCCCTCCTTACAGGGGCTGACGACTGTAAAAATTCCCAGGCGCCTTACATGACTAGCACTCCTTACAGGGGCTGAATGTACGACACAAAAACTAAAATAACTAAAACTAAATGACATAAAAACTAGAAGCAACTAAAGTTAAAAAATAAACTAAAAATGACTAGGCTAGCTAATAAAAGCAGTAGCAATTACTAGGCTTGCTAATAAAAGCGGTGTTGAGAATGAGCGACACACAGTGATATGCCAGGGGAATGAGGAAAAAGTAATACGGCCGGGGGCCGGGCGCTTTTCTTTTTAACAAGCGGTAGCAATTACGAATGCAATATATAGTGTGATGCCGCTGCCATGCGATGCAGTAGTTGCCGCGTGGTGCAGCTGCCACACTGCCACGCTCTGCCATTGCTATGCGCTGCCACTGCTGCATGCTGCTATTGCCGCGTGTTGTCAATGCTGCGTGTTGCTGCTGCCATGCCCTGCCATTGCCGTGAACTGCCACTGCCGCATGCTGCCGCTGCAATGTGGTGCAGTTGCTGTGCACTGCTGCTGCTGCGTGGGGCTGCTGCCATGTGGTGTGGCTGCCGTGTGGTGCCGCTGCTGCAAGCTGCTGCTGCTGCCGTGCACTGCCATTGCCACTCACTGCCGCTGCCGTGCACTGCCACTGTCACATGTTGCCGCTGCTGCACTGTAGCACTGCCGTGTGCTGCTGCTGCTGCCGCATGGTGCAGTTGCCATGCACTGTTGCTGCCATGCAGTGCTGCTGCTGTGTGGGGGCCGCAGCCACGTGGTGTGGCTGCCGCATGGTGCCGCTGCTGCATGCTGCCGCTGCAGCGTGCTGCCACTGCCATGTGGTGCCACTGCCGTGCAGTGCAGCTGCCACGTGATGTCCTAGAGTTAGACCCAAGTGTTTGCTAGCCATATGAGTACATTCAACAGCTGCACCAAGTTTAACCACATTATCACTCTTGCAATCAAAACTTTTTGTAGATGTTTTGCCGCATCAATTTTCCCTATAATGCAACAAATATTAACTTTATGAATTTCAGTTGCCATTATTATTTACATGATATGTAAAAAGCTCATACTTATAAGATTGATTATTATTCAATCATGATTTCAAATTTATAAGGTTGGTTATTTCTGCATATATTTGATAATTTTAATATAATAATTTTAAATTATGGCAATGCACGGCAGCGGTGAGTGGCAATGGCAGTGCACGGCAGCAGCAGCTTGCAGCAGCGGCACCACACGGCAGCTGCACCACACGGCAGCAGCCCCACGCAGCAGCAGCAGTACACGGCAGCTGCACCGTGTGGCAGCAGCAGTGCACGGCAACAACACCACACGGCAGCGGCAGCATGCGGCAGTGGCACCGTGCGGCAGTGGTAGTACACGGCAATAATGGCAGGGCACAGCAGCGGCAACACACAGCAGCAGCAACACGCGGCAGTGGCAGCACACGACAGCAACAGGGCGCAGCAACAGCAGCACGCGGCAATGGCAGCATGCAGCAGTGGCAGCGCATAGCAGTGGCAGAGCGCGGGAGTGTGGCAGCTGCACCACACGGCAACTACTGCATCGCATGGCAGCGGCATCACACGATAGCGTTCTTATATTGCATATCAAAATTGCATTTCATAATTAGTTGGCGACTTACCTTGGGGACTAATGCTACCTTTCAATGTTGGCGAGCAAGATCTAACAAATTTCTGAAGCTCCAACGAATGGCAATTACATATTTATACAATTTGCAGGCTATAACTAAATTGGTAGCTAAAAACATTGCTGTACGATTGAGATTAACTGTCAACTAACATTGTAAGGATATATATATATATATATTCTTATTAGACCTGTTAGCACGCCGTTCACTAAAAACGTTTTAGAGCATAATTCAAACTTTAGAGCATGAATCCTGCAGGATTGACCAGTGCCCTGCAGGATACATAGCTACTACATAAAACAAAAGACCGAAATAACCTAGCTAAAGAGCTCAGAAAATGCTGTAGTAGCTTTGAAATTATCTAACAGAAATCAATGCATTTTCCTTGCGATGGCATGAATTCCCGAGCACCTTACACTACTAGGTCTCCTTACAGGGGCGGACCACTGTAAAAATTCAATGGGGCCTTACATGACTAGCACTCCTTACAGGGCCTGAATGTACGACACGAAAACTGAAATAACTAATACTAAATAAAAAAATTACAAGCAACTAAAAACTAGTACTAAATAAAAAAACTACAAAAAACTAAAAATTACTAGGCTAGCTAATAAAAGCGGTAGCAATAAAAAAACTAAAAGCAAGCAACTAAAAATGACTAGGCTAGCTAATAAAAGCGGTAGCAATTAAACTTACTGGGGGTGCCGTACACTTCAATCTCAGCGACGACGAAGTCTCCATCTGCAGCAATTTGCGGTTATAGATTTGCATCAAACAAAGGAAAAGTGTTAGATAGCTAGCTAGCGAAATAGGTTCAGGACGTGCATGCATAAGTAAACAGGTGTCTATGAAGAGGTGGTATATGCAGCTCAGAGCTGTTATCATCCAGCCATTATATTTTTTAAGGAACCCTTCACACCGCAATCTTTATATTGATTTGCATGTATTGAGGCGTGCTGAGTCTATAGGCAGACTGCTGAAAACGTGTCATAATGTAAAACCCTGTCATCATCTAGAGAGGCCTTTGCGGCCTTTTCAACTACTACAAAACGCATTCCTTGTTTCCGACGATGGAGGAACACAATGGCCTCCAAGGCTGGCAATCTGGACAGCTATCAACAATATGTTGGTGGGACGAACCTGTGAACACGTATATAATATGTATATGGGGGTGTTACACTGTGGGCGACTATATATAATATGTTTGTGTATGTCAATACAATTATTTTATTTAACATACATTCAACTTTGCCTGGACATTCAATATTCAGTCTGGCCTTGCTGTATGTTGAGGTGACCCCAGACAGGCGGCAAAAATTGTCAAAACATCAAGGGACCTTCAAAGCTGCACGCACGCACACTGCAGGGCTCATTCAGATATATGCATATATCAATAATATGCAAGCATACAATACGTGGACCATGCAGCATAAGTTCTTTGGCATGCATGGCAAATAAAAATTACATGCACGCATGCACGTACACTGGTCTATAGGGAAATTCTGCACGGTGACCCAGCGCCCCTTGACCGGCGGCTGCACATCAATGACAAACGGGTCTGACGGAGCATCCGGGTTGCTGGGTGTGCTCCCGTTCTGTTTCCACACCAGCTGGTTGTCTTGGATGGCCGGTGTGTCGTTCATTGAGCTGATGCTCCGCATGCCAACACGAACCTCTATATTTTTATTGTTGTCCCAGCAGCAGGACTGGTATGGCCAGACCAAGATACGGCTGATGTCCCATACTCCACCCAGGTCCACAGATATCCACTTGGCGGGGTCATAATATCCGCCGGTGAAGGCAGTGGTAAACAAGCTGCCATCTACTGCATTGTTGGCGTAACTTGACCACTCTTTTGCTGATACGTACGCCTTCTTTCCCAATGCGAGATTGCCTGTGAATAACATATGCATAAATAGCATGAGCGGCCACAAGTTACGGTTGCTTCATAAATGGTAACAGCAGCATGATGAGCCTGCTTTGGTCAAAACTCGGTCGTCATTGATAAAGCCAATTGCATTGCTCAATCACTACACCATTGCTTCGGTACAAGGAGTTATTGAAGAGATAGGTAGGTAGGCAGTGTTGTATCTCTGTTATATCCGCCTACAGCAAAGGCTTTTGATCGAAAGGATGCCAGCAGACAACTGGCCAACCTTGGCTACGTCCCATGAGATACCCCAGGATATTACAGGCAGGTGGGTATTTACCCCGGTGATGTTTATATTCAGGTGGTGTATATGGACCCTACTCAGATTTTAAGATTATTGCATTATTGCCGACCGTAATATTTGTTGCATTTTTCCTTCTTTCCCTTGTAAAGACGTCCTTTTCCTTTTACATGCCCCCTCTATCCTCACGGTGTTCTCCGCCTCCACCTCGCTCCATCTATATCATTCCGTCGGCCACTGCCCACACTGCTGCCGCCACCAGCACTGCCACAACCCTATCCACCCGCACTGAATCCGATCCCGCACCTACCACTACCCTGGCCATCACCCACACTCAATGCAATTGCCCCAGCTCCGCTGCTCCCGTCTTTGTCAGGCCCACGCATGAATGCGTTTCGTTCGTGGGCCAAATGTCATATGTCGTAAAGAATAGTCATTAATAAAAATGGCTTGTTCATTACGAAGTCAGGATGCCCTTCTTTATTATCAATCGCAGTTTGTTTAGATACTTTATTTCTCTGCCAGAATTCTACTTGAAATGATGATCATAAGGAAAACGACGAAGGAAAACGACGACCTTGCAAACGGACAATCTAGCAACATGCATTTTTCGTACGATAGACACATGTATACATGACCGCAGCCTCCATCAGTAGGAAGAAAGTCACAACAGCAGGAGTGGAAGCGTCGTATGGGACACAAACGAAACACCAATGGTGCATGCCAGCTGCATAGCAATGGCCATTTTCAAGGACTCACCAGCCGTCTGTGGCCGGGGTGGCCTGGGTACTGGAGGTGGTGGACTGGGAGGTAATGGCGGAGGTGATGGCGGTCGGGGGGGTGGACTTGGCCTTGGAGGGCGAGGAGGTGGTGAAGGCGGCAATGGGGAGTTGTCTGCAGCAAGCAACGAGCAAGAAATGTGAACTTGGACACATATAACAGGAATGTTTGTTGCCAGGGAGTGTGTATGCTGTATGTCATGCCGTCAATCCAGGCAGTAGGATCTCACGCAGGTGATGCTGTGCGGGCTAGCAACTCATGTATCACTATGTATCGGTAACAATAAATTAATAAATAGAGGGTTTCACATCCCATGTACCCCTCCACGTGCCTGTGTACATAGTGCTTTGTATGATGATGCAAAGTAGTATTTGTAGGTACTACAATAATTAAGCAGCATGCATGCATATAAGTTGACGTTTGCAAGTCATTTACAGCACTACATACGTACAGCAGTTACCTGAGATATATATATATATATATATATATATATATATAAATAAATTATATGTATATATGCTCGAAACAAATGCTGCAGCAGCACCCTGATGCCTAGCATGCGTCCAATTCATCGTCCATACAATATCCAACACATAACATGATGATGGACGGTGTAGTAGTCGTAGTTGTACGGTACACACTATCATAATTTAATAAGGGGCAAGAAGCACCCTGTCAACATCTCGGCTCAAGAGGTCGTTTCGGTTTTCAACTACTACAGACGGACCCAAGCCACTACTAGAAAATAAGTGGAATATCTATAACAAGGTCACTAAACTTACTGGGGGTGCCGTACACTTCAATCTCAGCGACGTCTAAGGATGAATCTGTAGCAATTTGCGGTTATAGATTTGCATCAAACAAAGGAAAAGTGTTAGATAGCTAGCTAGCGAAATAGGTTCATGCATAAGTAAACAGGTGTCTATGAAGAGGTGGTATATGCAGCTCAGAGCTGTTATCATCCAGCCATTATATTTTTTAAGGAACCCTTCACGCCTCAATCTTTATATTGATTTGCATGTATTGAGGCGTGCTGAGTCTATAGGCAGACTGCTGAAAACGTGTCATAATGTAAAACCCTGTCATCATCTAGAGAGGCCTTTGCGGCCTTTTCAACTACTACAAAACGCATTCCTTGTTTCCGACGATGGAGGAACACAATGGCCTCCAAGGCTGGCAATCTGGACAGCTATCAACAAACATGTATGTTGGTGGGACGAACCTGTGAACACATATATAATATGTTTGTGTATGTCAATACAATTATTCTATTTCACATACATTCAATTTTGCCTGGACATTCAATATTCAGTCTGGCCTTGCTGTATGTTGAGGTGACCCCAGACAGGCGGCAAAAATTGTCAAAACATCAAGGGACCTTCAAAGCTGCACGCACGCACACTGCAGGGCGGGCTCATTCAGATATCAATAATATGCAAGCATACAATACGTGGACCATGCAGCATAAGTTCTAAGCATGCACGACAAATAAAGATTACATGCACGCATGCACGTACTCTGGTATGAAGGGAAATTCTGCACGGTGACCCAGCGCCCCTTGACCGGCGGCTGCACATCAATGACAAACGGGTCGCTGGGTGTGCTCCCGTTCTGTTTCCACACCAGCTGGTTGTCTTGGATGGCCGGTGTGTCGTCCACTGAGCTGATGCTCCGCATGCCAACACGGACCTCTAGATTTTCAATAATGTCGTCCCAGCAGCAGTAGTGGAATGGCCAGACCAAGATACGGCTGATGTCCCATACTCCATCCAGGTCCACTGATATCCACTTGGCGGGGTCACCATATCCGCCGGTGGAGGCAATGCTGGACAAGCTGCCGTCTACTGCATAGCTGGCGTAACTTGACCACTCTTCCGCTGATACGTATGCCTGCTTTCCCGTTGCGAGATTGCCTGTGAATGATATTGTTATGAAAACGTTATCGTTAGTTATGTTTAGCGAGCCGTCCTAGCTGGTTTGCGTATCAGTGAGCGAGCTATGCAGTACGACCTAGACGTGGTCGCGAAGTGAGCTTTTCAGGGGTCTATTTGTGGTACGTTATAAGGTTTCGAATTATGTATATTGTGGTATGTTTTGTGGGCGAAGTTCTTATCCTTTTACGTACCGCTACATGGACCATTCCGACAGACGTTGCTTCTATAGACGTTTTTCTCGCTCTCTCCTTTCTTATTCCAATATATAATTATGTAATTAATACTTCCTCGTAATACGGCCAAGCTTTGCCAATGTCCGCTAGACTATCTCGCAACAGGTTATGAGCCCCGGCAACGTGTGCCGCGGAGCTTGGCATCTTTCGCCCATTTATTAGTGTTGATCTTCGCGATTATAGGTCTTCACAATGGGGAAGGATAGGTTAGACGAACCGCTTGACCTTAACAACTACGCAACCTGGAAGCTACGATTCGAGCTACTATGTGGCGAGCTCGGATACGGTCACGCTCTGCTTGCTGCACCGATTTCAGAAGCAGACGTTAATATGTCAAACAAGGTCAAGAGCGTCATGGCCAAGAACGTCAAGAACCACCACCTCCAGACCATTGTGCGGGCAGCTAACGCCAAGGCTGCCTGGGATGCTCTGGCGGCGACGTTCGCATCAACCTGCAACACGAGGAAGATAGCTCTACGACAGGAGCTCAGCGACTTCAAGATGGCCAATGGAGAGCATATGCCGGTCTACGTCAGCAGGGCGCGGCAGCTCCAGTCAGACTTGCTGGATGTCGGACACGTGGTCACTGATGCCGAGCTGACTACGATTATCATCAAGGGTCTCCCACGCACGTATCATGTCATTACGACTGCCCTTGAGACGCGCGAAGGTGAGCTGGATTTTCAATAAGTCGTTTCAAGGCTGATGGCTTACGACTCAGCGGAACGAGAGGCCAGTAGAAAGGAGACGACGGCGTTTAGTGCGCGCCGGGGTGGCGGCAACGCCGGTTCGTCAGGGCGAGGTCAAGGAGCAAGGACCGGCGGAAGACCTAACGTTACCTGCCATTACTGCGGGACACCCGGACACTTTATGAGGGATTGCCGGAAGCGTCTAGCAGATCAGGGGAGCAAAGGGCGTGGAGGAGACGGCAAGCAACGTGGCGGGAGCGCATCAGCAATGCCCAGTAAGTTGGCATTCGCGCTTGGAGGAGAATCCCGTTTGAAGGACTGGCACATTGACTCGGGATCGGAGTGGCACATTACCTACGATGCATCCGAGTTGAAGAACGTTCGTGCAGTCAAGACGGAGGAACTGTTCAACGTTATCGGCTACGATGGCTCCAGGCATCAGCCGACGCATGTGGGATCGTGCACCTTAAAGAGCAACGTGATCGAAGGGTTGGAGATTGACCTACTCAACGTGTATGTGGTGCCGAAAGCTACCGTCAAGCTTATCTCGGCGGGTATCCTCGACGACCGCGGCGCCAAAGTGGTGCTGGGCGACGGGAAGGCTCTGGTGCAGCATCAAGGACGGACTATTCTACAAGGCGAGAAGGTTGGAAACCTCTACGCAATTCGCTACAACGCAGCAGGGCGTTCGGTCAGCGATAGCCGCTCATGTGCGGCGACCGGGTCAGTAGACTCGGCGGCAGCGCTGTGGCATCGGCGCTTGGGACATCTGGGCTTCGGGAGCCTGGAACGGATGTGCCGGGAGAATATGGTAACCGGCATGGAGCTTGATCGCGGGGGCTTGGCGGCAGCCAGCTCACGGATCTGCGAGCCGTGCATCTATGCGAAGCAATCACGTGGACCGTTCCCAGCTACTGGACACAAGGCGGTGAAACCGCTTGGGCTGGTTCATATGGACGTCTGTGGTCCCATGCCCGAGACGTCACTTGGCGGATCCCGGTACGTGACTACGGTGCTGGACGATTGCACGGGACTTTCGGCGGTGGCCTTCACAGAGACCAAGGACGCCATCGGCAAGAAGGTTCGCGCCATTTTTGAGGCGCTGGAGAATATTGCTGGACGTCGTGTCAAGGAGGTACGCACGGACCGTGGACGGGAATTCGTCAACCAGGCCATGGGCGACTACTTCAGCAACAAAGGCATTATCCACGGCACAACGGTGGGGTACACTCCAGAGCAAAATGGGGCAGCAGAACGCCTAAACAGGACTCTTCTGGAGAAAACGCGGGCTATGCTGGTGGAGTCTGAACTGCCACAGCAGCTATGGGCAGAAGCACTCGCGACGGCGAACTACCTTCGCAACATCTCGCCTGTCGCTGGCGCTAAGGTAACACCGCATGAGGCGTTCATGGGCACGAAGCCAGATATCAGTCACCTAAGGGTCTTTGGCTGCGCAGCATACGCGCACGTGCCTAAGGAGAAGCGCAACAAGCTGGAGCCGGTGAGTCGGAAGGGGATTTTCGTCGGATACGAGCACGGTGGGCACTATCGCATCCTTTTCGATGATGGCAGCATCACTAAGCATTCTGCGGTGAAGTTCGACGAGACGGCCATTGGAAATAGCCGTATGGACTCTGACGACGATGAGGAGGAGGCTGACGACGGTGCTGGGATGGTACTGCCGTCAGGGGGTGGCGGAAGCACCCTGGATGGTTCAAACCTTGACATTGAGATGGCTGAGAACAACAGTGGGCCGTCAACCAGCAGTGGGCAGACGGCGCCACCGAGAGGCCAAGCTAATATGCCGCTGGCGCTATTCCCACGGACAGAGCAGTCACGTGGTGGTGGCGGCGATGGCAGTGGAGGGCCTTCAACCAGCGGAGGACAACTAGCACCCGCAGGGAATGCAGATGTGGAAATGCAGGATCGCCGCTACCCATTGCGTGAACGCAAGCGGCTGATCGAGTGGAGACGGGAGCCCAATGGGAGGGTAACCTATGGGCGGATCAATGCGGCATCTACTGGAGAAATACCTGAACCGTCAACATACGCTGAGGCTACGAATGGGCCGCATGCAGAAGAATGGAAGAAGGCGATGGACGAGGAGATTGCGGCGCAGCTTGCCAATGGAACATGGGAGCTGGCACGACCGCCGGAGGGCACTCGACTGCTACCTTGCCGGTGGGTATATAAAGTTAAGCGTGGAGCAGATGGGGAAATTGAGCGCTTCAAGGCGCGTTTGGTGGCGAAGGGCTATGAGCAGCGGGCGGGGATTGATTATGGGGAGCTGTTTGCCCCTACCTCGCGTTTCGCTTCGCTAAGAGCTTTGCTGGCGGTGGCGGCAGCTAAGGGTATGCCCATCCATCAGCTGGACGTGTCAACGGCTTTTCTGAATGGAGAGCTGGAGGAAGAGCTATGGATGCAGCAGCCGCCGGGCTATGAGTCGAAGGATCCCAACCTGGCGTGCAGACTCAAAAGGTCTATCTACGGGCTGAAGCAGGCCCCGCGCTGCTGGTACGTGAAACTGGTGGCGGCGCTGGACAAGCTCGGGTTCAAACCATCACAAGCAGACCCGGCGCTATTTATCAAGAAGGACGAGAATGGGATCGTTTATCTGTTGGTGCACGTCGACGATATTGTCACTACGTCCGACGACGTGGAGCTAATCAAGAAGGTGAAGGCGGCAGTGGGAGAAGCTTTTAAGATTCGAGATCTTGGGGAGGCGAAAGTCTTCTTGGGGATGGAGATCAGCAGGGGAGAGAACGGCGAAGTTAAGCTTACGCAGCAGAGGTACATCGAGGAGCTGCTTCAGCGACACCAGCTCGCGGATGCTAAGCCGCGAAGCACCCCATTACCTCCTGGCTCGAAGGTTCTACCGGCAGGAGACGGTGAGACGGAGCTTGTGGACAGCACAGAGTACCGGACGCTAATTGGAGAGCTGAACTACTTGGCGACGAGCACAAGACCGGACATCGCACAGGCGATGAGCGTGCTGGCGCGCTTTATGGGCAAACCGTCGAAGACTCACATGGGACTGGCTCTGGGCGTACTTCGCTATTTGGCGGGCACTAAGGAGCTAGGACTACGATTTGGCGGAGCTGGAGAACTTAAATTGGAGGGATACAGCGACTCAGACTGGGCTGGTGATCCGGCGACGCGCAGGTCAACGACTGGATACGTTTTCCTATTGGGTGGAGCAGCTATAAGCTGGAACAGTCAGCTACAACGCACCGTGGCGGCATCTTCGGTGGAGGCAGAATATCAGGCTACGGCAGCAGCGGTTCGTGAGGCTCTATGGCTTCGAAAGCTGGCGGGAGATTTCGATCTGTGCTCAGACACGATTGGGATCTGGATGGACTCTCAGGGGGCGCTTAGCTTAGGAAACAACCCTATTACTTCGGTTCGGTCCAAGCACATTGATGTGCAGCATCACTTGGTGCGAGAGCGGGTCGCTAGAGGGGAGGTAGCGCTTTCCTATTGCTCTACGGAAGATATGGTGGCCGATATTCTCACGAAGGCTTTGGGAGAGATCAAGTTTAAGAAGTTTCGGAACGGAATGGGAGTTATGGCATGAAGTCCTATCGTTTCTTTTGCGTGCTTTGGTGACTTAGGGCGATGGTGTGAGCGCGCAACATCTTTGTGGTGCTGGAGCTGTTAACTTGCCAGACCGACGTTTTGGAGCTAGGAACGTCTCGAGGGGGCGTGTTATGAAAACGTTATCGTTAGTTATGTTTAGCGAGCCGTCCTAGCTGGTTTGCGTATCAGTGAGCGAGCTATGCAGTACGACCTAGACGTGGTCGCGAAGTGAGCTTTTCAGGGGTCTATTTGTGGTACGTTATAAGGTTTCGAATTATGTATATTGTGGTATGTTTTGTGGGCGAAGTTCTTATCCTTTTACGTACCGCTGCATGGACCATTCCGACAGACGTTGCTTCTATAGACGTTTTTCTCGCTCTCTCCTTTCTTATTCCAATATATAATTATGTAATTAATACTTCCTCGTAATACGGCCAAGCTTTGCCAATGTCCGCTAGACTATCTCGCAACAGATATACGTGTAAAATAGCATGAGCGGCCACAAGTTACATTTACTTCATAAATGGTAGCAGCAGTAGGATGTGGTGCTCTAAATCATGAGCCTCCTTTGGTCCAAACTCAGTCGTTTCCTTGATACAGCCAATTGCATTGCTCAATCACTACATTATTGCTTCGGTACAACCCAGGACCCTTTTCCATACCTATATGGATACCAAGCAATGTGCAGCATATACCTTTTATGCTGTCTTCAGGATGTAAACAGCCACAGGTTATAAGGCTACTTCAGAAAAGTTTTGAAAAGTGCTTTGACAAATGAGATAGATGTAAATTCGTCTTCAATAAGAATCCTTATTGACCCTGTTACGAATGAGGACACACTGTGATATACGAGGGAAATGATAAGCAAAGCGGGGAGGGGCCAGTTGCTCATCTTTTAACATGGGATCGAGACCGATGGTAACGCGCCGGGCGCGGTTGGTCTGAGGTCGGGGGTTTGAGTGAGTCTCACGGATCGGGAGAGATGATTTCTCATTGGCTGCTGTCCGGGGTAGGGATGCCCAGGTGGGGTCCTCCGAGTGCCAGCGCGGTAGAGTCCTCACATACAGTAACGTCAGACCGCAGAGCATGTATCTCTCACGGGGTTGTGTTGCAAATGAGCGACATGGTGATATACCAGGGGAATGACAAAGACGTAACACGGACGGGGGCCAGGTGCTTTTCTTTCTAACAGACTCCTGTGTGCAAGATCATTTATATATTAGAAGACTGGAAATAATAATAGATGGCATAATAAAAGACACCACGGACTATACATAATTAGCATCGAATTTATTTAGGTATCAACTATGGGCAGTACAGTGTATTTAGCTTACATCACATGAAAACACAAATATGAAGTACCAAAGGCACGTTTTCAGCATCTCGATATGACTGTTGCCAGAAAACAGCATCTAAAACCTCCCTTGATTTACCTTTTCATTCATATCCCATGCACGCCAAAACAGCTCATTCGTCCTTCCTACTGTCCCAACCCTCTGCCTAGATAGAGCGGGCCAGGCTACATCCTTACCGTCCATTGGGCTCGGATGTTCTGGCGGCTCCAACAGGTAAAACATTGGCGATGTTTCATCTGCGTGCATGTGGAAAGGAACATTATTCGGAATGTGGAGTGAGACTTGTGCAAATAGGCTTTGGAGCAGACCTTCATTGCTACCGCTTTTATTAGCTAGTCTAGTAATTTTTAGTTGCTTTTAGTTTTTTTAATTAGTTATTTCGTTTTTGTTATTACAGTTTTTTGTCGGTTATGTAATCGTTTATGTAAGGCCCCTGGGAATTTGTTTAGTCGTGCACCCCTGTAAGGAGTCCTAGTAGTGTAAGGCCCTCGGGAATTTATGCTGTCGTGACAAAATGAAATGATTTCTGTTGGGAAATTTTAAAGCTATTTAAAGCATTTCCTGACCTCTTAAGCTAGGTGTTTTCAGTCTTTTGTTGCATGTAGTAGCTATGTATCCTGCAGGGCACTGGCCAGCCCTGCAAGATTCATGCTCTAAAGGTTTTATTTTTGTTTAGGATATAAAATGTTTATACTCAATGGCCTGCTAATGGGTCTAGAAAGAAGTATCCTTACAACATTCAGTTGACAGTGAATCTGTATCGCACAGCAATTATTGTCCACTATTATAGCTACCGCTTCATCTATAGCCCGCAATTTGTATAGATATTAAGCATTTTGGCTGCCAAACTTGGAGCTTCAGCAATTTGTTGGATCTTGCCAACATCACTTTTGCCATTCTGCTCGTGAAGGGTAAGCATTACTCGCTCAGGTAAGTCTCCAAATAATAATAATAATAAGAATATAATTCTAAATGTGATTTCAGAATGCTGCTGCTGCCGCGTGTTGCACGGCAGCTGCCACATGTTGGCGCTGCCACATGTTGCCGGTACCGTGCACTGCCATTGCCGCTTGCTGCCACTGCCATGTGCTGCTGCTGCTGCTGCACGGTGCTGCTGCCGCGTGCTGCCGCTGCTGCTGCATAGTGCAGTTGCCATGCACTGCTGCTGCCATGCAGTGCAGCTGCCATGCACTGCTGCTAGCTGCCGCTTGGTGCCACTGCTGCGCACTGCCTCTGCCGCATGCTGCTGCTGCCGTGCACTGTCATTGCCACCCACTGCCGCTGCCATGCGCTGCCGTTGTCACATGTTGCCACTGCTGTGTGCTGCTGCTGCTGCATGGTGCCGCTGCCACACACTGCCGCTGCTGCTGCATAGTGCAGTTGCCATGCACTGCTGCTGCCATGCAGTGCAGCTGCCATGCAGTGCTGCTGCTGTGTGGGGCCGCTGCCACCTGCTGCGGCTCCCGCACTGTGCTGCTGCCGCGTGCTGCTGCTGCAGTGTGCTGCCATTGCCACATGGTGCAGTTGCCACTGCAGGGTGCTGCTGCCGTGCAGTGCAGCTGCCACGTGATATCCTAAATTTAGTTTAGACCCAAGGGTTTGCTAACCATATGAGTACATTCAACAGCGGCACCAAGTTTATTAACTGCATTATCACTCTTGCAATCAACATTTTCTGTAGATATTTTGCTGCATCCATTTTGCATAAAATGCAAAAATATTAACTTTAAGAATATCAGTTGCATGATTATTTATATGATATTTAGGCAGCTCATACTCATAAGATTGATCATTATTTAATTCTGATTCCAGATCTTTAAGGTTAGTTATTTCTGCATAAATTTCATGATTTTAATATTCATATGTGTGCATTAAATATGTACTTATATATATTAGGCATTTAAAGCAATCCAATAAATGGATGAATAACTTCAAAATAATATTGGCGCATGTAATTTATCGCTGATTCGGACAAAGTACTAGATTCCCATTACCTGCCAAGCTCTTTGGTATAATATCCACTGATTTTGAAAGTTTATTTTGGAGCCCATGAATTCGTATTGTTATACCTCTATTTTTCATTCATTTTTAATTATGGATGGAATAAGTAACAAAAACCTGTCTGATTCAGGAATGTTGTACCACGCGTCACTTTGCCTAAGCTCTGCTAGAGTTGCACCCACCATCGCTTTGTCGCGCACGACACCACGTCACCCATGTCGTACGTGGACGCGCTGAGCGATACGGCACTATCGTACATGGAATGGTACGGCACTGTCGTATGTGGACGCGCGGAGCGATACGGCACTGTCGTACACGGAACGGTACGGCACTGCCGTATGTGGGCGCGTGGAGCGATATGACACTATCGTACGGTACGGCAGCACAGTACGGCAATACGACACTATCGTACGGTACGGCAGCACAGTACGGTGATACGACACCATCGTACACGGAGCGATACGGCACTGTCATACACGGAGTGGTACGGCACTGTCGTATGTGGATGCGTGGAGCGATACGGCACTGATGACGTCACTGTCGTACGTGGGCGCGCGGAGCAGTACGGCACAGGGCACGACGCGATCGCACGCACGCCACGCAGCACGTTGCACCGCACACGTTAGGCGCACTGGCTAAGGGCACAAGCAACCTGCAAAATAGCATATCGCCTAATGCATTGTGCACAACGCTGCGAGCATACATCGCGTGATCGGGATCACAAATAGTGCGCATGGTCCGGCGACTTGGTCGCGGACGATCTAAAATGCATGAGGCACCGCATACCAATGCGCACTAACGATAACACATGCATATGCGCGCGCTCGAGCATGATAACGCGAGCGTACCTTGAGGTCGCGAGGCAATGGCTCGAGTGATGCGGCACGTCGAATGCAACACTACGCGCGATGGCGTAGTCGGCACCTTTACGCGAGTAAAGAACATTGCATTATTGCTATGACGGCTTATATAGCAATATCCGCACGCAGGATCACGGTAGTACGTTTACTACTTGCAGATCTCTTGTACCGCGAGCCGTCGCTGCGAGTATATCTGCTATGCTCATTGACGAACTAAGTGTGAATATATGAGAGAATCGCTACGCAATCATTTCGATTGCCGTTTATACAAGCTAACTGCGCCTTGGTTGAGCTTCCACCTTATATCGCTTATGATCGTATATCTTGGATAAGCCCGAGCACCGATTTGCGTCGGTTAGATGATGATTGCCTCGGCTAGGCACTGATAGCCTATCACGTCATCTACACCTGTCTTGGAATAAACGTTGTAACTCCTTGCATCGAAGACTTCCGCTGCCTCGATTGGTAGTTCTGATATAATCGAGCATGATGCACTAAGCCTGGTTCTCCGCAGAATCAATGGGCGATTATGAGGAGTGATACAACAAATTTGGTATCGAGATGTAAGGTTCGTTCACGGCCTGTTGTCTCACCCTGATCTTTTGCGTAAGTAGGTTACTTACATGGCTGGAGTCAGCGATGGCAATCCTAGTCCTTTGGATACATTCGCGGAGGAGCTTGGCCGAGCTGTGATGGCCGAGGCCGCCTCTGGTCTGTAATTGCCTTGCTGCTCTTGCATTGTCATTCGTTTTGCCTGGTCGAAGTACGCGCTTCTGAGCTGCAGGTGAAGCGAATCGAGTCTCACTCGCTGCTGCATCGACTGATTCGAACCCGAGTCCGGATCAGTTGCGGGCGTTTATCGCGCGCACACGCGAAGTGCGAGACTCTTTGGACGGATACTTGCTGTATCTGCAGGGAGCGCTTTCCGTCGGTAGGCTTAAAAACCGTCTGATTGTCGCTCGACCGATACCTGTGTGAGAGTGCCTTTATCGCACGAGGTTGTGGCCGGTCAGTCGCCGATTTACCATGGCATCTGGTAGCGGTGATGTAGGGCTAGTAGTGGGGGACGGTCGTGCCGACACGTCCATCGTTCCTGAAACATCTCGGAGGGGCCCATACACGCATGTTGTTGATGGTGTCCGAGATCCCCCTGCGCTACTAGACCCACGGACTCCTATCCATCCGACTGTTCCTGTCACGGCAGCCGAAGCAGGCCCCGTTGGACGCGAGGAGCAGAGGGGTCCGTCTGCTGCACCGCCTCATCAAGGTCGATTCGACGACGATGGAGAGGTGATAAAACTGTCGCTTCCTGTCCCGAAATTAGACATCCCGCATGACGCGAAACATAAGAATGCTGAGCATAGCATTGCTGATACAACTCGTGCATACCTGCATGATGTCCGCGTGTACTTGCAACTGGTCCGTGGTGGTGATCGTGACCCTGTGAAATGTCTGTTCGTCGGGAACACCCTCGTGGGTGTGGCGAAGACATGGTACGATCAGTGGACAATGGCAAGGCAGACATACACGTTTGAGGAGTTGGCTCATGCTTTGCTTGCACGCTTTGCTCCCGAGGTTCAACCGCTTTGTGCTGAGGCTCGCAGTACGTTAGCATCTGGCACATATCGCATGCGCCATGATGAAACAGTACCTGCGTACCAGTCGCGCTTCGAGGCCCTGATCACGCCCATCGGTGACCTGAGGGAGGGCGAACGCATCTTTTGGTTTCAGCGGGGGTTGTCTGAGGTCCTGGCGAAGAAATGCGCCACGGACTTGGCGGGGAAGGACTTTGGGTCCTATGAGGAATTGGTGCGCTTTGCGCGCGGGGTCGAGAGGCGTCTCTTAGCTGGCCAGCGTGCTACTAAACCTGTCCCTCATGCTAATGCCATGCGAGTGCAGGATCCGACGTCTGACGCTGCTGCCATGGACCAGGGGGCCGAAACGGAGCGTCGAACGCCAACGGTAGCAGTGACCACCATTCGTACGGATCGCGGTCACGGCGTTTGCGGCGCTTCCGGATCGGGTAACCGCAAAGGGTCAACCGGCGCAGGTCAACGCGCGGATCCGGCCAAGGGCAAGAGGAAAGGGGGTTCACCGTCTGCTGCGGCTGCGCACGAAGCTAAGAACGAGATGAAGCGACAACGCACCAGCGACGGTTGGTTGGAAAAATGGGGTTGCACGCATTCCGAGCTCAAGCGTCGGAAGAGCATGAAGGTTTGCCTGAGATGCGCGTCTGCGGAACATCCTACAAAGGATTGCCCGATGCTACCGCCTTTGGCTCAGCGGCCGAAGTAGGGGATTGCCCAGGCCGGTTCGGAGGGGACTCCACCTGGGAAGCCGGAACTAGAGGGTGGGCGGTTGTCGTCAGTGCGGCAAGCCGTGAGGGCACCGTTGCCTTCGGTCCTTGAACAAATCGAGCGCGCGATTGGACGTCGATTGTCACTCGACGGTCGCTCAGGACGTGTAGGTTTTGACTCGCTGTGTAACCTGTATGCACCGAGCAAGCCGCTGGCATCTATCGATTTGTTAGGTCACACCGTCTTGTTCCTCCCCTCATCTCTGCGTGAGCTGTCAGTGCAGCTGGCCTTCTATAGGAGATGTAGGCGTCAACGTCCAGACACTGCCGCTTGCGTCCTTCTACCCGCTTATAGTCGGCGAAAAGCCTCGACGTTGCTAACGGGTATGCGGAAAGTCTGCCGGTTCGAGTCGGGCACCGTTCTGTATAACGGTGTTGATCTAGCAGGTGCACCTGTTCAGCTGTCGGTTCAGGCCTACGCCGTTGACGTTTGGTACGAATCTCCTGCACCTCATTCTGAGGGTTCTGCCGAACGTTTCGAACCCGCCCTGAGCATCTTGCTTTCGTCCGCAGAGTCGGTACTGGCAGACAATCGGGTTCCCTTGATTCAGGTCGATCTCGCTGGTCGCACCCTGAAGGCGCTCGTCGATACCGGCGCCAGTGACAACTTCATCTCATCGGCAGAGGTGAATGCATTGGGTCTGTGCCCACAGTCGTCGGAATGGTCGCAGGTTACCCTCGCGGATGGGGGTAAGCAACCCATATTGGGCAGGGTCACCCTTCGCCTGTGTATAGGTCCTCTGCGTATTACGACCCAACCTTATGTGTTGCGCGAGCTGACTGATGCTGCGACATATATACTGGGGTCCTCAACATTACGGCAGTATGGGGCCGGCATTGACCTAGAGTCTGGAACCCTTCGCCTTCGTAAGGGGACTCTGTCGTGCAAAGTACCCTTCGTGCCGTTTGCAAGTGTTGAGCCAGAGGGGGGTAAGACTGAAGCGGAGCCTGTGGTTAACTATGCTGTGAAAGCCATGGGGCAGCATGCTGAACCCAAGCCGGTCGGGCGTAAAGAGGCCGTCTGGATGATCCGGAAGGGTGCCCACGGACTGCTTGTGAGGCCTAGGTTACATCTGAATGCGACCACCGCTCAGACTTCTTTGGATCCTGAGGTTGAGGCCTTGCTCACAGGGTACGCAGACGTTTTTCGCGACGTACCTGGGCTTCCTCCTTTGCGTCCCGTGGACCATACCATCCCACTCATACCCGGCGCTCAGCCTGTTTCACGACCTATGTACAGGTTAAGTCCTCTGGAGTTGGACGAGGTGAAGCGCCAGGTAACTGATCTGCTCGCAAAGGGTATGATTCGCCCCAGCACATCTCCGTACTCTGCGCCGATTCTGTTTGTCGGTAAGAAGGATGGGAGCTTGCGCATGTGCATCGATTACAGGGGGCTGAATGCGACGACGGTCAAAAACCGTTACCCATTGCCGCGCGTGGACGACCTGCTCGATAAGCTGAAGGGCTCGGCTTATTTCAGCTCGATCGACTTGCAACAGGGATACATCAGATTCGCATTGCTGCGTCTGATGTGCCGAAAACTGCTTTTTGGACGCCCTTCGGTCACTTCGAGTACACGGTCTTGTCGTTCGGGTTGACTAACGCCCCTGCGACGTTTCAGGTGGTCATGGATCGCATGTTAAGACCGTATATCGACAGGTTCGTCATTTGCTACTTGGACGACATCCTGGTCTACTCCAAAACGCGCGAGGAGCACCTGGAGCATCTTAAGCTTGTGCTTGAGGTGTTGAGGCGGGAGCAATTGTTTGCTAAGCGTGCCAAATGCTTTTGGGCGCAGCCTCAGGTGGAGTACTTGGGCCACATCGTGTCGGCCACTGGCGTCAAGATGGACCCACGGAAGGTAGCTGTGGTTCGTGATTGGCCAGCGCCCCGGAACCTTCAGGAGCTTCGTAGCTTCCTCGGCTTGACCAATTACTTCCGTAAGTTCATCAAGCAGTACTCTGTCCTGGCGGCCCCACTCACTGATTTGACGCGTAAGGGAGCTTTCGATTCGCCTAGTGCCTGGACGCCCGAGTGTCAGCTGGCGTTCGAAGAGCTGAAACGTGTCGTCGCCGACGACGTTACCCTTACCCGTTTCCCCGACTACTCGTTGCCGTTTCGTGTCGAAGTGTTTTCGGATGCTTCGTTGTATGGGAGCGGCGCTGTACTGTTGCAGGAAGGGTGACCGATCGCCTTCATGAGTAAGAAGTTTACGGGCGCAGAAACCCGTTATACCACAGGGGAACAGGAGCTGCTAGCGGTCTTGCACGCGCTTAAGGAGTGGCGTTGTTACCTAGAGGGACGACCATTCACCCTTAAGACTGACCACAAGCCCCTGACGTTTTTGCAAAGCGTCCCCATGCTGAACCGGCGTCAAGCGAGGTGGATGGAGTACCTCGCGCGGTTTGACTGCACCTGGGAGCACGTTGCCGGCCGGATTAACATCGCCGACGCTCTCAGTCGACATCCGTCGCTACATGCTGCAATTTTGGCGGCGCCTGTCCAACGTCCACCGACCCCGGATGTGCCTTTGTCCTCGGACCTCGCGGCTCGCTTGAAGGCTGCCTATGCGGGCGATTCTTGGTTCGCTTCGCCTGGCAATGTCGAGCACCTACGCAAGCAGAATGGTCTTTGGCTACGGACGGAAGGATCGACGACTCAGATCGTCGTGCCTAACGACGACTCCCTTCGTCGCGATATCCTTTCCCGTTTCCATGAGGACCCGTTGGCAGGACACCCAGGTAGCACACGGCTGGTCGAGTTGGTGCGACGCTCATTCTGGTGGTCTCGTCTGGCGAGAGATGCCGAGAACTTCGTGCAGACATGGAGTTTGTGCCAGCGCAACAAGGCTTTGTCCGGTAGGGGCCACGGGTTGCTGCAACCATTGCCTGTTCCAGACACGCCTTGGGAAAGTGTTTCCATGGACTTCGTGGTCGCGCTGCCCAAAACTGAAGGGTGGTACGACTCGGTGCTCGTCATGGTTGACCGTTTGACTAAGATGGTTCACCTTGCACCTACTACATCGACCTGCACTGCTGAGCAGACTGCACGCCTGTTTTTCGATAACGTGGTTCGGTTGCACGGCGTCCCTAAAAACGTGGTCTTGGACCGTGGTGGTCAGTTCACGTCTAAGTTTTGGGAAGCGCTCTGCAAGCTTGTGGGCATGCGGGTTAACCTGAGTACGGCGTACCACCCGCAGTCTGACGGCCAGACCGAACGCACAAATCGCACACTGGGGGATATGTTGCGCAACTTTGCTGGTCACACGCCTCTTGTTTGGGATACTTACCTGACTGCGGCAGAGTTTGCGATTAACAATGCTGTTAATCGGTCAACAGGTCAAAGCCCGTTCTTCCTGACTTATGGGTTTCACCCCGCGCTACCTGTGTGGCGTGAGCTGGAGGTGTATGTCCCTGCGGCTAAGGCCTTTGCCAAGACGTTCTTATCCCGAATGACAGACGCGAAGTCGTGTTTGGACGCGGTGCAGCAACGAGCAACGGAGTACTACAACAAATCCAAGCGGGACGTGGTCTTTTCGGAAGGACAAATGGTTCTGCTGAGTACTAAGAACTTGCGTTCCTTTGCCGAAGGATCTAGTAAGCTTTTGCCCCGTTGGATTGGCCCGTACCCCGTTGTGTGCATGGTAGGGAACGCGGCCGTCGAGCTTGCGTTCCCCTCTAACATGAACATCCACCCTACGCTCCATGTGTCACTTGTTCGTCCGTATTGTGGCACGGAGCCCGTGTTGTATCTCTGTCATATCCACCTACAGCAAAGGCTTGATCGAAGGATGCCAGACAACTGGCCACCCTGGATATTAGCCATGAGATACCCCAGGATACTACAGCCCGCGCCTGTTACCACTGATACCCCTGCAGCAGTCGAACCGGGTCCTGAGACTTGGGCCGCAGGCAAGCAGAAGGTATACGATGTGGAGCGTATCTTGGACTACCGCACTCGACGTGTGGGTGGACACCGATGCAAGCGCACCGTGCACGAGTACTTGGTCAAGTGGACAGACTACTCAAGTGAGCACAACTCGTGGGAACCCGCACGTAATTTCTCCCCGGAGATGGCGCCCATCCTCGAAGAGGCTAGGTTGCGTGCCACGCAATCTCAGTAGCTTTTGTCGCCTGAGCGGCAGCGAGGATGCTGCCTATGGGGGGGGAATAATTGTTGTACCACGCGTCACTTTGCCTAAGCTCTGCTAGAGTTGCACCCACCATCGCTCTGTCGCGCACGACACCACGTCACCCATGTCGTACGTGGACGCGCGGAGCGATACGGCACTATCGTACATGGAATGGTACGGCACTGTCGTATGTGGACGCGCGGAGCGATACGGCACTGTCGTACACGGAACGGTACGGCACTGCCGTATGTGGGCGCGTGGAGCGATATGACACTATCGTACGGTACGGCAGCACAGTACGGCGATACGACACTATCGTACGGTATGGCAGCACAGTACGGCGATACGACACTATCGTACGGTATGGCAGCACAGTACGGCGATATGACACTATCGTACGGTACGGCAGCACAGTACGGCAATACGACACTATCGTACAGTACGGCAGCACAGTGCAGCGATACGACACCATCGTACACGGAGCGGTACGGCACTGACGTATGTGGATGCGTGGAGCGATACGGCACTGTCGTATGTGGATGCGTGGAGCGATACGGCACTGATGATGTCACTGTCGTATGTGGGCGCGCGGAGCAGTACGGCACAGGGCACGACGCGATCACACGCACGCCACACAGCACATTGCACCGTACACGTTAGGCGCACTGGCTAAGGGCACAAGCAACCCGCAAAATAGCATATCGCCTAATGCATTGTGCACAACGCTGCGAGCATACATCGCGTGATCGGGATCACAAATAGTGCGCATGGTCCGGCGACTTGGTCGCGGACGATCTAAAATGCATGAGGCACCGCATACCAATGCGCACTAATGATAACACATGCATACGCGCGCGCTCAAGCATGATAATGCGAGCGTACCTTGAGGTCACGAGGCAATGGCTCGAGCGATGCGGCGCGTCGAATGCAACACTACGCGCGATGGCGTAGTCGGCACCTTTACGTGAGTAAAGAACAGTGCACTATTGCTATGACGGCTTATATAGCAATATCCGCACGCAGGATCACGGTAGTACGTTTACTACTTGCAGATCTCTTGTACCGCGAGCCGTCGCTGCGAGTATATCTGCTATGCTCATTGACGAACTAAGTGTGAATATATGAGAGAATCGCTACGCAATCATTTCGATTGCCGTTTATACAAGCTAACCGCGCCTTGGTTGAGCTTCCACCTTATATCGCTTATGGTCGTATATCTTGGATAAGCCCGAGCACCGATTTGCATCGGTTAGATGATGATTGCCTCGGCTAGGCACTGATAGCCTATCACGTCATCTACACCTGTCTTGGAATAAACGTTGTAACTCCTTGCATCGAAGACTTCCGCTGCCTCGATTGGTACGTTCTGATATAATCGAGCATGATGCACTAAGCCTGGTTCTCCGCAGAATCAATGGGCGATTATGAGGAGTGATACAACAAGGAAAACCCTAAAGTAATATAAAGTTATGTAGTGGATATTAAGTCAGTTTGGATTAATTAATCTATCTTATATATATTTAGCCTATATATTATTTATAGGCTAAATGGCCATTAAAAAAAGAAAGAATCTTGGGATAAAGTGTAATCATGAAGAGAGTACAATATGCCGCTAATTTCATTTGATTAGCTAGAAGACGATAACGATTTTTTCATCCATCCATGATTTGCTGGATT
The DNA here is from genome assembly GCA_019650235.1 of Volvox reticuliferus. Lineage (NCBI taxonomy): Eukaryota > Viridiplantae > Chlorophyta > Chlorophyceae > Chlamydomonadales > Volvocaceae > Volvox > Volvox reticuliferus. Next base: position 548,227 of record BNCP01000013.1, on the reverse strand, counting down.
TTGCAAGGGGTGCAGCTGCCATGTGCTGCCGCTGATGCATGGTGCAGCTGTTGTATCTCTGTCATATCCGCCTAAAGCAAAGGCTGGATCCAAGGATGCCAGTCAACTGGCCAACCTGGATATTAGCCATGAGATACCCCAGGATACTACATACAGCAGCTCCCACTGCAGGGTGCTGCTGCCACGCATCGTAATAAGTCGCATTTCCAAACTCATGGATGGCGCATCGAAGCTAAATAAATGTGCACATATGGACAGTGCTAGCCATGAATGCCAAATAAAGGAGGGACATGAGGAAGGAAGGTGGAGGGCGTGTAGTATCCTGGGGTATCTCATGGCTAATATCCAGGTTGGCCAGTTGTCTGGCATCCTTCGATCGAGCCTTTGCTTTAGGTGGATATAACAGAAATACAACAGGGCGGCCTGGATGCCCCCCCTGGACTACAACGTGGGAAAATGTTGAACCAAAATATTAGCTACATACACATCACCACAAACAACTAAGAGAAAAATCAGAGGAATACCTATGGTGAAGCATCTATGGCAAGTGGAAGTGTGGGGAACTGGGACAGTGAATCTACTTTGGACCCCAGTACACCAAGACGGTGGAGGTGCGGGGAACTGGGGCGGCAGGCCCCAGTCCCCGCACAACCACCGTACACTTCTGGGAGTTACAGCATTGAAAGCGGTAGTCAAATGCATATTTAAAAGCATGATGGTACAACTGTGCAACGGTTGATAGTTGAGGGATTGATGGCCGGTCCCAAATAGCAGGTGGCAGGGTCGGTCATGTTATGTAAATCACCAGGCAAATGCATCTGTGCGATTGCATGCAGCATGCATGGTGGCATCATGTTCGTTTTAGTTAATCGAACATTTAGATTGGCTCAGGGTGGCAGGGAATCTATTATATATTATATCTGTGTGTGTGTGTGTGTGTGAGTGTGTGTGTGTGTGTGTGTGTGTGTGTGTGTGCGCGCGCAAGATAGATGTTCATGCTGTGCAATGCAAAGCGCTTGATTGTGCACACACACACACACACACCATGTCGGGGTGTAAAAGCTATAAATCCCCCAATGGCTAGATGGATAAGGCCAGGAAAGCAAGTAAGCAATATAAATAAGATTTGAACCAATTGAGCAATGCTGAAGCGAGCCATGATGAGCAGATGTCTTATCATTTATGTGTAAAATGGCACTTTTGTACTCAGCAGACACAGCCTACTAAATTCCTTTGTCACACAGCTGGTGGAATGTCAATGACCGACCTCCTGTAATCCACACATGCCAATGAAAACACAATGACGTTTGGTGTGCAAGGTGGATGGCCAGTTGTGTAGCATTTTTATGCGGCACGATGTTGACTGAGAATGGAATTCTGATGCGGCATTTAGCTTAATTAGCTCCGAAGCACCCTGGTGCATTAATAATGTCATTTGTGATCATTCACAAATAAAGGTAAGGGGCTTTTGGGCAAGATCGGTTTTGTAGCAGTTGAATGCTGAAAAGGCCTCTCGAGATGTTGATAAGGTGCTTATTGCACCTTTTATTGTGATTGTGTGTGCCGTATAACTACGACTACTACAACTACTGTGTTTTCTCCATCCGTGCGTGGGTTCTTGGGGATGATTTTGCTTGAGGGGGCTACTACTTCTACTACTATGTAGAAATGAATATATTATGCATTACATTCCTCTTATCCTCCATATATGTATAGTTTCTCTGGATGCGGCACACAGATAAATCATACGTACTAGATGTGTATGTCTGGTCATTCATTCACGCAGCGGATAAAAGCTAAATCGTGTATTTGCACACACTTTACTTCATGGCACGCATACATCAGCCATACTTGAAGTGATTCCGCAGATAGATAGATGGCAACATGCGGGTCGTCAAGCTCGTGTGGTTCAAGCTCACAAATAAATACACGTGCATTATGGGGGGTGTTCACGGCATGCAGACTAATAAGATGACATCAGCTACTGATTGATGAGATGCTTTTCCTCACAATGATGATCCGCAGGAACATTATGCATAGCTAGATAGCCTTTCATACATGCATGTATTTATTATTTATGTATGGACAGCAGCCAGATTTGGATTTCTGACACTGCTGAAGAGTGGACGGACAGTATCCCCCAGCCAAGCATCTATCGTCACGCACGATATTATTCCTGATAGGCGGGCACCGACATACATACACGCATCGATCCCCCGGGAGGTCCATTCGCACAAACCTTTCGCCTTAAAACAAATATCTTCTAGGAATATGTAGTCCAGTAATAGTCATCGATCCATACTTTCTGGTTTCGGGGCATACAAAATCCAATATGGCTGTATCCGAATGTCAAGAAAATAAACGCATCTAGATACTAAAGACTCCCCCTCTTCGCCGTAAATATCTTGTGAGTCGCATCTATCTAGATATCCAGACCCCCCCTTTGCCGCGTCTACCCTATGTCAGCGTTGACCCCCCTAATGGGACCATAAAGGGTCCGTAAAACTGTATACCCCATAACGGACCTTAACCCATTATGGGTGAGTTTCCATATGGACCCATAATGGGCTTGACCCCCTATACGGCCCCTACCACTGATTATGGCCCGTAAACAGGCCCCCCCATAAGGGGTCCCATTATGATAGATGGGCCATAATGGGTTGGGACAGTTATGGACCCATTATGAAGAGTGACACGTAATTGCCCTGTAATAAGCTTACAATACCCTTACAACAGGGGTCTGTATGTGTAATGGTCCAGCATGCCACAAGCCATCCATTATGTCAGGTTAGCTAACTAGGTCACCAACATGCATTGTAGTTATTGTATGTACTACAATGCCTGAATATATAGTAGATAGATAGCATTGAACTCCTCCATCAGGATCACAACTCAAATACTACTTATCAGGAAATATCATTCCATCCAAGTAAGACAGCAGCAAGGATACCAGGCAAGCAAATAATTTTCACTAATCACAAGCAGGTAGGTTCATGATGATCAAACCCAAAGTCTTCTCCATCAAGTTCTCCAAAACCACTATCCACACACAATGCTAACATTGCATGCACAGCAGCATTGCTTGAATAATGCTTCCTTCTTCCCAAGTAGCATGCATGCCTGCAGCCCACGCACATTAGCATGCATGGGCCTACTCCTTTCTTCCTCCTCTGCTGCCTCTGTTTCCTCTGCCCGCCGCCCCCGCCACTGCTGGTGCTGCTGACACCACACGGGTGGGGCCAGCAATCCGCTGACGGGCCAGAATGGTCTTCTTCTTCATTTCTGCCGCTGCTGCTCCTTCATAATGCAACTCTTGGCCACCGTTGCTGCCACTGTCGCCACTCCCTTCAGAACTGTCACTGCTGGCAGCTGGCGGTGATGATGGTGGTGTTAGTGGTGCCGCTGCTGTGGCACCTCTGCCAGCGCCATCTGCTGTCTGCTGGCCAGCAGCTCCAATGCAGCTTCTCTTCCGGCCACGAGCACCACCACCAGTGGCCACTGCAGCCACTGAAGCTGCACGTCGCCGTCTGCTGGTGCCAACTGCATGTGGTTGTGCTGTAGCTGTTTGGTCACCAACGTCACTGGTGTTGCAGTAGCCACCATTACCATATTCAGGGTGGCAGCAGGTGCTGGGTCCTTCTTTGCAGCCACCAGCAGCAGCCTCAGACACTGCGGCTCCTGAAGTGCCACGTACTTGGGCAGTACCGCCTTTGCCACTGCCGCTGCTGGCATTAGTGTTGACAACTTCCTGGCCGTCCTTGTTCCTCCCAGCTGCTGTCTTTCTGCCGCTGCTTCCCCCAATTGCTGCTACAGCAGGGGCTGCAGCTACATTGGTGGCCTGCTGCTGCTGGATAGCCTTGCCCGGGTGCTGCTGCTGCTGGGCCACAACGTGCGGGTTTTGTCCCCGCCGTCCCTGCACCCTCCCTGAGCGGTGGATGCTGGTGGCCAAAGCAGCCCTGATACCACAACCACCGGTGTCCTGGACCTGCTTATCACCCTCTTCTGTTGCAGCCTCTTTTCGACGTGCCGGAAGGTCGTTTTCTGCAGAGACATATGGATTGATAAAAATACATGGGGGACATTTAAATAGTTAAGAAATGAAGAGGCCTCAATGCTATTTATTTACATGTTTTATAAAGTCTGCCGGAAGACAATACATCTCCTTAATTATGATGTGCTGCTGGCTGCATGCATGCTGCTTCCTCTTCCCTGCTGCACAGCAGCAGGGCAGCAAAGGCCCCAGCATACTGTTATCCATGCATGCATGCATCTTACCTATCCATGCATATATCCCTGTATCTGCTGCCCACCATCCCTCATGTTAATGCTGTGCTGTTGCTCACATGCATGTACAGCAGGTGGATGATGCACTCACCTCTATGATTCTGCTGATCTGCTATATATACCACAACTTACTTGTCCAAATGCTGAAGATTGTCTGCATAAGGAACAAGGATCGCACATCCGCTGGATTCCTCCCAATTGCAGTATCTTTAAGCTTCTCTGCTGGTGGTTCTCTGAACTTCTTGATGTTGGTGAACTTGGACAGCACACCAGCTGTAGGAAAGAAATAAGGGTTCACCAGCAGCAGAGTGCATAGATAGGGGACATAATAATGACATGAGGCTTGAAATCATTTTGCATGGGGGCTATGTTGGGTGGGTATGTAGAGAGAGATTGCATGGGGAAGCAGGGCCATTGGGTATAAGTGAGGGGGGCCATGGAAGTGCAGGTATGTCAGGCATGAGCAGGACACAATTATGCTTGTTAAAAGGATGGATCCTGCTTCTGCTCCCTTGCTCCTGTGCCTAACCCTGTTGTTAATAAGCTAATTTGGATGAATATTACTTCTGTCCCTGCTGCTGCCATATCAGCAGGTTGGACCTAGGTAGCTGCAGCATGGTGAGGAAGCAGCTGCTTCCTTACCATACTCCGATCTGCTGCTGCTATGATATGAGCTTCACCAAAGACCCCTGCCATGTATGCATGCATCATTCCTGCCCCCCCCTTCCCTGCTGCCCACCAACACAACCATACTAGCATGCTTAGTTTATAAACTTACCACGCTGGTAGTTTGTCATTGCATTCTGCAAGATCGACAAGACCCTCTTCTCAATTAGGATCTTGTTCTGACTTGCTTCTGCTGTATACACGTCAAATGCATCCTTCTTTGCAGTGGCAAGCTTGAGGAACATCCTGAACCAGGTGCTGATGATGCGGTACGTGTTGAACCGCCTTGCAACCTCCTTGTCTCGCTCATCAGAGAGCTTCTTGGCAGTGTTATCATTCTGCCGCTCCCATGCGGCACTGAAATGAAGCCACTTGAGGCCCACAGCGGCTGAACTAAAGGAGCAGGTAGAGTGGGCGTGTACGGATTAATTGTGCAGGGAATACAGGGAGGGGGCAACTTGTGTGGCTTGGGCAGCAGCAGGCAAAGAGTGTGCACGTGGTAGCTGGGGCACAGCACCAGTGCAGCAGGGAAGGACATCAGGTCATGTGGATAAGATGAGGAAGGATGCATGGAAAGTTTATGGGATGGGTGGCTGGGGAATATTGTGGAGCATTGCATGGGGTAGTCAGGATCTTCATCAGGCAGGGTATCTGCAGGATCAGGGTACAGGTAGGGCAGGAAGGGCAGCAGCAGGTAGGGTGGCAGGGAAGGTTGTGTTATGTGCAGAGGGGAGATATGGACATGTTGTAGCACAGACATATTTTGATCAAGTTACAGCAGGATTAGAGGTGGGCAGTGGGGTTAGATATCATTATTCAGGTAGGAAAATGCTTTGAAAGGAAAGAGAGTAGCTTGGCAGGGTACATAATAATGGGCTACATAATGGATGGGCTAGGTGTTGTATCTCTGATATATCTGCTGCCTACAGCAAAGGCTCAATCGTAGGATGCCAGACAACTGCTGGCCAAGCTGGACATAGCCATGAAATACCCCAGCATACAACAAATATCCCCCTTCCAATGGGTGTGTCCTTACACCCACAGGGGCCATTGTGTAACTGAATAGATTATCCATATTGTTCATGTGATTGTGAGTAGTAAGGTATTAGCCCAGTAATGATTTCATGTCCCACACACACACCAATTACAGCCATTTTCACATCAATTCAGCTGGATAGAAGATTTGAACCCGGGTTTGAATCCTGCATATTATCTTTGATTATATCTTTGATATATCCGCCTACAGCAAAGGCCCAACTGACAGATGTCAGAAATTGGCCAAACCAATATTAGGCATGAGATACCCCAGGATACTACACTAGGATGGAGTATGAATAATGGAGCAGCGGGGTGGGGTGGCAGGTACACTTACTAGATTGCGACCAGCATGTTCCAAGCAGATGAAAGGCCAGAGGTCTTCTTGAAGAGGGGGGCAAACATGACGTTTATCCCTTCCGGCACATCTGGACCTCGTAGCTTACCTTGTGCACCTTTGCCAGCACAGCCATCACTGCAAGATATAAAAACACATCAACAATGCAAGACTTCGTGAGCTGCTGTGAAAGAGAACAGATGTTCTGACCTGCTGTCTGCCTCACTGAACATACCTAACACAGAGGCCATGTCCACTGGAGCTGCCGCCACTTTTCCCTCCAACAGGGGCCATCTGCACGGACTGTGGTCTGAGGTTGCCCGCAACGGCTGAAATGAAAGCAAAAACGCTGATAGGCTCAAGAAATGTGTAAGATGCCGTGAACAAGTCTGAAATATCCTTCAGGGTCACATTCTGGTATGCGACCGTGCTTTTCAGTATCTCATATGCCACAGATATATCCTCGCCGTTCTTTGTAAATGACTGAAATAGGGAGTTTCGTACTGGCTTCGGGATGCTTTCTACAATGTTGGAAGGAAGTGCTGACCAGAAGACCTCCTCCTCGTTGACTGCTAAAAAACGCAAGCAAATGGAAACTCTTTTACATTTATCTTAAAATACTTGAAAAATTCTGGATGCTTTACTTCAGATAGCTTACCAACGTCCTCATTGTCCGCCGCCCCAGCAGCATCCTCATCCTCCACAATTTCGGAGTCCTCTCCTTAAACAATAAAGGTACTAGAGTTTAATTGATTGTGTGACAGGCAGCAGGTGTCAGTAACAACCAGCCGCCCTGCTGTTTAAGGGGCAGGTTTGAACCGACCTTCATCTGCCAGCAGTTCTTCTTCAGAAACATTATCAGAAGCATAATCATCACCATTGATGAGTCTGTCAAAAGGATCATCAATGTCACAGTCATAAGCCATTGTAGCTGGCACTCCCCAAACACAAGATGTTATGCATAAAGTAGATACACGTTGAAATACTACTTATAACAAGTATCTAAAAAGCTAATCAGAAGCTAGGTATCCTTCAAAGGGCTAAGGACAACTAATCTTACAGATGTCCATGCATGACCAACATGACGGCATGAACTAAATTAAAGAAAGAGAAAGAGTATAATTTCTTCCTGTAAATATTTTAATTCAGATGGGATATCCTATCATTTCCTGCTTGTTTGCTCTGTTAGTTGCCATCTTGTTAGGTACAGTTGGCCAAGTAACTCCCATGGCTCCCAAGCGTGCTCTTCCTACATTTTCCCTTGATATTGGCACAGCTGGAAAGAATGAGGAACTTGCATCTGGGTCAGCTGAGGGTGGCCGCACCCGTCCCCGCATGGGCTGTTACTCTCCAGCAGCAGCCATTGGCAGTTACTCCCCTGCAGCAGAAATGTCGGTTCAGCGGCAATTATTTGCAACTCCACAGGCAGGAGCCAGCAGTCTTGAAATGTCTGCAGATGTAATACATGCTGCTGGTGTAGCCAGGTTGAGATACACCAAATCAAGTGATAACAGCAGGCAAAGCCAAGAGCACAATAATTACAGTGTGCAGGGAGATGAGGGAGATGTAGAACCAGCAGCAGGAAGTGAAGGTGGGATGGAATGCTGCTATGTATAAGAAACCACTTAATGGAGGGATCATATGTCCTTCCATTCACCAAACAATTTGTACTGCCAGGTTTTGTATGTGGTACCTGCTGCTGCTGCTGCTGCTGCTGGGGCAGCAGGGGTGGTGTCCGCAGCAGCAGGAGTAGTAGATAGTGCATGGCAGAGCTGGCAATGAAGGAAATGGTGGTGAACAAATGGCTGGTTCAGCAGCAGCAGGTGGCTGGTGGGATAGGATAGTGGCTGGGAATAGCATTGGAGGTGGAAGTGCTGGCTGGATACATACTCTATTATTAGTGTGCTGCTGCTGCATGCATGCCCCATCCACCTCCAATTATGCAGGCAATGAGGCAGAAGAGAGCTGTGAACTCGAAATGGACCCACAGGAATGGGGCCTCCCTGACAACCATGACTTTGACATGGACAATGGTGGAGCAGTAAGCACTTTAACCATGGACTTGGGTGATCCTGAAGGTGGTAAGTTTGCTTTGTGTGTGGATGGGTTCCTACCTTTAGCTAGATGGCAAGCACAAACATGCATGCATGTGGAAGTCTTCCATGCTTCATGATTTTTTGCTTGATTACACAGCCCTTATACGTGATAAGGCAGGAACCCATTATTATTGTAGGTCCATATGCACACTTGCACTGCAAGTGCCCTGGGAAGGGCATGGATGGTGGGCAACGTCGACACAGCTTTCAGAAGGTTGCCTTTAAGCCTATTCCAGAGGGAGACGACGATGTGAAGGCAATCGTCCTAAATACATGCGAGCAGGCCATTCGGCAGAAAGAATCCAGCCCAGGCTCAACTGGTTCTGTTGTTTTGCAATTCCTCACCAGCCTATATGAGGTTTTTACTGGGCCTTTTGCCAGTCCCTCTCATCGTCGTGCAGCTGATTATATCCCACGAACTTACTTCCAAGCACTGACAATCATTGAAGAATACACGTCCTGCCAGTGGCCACTTGTGTACCGGTACAATATTTGTGAATGTGGATTTGTGTTCCGTTGTGAACATGCAAGGGCATGCAAGTGCCCGGCCAATGTGCCTGGCATGGATAAGCCGACGCCGTGCAGTAAGAACAGGAACCCTAACAAGACTCTACTCTACAGTCCTATTGCACAATACCTCCAGAGGATTTATGGAAACAGTGTCACCGCATTTGAGTTTGGAGACTGGCTTAACAGGCTACAGCAGTGCTCTGGAGAGGATGCAGATTCTATGTATGATATTGGGCATGGGGTGGCTGTGCAGTCCATATTAGAGAAGGACGGCCGCTTCAAGGATGACCCCCGTAATGTCATCATTGTGCTAGTAACAGATCCATTCGTTGTAAGTACAATTGTTAATAGGGTAAACTGCTGGTCATATGTATGAGCTATCTGCATGATACATACGCAGCAGCAGTTTAGCTGCTGCTGCTGCTGCTGCTGGCTTTCCAACCCCCATACATATGTCACCCCTTATGCATGTTGCCCCTTCATATGATAGGGAAGGGGCAACATGAAAAGAATCCACCCTGCTAATGTTCTTGGTGATAATCCTCTCTATTTCCCCTTGTTTCTTGTACACAGGTCCCCATTGATGAGTCAGAACGCTCTAGTACACCATGGCTGCTTATTGCGGTCAATGCACCAGCACCTAAACGCCATGAGCTTGGCTATGCATCTGTCCTGGCGATTATGGGTGGGAACACCAAACTCCCTGGAGCCAAGAAGGGTATCCCCATGGATTCTAATCATGTCCTCGCACTTATTAAGGATGAAGTCGCATTCCTTGATGCTGTGGGCATTGAATTGGCTGACAGTTCACGTGGTGGTGAAATTTTTCGTTGCCACGTCAGGCTGGCCAGTATTGTGTCAGATTACCGTGGCCTACAAAAGCACCTTGGCATTAAGGCCTCACCTGCTCTCTGGGCATGCTTTAAGTGCTGGCATAAGGGCTTGAAATTGGGTCAGAAAACCATTTATGGCAACCACTTCAGCTATTTGCCTGAAGGTGACCCCTTGAGAGAGAAGCTGCAGACACTTTACGAGCAACAACTGGAGTGGGAAAAGGAGCTCTTTCATGATGAGGGTGAGGTGACAATGAACAGCAGTATGATTTGACAGCAGGCATGAGCTGCCTTTCGTAAGTATGGCAGGAGTACCTTAATCCTATCATGTCCATTTAATCCCGCCCCCCGCAGATCATGGTGAGCATACTGACATCACGGATGGTCGAGGTTATGATGAGGGACACCATGATGAAGGCTTACAAAATGCTGGTAGGTTTTTTGCTGTTTTTTGCCTGGATAGAGATCTTATCAGCACATTTGCTTGGCCACTTAGGCTTGGCACACAGCAGCAGGCTCTGTCCTTGTTTGACTATCTATCTAGCTCTGCTGCTGCTGGCTGCTGATGGATGGCTTCCTGTTGCTGGGTGGCATAATCAACCAAAGATGGGTTCGTACCTACTTGCCTGCTGTGCAGGATGTGAAGTTAGGCAACCTAGATCACGGACAGCTGAGGAGATGCGCCGTGGCACCAATGGCCCACCACCTCCTGATCCTACTGACCTTGAACCCTTACAACGTCCATGGGCAATGTGCCATGGCCACCAACGAGGTCTTGCTTGCCCGATTTATGAGCTGAGGGGATTCAACCCTGTCAATGGCATAAACTACGATGGCATGCATACAATTGGTGGTATCATCAAGGACACTTTTGTGTTGAACATCCAAGGTCTGCGGGAGCCCAGTGGTGCAGTGAAAGCCTACGATGCAGACAATGGCAAGTTGCCTTACAATTGTGAGTATGAACACTGGTACAACATAGTGATGGGTGGGTGTTGGTTCGTTTTGTGGGGAAGGTATGATGGAAGCAGCAGCAGGTTGCGAGCTGCAATAGTGGTAGTGAGGGCATCAGGGTAGCAGCAGCAGGATGGGGGTCATAGCATCCATCCTTTTGCTATACATGCATGTGTAATTAACATCATCATGTTTTCCTAATATTGCAGTGGATGCCAACACAGTGCAGGAATTCAGGGATGCTCTTCAGGTCATTGCAAGCCATGCTCCACGGGCGGAGGCGGGTAGGCTTTCCCGCCTGACAGGAGCTAGCAAAAAAGCAAAAACACATACATATTTCTTGCTAGCAGGTCCATATGGGTCTTACGCAGTTGTATGCGCACGACTTCCAAAGGACCTAGAAGACACATACCTTTCCCTATTACAAGTTGCTGGTGATCTGTGGGACAAAATCCCCCGAAAAAGCAGCCTTCCAAAGTTAAGAGAGCAGATATCAAGGGCAATTTGCTTGGTAGAGGCACATTTGTCTTCTTGGGAACTTGACATCAAGCTGCACAACATGTGGCACCTTGTGGACGCCATTGAGAATACAGGTAAAACTGAGAGCTTGATGGTGTACATGTGTAACACTGGTGCATTAACGCGTGATGCCGGGTTGTGAAGTCCCCCGTTACAATCCTCCCCGCCTTGCAGCGAACGTCCTCAGGTGCCCCTGGCACCCCGTAGGGCAGCCATCCGATAGGGTTCTTTTGTTTTCCCAGCACTACAGCAACATTTCTTTCCTTATTGCGGCGGGCCATAACCTTGACACAGCGCCAACCCGGGCATCCACCTTAAGGCTGGTGGGAATGTATCCCTTAGAGCAAGGTGTATCCCGTAGCACATGGTATCGTGACTGTTTAACCAGTGTGCGCTAATCCGGATTTGACCCGGGGATCATAGGTCAGATCATAGCAATTCACACCAACTCAACACTGGTGCAATAGTGCATGGTGATGGGGTGCGGAGTCTCACATCACAACATGATATTGCCATGACTATGATTGAGCTCATGAGGATGCTGGATACATATGGGGGGTTGGCTGCTGCTGGGGGTTGGCTGCTGCTGGTTCAGTGTGTTATTGTGAGATCGTCAAAATTCTTATTGTACTATCCAATCCCGCTCTGCCCTGTCCCTATAGGGCCTTTGTACTGCCTGTCCATGTTCAAACCAGAATCCATCTGGGGGATTTTGGGCAGGTGGGCACACAGCAAAAGATTCATGGAGGCTTCAATGTTCTACTCTGCCATGGACCGTGAAGTCACGCTGGGAATGCGACAACAGTACTCCCAACAAAGACAGCCAGCAGGAGCTTCAAGGGGTGCACCCGCTGCCATTCAAGAGTGGGACAACAATTCAAATGTGGATGGGCTGGCAGAAGAAATGGAGCCGGACATGTGGAATGAAAGGGAGTTGTTCAGCTTTGATCCGGTCATCCATGTTGGGAGACCTGCAGGAGTGCTTGAAATTTCCGCAGCAGAGATGAAAATGTTAGAGAGCATGTATGGAAGGTCTGATCTACATGAGGCCAAGGGAGGAGAGCTGAAGGTAGAGGTCCTAAAGGAAATATGGGTTGGGCATGTAAAATTGGAGAAGGGCTCTTGGTTTTTGTGCCGCCCTGATGAGGATGGTGAAGCACAGCAGTCAATGTGGTTTGGGAAAGCAATTGCACTTGTACGGCACTGTGGTGGTGATGGTCAATGGCGGGAGGTTATCAAAGCAGAATGGTTCTGTGCAGAATCTCAAGCAGATGTGCGCTTGCGCTGTCCCATTGTACGTGAGCGCCCTGTGCGGCACCAGGATGGGCCATGGTATCTGCCAGTGGCCGTTGTGCCATGGTTTTGCTTTGCAGTTCCTCATCCGTCTAAGAAGGGATTCCTTGTTGTTTTGGCACGGCACTGGCACATACTGCGAAACTTCAAGCAATTCATGAGTTGCTGAGCAGTTTCATGTCGTGCTTGGGGGGATTGGAATGACAGAAGCAGAGATATGGAGGATGTAATTGAGCACCTGTCAGCATTTTCTGTCAATTACCACACTTACATCCTCTGTCCCTTCTGTTTTCGTGACTGACAGTGCCATGCAATTTTGTATGGATGCCTCTATACCTGAACCCATGTTATGCACAGCTCATATTGTAGAATTGGCGAGCACTGGCCGTCGCGAAACAGTACAGCGGGAAAATTTGGTCCGGTTCCAAAATTAAGATATGATTATGACAGGACTCGAACTCGAATCACCTGAAATTGGTACCTACACAATATGTTGCACTTATCACGCCGTTCCGCACAGATACTCCACTGAGCATTTCTGCGACTAACAGTGCCATGTAACTTAGCCATAATGCCTCTATTGTTTAAGCCATTTTATGCAAAGCTCATATTGTAGAATTGGCGAGCACTGTCCGTCGCGAAAATGTACAGCGGGACCATTTGGTCCCGCTGTACATTTTCGCGACGGACAGTGCTCGCCAATTCTGTTTGAATGTCTCTATTCTTTAAGCCATTTTATGCAAAGCTCATACTTTAGAATTGGCAAGCACTGTCAGTCGCCAAATGTACGGGAAGGTTTGGCCTCGCCGTTATTATTTCTTCAAGTTATCATAGATTTTACAGGAATGAAGCATGACCTACTTTAATGTTCTATCATCTTCTGGGCTGTGTATCCTGACAGTGCAACAATGGACATAGACTTTCAGTTTTTGGCCACTGCTTTGCGCAATAGTTGCATTCTGTACCAGCAAATAAAGCAAACTGTTAAGATAAGTTGCTTTCTTCTTTGTGCTTATATTGCCAAATTGACAGAGGGCACGGTGCTTAGGTTCGTCCTAGATGAGGACAATGCTGCAAATGGAGAGTACACAGTAACCCTGCCGAAGCAGGCTCCAAAGCCGGCTTTCATCTATAACCTTGTTTTCAAGGGCCCATCCAGGACTAAGGTAATAGGAATGTAAGTGTGCCCATTGGTCAACTCATTCATTTCGTCACAGAACATTTTTTGTGCAGGTATCACTTTACCAGCTCCTGTCATTTCGCTTCAAGAAGGATAGTTTTAGAAAATATGTTCGTGCTGGTGCCCTGGAATGGGCAAAGGAGCAGGTCAAGAATCTCAGTCCAGATGTTGTACCCAGCTTCATCTTGGATAACATAGCACGAAATTCCTGGATATCAGCATCAGCTGCTGGTATGCTGGGAGGATTGTCCGGTGGAGAGTTTCACTGGCCACTTATTGCATGGACAGAGCTCCAAAAGGTACCTGCAGCTTTATGTATTTAAGATTGGGGTGGTTTGCCTCACCTGCCTGTACCTAACTTCCCCAGCAGTGTTTCAGCAGGGCACCTTTATCCCTTCACATGGGGGTTTAGGGTTTATAACCCATCCAACCCATGGGGATAGAAGTTGAGAGATTTATATCCATGTTTGACACTTTCTTCCCCTGTCTTACCAGGACTGCTTACAGGTCCACAATGTCCCGAACCTTCCATCTCAAGACAGATGCTCCAATGTCCAAGCTGCAACCAGCAGTGCAGGTCCTTCACATACATGCAGTCAACAGGTACCTATGACACCCTGCACACTATTGTTTGATGAACCCTGTTCATTGCTTGTGAGCCAACAGAGGAGCCTGTTATGCCCATACACCTACCAAACCTCACTGCTCTCCTACCCTTCCTCACAACCACTCTGGTCAGGCACCTACCAGAAACATGGAGGACCATGATGAGGAGCCAGGGAGCAGAGTGGAGGATGAACACGTAGAGGCCTACATGGAAGCATCTGCTGCACAGATGGCCAAGTCAAGTGCTAGGAAGGCAAACCAGCAGCCTGAGGCCCAGGTGTGCAGGACCCAGGGTGTAGAAGCGGGACTTGAAAGGGTGCTTTATTGTTTCACCACGTAATACAAATGTTCTGGAGGACAATTACATGTAGCTGTAGAATATTTCTATCAATCAACATATTGCTTGCTCATTAGCCAACAGACACATCTGCCATCCTCATACACCCACTGTAAGTCACCCCACTTTCCCCCTTAAAGTCCTCACCATTACACTGTTTTCAGACACAAGCCACGACTATGGACAGCCATGATGAGGAGCCAGGGAGCCGAGTGGAGGATGAACACGCAAAGGGCTACATGGAAGCATCTGCTGCTGCAGAGATGGCCAAGTCAACTGCCGGGAAGCAGCCCGAGGCCCAGGTGTGCAGCACACAGGGTTTAGAAGCGGGGCTTCAAAGGGTGCTTTATTGTTTCACTAATACCAATGTTCTGGAGGAGAATTGCATGTAGCTGGAGTGATATACATATTGCTTGCTCATTAGCCAACACACACATCTGCCATCCTCACACACCCACACTTGGGAGCAGACCTCACACAGCAACCTGCTGTTGGCCTTCAGGAACAAGGGATGGAGGTGCCGGCTACAGAGGTGCCGGACTTGCAGGTTACCGAGACGGATCTCACTCAGCCGCCAGACATGGATGACTTGGGAACACAAGTGGTGTCAGCGACAGAGGTAACAGCATTGCAGTACCCGGAGGCCAACCACACACAGCAACCTGCTGTTGGCGCTGAGGAACGGGGGATGGAGGTGCCGGCTACAGAGGTGCCAGACTTCCAGATCCCTGAGACTGATATCACTCAGCCACCAGCAGACATGCATGACTTGGGAACACAAGTGGTGCCAGCGACAGAGGCAACAGCATTGCAGCACCCGGAGGCCAACCACACACAGCAACCTGCTGTTGGCGCTGAGGAACGGGGGATGGAGGTGCCGGCTACAGAGGTGCCAGACTTCCAGATCCCTGAGACTGATCTCACTCAGCCACCAGCAGACATGGATGACTTGGGAACACAAGTGGTGCCAGCGACAGAGGCAACAGCATTGCAGCAGTACCCGGAGGCCAACCACACACAGCAACCTGCTGTTGGCGCTGAGGAACGGGGGATGGAGGTGCCGGCTACAGAGGTGCCAGACTTCCAGATCCCTGAGACTGATCTCACTCAGCCACCAGCAGACATGGATGACTTGGGAACACAAGTGGTGCCAGCGACAGAGGCAACAGCATTGCAGCAGTACCCGGAGGCCAACCACATACAGCAACCTGCTGTTGGCGATGAGGAACGGGGGATGGAGGTGCCGGCTACAGAGGTGCCAGACTTGCAGGTTCCTGAGACTGCTGATCTCACTCAGCCACCAGACATGGATGACTTGGGAACACTAGTGGTGCCAGCGACAGAGGTAACAGCATTGCAGTACCCGGAGGCCAACCACACACAGCAACCTGCTGTTGGCGCTGAGGAACGGGGGATGGAGGTGCCGGCTACAGAGGTGCCAGACTTCCAGATCCCTGAGACTGATATCACTCAGCCACCAGCAGACATGCATGACTTGGGA
Source organism: Volvox reticuliferus (assembly GCA_019650235.1). Classification (NCBI taxonomy): domain Eukaryota; kingdom Viridiplantae; phylum Chlorophyta; class Chlorophyceae; order Chlamydomonadales; family Volvocaceae; genus Volvox; species Volvox reticuliferus. The sequence continues at coordinate 532,076 of BNCP01000013.1, read as the reverse complement.
ACACAAGTGGTGCCAGCGACAGAGGCAACAGCATTGCAGCACCCGGAGGCCAACCACACACAGCAACCTGCTGTTGGCGCTGAGGAACGGGGGATGGAGGTGCCGGCTACAGAGGTGCCAGACTTCCAGATCCCTGAGACTGATCTCACTCAGCCACCAGCAGACATGGATGACTTGGGAACACAAGTGGTGCCAGCGACAGAGGCAACAGCATTGCAGCAGTACCCGGAGGCCAACCACACACAGCAACCTGCTGTTGGCGCTGAGGAACGGGGGATGGAGGTGCCGGCTACAGAGGTGCCAGACTTCCAGATCCCTGAGACTGATCTCACTCAGCCACCAGCAGACATGGATGACTTGGGAACACAAGTGGTGCCAGCGACAGAGGCAACAGCATTGCAGCAGTACCCGGAGGCCAACCACATACAGCAACCTGCTGTTGGCGATGAGGAACGGGGGATGGAGGTGCCGGCTACAGAGGTGCCAGACTTGCAGGTTCCTGAGACTGCTGATCTCACTCAGCCACCAGACATGGATGACTTGGGAACACTAGTGGTGCCAGCGACAGAGGCAACAGCATTGCAGCAGTACCCGGAGGCCAACCACACACAGCAACCTGTTGGCGCTGAGGAACGGGGGATGGAGGTGCCGGCTACAGAGGTGCCAGACTTGCAGATTCCTGAGGAGGCAACAGCTTCTGATAATGAGGAGGCGGCAACAGAGGTGATGGCTGCAGAGTTGGCAGACTTGCACAATACAGTAGCAGATAACGCTGAGGATGTCAGGACACACCACCATAATGGGGGTCAGGGCATCACTGACAGGGAGAAGGCAGGGCAGGTGAGTGATGTCTGTTGTACATATTGCTACTACTGCTAGTAGTGCTGTTGACACGCCCGGCAAACCTGTGCTATCTCACAGCAGGAGTCTGCAAGTGGCTCAGCTCCTGCTGCTGGTCTAAGCTGCCAGACGGCATCCACCGTCCAGGTGGCTACTGTCTCTGCTGCTGCTGCTGACAACACAGTACCGACAACATGTGGCCGGACCATGGATGACAGCCGAGCCCCACCATCCAAGGGGGCTGGATCAGATATCAAGCAGGGCAGGCACTCATTACGGCTACGACAGCAGGGGCGGGTGATGACCCGGGCAGTGGCCCGGGCAATGCAAGTGGGAAATGATGGTTGCCAGGGCCAAAAGAGGAAGGTGGGTAGTTTAATGCATACTGCTGTGTGCACTTGAACACCTTTTCAGCTGTGCTAACATCCCCAATGAACCCCTTCTATGCAATGCCCACACACTCAGCTGGCAGCAGGGTCACTTGGTGGCAACAAGTCTAAGGAGCAAAAGAGGCAGTGCACAAATGTGGTGGAGGCTGATGAGGGTGTGACTACAGTGGAAGGTGATGGTGATGAAGATAAGGTGGGGGCCAGTTTTGTGGAAGGTAGTCCTTATCCTGCTAGCTGCTGCACCTTGCAGTTGGTTCTTTATTTGCACATGGCCCTAATAGTTACCAGCAGATTGTATCAGCCTAGTGAAAATATATGTTTATATTAGGTAGATGTGCATATGAAACCTATTAGAGTGACATAACATAACCAGGCTACAATGCAGATTGCTATATATTGGCACTTTCACCTGCTGCATAAGCTGCATCATGGATGGCCACACAACATGTATCTGTATGTGTGCCTTCTGCTGGGTGTGCGTCCCAATGCAGTATGAGACAATTGAGAGCACTGTTTACAGTGTTGCCTCATTTATTGATGTACCAGAAGCTTTGGCGCGCCACGGACTTGTCCTTTTAAAGTTGGACAGCCTCAAGAACACCGTGAGCGAAAGAGAGGTGTACATGGCTGTCCGCTTTGCACAGAAGTACGCCGTGGCCATCTTCCAGGACATCCCACGAGATGAGAATGGGAACTTCATCCCAGAGTTGGACGACAGCGGGCGGGAGACTGATGTCCTTGTGTCTGACTATGGGACCGGGCAGCGGAGGCAAATCATCCTTAACAGCGACCATGCTGAAATCCTGGCAAACTTCCGTGGTACGCCCCTACCCTAGGATTGGAAATAATGAATAATTTCATTGTGGTAATAATGGCAGTATTACATTATGCTATTATTAGCAATGAAGATGGTGGTCACGTCATTTGCTAATAAACATAGTAATAATGTGATGCAATGATTGTGCTACTCTGCAGATCAGCTCATCCATTTTCTAATTACTCTGCTTTAGGGTAATTACTCTGCTTACCCACTCCCTGCTGCTGCTGACCCCAATAGATGTGGTAGAGAGGGAGCTGGACAGGGTGCGGATGCAAATGGGAGGTCAGACGTTGCGCGTTAATCCACCTTCCCTCCTGATAAACACACAGACAGCACGACAACAGCCTGTTAGCCGCCAATGCTGGCACACGGACCTCAGTGAGGGCCAGACTGGCTACGTGGCCATCGCGGCTGTACAGAAGTTTTCGTTGCTTGTGTTTCCAGGTAGCCACAAAGAGGTGCAGGAGTGCTGGCGGCTGCAGGACCTGGTGAAAAGGGGTGTCATTAGTGAGGCCTCTTTCAAGGCATGCCTCGGTAGCCATTCCTTCAAGGCCGTGCGGATGAACCTCGAGCTTGGCGATATCCTCTTCATGTCCGGCCACACCATCCATGCCGGAGACCGGGGCACTGATAAGCACCCAGGTTTGCGCATGCACTGGTATGTCACTGACGACGAGAAGAAGAATGAAACTTCTCAGATTGTTCTTTATGGCGACGACTTTGCCAAGAGGTTTCATTAAATTAGTTGGGCAGCCATCTCAGTAGTTGCTTGTGGCATCCATTGGGCAGCCATCTGAGTTGATTGTGGATACAGCCAGCAGACATGCAGCAGAAATTCAGCTGGGGTTAAAAGTAGCAATTAAGTTGGTTGTACACAGCTGAGCAGATGTATGGAGGGGAGAATACAGATCTGCAGTTTGCACTAGGAATGGGTATGACAGGGTAAGGGGCTGTGACTAGGGCTGGGCTGCAGCTGTACTTTATTTCACCATGTTATTTTACCATATTAATCTCAGGGATTGCAGTGGGTTGGGGAGTGAGGATAGTATGTTTTGGGCCAGGCCAAGCGGCCATCTCCAGACCATGGGTCACAAACTTCTTATTGGAGTCAGTGAGGGAAGACTTTTATAATTGTGGGGTGCAGGAGTGATTGCCTGTGGATGGGTGGAGCCCTTCAGGCTTTTCTGCTGCTGGGGGACTTCTTTTTGCCTTGTCATTTACCCCATACATGTCTGTACTTTGGTCCTGCTTCACAACTGCTGACTGATATACTGCTGCGTGGGAAGCCCCCCTCGCTCCACCGAGGAAGCTTGGGTGGCAGTGCCAGCAGGCCCTTGCTAGGGTGGAGTAGTGATAAAGTAAGGGGCACTTTTGTGTTTTGAGCACGTGCTGGACATCTCTTCTTGGGCTTTTTTCCTGTGCTTAATACTTGCAGCTTTGTAATATTGATTGGGTAGCCAGGCTGCTAGGGTCTTTGATTGAGGCTTCTTTTCTCTTGCATGCTGGCCTGCTGCATATGGGTGGAACATGTGCATGGTAAGACAGCAGCAGCACACAGCAGACAGAGCCATGTGCTCACGTGTACAGTAATTTAGCCTGGTCAGCAGCAGGGTTCCTGGTCCCCATGGGTGTGGGCCCATATGTTGTCCTTGCAGGGAAAGTCATCCAGCAGCTGCAGTATAACATCCTTTCATTTATATATTAAGGTAACAGTCATCTAATAATCAAAGGTACAAGCAACATGACCAAATAGCTACAATTGGTTACAGGACATTGGCTTTATTGAGATTCCCTAACAACCCCAGACAGCATAAATATGGCTGCCAAACGGCTTCACATCATGATAGACAGAGGCCAATCAACAAGACAATTCCTTAGTTCTTACACCTTGTCAACATGCATGGTTCTTACCTGCTGCTGCAATTACACAAAAATGCCAACAGACTGTTCCTGCACTATTACATGTTAGATGGATATGTTATCCCAACTATTTATAACAGGCAAGTATGTTTGTGGATATTATACCCCTTTTGACTTGATTGAAGATGTTTGTTAAGTATGTTGGGGGCTTAGATATGGGGTGGTTATGGGTTATGATGGTCCATTATGGGGTTTCCAGCCATTACGGGGTACCAGAGCCCCCATTATGGACCCCAATGGCCGTAATGGGGGTACCCCGTAATTGGCCAAATTGCGATTATGTGGGTGAAACTGACCCATTAGGGGGGAAACTGCTGACATAGGGCTAGGTACGAAAACGTGATACCTAGATACCGATATGGGCCCCCATTTAACATATATAGATGCGAGTGTTCAGAATTAGTGACTTCGGCGAGTCGTCCTAGCAGTTATCGGTACGACGAGCAGGCATACGGTACATCCATGCAGTACCGCGGAGGAACCAACATCCAAGCATGCAAGTGCGCGCATCTTTCGGTTAATTGGTTAACGGTGTTTTGTATGTCTAGCCATATCATTCAGAGCTAGCTTAAGTTATGGGTTCGTTAGGCTGACTTTCCGTGACTTCTGCGAGCTTCTGACCCGAGCTGGTCAGACTCGCGTTACTATCGCGAGCGAGGCTACTTATGCCCATTTCGGGCCGTCCTTTCCATTCCTTTTGACTATCGAATACAATGTAACGTTATCTTTCTCATAATATCGCCAAGCTCTATTATGTTCGATAGTCGACTTCTCAACAGCAAGTAGAATGATATCCACAGCCAGGTGGTGGCTTTAGGCATCTGAGGCCCGTTGATACCCTCCGTCCTCGAACTCCATCCCGAAAACCAACCACACGCAGCTGACGATCGTCACACAATCAAACGTGTATCATCATCGATACCAATATGAAACCGTATGTCCAGCACCCGTTATTTGCTTCTCCAACCGCGCAATAATGGAATTATATGGCCCCCTTCCATGTATGTACGTGCGTCAAGTAAAAAGTGCGGCCGTGGGCGGCAAGTTACGTACCTGAGGCTACTAGTCGTAAAAGTAACACTGTAAGTAACACCGGCAACAAAGTTGCCAGTGGTGAGGCGAGAGAAGCCTTCATAAGTAGGGATGGGCACATGCTGTCGTCGTCCGCGAGCAGGACGGATGAAAAGTAAGCCGGCGAGAAGCCACGCACTCGCACGGCGTTGCGATAACGATCCACCAGCAGGTTTTATAACTGTTTCAAATACGTATTCATATTCACGGAACAAATGCACTCTGTTGGTTACCAGTATATACTCTGTACGTGAGCGAGGCGGGTGATGTTAGGTAATAACCCGCCATGCCACAAAAGAACGAACGGGTATTTGGTTCATTATGATCGATATTGATTTCTTTGCTTATATAGAGTATGTGAGGCCGTGAACATGAGGGCCTTATACGTATGTTCGCGGTTTCGGAAGGCGGAAGGTGGACGGAAGATTGCTATTTTCCTAAAATTAATATGCAGTTAGTTGTAATTTAGTTTTTGTGAGCTTTAAGTAAAGATTTTACATGTACCTTTTGCGCACGTAATGCATCAAAGTGCCAAGCAAGTAATAAGACTTGCTGGCAGTTGGTGAAGAATGAAGTAAGTCCCCGCCGTCGTCCCCTGCTGCTGGTTAGTTCGTTGCCTTCTTATAAGTATCATCACATCTACTCTTTCTACTTTCGATTTCAATCTGTCGTGCAGGCCGTGGTTGGGCTAGCTTACTTGACCACTGCGTGCTGGGCCATTGATGACGACATTATTATTTGCGAGTACTAGATAATTGAAATTTTCCGTGGACCATGGAAACGTCCAAATTTACTTTTGAGGTTTTTACAGAATTTTTGCGTCATGTACTTTTTAAGCTGACCACTATATCACTGTAAACGTGGATTCTGTTTCCGTATTAGCTCCGAAGACGCGATTTTCGTTGAGCTCTGTACCGTTTTTGCCTGAAAAATTGCATCAATGGTTTACGAAAAATCACCGACGCCTACAGGGATTGTCGGCTTCTGTAACAGGCCTCGTTTGCGAGGGGTGCATCACCAAATTCATCGCACAGGGTTGTAAAACAGTACAATTAATAGCACGCAATTATATCTACCAAAAGCGGCACACATTGACTGCTACATGTATTAGTGACTCGCGCTGTTTGCTTACAGCAGAAGGTGAACGAGCAGTCGTCACTTAATATATATGCATGCAGCAATCACAGCTAAGCAAGCCTAGCTCTTGCTCTTTAATCTTTCATACCATTTGTTGATTCTATGCTAACATAAAAATACTATTCTTTCCACTTTTGTAAGTCATCTTATTTTTGCTTCTTTGGTGTGTTCGTTCCCGCTGACGGGAAGGAGTCACACGCAAACCTTGCTTGGCCATCTTACCACGGATCTCTTTGTCCCTGTCCGCCTACATACCTCACAATGACATACATAACATATGACATGTATATGTTTGTTAATCAGTCCTCTGTCTGTATTTTTTCCTATCGACTATAGCACACATGATCTTCTATTAGACGATTGGAAATAATAGATGGACTATAGTTGACATGGACTATAGCTGCTGGCTCTATAGTCGAGTCAACTATAGTCGATGATCGTCTATAGTGTCCAAGGATCGAGGGTCAGGAAAGTTGCGGCATTGGGAAGGGCGGTTGTAGCCGCCGCCTCGCACATCTCAACGTCGGTTGGTAGATGGTGCAGGCTCACAGGAGGCGCAGGTGCAGTAAGATCCGGGCGTGATGGGTTAATTGGTAAGGCAGGAATCGCAGGTGGGTTCATTGAAGGTCCCTGGTCAATGCCGGTGATGTCCATTGCAACGGTGAAGTCGGTGCTGCCACCCCCGGACGCCATCGATGCAGCGGAAATAGCAATAGGAGATAAAGATGTTAAGAAAACGAGGTCGCCAAAACGGAAAAAGAAGTCATCGCGACCACAAGGAGCAAACAAAGCTCATACCCAGAAAAAAATAACTGTCTCAATGCCAATGTTAAGCTAAGCATTCGAAAATCATCATTGTTGGTGGTGTCAAAAGACACCAGTTGATAGCACTGGTGTGGTGATATATCGCAAAGAAGTCATACGAGTGTACAATATCGCAAAGTAACGTGAGGACAGAAGTAGTCTGAAACTGTAGAGAACCCCGAGATGCAATAATAGGTAGATGTTTGTTACAGCTTGAGTAAGTGAATTGTGGGTGTTGCAATAAGCAGAGCCATAGGTAAAGCTGACAACGCGGGGCAATAAGAATGAATGGTCGCTACCACCCACAATCTGATGGCCAGACCGAATGACATGTTGCGCAATTTTGCTGGTCGCACGTCTCTCATTTGGGATACCTACTTGACTGCAGCAGAGTTTGCGATTAACAATGCTGTTAACTGGTTGACAGGTCAAAGCCATTTCTTTCTGACTTAGGGGTTTCACCCAGTGCTACCCGTGTGGTGTGAGCTGGAGGTGTATGTCCCTGCGGCTAAGGCCTCTGCCAAGTCGGTTTTGTCCCGAATGGCAGACGTGAAGTCATGTTTGGATGTGGCACAGCAACGAGCAGCAGATTACTACAACAAGTCCAAGCAGGACGTGGTCTTTTCGGAAGGGCAGATGGCTTTGCTGAGCACTAGAACCTCCGTTCGTTTGCCAAGGGATCCTGTAAGCTCTTGCCCCCTTGGATTGGTCCATACTCCGCCTGTTGTGCACATGGTACAGTAGGGAACGTGGCTGTCAAGCTCACGTTGCCCTCTGATATGAACATCCAACCAGCATCCCATGTTTCACTCGTTCATCCATACCATGGCATGAACCCATGCCTGATACCACTAATACCCCCGCTGTGGTTGAGCCTGGTCCTGAGACCTGGATTGCAGGAAAGCAGAAGGTATATGATGTGGATAGTGTCCTGGATTACCGGACCTGGCATGTCGGCAAGCTCAAATGCAAATGTACCATACATGAGAACTTGGTCAAGTGGACCGGGTATTCAAGTAAGCATAACTTTTGGGAACCTGAACGCAACTTTTCCCCGGAGATGCCACCCATTCTCGAAGAAGCTACATTGCGTGCCGCACAGTCTCAGTGACCTGTGCAGTCAATGCTGCTTGTGGAAGCAAAGATGCTGCACACTGGAGGGGGGATAGTTCGCCTTGTTGTACCACGCCTCACTTCGCCCAAGCCCCACTATGTTGCACCCACCATTGCCATGCCACGGACAGCCATGTCGTACGTGGGCGATCTGAAACGTACGACAACCGTGTCGTACGTGGGGAAATGGAAATGTACGGCAACTGTGTCATATGTGGGCGATTGGAAATGTACGACAACCATGTTGTACGTGGGCGATTGGAGTAGTGCGGCACCCTGTCGTACGTGAACCCCTGGAGTAGTACGGCACCACGTCGTACGGTACGGCACTCTGTCGTACGTGGACCAGGCGGAATAGTACGGCACCCTGTCGTACGTGGACCATGTGGAGTGATACGGCAGACGGCGCGGCACGACTGCATGCATGCAGCCGCACCACACAGCACGCCACATTGCACGCATTAGGCGCATTGGCTAAGGGCACAAGCAACCCATGAGCGACATAACGCCTAACGCATTACGCGAAGTCGCTGCAAGCATATGTAGCACGATCGACATTGCGATGGATGTGCATGTCCCAGTGACTTGGTCGTGGCAACCTAAAATGCATAACGCATCATGCATAGACACGCACTATTGATAACATGTGCACTATGCATACACGCACGCCCGAGCACGATAATGCGAGCGTACCTTGAGGTCGCGAGGCAATGGCTTGAGCGGTGTGGCGCGTCGAATGCAACACTACAGGATCACAGTAGTACACTTACTGTTTGCAGATCTCCTGTACCGCGAACTGCCACTGCGAGTATATCTGCTATGCTCATTGACGGCCTAGGAGAGGATGATCCGGCAATAACAACAATCGACATTTGAGTTAAGCTAACCACGTCCCGGTTAAGCTCGCTCCCTTTTATATCGCCTCTGGTCGTATTTCTTGGATAAGCCCGAGCACCGATTTGCATCGGTTAGATGATGATTGCCTCGGCTAGGCACTGATAGCCTATCACATCATCTGCGCCTGTCTTGGATTATATGTTGTAACTCCTTGCATCGAAGACTTCTGCTGCCTCGATCGGTACGTTCTGATATAATCGAGCATGATCGATGCACTAAGCTTGGTTCTCCACAGAATCAATGTGCGAATGGCAGGAGGGATACAACACGCCTCACACCCATGCACCAGACCATGTGACCCAGTAAGGTGCCTGCGTCTGTATTTTTTTCTATCGACTATAGCGCACATTATCGTCTATTAGACGATTGGAAATAATAGATGGACTATAGCTGACATGGACTATAGTTGCCGACTATAGTCGATCATCGACTATAGTCGGTGTCGTCTATAGTCGATCATCAACTATAGACGAGTCGACTATAGCCGATGATCAACTATAGACGATGTCAACTATAGCCGATGATCAACTATAGACGATGTCGACTATAGCCGATGATCAACTATAGACGATGTCGACTATAGTCGATGATCAACTATAGACGATGTCGACTATAGTCGATGATCAACTATAGACGATGTCGTCTATAGTTGATCAACTATAGTTGGCATCAGCTATAGTTGACAATCAGGCCCCATGGTTTTCACCCCAACTAAATAAAAAATAATTTAGTCTTTTATATGCTTTTTTGAAAAGTTAATTTCAAGAAGCTATGAAATGCAGTACAACTCTCAGGTGAGAATAGTACTGCAATCCCGAAATCTGTGAAACGTGTGTTCTAGAGATTGTAATAATTTTAATTGTGAACAAAAGAATATATTTAACTGTAAGCATTTGATAGCTTTGGAATATCTTTTGTGGCTGACCATTTTACTGCACATTATTTCTCAGCCAGACCAAAGGATTAGCGACCAGGTTAATAGTTCATTAAAATAACTAATTAAGAATCTTATCCTTCGTCAAGATGCATGGTCAAAATACAGAGGCGGCTCAGTCAACTTGAGCAATGACTGCTGCGACCACAGAATCTATTGCTGCTTCTTCAGAAAAATATTGGCCATTTCCTGTATTAGATTAGTAATGTTGCTACAACGAAGGTTGTCATGAATTGCCCTGTGGCGGCTCCTCAGGGACAACAATGCCATTAGCTCACAGCAGTAGGACTGCACAGGATACAGCTACACATATCAATTGAGGTATACCTGAAAATCGTATGGACTCTTGCTGGTATCTGACCTCCCAACACCCTGCTGGTATCTGACCTCCCAATGAACCTTATTACCACTTTGTTCTGCTGGCCCCAAGGAAATGACAGCACGCAGATCACTTTTAAGAAAAAGAGCAGGTGTCCATTTGCATGCAGCCTCCTAATGAGTTCTACTGTGGGCATGCAGCTAGCTGGTGAGTTGATTGGTTAGTTGGCCTTACAGTGTGAGCCATTCATAACTAGTTCTTTACTTTGCAAATACAGGATGGAAGTGCCATGTCTAGCAGCTGTGGCAAGTATCTGCCCTCCTGCCTCAGTAATCAGCTGCAGGATGCATGGGGGCTGCTTACAAGCCAACTGGCTGGAGCTCTAACTGGCAAGCACATGCTGTTAAATCTCAGGCCATTGCATGCAGTAGCATAAGTGGGTTTTGTGAAGATGGGACATACAAGGGCTAGGAAGAAATAATAACCCCTCTGAACGCCTATTTCCCTGACCTCCCTCAGGAGACCAGGTGCACCTTCTGAGTTGTATGGGTGCATTCCCTTGGAGGCAGTCATTGAGCGTGTCTGTATTGTCTGAATTCCAAGGCAGGTCGCAGCAAAGCGCGGTTCTGCTAGTGTAGCAGGAACAGATGCTAGGGATGATGAGATCATGTCAAACTTTGTCTAATGGGAGACTTCATATCTTAGCATCATGTACTAATGCACCAGTGTTACGATGGTACAACTTAGATAGAAACTTTCTGTGGATCCCCAGGTTGAATCAGGACTAGTGCAGACTGATGAAAAGCAGCTGTCATGGATGCTGAGAAGTACCAGGCATTGTGTTATGGGGCTGCACAGCTAGCAAGTGGCAGAGGATCTAAGTATTGTTTGACATTATATTATTACTTGTTGCTTGCTATGTGAGGTTTTGAGGCAAATCTATATGCTTACTGCATAAAGGTGTATATATTTGTGGTGCATGATGACAACATCTTATATGTAACTGATCTGATGGATACAACTCATAAATTGACCCTAATTCTCCTGGATCCAGCAAGTATTTCAGTATCATCTATAAATATCAGCTATAGTTGAACCGTCTATAGTTATAGACGGTTGAATCGTCTATAAGACGAACCATCTATAGTTGAATCGTCTATAGTTGATTCAACTATAGACGAACTATAGTCGAATCAACTATGGACGATAAAAAAATCGTATAAAAGCATCGTCTATTGATCGACTATAGTTGAATCGACTATAGTTCGTCTATAGCTGCTCTCCCAAAATACAGACGTGGCAACCCATAATTAGATGCATTGTGATGTTGACATTGAGCTTTATACTCTTGCATCAATAGATCAGTCTTACATGCGTATTTGGTGACGTGACTGGTAATGCGATAACCAACTTTGTGTGAATGATGCAAGTGCATGGGGGTTCTAGCAATCTATTGACAAAATATCATACGCAATAATATTTAGTTCACTATTGTGCAAATGCTTCAACCACTTGGCGCACAAGTGTGAGAACGAAGTGTGGCTTGGACTGCTTGACACTGCATGGAAGCTTTAGTCATGCGACACGAGCAAGTCCAAGTCTGATAATTATCTGAGAGTGCGCATTCTCATACACTGATTTACCATATGATATGCACCACGAGTTTGTGTGGGGAACGCGACTGTGTGAGAGATAATCATATTGACTAGCATGGCGGTTGAGCCACATAACGAACGTTGCCAATCATTGCAATTGCACTGCCTTAATGCTCTGAAGGCTTGAGGACAATAGAATATCATCTGCGACATGATTCAGAACATGTCGCACATGCAGATCAGAGATCTGTGTGATATGTACCACGAGCTGATGTCACAAGAATAAGACGTGCAATGACAGCCTTGTTTCGAATATAATATGCTTTCTATCTCCCTTGATTGGACTATCCTGCATATTGTTGTCCTGAGTCTGGACACACTTTATCTGGTCTGAGCTAAGCCCGAGCATTGAAGATTGCGGCTAGATGATGATAGCATGTTTCCGGCTCTGATAACCTACATCCAATATTTTGCATTCTGGATCGTACATTGTAATCCCTGTCCGCTGAAGACTTCTGCTGCCCCTGATTCTCATCACGGTATGCTTGGCTCGCCGTGCTTGTGCCTTAGCACTTAACAACAGAGCATACAGAATTATGCTTGAAAGGTAGGAGGGATACAACACTTTCTAGGGGGGGGCCAGTTTGGCTCATCATTTTCCCCGGCTCTGTAGCTTGGCTCTGCCTTCCAGCTTGGCTGAGTAGGAGTGTCCTCTTTTGGCGGGGTCTCCCCCCCATCTGAGGGAACCTCTGTGTGTGTGTGTGTGTGTGTGTGTGTGTGTGTGTGTGTGTGTGTGTGTGTGTGTGTGTGTGTGTGTGTGTATGTGTGTGTGTGTTTGCCAGGTTCTTGCCATATCAGAGTAGTGATGGAGGAGAATGGTTCTATATCGTCTAGTTGTCCCTTTTTCTTAGGGTTATGTTGTGTTGTCTTGGTGCAGCTCTGTGCTCTGTTAATAGCCCGGATAGAGCTGAGGTTTTGTGTGCTCTTGCTGGCCTAAGTGAGAGGGGGTGTGGTAGTTGATTGCCGCAAAGGCCTCTCAAGATGTTGACAGGCAGGGTGCTTCTTGCACCTTATATTGTGATATTGTGTGTCGTACGTTTACGACTACTACAGGGGGAGCATGCAGCAGGACAGACAGACAAAGCCGTGTGGCCCTCCCCTGCACTGTGGCTTGGTTCGGTCAGGGCACCCAGTGCTCTTGTTTGCAGGGTGAGTCGCCCGCAGTGTAACAACCCTTAAACACAAGATATGACTGATTAGTTTTCTGAAGCATGGTGAAGAAAACTACGGCTGAAATAGTTGTTTACAATTTACTTTCTGGAGGTTGCACGGCAGGTCCAGCCAAATTGAATTCATCCTCCATTGTGACTCCATTGTGGACGCCATTGTGAAAAAATGATTTTTCATATTTTATAGCTCTGCATTAGCCAGGTCCAAACTGTGAGGCCGCAGGTCTTATCTTTGTTCATAAAGAAGTTGCAATGATTTTAAATGTGAAATTGCATACCGCTGACGACCACTGTATTAGGATCTCTGTGTATGTACTACTCTATCTCGACCATATATATCCAGCTGCTTCCAGGTGCGCCAACCCACAAACGACGATGCACACAGCACACAGATCGATGACAAGCTATCTAACCAAACGGAATATCATATTAAACAACAAATAAGTTATAGAACGAGCAGGGAAATTAAGGTTTGCGTGCGTGGCCCTTGCTTCCTCTTCCATACTACCATGTATCTGGGAGTACATTCAATGAAAAGGACCAACATTATATAACCCCCCTGCGTATTTGCTTTGATAGACTCCCTGCGTGCGAATGTAATAATATTATATGAAGTGATGACGGTCGGGCATGTCCACGCTTCTGTTAATTTACTGGTACTGCCAAGAATCAAAGCAGGTGCTCCAATTGGATGCTGGGCTGTTTTTCGTTACAGGCATTGCTGTGGCCGCAGGCTCTGCCAAGGTGGGTGAGGACTTGGAGGTCATGGACCTGAAATCACCAACACACACACAGACACACACACACACACACACACATATATATATATATATATATATTATGGCTTAATAGGGCAGCACTATATTTACCTCACTGCATGCTTGCTACTGAGACATATGACATATGTAAATATAATGTGAAAACGAGGGTGCATTTTCTGCTGACTGATCACAACATCACATCTCAGCAGAACACATCTTGCACATGCAAGATTCGCTCTTGACAGCTGACAAAAGGGGCACATACGGGAACGGGAGCTTACTGTTTCCAGCCGAGCCATACACTTCAACCTCAGCGATCAGCATCTTCACTCCTGCAATAACATACATGCGTGTGGTGATGTCAAGCTTTAATAAACTAATAATTTATTACTGGTGTAGTACCTTGCACGGGATGTACTACTGCTGGTTGGTAGCTTGTAATATCAGTTTCCTAACATGTGGGCCTTTCCTTTAAGCGGTTAAACTAACAGGGAAACGACGCTGAATTTAACTGGAAAGACATCCGCCTAATCCCCTCTCTCCCGCTGATGATGGGAGTGAGCGGTTACTGACTTGTCGATGGGTAGCTAGTGGCCGGCGCCATCACCAGGCCGTGAGAAATCACGTCCGTCGGACTAGTCTAGGGATGTGGTTTCACCCTTGGCGCAAGGATACGTCCTTTGGGGTGTCCTGGGGTGTCTACGGGGGTGGTATCCTGGATGGTCGGTTATCTGGACATCTTCCGATTGGGCCTTTGCTGTAGGGGGATAAAACAGAGATACCACGACTTGCCATCCTTTGACAGGAACCCTGGAAGGGCGCATGGGATTTGAGGTTTATGCTTCCTTGTTTGTTGCTTGCACGTGCCTTACAACTTAACATTAACACACCTGGTTTGGGGTTGAGGTTCCGTACAGTGACCCAGCGGCCCCTGACTGGCGGCTGAAGTTTAACAATATAGGGGCGCCATGGCTTGGAAGTGCTGCTTAGGCCAAAGATAGTCCAGGCAAGCGGGTTGTCGACTATGGCTGATGTGTCAGCCGGCTTACGAATTTTGCGCCTTCCAACACGAATCTCTGTATTGTTCATGTAGTTCCAGCAGCAAGACCGATATGGCCATATGAGGATGCGGTTTATGTTGCACGTGGCCCCAAGATCTATTGACAGCCATCGTCCTGAATCTATAGGTTCATTGATATACGTGCTGCTGGAAAAGTTACCATCAACTGCATTCGATGATGATGCGTATGTATAAGATGAATAGGTTGGCTTTAAAAGCGCCAGATTACCTGCGGTCAGTTCATCCATGATCAATCGACAAGATAAATTGGTACATAAACATAGACGTTGCCAGGATGTTAACCTTCACAAAGAACATAGCAGTGATCCAGGACTCACCATCTGTTGGCACTGGACGTCTGGGTGGCGATGGCGGTGGTGATGGCAGCAGTCGAAAAGGGGGATCTGGCGGTGGAGGGTGATGATGAGGTGGTGAAGACGGCTGTGGAGAGGTGTCTGCAGCAAGAAAGGAGCAAAACATGTGAACTTGCACACACATACAATTACCTTTATATATATGTAACATGTATGTCATTCGTCCAGCCAGGTTGTCGGAACTTAATCAGGCATAACTGTGCTAGCTACTCACGGCTATCTGAAAAAATAATCGTTTCACATCCCATGCATGCACGCCTACATGCAGTGTTTTATTGTTGTTATTTATCATGCAAAGTATTAAGATTGGCAATACTCGAGTATAATAAGTTAATGTTCAGAAGACACTTCCAACAGTAGTCCTAAGTGAAATAAATACAGCAGCGATCCCACATAATATATAACAATTATGCCACTTAACAGGAACCTTTCACAAGCCAGCCGGCAGGTAGCAGCAAGCAAATAGTTGAGAAATCCGATACTGTGACAATCCCAGCCACTCGGGCATGGGCCATCTAAGCCATGAGTCTCGGAACGCAAGTATGCACATGCAATGCATGAGGCACCCCGCCTGCTGACATGCATCCAATTTCTCATACATCGATGCGATTTCAAGGTTCTTTGGACCATAGTGTGATTTAATATGATTAAGCAGATAGACCCATACTAAATAACTACTTTACTACTTGACCGGTAGCAAGGTAGGAAGAAGATCGCATGACTGGAAACATTCTATGGGACACAAGTAAAAGATATAATA
This sequence comes from Volvox reticuliferus, assembly GCA_019650235.1. Lineage (NCBI taxonomy): Eukaryota > Viridiplantae > Chlorophyta > Chlorophyceae > Chlamydomonadales > Volvocaceae > Volvox > Volvox reticuliferus. The sequence goes on along the minus strand of BNCP01000013.1, from coordinate 516,053 downwards.
ATGGTGCATGTGTGAGTGGTGATGGCCATTATTAAGGACTCACTATTCGTCGGTGAATGGGGTGGCCTGGGTACTGGAGGTGGTGGACTGGGAGGTGATGGTAATAGTGGTGGAAGGGGGGAAGTTGGCCGTGGAGGGCGAGGAGGGGGTGAAGGCGGCAGTTGGGAGGTGCCTGCAGCAAGCAACGAGCAAGAAATGTGAACGAGCACACATATAAAAGGAATGCTCGTTGCCAGTGAGTGTGTATGCTGTATGTCATGCCGTCAACCCAGGCAGTAGGATCTCACGCAAGCGATGCTGTGCTAGTTACTCATGTCTCACTATGTATCGGAAACAATATATAAATGAATAAATAAAGGGTTTCACATCCCATGCACCCCTCCACGTGCTGTTTTTTGTAATGCTACCCTAAACCAATGTAAAACTACAATAATTCAAGAGCACAAGTCAATATTTGGAAAGAATGGAAAGACACGGTGAGCTGACACAAGAGGGATATATTGCTTACAACTAACGGACAACCGATTAACAAAAATATAAGTCTCAAATGTTAGATATGTCATTGTGGGGTACGTAGGCGGACAGGGACAAAGAGATGCCCTGAGATAAAGGTAAGGTGGCCGGGAACACACTAAAGAAGCATAAATAAGATGACTTACAAAACACAAGTGATAATATCATTGGAATTCATCATATATTTTGAAAGATTAAATAGCAAGAGCAAAGCTTAGCTGTGACTGCTGCAAATTCAGTGACCGTTCGTTCACGTTCTGCATGCCGTACACAGAGTGCGGAAGTCGTTCATGCATACAGCCGTCAATGTGTAGCCGATTTCGGTAGATATAATTGCATGATATTCATTGTACTGTTGTGCAACCCCGTGCGATGAATTTGGTGATGCACCCCTCGCACAAGACGCCTGTTTCAAAAGCCGACAATCCCTGTAGGCGTCGGTGATTTTTTGTTAACCATCGCTGCAATTGTTTGGGCAAAAACGGTACAGAACTCAACGAAAATCGCTTCTTCGGTGCTAATACGGAAACTGAATCCACGTTTACAGTGGCACTGTGGTCAGCTTAATAAATGCAGCAGCGATCCCAAAGATAACAATAACGATACTTCACATCAGCAACCTTGTACAAGCTAGTATTTAGGGAGCAGCAAGCAGATAACTAAGAAATCCAATGCTGTGACAATCCCAGCTACTCGCTTGCACACGAGTCGTCAAGCTGTCTTGTGTATGTGCAAACAATGCCCATTTTTAAGCACCATGTTTTGCGTTCAATTCGTCGACCATACAATATCCAAGTTCCGACACATACATAACGTGATGACGACCCAACCAATAGCAAGACAGTTACAGAACTCACTGGGGACGCCATAGACTTCAATCTCAGTGATGTGGAAGTATAGATCTGCAGCATTTTGCGGTTGTAGATGGCAGCAATAAAAAATGTGAATTTTGAGAGGAAGTTCATTGACATGCACAATGAAGTTGAAAAAGATTGCCTGCTGGACTGCCGGACTGCCGAACTGCCCGACTGTCCGAGCATCCATCCGTCCTAGCGTTGTAGTTCAACGCGTTACCTTAAAACGTGGTTGTCTGTCTGTCTGTCTGTCTGTCTGTCTGTCTGTCTGTCTGTCTGTCTGTCTGTCTGTCTGTCTGTCTGTCTGTCTGTCTGTCTGTCTGTCTGTCTGGATGTCTGTCTGGATGTCTGTCTGGATGTCTGTCTGTCTGGATGTCTGTCTGTCTGGATGTCTGCCTCTCTGCCTCTCTGCCTCTCTGCCTCTCTGCCTCTCTGCCTGCCTGCCTACCTGCCTGCCTACTTGCCTATCTATGTCACGTCATGACTAACTTCATAAATCCTAGCAAACGAAATTAGCAAACCATTACCGTGGGGTAGCTCAGATGCAGAATTTTGAAACAATATAATAAAGATATTTTAAAATAATACAAATGTTTTTCATGCATTTCACATATTCACTTACACACACGCCCACACGTACACTGGGATGAAGCGAAATTCTGCACGGTGACCCAGCGGCCCTTGACAGGCGGCTGCATATAAATGACAAAGGGGTCTGATGGAGCGTCCGGGTTGCTGGGCGTGCTTCCGTTCTGTTTCCACACCAGCTGGTTGTCTTGGATGGCCGGTGTGTCGTCCACTGAGCTGATGCTCCGCATGCCAACACGAACTTCTATATTTTCATTGTTGTCCCAGCAGCAGTACTGGTATGGCCAGACCAAGATACGGCTGATGTCCCATACTCCACCCAGGTCCACTGATATCCACTTGGCAGGGTCACCATATCCGCCGGTGTAGGCAAAGGTGGACAAGCTGCCGTCTATGGCATAGCTGGCGTAACTTGACCAATCTTCCGCTGATACATATGCCTGCTTTCCCGTTGCAAGGTTGCCTGTGAATAATATACGTGTAAATAGCATGAGCGGTCACAAGTTACAGTTACTTCATAAATGGTATAGCGGTAGGATGTGGTGCTCTAAATGATGACCCTCTATTGGTCAAAACTCGGTCGTTTCCTTGATACAGCCAATTGCATTGCTTAATCTATCACTACACCATCTATCGCTTCGGTACAACCCAGGACCCTTTTCCATCTTGCTTAGGAGGTATTGACGAGAAAGGTAGGTAGGTAGGTAGGTAGGTAGGCAGATGGGTAGATAGGTAGGTATGTTTATACCCCAGTGTTGTTTATATTGAGGTGGCTTTTGTTTCTGGGGTCAATGCCCATCCTTGCATAATATGCACGGCCTGAAGTAAGTAAAGCTTTCACAAGCATTCAACCTGAAGACACGGAGAGGGATGTACAGGGCTCATGCATGCATGCATCTACATGTACCTCACGTGCAGACGGCACCATAGGCTACTAAGTAACTTGTTCTACTCCAAGGACGTCTGTTGACACCTAAGCTCATATTACATGGCCTAGGACCTACACGTAAACGGTCAGGTTTTAATTCTCTGCGTGCAGTATGTTTTCTTTAGTCCTGTTTTCTTTAGTTCCTTCCTTGTTTTCGTGGTGCTCCTCAGTGCTCTGTTAGTGGCCAGGCTAGAGCCTCTGAGTCTTTCTTTGCTCTGGCTGGTCTAACAGAACGCCCGACATCTTGGTGGCATGTCTCTCTGGCTGATGGAGGACAGCAGACCATTTGGGGGCAAGTTGAGCTACGGCTTGTGCAGGTCCCCTGAGGTTGTCAGTCTCTCTTTACGTCTTGCCCGCCCTGATGGACATGGCATCGTGACAGGCCTCAACTCTAGAGCGTTATCCTGCCTGCATTGACTTTGATTCGCAGTGCTTGTGTCTGTGCACTTGCATATAAGGTTCCGCTGCTCTCCCCTGCTGTGGACTCCAGGAGAGAAGCAGGGACCAATTTTTGAGTCAATTTTGCCATTGCAGCAAACTGTCACAGTGATGAGCCTGAGCCAATCAGGCGTAAGGCACGTGCATGTTGTGGCGAGGTGCTCATGTGTTGCTTGTACGTCCCAAGCTTTTGCTTTGACCTCAGCGGCCTCTCAGCCTGGTGCCACGGACACCTAAGTTCAAGCTCTGCTTAGGGAGTACCATCATGCTATTAAATTCAGGTTACTACCACTTTCTATGCTGTTGATACCCTGAAATGTAAAGTGGTTGTGCGGGTTCTGGGAATGTAGAGAATGGAAATTCTGGGATTATAAAGAATGGAAAACAATATTGTTAACGGACTAGAAACATGCAATCTTCGAAAATTAGATAGAGACAAATGTACATGTATGTAACATGCTTTTATATATGCATTTGACTACCGCTTTCAACGCTGAAATGTACGGTGGTTGTGCGGGTTCTGGGGCTTGCTGCCCCAGTTCCCCGCACTTCCACCGTCTTGATGTAAAGGGGTTGAAGGTAGATTCTTGTAGGGAAAAGTAAAGGCAGTAGATTGTAATATTTGTTGCAAACCCTAAGGTATATAAGGAAATATTGAGGGAGCAGTTGTAGAAGTGTCAATATTGTTAATTCCCCCTAGATATTTCAGCCCAGCTGAATACTCCCCTGATTTTTCTCCTAGATATTTGTGGTGTCCAGCAGTAAATATGGCCCTTTAGAAACCCTTTACTTCACTCATGGCCACTACCTGGCAGTCCCTACCTTCCCCAGTATTTCGGGGCACCCTCATCCATTCACCCACGCGGATTTCTCCAAAATCAGTGATGTTTCCAGGTTCAGCACACCAGCATTATGTATTATGTGTACTATTGTCATCCTATCAGTAAAGCATGTTATCCTAAGAAATTGAAAGGGTGTATCCTTTTTATCTGGTACCACATGCCACCAGCACCACTCACCAGCGGCACCCTATGGCAGCAGCACCACATGCCAACGGCACGGCATGCCAGCAGCACCAAACGGCAGTGGCACGGCATGCCAACAGCACCACATGCCAGCAGTACCGGGTGCCAGCTGCACCATGCGGTAGCGGCCCTGCATGGCAGCCACACCATGTGCCAGCAGCACCATATGCCAGCAGCACTGCATGGCAGCTACACCATGTGCCAGCAGCACGGCATGCCATTGGGGCCGCACGGCAGTGGCCCTGCACCGCAGCCACACCACGTGCCAGTGGCACCTAATGGCAGTGGCACCACGCGGCAGCCACACCACGTGCCACTGGCACTGCATGCCGTGTTGAAGTTAGTGCCGCTGGCATACGGTGCCGCTGCCACGTGGTGTGGCTGCTACATGGTGCCACTGGCATGAGGTGCCGCTGGCACGTGTTTCAGCTGCCGTGCAGGGTCACTGCCGCGTGGCAGCTGCGCATCATGGCCCTGGGGCCAGCGGCACCGCGCGGCAGCGGCACTGCATGGCCGGCACTGGCCATGCTGCACCGGCACCGTGCGATATCAGCCTAAAATTTCATTCTAAATTCGCTTTCTAAAACTGACCTTGACGAGTAATGCTTACCTTTCACGACCAGGATGGCAAACGCGATGTTGGCAATCCTCCTAAGTGAAAATCCAACAAATCGCTGAATTTCTATTAATTGGAAACCAAAGAAGTGGGTATAAATAAAGTGGGAGCTGTAATAGCGGACAATTGTTGCTGTACGATTCAAACTAACTGTCAACTAACATTGTAAGGAAATTTCTTGATTAATCCATTAGCAGGCCGTTAACTAGAATCATTTAATATTCTAGAGCATAATTTAAGCCTTAGAGCATGTATCCTGCAGATCTGGACAGTGCCCAGTAGAATACATAGCTAGTACATGGAACAAAAGACTGGAAAATCCTAGCTAAAGAGGGCAGGAAATGCTTTTCATAGCCTAGAAATTGCTTAACAGAAATCAGTGCATTTACCTCGCGACTGCATAAATTCCCGAGGGCCTTACATGACAAGCACTCCTTACAGGGACTGAATGTACGACACGAAAACGAAAACAACGAAAACTAAATAACATAAAAAAACTAAGACCAACTAAAATAAAAAATTAACGAATTAAACTACAAGCAATTAAAAATGACTAGGCTAGCTAATAAAAGCGGTAGCAATCATTATACACATTAACTAAGGCACAAAATAGAATGTGTCCTTGGAGGTTCCAGGATTGAGCATGACTAGGCGCGGGAAAATAATCCCTCCATTGGTAGAGGGTGGATGTGACCCCAAACTAATGGACGGTGGCAGAGCCCGTTACTATGAACTGTGAGCTGACCAGAAGTGGAGTTGACACTGGCATTGATCCAGCAGATTCCACTGGATGCCGGTGGTGGGTGCTAAACCTGGGAAAATCACTGACTTCGGAAAAGTCAGTACCACAGCGGGTGAATGGATGAGGGTGCCCCGATATGCTTGGGAAGGTAGGAACGGCCAGGGAGTGGCCAAGGTTGAGGCAAAGAACCCCATCCCACACACATATTTAAATGTATGACAGCATCCTCCATCAGTACGAAGAACGTCCCGTGATTAGAAGCATCCTATGGGACACAAATGAAAACATACTGGTGCATGCCTGCTGCATAGCAATGGCCATTTTCAAGGACTCACCATCCGTCGGTGGTCGGGGTGGCCTGGGTACTGGTGGTGGTAGACTGGGAGAAAATGGTGGGGTTGATGGCGGTCGGGGGGATGGGCTTGGCCGTGGAGGGCGAGGAGGTGGTGAAGGCGGCAGTGGGGAGGTGTCTGCAGCAAGCAACGAGCAAGAAATGTGAACTAGCACACATATAACAGGAATGCTCGTTGCCAGTGAGCGAGCTTGTACGTCATGTCATCCAGCCAGGCAGTAGGATCTCACGCAGGCGATGCTGTGCTAGCTACTCATGTCTCACTATGTATCGGTAACAATAAATGAATGAATAGAGGGTTTCACATCCCATGCACCCCTCCACGTGCTGGTGCATATAATGCGTTGTATGATGATGCAAAGTATTAGGAATTACAATAATCAATTAGAATGCATGTAAATTGACATTTGCAAGTCATTTACAGCACTACATACGTACAGTTACATGATATATATATATATGTGTGTGTGTGTGCTGGAAACAAATGCTGCAGCAGCGAAAAAAAGATGTGACATGATATGAACAGCAACCTCTACCAAGCCAGCCACCAGGCAGCATCAAGCAGATTTATAACAAAGAAGTAGGATGCTGTAATTATGATCCGAGCCACTCGCACATGGGTCGTCTAAGCCGTCTTGTGTATATATCTGTGAACAGTTGTGCCCATGCATGATGAGGCCCCACGCATAGCATGCATTCAATCCGTTGTATGTACAATGTCCAAGTTTCGGAAACATAACATGATGGCCAGACCCAAATCGCTGGGAAATTAAATATTCATAACGAGGTTACAAAACTTACTGGGGGTGCCATAGGCTTCAATCTCAGTAACGTAGAAGTATCCATCTGCAGCAATTTGGGGTTATTGGTTGCAGCGTTTAGATGAAGGGTGTTAGCTAGCGAACTAGGTTCAGGACGTGCATGGATAATTAGATAGGTGTCTATGAAGAGGTGCTATATGCAGCTTAGAGCTCTTATCATCCATCCATTATATTTAAAATGAATCCTCCACACCATCACAACCTCAAACGTTTTATTGCTTTGCAAGGATTGAGGGGTGCTTAGTCCATAGTCAGGCTGCTAAAAGCTGTATTCCTTGTTTCCGACTTAGTAGCACAATGGCCCCGAATTCTGGCAATGTAGTAGTCATGCATGTACGGCACACACTATTACAATTTTTATTATAAGGTGCAAGAAGCACCCTGTCAACATCTCGAGAGGCATTTTCAGCACTCAATAACTACAGGCAATCTGCATGTGTATCAACCAACATATATGTAAATATAATTGCTACCGCTTTTTGCTACCGCTTTTATTAGGTAGCCTAGTCATTTTTAGTTGCTTGTAGTTTTTTATTTAGTATTAGTTATTTCAGTTTTCGTGTTGTACATTCAGGCCCTGTAAGGAGTCCTAGTAGTGTAAGGCCCTCGGGAATGTATGCCGTCGCGAGAAAAATGCACAAATTTATATTTGATAATTTCAAAGCTATTACAGCATTTTCTGAGCTCTTTAGCAAGGTTATTTTGGTCTTTTGTTTTGATGTAGTAGCTATGTATATATCCTGTGTATATATCCTAAAATGTTTATTATGCTCTAAAATATTAAATGTTTCTCCTGCTAACAGGTCTAACAAGAATATATCCTTTCAATCAAAATGTAAATCTAACGTAGTAGGTCTGCAAACGAAACTAAATATTTGTTTTTATTCAAAATATGCTTCATATTTAAATTCTAGGGTTTTCACAACTAATTTAGACTATAATTTAAATTTAGCAATGTCAAAAGAAAATCTTTCAATGTTAGTTGACAGTTAATCTCAATCGTACAGCAATATTTTTAGCTACCGGTTTAGTTATAGTCTGCAAATTGTATAAATACATAGTGTTTTGGTTGCCATTCAGCAATTTGTTAGATCTTGCTCGCCAACATCTGTCATATACAACATCCTAAAAAGGTCCGCTGACCTAAGTCCTACACTGGTAGGCGGGGCTTCACGGGAAGCTTGGTGAGACGTGTCACTGGTAGTTCGGGATGTCGACCATCCCACCGCATGAACTATCTATCGGTTGATAAATAAAAGTCGAATCTTTTATTAAGACCTCGAATATAACTATCTCGATGATAGTCTGATCTGCCGTACGGGATCTCACTACCACGTTATCAGGTTCTCACCAAAACGATTGTTTAAAATGTTTTTAATTGTTGCATAATACAACAACTAGGTATATCTGTGCTCGCCGCTGTCGCCGCCTTATGGACCGTGAGGACTTGCTTGAACAAATGCTTGAGTCCTTACAAGTTGAAATTATTTCCGGTAAGCAGTAGGGTTCGTTATAGCCTTCACTTTGCTTGATTGCTCAGCTTGGAGTGCCCGCAGAGGACCATTGCTGTCCTACTTGCGGTCGTACCTCATGTCCTGCGCATGCGACTTTGCCTTACAACATGGGTACGAATCCTAGTGTAAACTAATCTATTTCGTGTGTGATTGGACTTCAAAATGTCCTACTCGCAACTTTTAGCTCTTGCACACTCGCTCGCTCGGTGCTCCATTGCCGGAAACTGCGACTCCTGCACGCAATACGGGTTCTCAGGCAGCCCAACTAAACGTAGGGGCAGGTCCGTCGAGTGAGTCTTCAGCCTAGGGATCAGGTCACGCGACCGCCGTCAGCTGGGGCCAAAATGCTCAAGCTGGCTATCCCTATGCCGAAACTCAACATAGACGAAAAGTCCGACGTTAAAACCACACCAGTTCACGTTAGGGCTTTTGTTCGCGTCTTTGCGCTAGTAGCCTGGGGTCAAATCGACGAAGCTCGCTGCCTTTTTCTGTCACAAGTGTTGTCAGGGCAGGCTAAGACGTGGTTTGATTCCTGGTCATTAGCTACGAAAGAGTACACCTCAAACGACATCATAGTGCAGCTGATTCAACACTTTGCACCTCCTTGGAAGAAGAGGCCCGGCTAAAACAGTATCAGCTGACGTACCGTATGACGCCAGGCGAATCTATTGCAGCCTACCAAAGTCGTTTCGAGGCTCTCATAACAGACATTCCGTCGATTATGGAAGGGGAGCTGTTGTTCGCTTTTAGACAAGGGCTGACTGAAAGTTTGCAAGCTGCATGCGCTGTCGATAACCTGAATCAGCCTAATCAGCTTAATCAGAAGTACAGCGACCTTGTCCAGCATGCATTGGGTGAAGAGCACCGCATTGTGGCTACGCGACAAGCCCGTGCCGCTATCCGCTCTAATGCCGTTGCTGTGCAGTCTGTTGAGGGAGACGTGGAAATGGCTAACGCTGCCGGCCCGTCTACGTCCCGCCCGCCACATGCGGCACCTACAGCTGCATTGGCCGTGAACTGCCCTGAGATGAAGAAGAAGGGCTGGCCACAGCAGTACAAACCGCGGGGACAGAGCGCCGCTACGCATGACAATCTGGTGCCCACTAAGCTCTACGACATGAACGACCGGAACATTCCTTACGGTGTCGTGAAGCGCAGTGCGGCTCGGGTCCGCCTCTGCTGCGGAAGCAAGGACCACTGCTACAACGAATGCCCACGTCGCCCTCAGCATCGTCCGCCGGTTGGGGGGGGTGATCCCACAGTGGGACCGATCTTTCATTAGGACCCTGCCCAGGCCGGTACTTCGGGGATATCCCCTGGGTCAGTTTCAGAGGAGGCCACCTTTTCGCACAAGGTCGCCACAGTGGCAGTGATTCCAGCTGTCTTATCCGCGGTCGAGAAGATCATTGGACGTTTGTTCACGTTTGATTCGTGCACAATGTGTGCCGGTTTTGGAGAGCTTTGTAACCTCTTTGAGCCGCAACATCTACTTCTTGCCTCCAATGCTTTCGAGTGTTGTATCTCTGTCATATCCGCCTAAAGCAAAGGCTCGATTGAAGGATGCCAGACAACTGGCCAACCTGGATATTAGCCATGAGATACCCCAGGATACTACTCGAGAGCCACACCGTGTGGTTTGTTCCCCGTTCACGTGCACATCTGCACCAGTTCCTGAAGCAGTATCGAGCTCAGAAACAAAAACGGCCGGACACATCTTTAGCGATGCTGCTGCCAGCCTCCTTTGCCACGCATTCGGTTGGGTTGTTTCAGGGTATGCATTGCATCCATCGCTTCCCTCCAGATTCAGTTCCTGTTTCATACCCTTGATCTTCAAGGGCAACCAACCCCCGCACCACCCACAGCACATGAGTCGGAGGTTTGGTTCGATGCACCATCAGCTATGTCAGGTCCCGTCCAGCCTTTCGCTCAGGCTCTCACCCTGCCCTCTGCTGCATCGCTATCTAATGGCGCCCTTCCGTTAGTGTCTACCGAAGTTGCTGGTCTGAAAATGACCACTCTTGTAGATACTGGGGCGAGCCATGACTTCATCAGCGAAGCCATCATTTCTCAGCTTGGGGTAGAGGTACAACCATCCGAGTGGGCCTGTGTCCACTTGGCTGATGGGAACACACAGACGATCCTAGGCAAGGTTACGTTACGGTTGGCCTTAGGTGCCCTCCGTGTCAACGTTACACCTTACATTTTGCCTACACTCATGGATGCTGCTTCATTCATCCTTGGCTCAGCCATGCTTTGTGCGTATCGATCCGTAATCGACTACGACACGAACACGTTACAGGTGTGCAAAGGAGAGACGTGCGCTCTTGTTCCTCTTCTTACGGCTGCTGATCTTGAGCCCCGTGATGTTAACACAGCTCCAACCAAAAACTACGCTGCAACAGCTTTTTGCACCAGCAAAAACCTGCCTGAACGCATAGGCAGGAAGGCTGCTAAGTGTGACCTACGTCACGGAGCTCACGGACTTCTCGTTTGTCCTAAGCTCTGCTTAAGCGCTGTCCAGTCACAGACTAGCATGGACCCGGACGTTGAGCAACTCCTCAGCGAGTATGAGGACGTATTTCAGGATGTTCCTGGGATTCCTCCTGTCCGTCCAATTGATCACACCATCCCCTTGGCACCGGGTGCCTGACCGGTGGCACGCCCCATGTACCGCCTCAGTCCACTCGAGTTGGAAGAGGTTAAGTGACAGGTAGCTGACCTGATCGCCAAAGGGATGATACGTCCGAGTACGTCACCGTATTCCGCTCCTATCCTCTTTGTTGCCAAAAAGGATGGAGGCTTACGGATGTGCATCGACTACCGGGGTTTAAATGCGACCACCGTTAAAAACTGCTACCCTCTCCCACGTGTGGATGCCTTGCTGGATAAACTGCGAGGGGCTGCCATACTTCAGTTCCGTTGATCTGCAGCAGGGGTACAATCAGATCCATCTTACAGATTCTGATATCCCTAAGATGGCGTTCCGAACCCCGTTTGGTCACTTTGAGTACACTGTGCTCAGCTTCGGACTCGCAAACGCACCTGTGACGTTTCAGGCCGTGATGGATCGTATATTCCATCCATACATCGATCGATTCGTTGTATGCTACCTGGATGATATCCTGGTATACTCCAAAACGAAAGAGGAGCATTTACAGCACCTTCGGCTTGTTTTGGATACCCTGCGCAAGGAACAGCTTTATGCAAAATGCTCCAAGTGCCATCGGGCACAAAGCCAGGTCGAATACCTCGGGCATGTCGTCTCAGTCAATGGGATTCGTATGAATCCTTGTAAGACTGCTGCGGTACGAAATTGGCCAGTTCCCTCCACGGTGCAAGAACTTTGACAGTTCTTGGGACTCATGAACTACTTCCGGAAGTTTGTCCCCTGCTATTTGTCGGTAGCAGCGCCGTTAACGAATCTGACACGAAAAGACGCTTTTATCAAAGGGGACTCTTGGACACCTGAGTGCCAAGCTGCGTTCGAATCAATTAAACGCACCATTACCGTCGACATCCTTTTGCAATTCCCAGACCACACGAGTCCTTTCCGTGTAGAGCTCATTACTGATGCTTCACTACTTGGAACGGGGGCCGTACTCCTACAGGGCTGACGTCCAATTGCGTACACCAGCAAGAAATATTTTCACCGGCCAAGCGTATCTATACAACTGGGGAGCAAGAGCTCTTAGCCGTTGTACACACCTTACGTGAATGGCGTTGCTACCTCGAGGGTTGTCCCTTTGTGGTCAAGACTGACCACAAGCCCCTAACGTTTCTCCAGGGGGTTCCTTCGTTGAACCACCGCCAAGCTCGCTGGCTAGAGTTCCTCGCACGGTTCAATTACACGTGGGAACACTGCGTGGGATCCTTATATATAGCGGATGCACTTAGCCGTCATCCGTCGTTACATATGGCCATCCTCGCTGTGGTCACCCGTCACCAGTCCACCATTGCAGAGCTCACGGTAGCTGGGCTAGCGGATCGCATTCGGCGCTCATACACGCATGATCCCTGGTTTTTTGAACCTCTCAACACAGCGAACCTTACGAACAAAAAAGGTCTGTGGTTGCGAACTGAGGGAGATCAACGTCAGGTTGTCGTACCCAATGATGACTTGTTACGGTGTGATATCCTGGATCGAATCCATTCGGACCCTCTTGGTGGGCACATCGGTTGCACTCGCACGCTTGAGTTGTTACGACGCACTTTTTGGTGGCCACGTATGGCTAAGGATGTAAACAATTACGTCCTGTCCTGTGATGCTTGCCAGCGGAACAAACCCCATACGGGCTCATCACCAGGCAAACTTCAACCGTTACCTATCCCAGGTGCCCCGTGGGAATCCATTTCCCTAGACTTCGTGGTCTCTCTGCCAAAAACGCAGGGGGGGTATGACGCCATATGCGTTTTTGTTGATCGATTCACAGAGATGACACACCTGGTGCCCACGACCACGACGGTTACGGCAGAACAGACAGCAAAACTGTTCTTTGATAGCGTCATCTGGTTGCATGGGGTCCCTAAGTCCATCATCTCGGTCCGGGATCCTCGATTCGCAAGCTAGTTCTGGGATGCGTTAGGTAAGCTGATAGGCACGTGAACCCAGCTTTCGACGGCCTTTCATCCACAGACTGATGGGCAGACGGAGCGCATGAATCGCACGTTCGGCGACATGCTGCGGGCTTACGCGGGACAACGTCTTGGGATACGCATCTCACGGCCGCCGAGTTCTTGATGAACAACGCTGTGAATCGTTCAGTTGGGAAGTCGCCATTCTTCCTTAACTACGGTTATAACCCCGCCACACCTGTCTGGCGTGAGTTAGACCTGCCCGTCCCGGCAGCCAAGACCTACATCAAGTCTTTCGTCTCACGTCTCGAAGCCACAAGAGCATGCCTAGAGGCTGCCCAACACTGCACGAAAGCGTACTACGATCTGGGTAAGAAGGACGTCACCCTTTCCCCAGGGCAGTTGGTGCTACTTATTACCAAGAATCTCCGTTTGGCCACGGAAGGCTCATGAAAGCTTTTGCCAAAGTACGTCGTTCGAATGGTTGGTAATGCTGCAGCTCAACTGCAGTTACCATGCGGATTCACCATACATAAACGTTTCATTGTTGCGACCGTATCGCACTTCGACCGCTACGAATGCGGATGCTCAAGCGATGTTGCCACCCGAAGTGCAACCATTTGGAACCCCTTGGCTAACGGACGAACCTTTCTATAAGGTTGAGCGGATCCTTGACTACAGCACTCAACATGTCAGGAAGAGTCGCAAGCAGAAACGGCTAGTACACGAGTACTTAGTCAAGTGGGCTGGTTACACATCCGAGCATAACACCTGGGAGCCAGCGTCCCATTTTACGGCTGACCTAGTGGAGGCACTGGCTGAAGCTAGGCAACGAGCCCTTGACGCAGCAGGGACGCTGCGTCTGGAGGGGGATAGTTGTCGTATACAACATCCTAAAAAGGTCCGCTGACCTAAGTCCTACACTGGTAGGCGGGGCTTCACGGGAAGCTTGGTGAGACGTGTCACTGGTAGTTCGGGATGTCGACCATCCCACCACATGAACTATCTATCGGTTGATAAGCAAAAGTCGAATCTTTTATTAAGACCTCGAATATAACTATCTCGATGATAGTCTGATCTGCCGTACGGGATCTCGTGAACACTGTTAAAGGTCTTCCGCTCTATCAATCTGTAGTTCTCACTACCACGTTATCAGGTTCTCACCAAAACGATTATTCAAAATGTTTTTAATTGTTGCATAATACAACAACATCGCCTTTGCCATCTTGCTCGCAAAAGGTAGCATTAGTCCCCGAGGTAAGTCGCCAACTAATTATGAAATGCAATTTTGATATGCAATATAAGAATGCTATCATGTGATGCTGCTGCCATGCGATGCAGTAGTTCCCGTGTGGTGCAGCTGCCACACTGCCGCACTCTGCCACTGCTATGCACTGCCACTGCTGCATGTTGCCATTGCCGTGTGCTGCTGCTGCTGCACCCTGTTGCTGTCATGTGCTGCCACTGCCGCATGTTGCTGCTGCTGCGTGTTGCCACTGCCATGCCCTGCCATTGCCGTGTACTGCCACTGCCGCACGGTGCCACTGCCGCATGCTGCCGCTGCCATGTGGTGCAGTTGCCGTGCACTGCTGCTGCCACACGGTGCAGCTGCCGTGCAGTGCTGCTGCTGTGTGGGGCTGCTGCCGTGTGGTGCGGCTGCCATGCACTGTTGCTGCCATGCAGTGCTGCTGCTGTGTGGGGGCCACAGCCACGAGGTGCGGCTGCCACATGGTGCCACTGCCGCATGCTGCCGCTGCAGTGTGCTGCCACTGCCATGTGGTGCAGCTGCCACTGCAGGGTGCTGCTGCCGTGCAGTGCAGCTGCCACGTGATATCCTAGGTTTAATTGCTAGTGCTTTTATCAGCTAGCCTAGTCATTTTTAGTTGCTTGTAGTTTTTTTATGTTGTTTAGTTTTCGTTATTTTCGTTTTCGTGTCCTACATTCAGCCCCTGTAAGGAGTGCTAGTCATGTAAGGCCCTCGGGAATTTATGCAGTCGCGAGGTAAATGCATATTTTTGTTAGCCAATTTCCTAGGCTATTAAAAGCATTTTCTGACTTCTTTACCTAGGTTTTTTTAGTCTCTTGTTTCATGTAGTACCTATGTATCCTGCAGGGTTGGCCAGTGCCCGCCCTGCAGGATTCATGCTCTAAAGCTTTTATTATGCTCTAGATAATATTTTCTAGAAAAAGGATTGCTAACATATCAAACAAAAAAATCTTTACAATATTTAGTTGACTGTTAATCTGTATCGTACAGCAATGATTTTCTGCTGTTATAGCTGCCGCTTTATTTCTAGCCTGCAATTTCTATAGATACATACTTCTTTGGATCTTCAGCAATTTTATGGAGCTTCACAGAGGATTCTCAACATCACCTATCCTGGTAGGGATTACTCGCTAAAGTCACTAAGTAATTTCATAATGCAATTTAATCCTGGTAAGCATTACTTGCCAGACTCAGTCACCAAATAATTTCGGAATGCGCACGATTTAGGAATGTGATTTTTGAATGAATCAGGCGGTGCAGCTGCTGGTTCTGATGCCATGCAGTGCAGCTGCGGCGTGGTGCAGCTGCCGCATGGCGCAGCTGCGGCGTGGTGCAGCTGCTGCATGGTGCAGCTGCGGCGTGGTGCAGCTGCCACATGGTGCAGCTGCGGCGTGGTGCAGCTGCCGCATGGTGCAGCTGCGGCGTGGTGCAGCTGCAGCGTGGTGCAGCTGCCGTGCAGTGCCACTGCCGTGTGGTGCTGCTGCTGCTGCCATGTGGTTCCATTTGCATGCAGTGCAGCAGGCATGCGGTGCAGCTGCTGCACGCATGGTGCAGCTGCAGTGTGGTGCCGCTGGCATGCGGTGCCACTTGCATGCGTTGCTGCTGGCATGTGGTACCACTGGCATGCAGTGCTGCTGGGCTGGCATGCGGTGCTACTGGCATGTGGTGCCGCTGGCATGCAGTGCTGTGTGTGAGCTGCCACTGCCGTGCAGTGCTGCTGGCATGTGGTGCAGCTGCAGTGTGGTGCTGCTGGCATGTGGTACCAGATTACCAGGATACACCCTTTCTAATTATAAGGATAACATAAACTATGCTGATAGGATGACAATAGTATATATCATACATAACATATGCATTCCTTGTGCCCAAGCCAAGTGCCCCTCGGCTCAGTCCGGTCAGGACCCCCGGTGCCCATCTTTGCAGGGCGAGTCACCCACAGTGTAACACCACTTAAATTCCTTGCTAGCTAGCTGATGAATGGGATGCTTGAGGTGACCAAAAATATTAACTACATACAGACCACCACAAATATCTAAGAGGAAAATCAGAGGCGCACATAGGGGGAAAATATCTAGTGGAAAATAAATAATATGAACTATATTACAACTGCTCCCTCTTTACTTACAACATTGGATTTGAAGCCTTATAATGCAATAAATAATCTACTATTCTGCCCTTACTTGTCTCAACAAGAATCTACTTTGGACCCCAGAACACCAAGATGGTGGAAGTGTGGGGAACTGGGGCAATGAATATACTTTGGACCCCAGTACACCAAGACAGTGGAAGTGTGGGAACTGGGACGGCAGGCCCCAGTCCCCGCACAACCACCGTACACTTCTGGGTGTTAACTGTTGTATCTCTGTCATATCCGCCTACAGCAAAGGCTCGATCGAAGGATGCCAGGCATCTGGCCAACCTGGATATTAGCCTCGAGATACCCCAGGATACTACATTTATCCCCCCTTCCAATGGGTGTGTCCTCACACCCACAGAGGCGATCGTGACTCAATGGCATTCTCATCCCTGATGGTCTGATGATGGGGATTACACCTCCCTTGCACACATCAGCCATCCACACATCCACACTGATGTATGGGGGGGATTCGAACCCGGGTCAGGCACAACCCGCTCAATACCAATTGTTGTATCTCTGTCATATCCGCCTACAGCAAAGGCTCGATCGAAGGATGCCAGGCATCTGGCCAACCTGGATATTAGCCTCGAGATACCCCAGGATACTACATTAACAGCATTGAAAGCGGTAGTCAAATGCATATTTAGAAGCATGATATATATATATATATATATATATATATATATGCAGGGTGAGTCGCCCACAGTGTAACACCCCAAATTAATATTTATATATACGTGTGTGTACATATATGTTTTTTGTGTACAAGGGTGCGAGCAATACCTTGCAAAGGTGCCGTCGCAATTCATTACCTTACCTAATATAGATGTCCTACTGGCAGGCACACACACACAGTCATGTCCAGTTCACCCATGGAAACATGTCCAGGCACAGACTGAAATACACACATTTAAACACCCATATGGACCCACCATCAGTCCATATTCAAACCTTGTGATAATGCTCCTTTATCAGGTTTACTTAGATATACTTTCCATGCATGTTGTCTTTTAATTCTATCCTTTAGCTCTGGACACCCCAAGGCACTGCACTTCAGGGACTCAGGTGGTGGGTCTGCAGAATCAGGTAAGTTACACTGGGAACTTTACTTTTGTTGTATCTCTGTTATATCCGCCTATAGCAAAGGCTCAATCAGAAGGATGCCAGACAACTGGGCAACCTCAGATACCCCAGGATACTACTATAATCCCCCTCCCTGCTGGTGTGTCCTCACACCCTAGAAAGGCCAGAGTGATCACGGCCTTTATGGCTGATTGGCATTCTGGTCCCTAATAATGTTGAATTCATGGCCTTCCATCTCCCACCAGGTGTGCCATCCACAACTTCACACTATTGGTTGAGGGGCTTGAACCCAGGCTGGTAGAGGGGCTCAAACCCGGGCCAGGGTTTGAGCCCCACTACCCATCACAATGTTCCTATATCCCTGTGGTATCCTGTAGTAGTCGTACACACTCTAGCACAATATAGATGTGCAGATACACACCATCAACATCTCGAGAGGTCTTTGCGGCTCTCAACTACTACAATGGTAATGAAATGGAACGTCAAATTCAAATCCTGAGGTTGCCGGTTTGATACCCTCGGACAGCAATGTCTGGAATCTGACGTGATTCAGGTTGAAAGACTAGATGTTAGAAAAACCTGAGAGAGCTAGGGCGCATGATATGGGGGTCATGTTGCGACGTGAGATTGAGTAAACCTTCCCATGGCCAGGGTAGGCAATGCTTAACATCGGTTGATGGGGCCTTAGTGCCCGAGACGTGCCCTCCAGAGGGGGGGGAGTGTAGTAGTCGTACACACTCTAGCACAATATAGATGTGCAGATACACATCATCAACATCTCGAGAGGCCTTTGCGGCTCTCAACTACTACATATCCACAGCAAAGGCTCAATCAATGGGATGCGAAAAGTATTACCCGTACATATACCAGGATACTACAGCTTTGGGGTGTTATGCCAATCACATTTCATTAAGTGCTGATACTTGCAGCAGTCTTCTGTTCTCCTATTGGCATGTTTATGGCACAGACCAGCTGGCACACACAGATTAGTACACCCATATGGACCCACCACATAGACCCACCATCAGTCACAGCCAGCTGTTCAGGCCTAGCCTGTGAGTTAGCCACCTCCTTTCTGCCATCATTGTCTCCCTCAGGCAGACCTAATGTCAAGGGGTTTTATGCTTGTGGCCTTCTGTGGTATATTCCTTCCCTTATCAGCTCTGGACACCCCACGGCACAGCAATATCTTCAGGGTGGATCTGCAGATACAGGTAAGTTACACTGGGAACTTTATTTTGGGGAGTTATGCCAATCACATTTCATTAGGTACTGATACTTGCAGCAGTCTTCTGTTCTCCTACTGGGATGTTTATGGCACAGACCAGCTGACACACACAGGCCAGTACACCCATAGGGACCCACCATCAGTCAGCAGCCAGCTGTTTTGACCTTGCCTGTGAGTTAGCCACCTCCTTTCTGCCATGATCATTTACTCCCTCAGGCAGAACTACTTGAAAGGGTATCCATGCCTTTGGCCATCTGCAGGTGTATTCTTTCCCTTATTCATCAGCTATGGACACCACCCCAAGGCACAGCAACATGTTCAGGTAAGGAGATACAGGTAAGTTGACGCTTGATACTTTATCTTGTCGACCGTCCCGGCCTGGTGTCGGTGTCCTCAGACATTCCTCCCTGAAGCCCATTTAAAAGTGAATGGTCGGACTGGAGTGAATCAATGAGTGCATTAATGGTCCTAATCCGTTCTCCTATTAAGTCCACTTAAAAGCGAGTGGCCCCAATGGATGATTGGATGCGTTGTAGGTTCTCCGATGATGTTGTGGGTTAGATTCTATACTCGTGTGTGCAAATTTTATATATGATGTAGCCCTGCTATATACTTACATATGCACTGCAGGCACGTCACCTTTACACGATGCATTGTGCAAGAGACAAACATGCAATGCATGGCCACCCAAAAAAGCAACATCAACTCTTTCCAACGGGTGAAATTTTGCACGAAATGTTTACATCATCATTCATTCAAGTTGCTTGCAGAGATCCTGTCATGCTTTTGAAATTTCGTTTGGCCAATTGCTGCAGTGTGCAAAAGACAAACATGCAATGCATGGCTGCCCATAGAAAACAACAAAGCACAAGAAAAACATTCGAGTTTTTTGGCTAATAATGGATGCTTAAAAGACTAGGAAATCTAACAAAATTTCACTACCTTTCACGAATGCTCGTCCCGTCGTACTATCCAATTGGATAGTATGACAGGACAAGCATCTGATTTTTACCAAGAGGTGAAAATTTTGCACACGCATTTTACATCGTCGCTCTTATAGTTCTTGCCCAGAAAGCCTGTCGTGCTTCCAAAATTCGTTTGGCCGATTGCTGTAGCGTGCAAAAGACAAACATGCAATGCATGGCCGCCCATACAAAACAACAAAGCAAAAAATAAACATTCGAATTTGGTTAATGGAAGCTACAACGATTACATAATTTAACAAACTTTTGTGACCGTTCACGTCTTCACGTCTCTACGACGTGTCTCTATGGATGCCAAAAAATAAGCATTCGAATTTGGCTAATTATGGATGCTAAAAAGACTAGGAAATAGAACAAAATTTCACTACCTTTTGCAAATGCTTATCCCGTCGTACTATCCAATTATAGTACGACATAGGATAGTACCACAGGACGATCAATTGACTCTTCCCAACAGGTGAAATTTTCCCACAAAATTTTTACATCATTATTGCTTCAGTTTGCTTGCACAGATCAAAATTTCGTTGGGACAAAGGCTGTGTTGTGCGAGATACAAACGTGCAATGCATGGCCGCCCATATAGATAATTTGGCAAACTAACACCAAGTGATGTGTGATCGAATATAAATAATGCCAAGTAATGCAGACTCTCAAAAATATGCATATCTACAAACGTTGAAAATTATAAATCGAAAAAGACAACTAAATCGAAAATGACCGGAATCGAACCGGCGAGCGCATATATATATATATATATATATATAGGCTGTCATACCAGTTGAGTGACGGTTGACACAACTTTCCATTATGGACGCTACCGAGTGTCACGCAAGGACACCTGGGTCCCCAGGAATGACAAAGTAAGCTATGGCCTAGCAAGCTTTTCGCTTGCTCTGGTCACATACTATCACATATATTTATAAACTTGCAGGGCGAGTCACCCACAGTGTAACACCCCTTAATTTATAAACATATCTACAGCCAACAACAGAGACAGCAGCATAAACAGCAGCTTCATCCCTGGACCATGCACACGCCCGTACAGTTGTCTACTTTTGGGCGTGCTTGCATTCTTTTGCAGCGTTGGCTGGGACCGGGTGGGACCACAACATCCCGAGCAATAGTTGATGCACAATGCGGTGTGCAGCATTAGTGGAGATCACGGACCGTGAAGCAGAGAGAGCAGAGCAGGGGTCTTAGGACAGCTGGTTTGATGGGGAGAAGAGGGGGAGAGAGGAGGGGACGTGGACAGAAGGGTAAGGCAATCTAGATTTTGAGATGGGGCAGGGTGAGGCTGGGGGGTTCTCGGCTAGAGTTGCCTGTGTCCAGGCCACCGGTCCTGAGGGTGCTGAGAGGGGCCAGCGAGGGAGGTCTTTCCTTGTGCAGTGTAGGAGTTTGTGGGACCATCTGTGGGTGAAGCCGGGAGGCTTTCTAGGGGGGGCCAAATTTGGCTCATCATTCCCCCCTCTATAGTTTGTTTCTATTTTCCTGTTCCTGGCGGCGTTTTTCCTCTGAGGGTTTCTGTGTGTATTTGCCAGGATCTTGCCAGAGTCGTTTTGGAGGAGAGTGGCTCCCATCGTTTGAGCAGATAGATGTCCCTTTTCCTTAGGGTCCTTCTGTGTTGCCTTAGTGCAGCTCTGAGCTCTGTTGATAGCCAGGCTAGAGCTTCTGAGTTTCTGGGGAGGGGGAGCACGTGGCAGGACAGACAGACAAAGCCACGTGCCCCTCCTCTGTGCTGTGACTTGGTCCGGTCAGGAACCCTGGTGCTCATCTTTGCGGGGCGAGTCACCCATAGTGTAACACCCCTTAAGTTATTCTTCTAAACATACATCCGACTTTGCCTGAACATGCACGAGTATTCATTCTGGCCCTATATGTAAAGATTAACCTAGACAGGCGGCACAATGTGCCACACCATCAAGAGATCTGCAAAGTGGCACGCACGCACATGGCAGGGTTCATTCAAATATCAATAAAATGCACGCATACAATACGTGGACCATCCAGCATACGATCTTTAGCACCCATGACACAGAAAGCTTTGAATATATTTATATATATAGTCTATATTTTATATGTATATCTGTGAACGGGTGGGCTGAATATATTCATGATGCAAACCTGTGCACGTAGGTAGCGTCATTGCTTGCACGCATGAGTGCAGGGAGACGCCATGAACGTCATAAATCATAGTAATGTACTAACAAACATTACTGTGGGGTAGCTCAGATGCAGGGTTTTAGAACATTAATATATTTTTCATGCATTTCACATACACACACGCCCACACGTACACTGGGATGCAGGGAAATTCTGCACGGTGACCCAGCGGCCCTTGACAGGCGGCTGCACATAAATGACAAATGGGTCTGATGGAGCGTCCGGGTTGCTGAGTGTGCTCCCGTTCTGTTTCCACACCAGCTGGTTGTCTTGGATGGCCGGTGTGTCGTCCACTGAGCTGATGCTCCGCATGCCAACACGAACCTCTATATTTTCATTTTCGTACCAGCAGCAGTACTGGTATGGCCAGACCAAGATACGGCTGATGTCCCATACTCCACCCAGGTCCACAGATATCCACTTGGCGGGGTCATCATATCCGCCGGTGTAGGCAATGGTGGACAAGCTGCCGTCTACTGCATAGCTGGCGTAACTGGACCCCTCTTCCGCTGATACGTATGCCTGCTTTCCCGTTGCGAGATTGCCTGTGAATAATATATACGTAAATAGCATGAGCAGCCAAAACGTACAGTTACTTCATAAATGGTAACAGCAGTGGGATGTGATGCTATATATGATGAGTGACGTTGGTAAAAGAAAGTGCCGAGGATATCTGTGGACTAATTACCTCTACTAGGTTTGTATGTAACCTAGTAAGACCTACAGGCAAGCCTTCAGGTTTCAGAGTTTTTGAAGTTAAACGTTTTCATTATCTGAGTAAAGTATGGTGCATTAGGTCACAGTAGGTGCCTACTCAAGCGAGGGCCAGCCCATGACACCTGGTTGCGTACATACATTTGTACTTATTAATTAACACACATTACAGACCTAAATTCACTACTCCACCCTCACCGGCCCCCCTGCCTCCGACTCCATCTCCATTATCCTGCCGGCCACTGCCCACACTGCTCCAACCACCAGCACTGCCACCGCCCTAACCACTTGCACTGGATTCGATCCAGCACCACCACCCCGGCCATCACCCACACTCAATGCCAATGCCCCACCTACCCCTGCTGCCCGTCTTTGCCAGGTTACCCCATGCATACGGTTTCTTCTCGTAATATTATGTAAAGAAATGTCAAGATCTTGTTTATAATAATGTAAGGAAATGTTCATTTTCCGCAGTTATGTCCCCTGCCTGTCGACATCTCAC
Organism: Volvox reticuliferus; assembly: GCA_019650235.1. Taxonomy (NCBI): domain Eukaryota; kingdom Viridiplantae; phylum Chlorophyta; class Chlorophyceae; order Chlamydomonadales; family Volvocaceae; genus Volvox; species Volvox reticuliferus. The sequence goes on along the minus strand of BNCP01000013.1, from coordinate 493,016 downwards.
TCGAAATAATTTCCATCTTTTCTGTTTTATTCAGAATGGAAAATAACGACCTTGCGAACGGACTTCTATAAAATAACGACACCATTCTTTGTAAGGTAAAGACATAAACATTTTTATAACACCAGCCTCCATCAGTAGAAAGAAAGTCGCAGAATTAAAAGCATGCATGCATAAAAAAATGGTGCATGCGTGTGTATTAGTGGCCATTATCAAGAACTCACCATCCGTCGGTGGTCGGGGTGCAATAAATGCATAATCTGGTGGAAATGGTTCGGGTGATGGCGGTTGGGGAGGTGGACTTGGCCGTGGAGGGCGAGGAGGTGGTGAAGGCGGCAATGGTGAGGTGTCTGCAGCAAGCAAAAGCCAAGAAATGTAAACTTGCACACATATAACAGGAATATTTGTTGCCAGTGAGTGTGCATGCTGGCTGTATGTCATGCCGTCAACCCAGGCACTAGGATCTCACGCAGGCGAAGCTGTGCTAGCTACTCATGTCTCACTATATTGGTAACAATAAATGAATGAATAGAGGGTTTCACATCCCATGCACCCGTCCACGAGCCTGTGTACATAGTGCTTTGTATGATGATGCAAAGTAGTATTTGTAGGAACTACAATAAACAAGCAGCATGCATATAAGTTGACGTTTGCAAGTCATTTACAGCAGTTATCTGATTGCTACCGCTTTTATTAGCTGGTCTAGTTATTTTTAGTTTGTTTATTTAGTTTTGGTTATGTTAGTTTTCATCGTTTATGTAAGGCCCCTGGGAATTCTTACAGTCGTCCGCCCCTGTAAGGAGTCCTAGTAGTGTAAGGCCCTCGGGAATGTATGCCGTCGCGACGAAAATGCAATGATTTCTGTTGGCTAGTTTCTAGGCTTTTAAAAGCATTTCCTGACCTCTATAGCAAGGTGTTTTCAGTCTTTTGTAGCATGTACTAGCTATGTATCCTGCAAGGCACTGGCCAGCCCTGCAAGATTCTTGTTTTTTGTTTTAAACAAAATTTATTTTTGTTTAGATTATAAAAAGTTCCTAGTCAATGGCCTGCTAATGGGTCTAGCAAGAATTATCCTTACAACATTCAGTTAACAGTTAATCTGTATCGTACAGCAATGATTGTCCGCTATGATAGCTACCGCTTCATCTATAGCCCGCAGTTTGTATAAATATTAAACATTTTGGCTGCCAAACTTGGAGCTTCAGCAATTTGTTGGATCTTGCCAACATTGCCTTTGCCATTCTGCTCGCGAAGGGTAAGCATTACTCGCTCAGGTAAGTCTCCAAATAATAATAATATTATTATTATTATTATTATTCTAAATGTGATTTCAGAACGCTGCTGCTGCCGCGTGTTGCAGCTGCCACATGTTGATCAATATATAATTCCGATTTGATATTTTTAAGGTTGGTTATTTTTGCATAGATTTTATGATTTTAATATTCATATGTGTACATTAAATATGTATTTGCTACCGCTTTTATTAGCTAGCCTAGTCATTTTTAGTTGCTTGTAGTTTTTATTTTTATGTCGTTTAGTTTTCGTTATTTTCGTTTTCGTGTCGTACATTCAGCCCCTGTAAGGAGTGCTAGTCATGTAAGGCCCCTAGGAATTTTTACAGTCGTCCGCCCCTGTAAGGAGTGCTAGTCATGTAAGGCCCTCGGGAATTTATGCAGTCGCGAGGTAAATGCATATTTTTGTTAGCCAATTTCCTAGGCTATTAAAAGCATTTTCTGACTTCTTTACCTAGGTTTTTTTAGTCTCTTGTTTCATGTAGTACCTATGTATCCTGCAGGGTTGGCCAGTGCCCGCCCTGCAGGATTCATGCTCTAAAGCTTTTATTATGCTCTAGATAATATTTTCTAGATAAAGGATTGCTAACATATCAAACAAAAAAATCTTTACAATATTTAGTTGACTGTTAATCTGTATCGTACAGCAATGATTTTCTGCTGTTATAGCTGCCGCTTTATTTCTAGCCTGCAATTTCTATAGATACATACTTCTTTGGATCTTCAGCAATTTTATGGAGCTTCACAGAGGATTCTCAACATCACCTTTGCCATCCTGGTAAGCATTACTTGCATTGCCAGACTCAGTCATCAAATAATTTCGGAATGCGCACGATTTAGGAATGTGATTTTTGAATGAATCAGACGGTGCAGCTGCCGGTGCTGCTGCCGTGCAGTGCAGCTGCTGTGTGGTGCAGCTGCAGCATGGTGCAGCTGCGGCGTGGTGCAGCTGCCGCATGGTGCAGCTGCGGCGTGGTGCAGCTGCGGTGTGGTGCAGCTGCCGCGTGGTGCAGCTGCTGCACTCTGCCACTGCCTCACAGGCATGCGGTGCAGCTGCTGGGTGCAGCTGCAGTGTGGTGCCACTTGCATGCGTTGCTGCTGGCATGTGGTACCGCTGGCATGCAGTGCCGCTGGGCTGGCATGCGGTGCTGCTGGCATGTGGTGCCGCTGGCATGTGGTGCCGCTGGCATGCAGTGCTGTAGCAGTGCTGCTGGCATGTGGTACCAGATTACCAGGATACACCCTTTCTAATTATAAGGATAACATAAACTATACTGATAGGATGACAATAGTATATATCATACATAACATATACATTCCTTGTGCCCAAGCCAAGTGCCCCTCGGCTCAGTCCGGTCAGGACCCCCGGTGCTCATCTTTGCAAGGCGAGTCACCCACAGTGTAACACCACTTAAATTCCTTGCTAGCTAGCTGATGAATGGGATGCTTGAGGTGACCAAAAATATTAACTACATACAGACCACCACAAATATCTAAGAGGAAAATCAGAGGCACACATAGGGGGAAAATATCTAGTGGAAAATTAATAATATGAACTATATTACAACTGCTCCCTCTTTACTTACAACATTGGATTTGAAGCCTTATAATGCAATAAATAATCTACTATTCTGCCTTTACTTGTCTCAACAAGAATCTACTTTGGACCCCAGAACACCAAGATGGTGGAACTGCGGGGAACTGGGGCAGTAAATCAACTTTGGATCCCAGTACACCAAGACGGTGGAAGTGCGGGGAACTGGGGCGGCAGGCCCCAGTCCCCCCACAACCACCGTACACTTCTGGGAGTTACAGCATTGAAAGCGGTAGTCAAATGCATATTTAAAAGCATGATATATATTAGGCATTTTAAGCAATCCAATAAATGGATGAATAACTTCAAAATAATATTGGCTCATGTAATTTATGCATGATTCGGACAAAGTACTAGATTCCCATTACCTGCTAAGGTCTTTATAATATCCACTGATTTTGAAAGGTTATTTTGGAGCCCATGAATTCATATTGTTAGATCTCTATTTTTCATTCATTTTTAATTGTGGATGGAATAATGAACGAAAAGCTTTCTGATTCAGGAAAACAGTAAAGTAATATAAAGTTACTTAGTGGATATTAAGTCAGTTTGGATTCTATAGGCTAAATGAACATAAAAAATAACTAAACTTGGGATAAAGTTAATCATGAAGAGAGTACAATATGCTGCTAATTTCATTTGATTAGCTAGAAGATGATAACGATTTTTTCATCCATCGATGATTTGCTGGATTTTGCAAGGGGTGCAGCTGCCATGTGCTGCAGCTGATGCATGGTGCAGCTACCGCTGCACTGCTGCCACGCAGTGCAGCTCCCACTTATTTCTTTAATAAGTCGCATTTCCAAACTCATGGATGGTGCATCGAAGCTAAATTAATGTACACATATGGACAGTGCAAGCCATGAATGCCAAAGGAGGGATATGATGAAGGGGGGGGCGGCCTGGATGCCCCCCCTGGACAACGTAGGAAAATGTTGAACCAAAATATTAGCTACATACACACCACCACAAACAACTAAGAGAAAAATCAGAGGAATACCTATGGTGAAACATCTACGGCAAGTGGAAGTGTGGGGAACTGGGGCAGTGAATCTTCTTTGGACCCCAGTACACCAAGACGGTGGAAGTGCGGGGAACTGGGTGGGGCTGCAGGCCCCAGTCCCCGCACAACCACCGTACACTTTTGGGAGTTACAGCATTGAAAGCGGTAGTCAAATGCATATTTAAAAGCATGATACACATATATATGTATATGCTGGAAAAAAATGCTGCTACAGTGATTCCAAAATAAGATATGACAGGATATTAATAGCAACCTTTCCCAAGCTAGCAGCCAGGCAGCATCAACCAGATTTATAACAAAGAAGTCGGATGCTGTAATTATGATCCTAGCCACTCGCACATGGGTTGTCTAAGCCGTCTTGTGTATATATCTGTGAACAGTTGTGCCCATGCAGGATCAGGCACCCTGCTGCCTAGCATGCGTCCAATTCGTCATCCAAACAATATCCAAGTGATGATGGACGGTGTAGTAGTTGTAGTTGTACGGCAGACACTATCACAATATAATAAGGGGCAAGAAGCACCCTGTCAACATCTCGGCTCAAGAGGACTTTTCGGTTTTCAACTACTATAGACGAACTCTAACCACTATTAGGATTAAGTTGAATGTTTATAACGAGGTCATCAAACTTACTGGGGGTGCCGTACACTTCGATCTCAGCGACGTATAAGTATCCATCTGCAGCAATATGCGGTTATAGGTTGCAGCGTGTAGATGAAGGGTGTTAGCTAGCGAACTAGGTTCAGGACGTGCATGCATAATTAGATAGGTGTCTATGAAGAGGTGCTATATGCAGCTTAGAGCTCTTATCATCCATCCATTATATTTAAAATTAAACCTCCACACCATCACAACCTAAAACCATTTTGCTTTGCAAGGATTGAGGGGTGCTAAGTCCATAGGCAGGCTGCTAAAAGCGGTATTCCTTATTTCCGATTTAGTAGCACAATGGCCTCAAAGGCTTGCTATTTGGATGGGTATCGACCAATTTGTATATTGGTGGGATGAATATATAGATATGTATACATATGCTTGTGTGTAAACATTTATACTTTTTTTCCCACTTGGATGCATTCCACATGCACGCCCGCACGTACACTGGTATGAAGGGAAATTCTGCACGGTGACCCAGCGGCCCTTGACAGGCGGCTGCACATAAATGACAAACGGGTCTGATGGAGCGTCCGGGTTGCTGGGTGTGCTCCCGTTCTGTTTCCACACCAGCTGGTTGTCTTGGATGCCCGGCGTCTCGTCCACTGAGCTGATGCTCCACATGCCAACACGAACCTCTATATTTTCATTTTCATACCAGCAGCAGTACTGGTATGGCCAGACCAAGATACGGCTGATGTCCCATACTCCACCCAGGTCCACAGATATCCACTTGGAGGGGTCATTGTACCCGCCGGTGAGGGCATTGGTGGACAAGCTGCCGTCTACTGCATAGCTGGCGTAAGTGGACCACTCTTCCGCTGATACGTACACCTGCTTTCCCGTTGCAAGGTTCCCTGTGAATAAGTTACAGCATTGAAAGCGGTGGTCAATTGCATATTCAAAAGCATGATTGTTTTATTTATCCTTCTATCGCTTGTTTATAAGTCCTTTTCCTTTTACAAGCCCCCTCCATCCTCACGGCCTTCTCCACCTCCACCTCCACCTCCATCTATATCATCCCGTCGTCCTGTTGTATCTCTATTATATCCGCCTACAGCAAAGGCTTGATGGAAAGGAGATGTCATATGTTGTAAAGAATAATTATCAACTGAATGGGCTTGTTCATTATGAAGAATGCCTTTATTTATCGATCGCAGTTTGTTTAGATACTTTATTTCTCTGCCAACATCTTACTTGAAATGATGATCATCTTTCCCATAAAAAATTCTTTAGGAAGGAAAACAACGACCTTGCGAACGCACTATCACTATCTAGCTACATGCATTCTTCGTATGATCGACACAAGAATTAGTAACTTGGGCGAGTCGTCCTAGCAGTTATCGGGACGACGAGCAGGCATACGCTACACCCATGCAGTACCACGGACGAACCAACATCCAAGCATGCGAGTGCACGCATCTTTCGGCTAACTGGCTAACGGTGCTTTGTATGTCTAGCCATATCATAGAAAACTAGCTTAAGTTGTGGGTTCGCTAGGCTGACTTTCCGTGACTTCTGCGAACCCGAGCTGGTCAGACTCGCGTTACTATTGCGAGGCTACTTATGCCCATTTCGGGCCATCCTTTCCATTCCTTTTGACTATCGAATATAATGTAACGTGATCTATCTCACAATATCGCCAAGCTCTATTATGTTTGATAGTCGACTTCTCAACAGGTTATGAGCCCCGGCTAACGCGAGCCGCAGAGCTTGGCATCTTTCGCTCATTCTAGTGTCGATCTTCGCGTTTATTGGTCTTCACAATGGGGAAGGATAAACTGGACGAACTGCTTGACCTGCATAACTACTCAACTTGGAGACTGCGATTCCAGTTGCTGTGCGCGGAGCTCGGATACAGCCACGCCCTACTTGCTGCACCAATTGCAGAGGCAGATGTGGTCATGTCCGACAAGGTCAAGAGCGTGATGGCGACGAACGTAAAGAACCATCACCTCCAAACCATCGTTCGGGCAGCTAATGCGAAGGCCGCCTGGGATGCTTTGGTGACAACGTTTGCGTCCACCTGTAATACGAGAAAGATCGCACTTCGAGAGGAGCTGAGCAACTTCAAGTGGGTCAACACAGAGGAGTTACCGGTCTACATCAACAGAGCCCGACAACTTCAATCAGATTTGCTGGACGTTGGAGTGGTAGTCATGGACCCAGAACTGACGACAATTATCTTAAAAGGTTTACCGCCCAAGTACCACGTGGCTAAGACATCACTTGCAATGCGAGAAGGAGAGCTGGACTTTCATCAGGTTGTGGCGCGGCTCACGTCCTATGAAGCTACGATGGACGATATGAAGGAGTCGTCTGCATTTAGCGCGCATGGAGGTGGAGGTACATCAGGACGCAGCTCAGGAAGCAGGTTCAGTGGCGGCAAGTCCAACGTCACATGCCATTACTGCATGAAGCCTGGGCTGTAGTAGTCGTACACACTCTAGCATAATATAGATGTGCAGATACACGCCATCAACATCTTGAGAGGCCTTTGCGGCTCTCAACTACTACAATGGTGGCAAGATGGAGCGTCAGATTCAAACCCTGAGGTCACCAGCTTGATACCTACGGACAGCAACGACTTAAATCTGATGTGATTCAGGTTCCCAAAGGAAAGTTGGAGAGTAGATGAAAGCAAATAAGTCTAGATGTTATAAAAACCCGTGAGAGCTATGGCGCATGTTTGGTCGTGCATGTCACGATGTGGGATTGAGTAAACCTTCCCATGGCCAGGGTAGGCAATGGTTAACATCGGTTGATGGGGCCTTAGCGCCCGAGACGTGCCCTCCAGAGAGGGGGGAGTGTAGTAGTCGTACACACTCCAGCACAATATAGATGTGCAGATACACGCCATCAACATCTCGAGAGGCCTTTGCGGCTCTCAACTACTACATGGGCACTACATATGGGACTGCAGAAAGCGTCTAGCCGAACAATCGCAGGGAGGCAATGAGCGTGGAGCTGAGGGCAACCAACGCAGTGAGCGGGCTCGGCATTTGCGCTAATGGACAAGTCGCGGCGGAGGGACTGGCACATCGACATGGGGTCTGAATGGCATATTACCTACGATGCCTCTGAGCTCCAGAACATACGCACAGTCAGACCGGAGGAGATCTTCAGCGTCACCGGCTATGACGGCTCCAAACAACAGCCAACACATGTGGGACGGTACACGCTGAAGAGCAACGTGGACGACAATTTGGAAATTGAGCTAGACAACGTCTACGTGGTACCAAACGCCATGGTAAAGCTAATTTCAGCAGGCACAAGCAGATGAGCGTGGTGTCGTTTTTGAGTTTGGAGACGGCAAAGCAGAGGTTCGGTTCAAGGGGGAGACTATACTTCGAGGCAAGAAGGTGGGACGAACCTACGTCATCAGCTATGGCTCGGGATACTCAGCTAGTGGAAACCGCGCATGTGCGGTGACCGGGTCTGGAGTGTAGTATCCTGGGGTATCTCATGGCTAATATCCTTGTCTGGCATCCTTCGATCGAGCCTTTGCTTTAGGCGGATATGACAGAGATACAACATGGAGACTCAGCGGCCGTACTGTGGCATCGGCGCTTGGGCCACCTGGGATATTCCAACCTGGAGAAAATGTGCCGGGAGAAAATGGTAACCGGCATGGAGATTGATCGTGCGAGCCTGGAGGCAGCCAGCTCGCAGATCTGTGAGCCCTGTATCTACGCAAAACAGTCGCGTGGACCCTTCCCGTCTACAGGACACAAGGCGGTGAAGCCACTGGGGCTTGTTCACATGGACGTCTGCGGCCCCATGCCCGAGTTGTCACTTGGAGGATCCCGGTACGTAACGACAGTACTGGATGACTGCACTGGGCTATCTACGGTGGCGTTCAGGGAGACCAAGGAAGCCATCGGGAAGAAAGTTCGCACCATGATTGAGGCGCTGGAGAACATGTCTAGCCGTCGCGTCAAGGAGGTGCGCACGGATCGTGGACGAGAGTTCGTCAACAAGACATTGGGCGATTATTTCAGCAACAAGGGGATCATCCACGGGACAACCGTCGGCTACACCCCTGAGCAGAATGGGGCGGTGGAGCGCCTCAACAGGACCCTACTGGAGAAAAAACAGGCAATGCTGGCAGAATCAGGCCTATCGGAGAAGCTATGGGCAGAAGCCTGGGCGACGGTGAATCACGTGCGCAACATCTCGCCAGTCGCTGGAGCCAAGGTAACGCCATATGAGGCGTTCATGAAGGTCAAGCCTGACGTCAGCCATCTCAGAATCTTCGGATGCACCGCCTACGTGCACATACCAAAGGAGAAGCAGAACAAGCTCCAACCCGTAAGTCGGAAGGGCAAACTAGTCGGGTACGACCAGGGTGGGCAGTACCACATCTTTTTTGACGAGGAGACTGTAGCCAGCCACTCAGCCGTGAAGTTTGATGAATCCACGGTTGGAGGTGGCAGCGTAGCTTTGGGTGATGAGGAGGACGAGTCAGCGGACGACCAGGAGGAGGCCGCCAATGGTGCTGGTACAGTACCACCGTCAGGGGCTGACGGCGGCACACCAAACAGCTCCGACATGGACTTTGAGATGACGGACAACAATAGTGGCCCATCAACTAGCACGCCGTCAAGAGGACAAGGAAATATGCCGCCGGCCCAGTTTCCAAGGACGCACAACGCGGAACAGTATCGTGGTGGCGGAGGTGGTGGAGGCGGTGGCGGAGGCGGACAAGCATCAACAAGTGGCGGCAATATGGCGCCGTCAGCTAACAACAACATTGGAGGAGGCTATGCGGATGTAGAGATGCAGGATCGTCGCTACCCACTACATGAATGGAAGCGGCTGATCGAGTGGCGGCAGCACCCCAACGGTAGAGTATCGTATGGGCGGATCAATGCAGCCATTTCTGGAGATGTGCCGGAGCCATCTACTTATGCGGAGGCTATAAATGAGCCAAACTCAGAAGAATGGAAGCGCGCTATGGACGAAGAAATCGCGGCGCAGCTATCCAACGGGACCTGGGAGCTGGCAAAACCACCGGAAGGCACGTGTTTACTACCCTGTCGGTGGGTTTACAAGGTTAAGCGTGGGGCAGACGGAGGGATCGAACGGTTCAAAGCTCGTTTAGTGGCTAAGGGCTACGAACAGCGGGCGGGGATAGATTACGGAGAGCTGTTTGCTCCGACAACTCGCTCAGCTTCGCTTCGTGCTCTGCTGGCGGTGGCAGCGACTAAGGGGATGCCGATCCACCAGCTGGACGTATCCACAGCTTTTCTTAATGGGGAGCTGGAGGAGGAACTCTGGATGCAGCAGCAGCCAGGTTACGAGTCAGCAGATCCTACCCAGGCGTGTAGGCTAAAGAAGTCTATCTAAGGGCTGAAGCAGGCGCCGCGCTGCTGGTACGTCAAACTGGTGGCGGCGCTGGACAAGCTGGGATTTAAGCCGTCACAAGCAGATCCAGCTTTGTTCATCAAAAAGGACGAAAACGGGATTGTCTACCTGCTAGTTCACGTCGACGACATTATCACTATGTCCGACGATGAAGAGCTTATTTGCAAGGTCAAGGAGGCGGTTGGGAAAGTCTTTAAAATTCGAGACCTTGGCGAAGCAAAAATATTTTTGGGGATGGAGATCAGCCGAGGAGAGAATGGCGAAGTAAAGCTATCGCAGCGCCGCTACATCGAGGAGCTCCTGCAGTGACACCAACTCGTGGATGCAAAACCGCGGTCAACCCCACTACCTCCGGGCTCTAAAGTGCTACCAGCAGAAGAAGGGGACATGGAGCTAAAGGACAGCTCGGATTACAGGACGTTAGTGGGTGAGCTCAACTACCTGGCAACGAGCACTAGGCCAAACATCGCACAGGCGCTGAGCGTTTTGGCGCACTTCATGGGAAAGCCCTCTAAAAGTCACATGGGGCTGGCTCTGGGTGTAGTATCCTGGGGTATCTACGGGTAGTATCCGAGGTGGCTCCTGGTCATCTTTCGATCGAGCCTTTGCTTAAGGCGGATATAACAGAGATACAACAATTGGTATCGAGCGGGTTAAGACTGACCCGGGTTCAAATCCCCCTCCTGTCTATGGAGTGGGCGGTTGCACTGGTCGGTGGGAATTGATGGCCCCCATCACCAGGCCGTGAGGAAATGAACTCTGTGGAGGTCTTAGGGTGGTGATTCACTCTGGCCCCTCTGGCGCGAGGACGCGCCTGCCTAAAGGGGGGATAATTGTAGTATCCTGGGGTATCTACGGGTAGTATCCGAGGTGGCTCCTGGTCATCTTTCGATCGAGCCTTTGCTTAAGGCGGATATAACAGAGATACAACACTGGGCGTCCTGAGATACCTGGCAGGTACACGGGAGCTTGGACTATGCTTTCGCGGAGCTGGAGAGTTTGTGCTGGAAGGGTACAGTGATTCTGACTGGGCAGGCGACCCAGCTACCAGGAGATCTACAACCGGCTATGTGTTCAAGCTAGGAGGGGCAGCAATCAGCTGGAACAGTCAGCTGCAACGTACGGTGGCAGCTTCGTCTGTTGAGGTGGAATACCAGGCTACGGCGGCAGCCGTGCGGGAGGCACTCTGGCTTCGGAAGCTAGATGGAGATCTGGACCTAGGAACCGGAGCTATTGGGATCTGGACGGATTCTCAGGTGGCGCTTAGTCTTGGGAACAACCCGATTACGTCGGTCCGTTCCAAGCACATAGATGTGCAGCACCACCTAGTTCGAGAGCGGGTTTCTAGGGGTGAAGTCGTGCTATCCTACTGCTCAACGGAGGAAATGGTGGCGGATGTTTTGACGAAGGCACTGGGGGAGATTGAATTTAAGAGGTGCAGAGAGGCTATGGGATTGGCAGAATAAATCTGCGGGGTTTTGCCCATCCCTAGGTTGCTTGTGCTTTTGCAGTGCGCCAGGGGGCGCTCATCTTTTCTTTGGAGGTGTCAGAGGGCGTTCATGCTTTCAATCATGGCCATGTCTTTACGAATCTTGCGGATGTTTTGTGCTAGGTACGTCTCGAGGAGGCGTGTTGAGAATTAGTAACTTGGGCGAGTCGTCCTAGCAGTTATCGGGACGATGAGCAGGCATACGCTACACCCATGCAGTACCGCGGACGAACCAACATCCAAGCATGCGAGTGCACGCATCTTTCGGCTAACTGGCTAACGGTGCTTTGTATGTCAAGCCATATCATAGAGAACTAGCTTAAGTTGTGGGTTCGCTAGGCTGACTTTCCGTGACTTCTGCGAACCCGAGCTGGTCAGACTCGCGTTACTATTGCGAGGCTACTTATGCCCATTTCGGACCATCCTTTCAATTCCTTTTGACTATCGAATACAATGTAACGTGATCTATCTCACAATATCGCCAAGCTCTATTATGTTTGATAGTCAACTTCTCAACAATACATGACAGCAGCCCCCATCAGTAGTAGGAAGAAAGTCACAGCAGGAGGAATGGAAGCGTAGTATAAGACACAAATGAAAACATAATGGTGCAGGCCTGCGTAGCAATGGTCATTTTCAAGGACTCACCATCCGTCGGTGGTCGGGGTGGCCTGGGTAGTGGAGGTGGTGGACTGGGTGGTGATGGCGGAGGTGATGGCGGTTGGGGAGGTGGACTTGGCGGTGGAGGGCGAGGAGGGGGTGAAGGCGGCAGTGGGGAGGTGTCTGCAGCAAGCAACAGCCAAGAAATGTGAAATTGCACACTTATAACAGGAATGTTTGTTGCCAGTGAGTGTGCATGCTGGATATATGTCATGCCGTCAACCCAGGCAGTAGGACCTCACACAGGCGATGCTGTGCTATGTAGCAACTCATGTCTTAATATGTACCGGTAATAATTCAAGGATTGAACAAAGGATTTCACATCCCATGCACCCCTCCACGTGCTGGTGTAAATAATGCGTTGTATGATGATGCAACATAGTTATATTAGGAACTACAATAATCGAGCAGCATGCATATAAATTGACGTTTGCAGGTCATTTACAGCACTCCATATGTACAGTTACCAAATATATATAATATGCTGGAAACGAATGCTGAAGCAGTGATTCCAAAATAAGGTATTATGATATAATATTAACAGCAACTTCTTCCAAGCTAGCAGCCAGGCAGCATCAGGCAGATTTATTTAAAAGCCAAGAAATACGATGCTGTAATTCTAATCCCGGCCACTCGGATATGGGTCGTCTAAGCCGTCCTGTGTAAATATTTTGTATATATGCAGGATCAGGCACCCTGCTGCCTAGCATGCGTCCAATTCTTCATCCATACAATATCCAGCACATAACATGACGATGGACGGTGTAGTAGTTGTAGTTGTACGGCAGACACTATCACAATAGAATAAGGGGCAAGAAGCACCCTGCCAACATCTCGGCTCAAGAGGTCTTTTCGGTTTTCAACTACCACAGACGGACCCAAACCACTACTAGGAAATAAGTCGAATGCTTATAAAGGGGTCCTCAAACTTACTGGGGGTGCCGTACACCTCGATCTCAGCGACGTATAAGTATGCATCTGCAGCAATATGCGGTCATAGATTGCATCGAATAAAGGAAAATTGTTAGCTAGCTAGCTAGCGAACTAGGTTCAGGACGTGCATGCATAAGTAAACAGGTGTCTATGAAGAGGTGGTATATGCAGCTCAGAGCTGTTATTATCTATCCATTATATTTTAAAATGGATCCTCCACGCCATCACAGCCTCAAGCTTTATATTGCTTTGCATGTATTGAGGCGTGCTTAGTCCATAGGCAGGCTGCTGCTGAAAACGTGTTATCATTAGGTATCAACAAACATGTATGTTGGTGGGACGAACCTGTGTACACATATATACACATTTATCTATATGTTTGTGTATGTCAATACATATATTCGTTCAAACATACATCCGATTTTGCCTGAACATTCGATATTCAGTTTGGCCTTGCTGTATGATGAGGTGACCCCAGACAGGCGGCAAACATTGTCAAAACATCAAGAGACCTTCAAAGCTGCACGCACGCACACTGCAGGTCTCATTCAAATATCAATAATATGCACGCATACAATTCGTGGACCATGCAGCATAAGTTCTTAAGCATGCATGACAAATAAACGTTACATGCACGCCCACACGTACACTGGTATGTAGCGAAATTCTGCACGGTGACCCAGCGGCCCTTGACAGGCGGCTGCACATAAATGACAAAGGGGTCTGATGGAGCTTCCGGGTTGCTGGGTGTGCTCCCGTTCTGTTTCCACACCAGCTGGTTGTCTTGGATGGCCGGTGTGTCGTCCACTGAGCTGATGCTCCGCATGCCAACACGAACCTCTAGATTCACATTGATGTCCCAGCAGCAGTACTGGTATGGCCAGACCAAGATACGGCTGATGTCCCATACTCCACCCAGGTCCACTGATATCCACTGGGCAGGGTCATTGTACCCGCCAGTATAAGCAGTGGTTGACAAGCTGCCATCTACTGCATAGCTGGCGTGGCTAGACCAATCGTCCACTGATACGTATGCCTGCTTTCCCGATGCGAGATTGCCTGTGAAAAATATATGCATAAATAGCATGAGCGGCCACAACTTACAGTTACTACATAAATGATAACAGCAGTAGGATGTGGTGCTATAAATGATGAGCCTGCTTTGGTCAAAACTCAGTCGTTTCTTTGATACAGCCAATTGCATTGCTCAATCACTACACCATCTATCGCTTTGGTACTGTTGTATCTCTGTTATATCCGCCTACAGCAAAGGCTCAATCGAAAGGATGCCAGACCACTGGCCAACCTCGGATACTACCCGTAGATACCCCAGGATACTACAGGTACAACCCAGGACCCTTTTCCACCTTGCTTAGGAGTTATTGACGAGATAGGTAGGTAGGTAGGTGGGTAGGCAGGTAGGTAGGTATATACCCAGGTGTTGTTTATATATATGGGGTGTTACACTGTGGGCGACTCGCCCTACAAGGGCGAGCACCAAGGGGCCTGACCGGACCGAGCCACAGCGCAGGGGAGGGGCACGTGGCTTTGTCTGTCTGTCCTGCCACGTGCTCCCCCTCTCACTAAGACCAGCTAGAGCAAAGAAATACTCAGAGGCTCTAGCCTGGCCACTAACAGAGCACTGAGGAGCACCACGAAAACGAGGAGGGAACAAAAGAAAACAGGGGGCGACTAACTGCACAAAGAAAGGGACAACTCTCCTCCAACACAAAACTGAACTAGCAAGAGCCTGAAAAAGACACACAGAAGCCCTCAGATGAGAGACGCCAACAGGAGAGCACACTCAAACACAGTTGTTTGTATTTGGGTGGTGTATATGGACACCTGTAGTAGTTGATTGCCGCAAAGGCCTCTCGAGATGTTGATAGGGTGCTTCTAGCACCTTACATTGTGACAGTGTGTTGCCGTACGTCTACTACTACTACACTCTTCCCCTTCGGGAGGGCACGTCTCGGGCACGAAGTCCCCTGTCATAGTGCTTGCCATCTCCAACCCTGGCCATGGGGTTTTGTGTCCACCCAAGTCACGACATGCCCCACGCTAGCATCCGTCATAGCACTCACAGGTTTTTCAAGCATCAGACCCCTTTTGGTATATCAACTATGATTCTTATCGCTGTAGGTTAAGTGATCTTGTAACCTTATCAGTCGCTTTTACTAGCTAGCCTAGTACTTTTTAGTTGCTTTTAGTTTTAGTTATTTTAGTTTTCGTGTCGTATATTCAGTATGTAAGGCCCCTGGGAATTCTTAAAGTCGGGAGTCCCTGCGTGTAAGGAGTCCTAGTAGTGTAATAAGGGCCTCCGGAATTTATGCCGTCGCGAGGTAAATGCACTGATTTCTGTTAGAGACGTTCTAGGCTATTAAAAGCATTTTCTGACCTCTTTATCTAGGATTTTTCAGTCTTTTGTTCCATGTACTAGCTATGTATTCGACTGGGCACTGTCCAGCTCTGCAGGATACATGCTCTAAGGCTTTAATTATCCTCTAGAGTATTGAATGTTTCTAGTGAACGGCCTGCAAATGGGTCAATCGAGGAATATCTTACAACGGTAGCTGGCAGTTAGGTTGAAGCGTACAGCAATGATTGTCCGATACCGCAGCTACCGCTTTATTTATACCAACTTCTTTGATTTCCAATTAATGGGGCTTCAGCAATTTGTTGGATCTTCACTTAGGAGGATTGCCAACATCGTGCTTATATTGCCATCCTGGTCATGAAAGGTAAGCATTACTTGCCAAGGTAAGTTCTAGAAAGCGAGTTTAGAATGAAATTTTAAGATGGATCGCCCGGTGCCAGTGCCACGATGTGCAGCTGCAGTAGTGTGGTGCCGGTGCCGCACAGTGCTGCGGCCACGCTGTGCCGCTGCCACGTGGTGCCGCTTGCACATGGTGCGGCTGCCGTGCAGGGTCACTGCCGCGTGGCAGCTGCACCGTGCAGCAGCTGCACATCATGGCGGCAATGGCCCTGCATGGCAGCTGCACCATGTGCCAGCGGCACCTCATGCCAGTGGCACTATGCAGCAGCCACACCGCCCGGCAGCGGCACCGCATGCCAGCGGCACGGAATGTCAGCACGGCATGCAGTGCCACTGGCACGCGGTTTGGCTGCCGCGTGGTGCCGCTGGCGAGAGGTGCCACTGGCATGTGGTGCGGCTGCCGTGCAGGGCTGTTGCCGCGCGGCCCCAATGACATGCCGTGCTGCTGGCACATGGTGCGGCTGCCATGCGGTGCTGCTGGCATGCAATGCCGCTGGCATGTGGTGTGGCTGCCATGCAGGGCCACTACCGCGTGGTGCCGCTGGCACCTGGTACTGCTGGTGTAGTAGTCATAGACATACGGCAACACACTACCACAATATAAGGTGCTAGAAGCACTCTATAACATCTCGAGAGACCTATGCGGCAATCAATTACTTGATAAGGTGACACAATCACATGTCCTACAACGGTAGGAATCATAGTTGATATACCGAAAGAGGTCTGATGCTTGGAAAACCTGTGAGTGCTATGACGCATGCGTGGCGGGGCATGACATGACTTGAGAACACAAAACTCCCATGGCCAGGGTTGGAAATGGTAAGCACTTGTGACAGGGGACTCAGTGCCCGAGACATGTCCTCCAGAAGGGGGGGAGTGTAGTAGTCGTAGACATACGGCAACACACTACCACAATACAAAGTGCTAGAAGCACCCTGTCAACATCTCGTGGTGCAGCTGCCGCATGGTGCCGCTGCCGTGCTGTAGAGCTGCCGTGCTGTGCAGCTGCTGCATGGTACTGTGTACCGTGGTACACCCATGTACCATGTGGTATGCTATTGTGGGGTAATACTATTCCTAATGATACCACTTCATTCAGCTACTCTTGTAATCACAACTTATAATTTTAATCAACATCTCTTGGTTGCTTTTTGAATATTGTATTATTATTTATTATAATTTTATTTATTATTTATTATATTATTATTATTATTATTATTTATTATTATTATAAACATGTTATAGAGCCAGGTGAGCCAGGTGAGCCATTGCCATGCGGTGCCACTGGCATGCAGTGCTGCTGGCATGTGGTGCCACTGCCGTGCAGTGCCGCTGCTGCATGGTGCCTCTGTCGTGCCATGCCACTGGCATACAGTGCCACTGCCGTGCAGTGCTGCTGGCTTTCAGTGCTGAATTGTCAAGATACACCTTTTTAAACTATTTGGATAACATGCTATACTGATAGGAAGACAATCATACACGTGATCCATAAATTATATCATTTGCTAGCTAGAGATGGTTGAGGTGACCAAAAATATTTGCTACCGCTTTTATTAGCTAGTCTAGTATTTTTTAGTTGCTTTTAGTTTTAGTTATTTTAGTTTCATGTCGTATATTCAGTATGTAAGGCCCCTGGGAATTCTTAAAGTCGGGAGTCCCTGTAAGGAGTCCTAGTAGTGTAAGGCCCTCGGGAATTTATGCCGTCGCGTGATAAATGCACTGATTTCTGTTAGGCAATTTCTAGGCTATTAATATCATTTTCTGACCTCTTCATCTAGGATTTTTCAGTCTTTTGTTCCATGTACTAGCTATGTATTCTACTGGGCACTGTCCAGCTCTGCAGGATACATGCTCAAAGGCTTTAATTATCCTCTAAAATATTGAATGTTTCTTCTATTGAACGGCCTGCCAATGGGTCAATCAAGGAATATCCTTACAACGTTAGTTGGCAGTTAGTTTGAAGCATACAGCAATGATTGTCTGCTATCACAGCTACCGCTTTATTTATACCCACTTCTTTGATTTCCAATTAATGGAGCTTTAGCAATTTGTTGGATCTTCACTTAGGAGGATTGCCAACATTGCGCTAATATTTGCCATCCTGGTTGCGAAAGGTAAGGATTACTCCCTAAGGTATGTTTTAGAAAGCGAATTTACAATGAAATTTTAGGATGGATTGCCCAGTGCCAGTGCCACGATGTGCAACTGCAGTAGTATGCGTGGTGCCGGTGCCGCACAGTGCTGCTGCCACGCTGTGCCGCTGCCGCGCGGTGCCGCTGCCACGTGGTGCGGCTGCCGTGCAGGGTCACTGCCGCGTGGCAGCTGCACCGTGCAGCAGCTGCACATCATGGCGGCAGTGGCCCTGCACGGCAGCCGCACCACGTGCCAGCGGCACCTCATGCCAGCGGCACTATGCAGCAGCCACACCGCGCGGCAGCAGCACCGCATGCCAGCGGCATTGAATGTCAGCACGGCATGCAGTGCCACTGGCACGTGGTGCGGCTGCCGTGCAGGGCCATTGCCGCACGGCCCCAATGGCATGATGTGCTGCTGGCACATGGTGTGGCTGCCACGTGGTGCAGCTGCCGCATGGTGCCGCTGCTGTGGTGTACAACTGCCGTGCTGTGCAGCTGCTGCATGGTACTGTGTACCGTGGTACACCCACATACCATTTGGTATGCTATTGTGGGGTAATACTATCTCTAATGATACCACTTCATTCAGCTACTCTTGTAATCACAACTATTATAATTTTAATCAACATCTCTTGGTTGCTCTTTGAGTATTTTATTAATATATTATTTTTATTTTATTATTTTATTATTATTTATTATTATTTATTATTATTTATTATTATATTATTATATTATTATTATAAACATGTTATTGAGCCAGGTAAGCCAGGTGAGCCACTGCCATGCGGTGCCACTGCTGGCATGCAGTGCCACTGTTGCACAGTGTCGCTGTGTGCAGTGCCGCTGGCATGCAGTGCTGCTGGCATGTGGTGCCACTGCCGTGCAGTGCCACTGCTGTGTGGTGCGTCTACCATGCTGTGCCACTGGCATACAGTGCCACTGCCGTGCAGTGCTGCTGGCTTGCAGTGCTGGATTATCAGGACACACCCTTTTAAACTATTTGGATAACATGCTATAATGATAGGAAGCCAATCATACATGTGATTCATAGAATATATCATTTGCTAGCTAGCTGATGAACGAGATGCTTGAGGTGACCAAAAATGTTAACTACATACAGACCACCTCAAATATCTAAGAGAAAAATCAGGGGAATACCTTAGGGGAAATACCTAGACAGAAATTAATAAAAAGAAATATATTACAATTGCCCCCGCTTGACTTACAACATTGAATTTTAAGCGTTATAATGCAACAATTACTATTCTGCCTTTACTTGTCTGAATGAGAATTTACTTTGGACCCCAGTAAACCGAGATGGTGGAAGTGCGGGGAACTGGGGCAGCAGGCCCCAGTCCCCGCACAACCACCGAACACTTCTGGATGTTAACAGCATTGAAAGCGGTAGTCAAATAATGCATATATAAAAGCATGATTGCCGCAAAGGCCTCTCGAGATGTTGACAGGGTGCTTCTATGTCACATGGTGCTTCTATGTCTTCCTTACATTGTGACAGTGTGTTGCCGTACGTCTACGACTACTACAACCCCACTCGGATTTTAAGATTATTGCATTATCGACGACCGTAATATTTGTTTTATTTATCCTTCTATCCCTTTTTTATACGTCTTTTTCCGTTTACAAGCCCCCTCCACCCTCACGGCCTTCTCCGCCTCCACCTCCATCTATATCATCCCGTCGGCCACTGCCCACACATTTGCCGCCATCAGCACTGCCACCGCCCTAGAAACGCACCTGCACTGGTTCCGATCCCGCGCTTACCACTACCCTGGCCATCACCCACACTCAATGCCAATGCCCCAGCCCTGCTGCTCCCGTCTTTGCCAGGCCCACACATGCATGCGTTTCTTCCGTGGGCCACACATCATATGTTGTAAAGAATAATTATCAACTGAAAGGGCTTGTTCATTATGAAGTATGTCAGAATGCCTTAATTTATCGATCGCAGTTTGTTTAGATTCTTTATTTCTCTGCCAACCTCCTACTTGAAATGATGATCATCTTTCCCATGTAAAATTCTTTAGGAAGGAAAACGACGACCTTGCGAACGGACAATCTAGCTACATGCATTCTTGGTACGATAGACACATGTAAACATGACCGCAGCCTCATTCAGTAGGAAGAAAGTCAAAGCAGAAGGAGTGGAAGCGTAGTATAAGGCACAAATGAAAACATAATGGTGCAGGCGTGCGTAGCAATGGTCATTTTCAAGGACTCACCATCCGTCGGTGGTCGGGGTGGCCTGGGAAGTGGAGGTGGTGGACTGGGTGGCGATGGCGGAGGCGATAGCGGTTGGGGAGGTGGACTTGGCCGTGGAGGGCGAGGAGGGGGTGAAGGCGGCAGTGGGGAGGTGTCTGCAGCAAGCCAGGAAATATGAAATTGCACACTTATAACAGGAATGTTTGTTGCCAGTGAGTGTGCATGCTGGCCGTATGTCATGCCGTCAACCCAGGCAGTAGGCTCTCACGCAGGCGATGCTGCGCTATATATGCTGGAAACAAATGCTGCAGCAGCGATTCCAAAATAAATTATTATGACATGATATTAACAGCCACTTCTCCCAAGCGAGCAGCAAAGGCAGCATCTGGCAGATTTATTTAAAAGCCAAGAAATACGATGCTGGCATACTAATCCCAGCCACTCGCACATGAGTCGTCTTATAAGCCGTCTTGTGTACATCTATGTGAACAGTTGTGCCTATGCAGGATCAGGAACCCTGCTGCCTAGCATGCGTCCAATTCGTCGTCCATACGATATCCAACACATAACATGATGATGGACGGTGTAGTAGTTGTAGTTGTACGGCAGACACTATCACAATATAATAAGGGGCAAGAAGCACCCTGCCAAGATCTTGGCTCAAGAGGTCTTTTCGGTTTTCAACTACCACAGACGGACCCAAACCACTACTAGGAAATAAGTCGGATGTTTCTATCTAACGAGGTCATCAAACTTACTGGGGGTGCCGTAGACTTCGATCTCAGTGACAGAGAAGTATACATCTGCAGCAATTTGCGGTTATAGATTGCATCGAATAAAGGAAAAGTGTTAGCTAGCTAGCTAGCGAACTAGGCTCAGGACGCGCATGCATGATTAGATAGGTGTTTATGATGAAGAGGTAGTATATGCAGCTTTGAGCTGTTATTATCTATCCATTATATTTTAAAATGAATCCTCCACACCATCACAGCCTCAAGCTTTATATTGCTTTGCATGTATTGAGGCGTGCTTAGTCCATAGGCATGCTGCTGAAAACGTATTCCTTCTTTCGACAATATAGCGCAAGGGCCTCGCTTAATGGCTTGCAAGTTTGATGGCTATTGACCAACATATATGGTGGTGGGACGAACCTGTGTGCACATATATGATTACTATATATATATATTTGTGTATGTCAATGTTTATATATGGAAATAAATTTAGTTTCTTGAAAATACATTCAATTCTGCCTGAAGATGTATATTCATTCTGGCCCTGTACGTTTAGGTTTCCCTACACAGGCGGCAAAATGTGCCAGACCATGAAGTCACCTTTAAAGCTGCTGCACGCACGCACATGGCAGGGTTCATTCAAATACTAATAATATAAACGTGTACATGGACCAAGCAGCATAAATTCTTTTGATATCAGGCATGACAAAGAAAGGTTTGGATGTATTTGTATATAAATAGATTAGATTTTATATTTATACCTGAAAAGGGGTGGGCTTAAGGAATAAAACATTATATATAATGTATTCACAACACAAACTGTGCAAGTAGGTAGCATCACTGCTTGCACACATGATTGCAGGGAGACGTCATGAACGTCATAAATCCTAGCAACGTAATAGCAGACATTTACCGTGGGGTAGCTCAGATGCAGGATTTTAAAACAATCATGAAGATATTTTCATGTATTTCACATATTCACATGCATGCACGCTCGCACGTACACTGGGATGAAGGGAAATTCTGCACGGTGACCCAGCGGCCCTTGACAGGCGGCTGCACATAAATGACAAAGGGGTCTGATGGAGCGTCCGGGTTGCTGGGTGCGCTCCCGTTCTGTTTCCACACCAGCTGGTTATCTTGGATGGCCGGTGTGTCGTCCACTGAGCTGATGCTCCGCATGCCAACACGAACCTCTAGATTTTCATTGTCGGACCAGCAGCAGTACTGGTATGGCCAGACCAAGATACGGCTGATGTCCCATACTCCACCCAGGTCCACTGATATCCACTTGGCAGGGTCATTGTACCCGCCAGTATAAGCAGTGGTTGACAAGCTGCCATCTACTGCATAGCTGGCGTAACCTGACCACTCTTCCGCTGATACGTATGCCTGCTTTCCCGTTGCGAGATTGCCTGTGAATGATATACGTGAAAATAGCATGAGTGGCCACAAGTTACATTTACGTCATAACTGGTAACAGCATTAGGATGTGGTGCTCTATATGATGAGCCTCCTTTGGTCATCACTCGGTCGTTTCCTCGATACAGCCAATTGCATTCCTCAACCACTTCACCGTCTATCGCTTCGGTACAACCCAGGACCCTTTTCCACCTTGCTTAGGAGCTATTGACGAGAAAGGTAGGTAGGCAGGTGAGTAGATAGGTAGGTAGGTATATGTATTCCACAGTGCTGTTTGTATTCAGGTGGTGTATTTGGACCCCACTCAGATTTTAAGATTTTTGCATTATTGCCGACCGTAATATATCTTATGTTTATCCTTCTTTCCCTTGTTTATATTTCCTTTTCCTTTTACAAACCCCCTCCACCCTCACGGCCTTCTCCGCCTCCACCTCCATCGATATCATCCTGTCGGCCACTGCCCACACTGCTGCTGCCACCAGCACTGCCACAACCCTATCCACCCGTACTGAATCCGATCACGCACCTACCACTACCCTGGCCATCACCCACACTCAATGCTAATGCCCCAGCCCCACTGCTCCCGTCTTTGCCAGGCCCACGCATGCATGCGTTTCTTTCTTTCATGGGCCAAATGTCATATGTTGTAAATAATAATCATTAAATGAAAGGGCTTGTTCATTACGATGTAATTCAGGATGCCTTTATTTATTATCAATCGCAGTTTGTTTAGATACTTTATTTCTCTGCCAACATCTTACTTGAAATGATGATCATGCTTTTAAATATGCATTTGACTACCGCTTTCAATGCTGTAACTCCCAGAAGTGTACGGTGGTTGTGCGGGGACTGGGGCCTGCCGCCCCAGTTCCCCGCACTTCCACCGTCTTGGTGTACTGGGGTCCAAAGTAGATTCACTGCCCCAGTTCCCCACACTTTCCCTTGCCATAGATGTTTCACCCTAGGTATTCCTTTGATTTTTCTCTTAGTTGTTTGTGGTGGTGTGTATGTAGCTAATATTTTGGTTCAACATTTTCCCACGTTGTAGTCCAAGGGGGGCATCCAGGCCGCCCTCCATCTTCATCATATCCCTCCTTTATTTGGCATTCATGGCTCGCACTGTCCATATGTGTACATTTATTGAGCTTCGATGCGCCATCCATGAGTTTGGAAATGCGACTTATTAAAGAAATAAGTGGGAGCTGCACTGCGTGGCAGCAGCACCCTGCAGTGGGAGCTGCTGTAGTATCCTGGGGTATCTCATGGCTAATATCCAGGTTGGCCAGTTGACTGGCATCCTTAGTCGAGCCTTTGCTTTAGGCGGATATGACAGAGATACAACAGCTGCACCATGCATCAGCGGTAGCACATGGCAGCTGCACCCCTTGCAAAATCCAGCAAATCATCGATGGATGAAAAAATCGTTATCGTCTTCCAGCTAATCAAATGAAATTAGCAGCATATTGTACTCTCTTCATCCCAACTTTATCCCAAGTTTCTTTATATTTTTAATGGCCATTTAGCCTATAAATAACATATAGGCTAAATATATATTAAATATATTAAATAATCCAAACTGACTTAATATCCACTACATAACTTTATATTGCTTTAGGGTTTTCCTGAATCAGACAGGTTTTCGTTAATCCTTCCATCCATAAATAAAAATGAATGAAAATAGAGGTATAACAATACGAATTCATGGGCTCCAAAATAAACTTTCAAAATCAGTGGATATTATACCAAAGAGCTTGGCAGGTAATGGGAATCTAGTACTTTGTCCGAATCAGCGATAAATTACATGAGCCAATATTATTTTGAAGTTATTCATCCATTTATTGGATTGCTGTAAATGCCTTACATATATATGTACATATTTAATATACACATATGAATATTAAAATCATGAAATCTATGCAGAAATAACCAACCTTAAAGATCTGAAATCGGAATTAAATAATGATCAATCTTATGAGTATGAGCTGCCTAAACATCGTGTAAATAATCATGGCAACTGAAATTCTTAAAGTTAATATTTGCTACCGCTTTTATTAGCTAGTCTAGTATTTTTTAGTTATTTTTAGTTTGTTATGTTTAGTTATTTTTTAGTTATTTTTAATTTGTTGATTTAGTTAATTTATTTTCGGTTGTTGTCGGTTATGTAAGGCCCCTGGGAATTCTTACAGTCGTCCGCCCCTGTAAGCAGACCTAGTAGTGTAAGGCCCTCGGGAATTTATGCCGTCGCGAGCAAAATGCAATCATTTCTGTTGGGCAATTTTTAGGCTACTTTAAGCATTTCTTGACCTCTTTAGCTAGGTGTTTTCAGTCTTTTGTGGCATGTAGTAGCTATGTATCCTGCAGGGCACTGGCCAGCCCTGCAAGATGCATGCTCTAAAGGTTTAGTATTTGTTAGTATATGCCAAGTTCGTAGTCAATGGCCTGCTAATGTGTCTTGCAAGGAATATCCTTACAAAGTTAGTTGACAGTTCATCTCAGTCGTACAGCTTTAATGGCCTGCAAAATTGATGGACACTCACTTCTCTGATTTGTTATCATTGGAGCTATCTACTTGTTCATTATTGGAGCTATCTATTGCTGTTTTCTTAAGGACAAGGATTGTTAAGAGAGCCGCCAACCTGCTGGTAAGCATTGTGGCTGACATAGTGCAAGTTGGCATAACGGCTTTTTAATCAATTGTTATATTCATTACAGGTAATGCAATGGAGGAATATCAGCCCAAAATTCGCCTACGCCGACCTACCAGCCCAAGTTTGCCTTTCGTGATCTTGGGCATCGTGATTCTTGTGGCGCTCTTTGGTGTGACGATTGCTGGAGCTACTCGGCAAGGTAAGCCATAAAATAGTTATGAAAAATTTTGCATGCATTTCTGGGATACTTTTAGGTAGTGCTTTGCCATGGCTGCCCGGTGCTGCTGCCGCACGATAACGACACTGTGTAATTATACCATGCGATAGTGATACCATATAATAGCTATCTTATGGTATCACTATGGCGCAGTATTACTATCACGCGGTGTTGCTATTGTGCGGCAGCCGCACTGGGTAGCATATTGTGGTGCCATGCTTTTCCTAAAAGGAAGGTTTGCTATATTGCGTAATATAAATAGATTTATTGTCCGTGGTAGATTCTGTGGAATTGCACTCGGTTCTGCGACGCGCCCAGTTTCGCGACGCGCGCGCGCGGTTCCCTGACATGCCCGTATCCGCGACGCGCCCGGTGCCGCAACGCACCCGGTGCGGCGACGCGCCCGGTAAAATGGCGCGCCATATTTCACGATTCCCACTAACTGCGATTAGTGGGAATCGATATCGAGCAGTCAATTGCATTGCGCTGCATTGGTATCGTGACATACCGCAGATAGCGGCCTATCTGCACATTGCCTCTAGCAGTATAGAAATTTATATAACTTAATAATGCTCCTAATTTATTTTTTAATGCTCTGAAATGTGTATGCATGTTTGCTGCTGCTGCTGTTGCTGCTGCCTTCATGTGCTCATGTACTGAATGCCGGACTGGACCTGCAGCCCACCTTGCGTCGGCAACGGTGTGATTCAGAGGAAGATCTGGAAATCGGCAGTGAGGATAACCCGGACGATGGGCACCTGTCAGCTCAAGCCCTGGCCAATAATAATCACCCTCCCTAGCAAACTCCACCACCTCCTACTTCACCACCTACAACGTCACCACCTATTGCCACTCCAACACTTGACACCTCAAATTTTCAAGCTATGATGACTGCCATGTTGACAAGTCCTATGTTTCTTCAACAAATGGCCATGGTGAGCTGCAGTGTGTGCTTGTAAGGTGCTTACCTAGGTTTAGCCTGTTTAAATATATTGTTTGACTACTTGCCACTTGCCTGGGGTATGTGGTGGGTTAAGCCTGTAAAACCTCTCATTTTGCTGATAGTCATTTGCCTAGGGTCTGGCCTGCTCATCCTTCATCAATGTTACCCTGCTAGCAGGGTAACATAGATTATGGGTAACATAGATTATATAACATAGATTATAGATTATATAACAAAGATTATTATTACTATTATTATTAACATGGTTTATCAAAATGAGCTGTGGCTTGTGTACCTTAGGTCAGGCATGTACCTGGGTTTAGCCTGTTGAAACATATCTTTTAACTGATAGTCATATGCCTAGGGTCTGACCTCCTCATACTTCATCTATTTACCCTGCTGGTTTATCAAAATAAGCTGTGGTTTGTTTACCTTAGGTCAGGCATGGACCTTGGTTTAGCCTGTTGAAACATGTGCTTTAACTGACAGTCATTTGCCTAGGGTCTGGCCTGCTCATCCTTCATCTATGTTACCCTGCTGGTTTATCAAAATGCTTTTCTTTCTGACAAACGTGTGCTGTAAATATTTCTTGTCAATGTGCAGGCTATGCAGCAACTACCCCAAGCACAAACTACATTTGTACCACCAACTCAACAACCTGAAGCTTCAGCTGTTCATCAAGCCATTTTATTCTGATAGGATAGCAATAGACATTACACATTATATACATTACTTCAATACTACATTACTTCTTATTCATCAATGCCAGAGGGGATCTATTTTTTACCTTTCTGGCCACCATACATGTCTAACAGGCAAACCAGGGATATGCTGAAACACATATGGATTAGGTTCTAAGTGCTGCCTCTCTACTTACAATATTCACTTTTAAACCTTATACTGCAACAAAGAATGTACTTTTAACAGCCTACCCGGCACCTTAGGAAGAGACGACTAGACTGAATATTATAAGTACTGATGTGGTCTGTTACAATACTTTCTGATTTTATTTGTCTCAATGAGAATCTATTTTGAACCCCAGTACATCACGATGGTGGAAGTGTGGGGGACGAGGACTACTTTGGATCCCAGTAAACCAAGACGGTGGAGGTGCGGGGAACTGGGGCGGCAGGCCCCAGTCCCCGCACAACCACCGTACACTTAAGACAGTCAACAGCAATGAAAGCGGTAGTTAATTGAATATTTAAAAGCATGATTTTTGCATTTTATGCAAAATGGATGCGGCAAAATATCTACAAAAAAATGTTGATTGCAAGAGTGATAATGCAGTTAAACTTGGTGCCGCTGTTGAATGTACTCATATGGCTAGCAAACTCTTGGGTCTAAATTAAATTTAGGGTATCACGTGGCAGCTGCACTGCACTGCAGCAGCACCATGCAGTGGCAACTGCACTATGTGGCAATGGCAGCACACTGCAGCAGCAGCACGCAGCAGCAGCACAGTGCGGCAGCCGCAGCAGGTGGCAGCGGCCCCACACAGCAGCAGCACTGCATGGCAGCTGCACTGCATGGCAGCAGCAGTGCATGGCAACTGCACTATGCAGCAGCAGCGGCAGTTTGTGGCAGCGGCACCTTGCAGGAGCAGCAGCACACAGCAGTGGCAACATGTGACAATGGCAGCGCATGGCAGCGGCAGTGAGTGGCAATGGCAGTGCACGGCAGCAGCAGCATGCGGCAGAGGCAGTGCGCAGCAGTGGCACCAAGCGGCACCTAGCAGCAGTGCATGGCAACTGCACTATGCGGCAGCAGCGGCAGCAGCGGCAGCACGCGGCAGCAGCACCGTGCAGCAGCAGCAGCACATGGCAGTGGCAGCACGCGGCAATGGCAGTGCACGGTACCGGCAACATGTGGCAGCGCCAACATGTGGCAGCTGCAACACACGGCAGCAGCAGCGTTCTGAAATCACATTTAGAATTATATTATTATTATATTATTTGGAGACTTACCTGAGCGAGTAATGCTTACCCTTCACGAGCAGAATGGCAAAAGTGATGTTGGCAAGATCCAACAAATTGCTGAAGCTCCAAGTTTGGCAGCCAAAATGCTTAATATCTATACAAATTGCGGGCTATAGATGAAGCGGTAGCTATAATAGTGGACAATAATTGCTGTGCGATACAGATTCACTGTCAACTGAATGTTGTAAGGATATTTCTTTCTAGACCCATTAGCAGGCCATTGACTAGAAACATTTTATATCCTAAACAAAAATAAAACCTTTAGAGCATGAATCTTGCAGGGCTGGCCAGTGCCCTGCAGGATACATAGCTACTACATGCAACAAAAGACTGAAAACACCTAGCTGAAGAGGTCAGGAAATGCTTTAAAGAGCTTAAAAATTGCCCAACAGAAATCATTTCATTTTCGTCGCGATGGCATAAATTCCCGAGGGCCTTACACTACTAGGACTCCTTACAGGGGCGGACGACTAAACAAATTCCCAGGGGCCTTACATAAACGATTACATAACTGACAAAAAACTATAATAACAAAAACGAAATAAACTAAATAAAAAAACTAAAAGCAACTAAAAATTACTAGACTAGCTAATAAAAGCGGTAGCAATCATCTTTCCCTTGTTTAATTCCTTAGAAGGAAAACGACGACCTTGTGAACGGACTAACTGACTGACGATAGACACATGTATACATGACTGCAGCCATCATCACTAGCAAGAACGGCACAGCAGTGTTGTATCTCGCTAGTTCCTGGGGTTGACCACGACTGGTCAAGGTTTGACCGTCCCCGGTCAACTGTCCCAACGACCCTCGTTGGGATCCCCAACGGTCTAGGGGATGGTGTGCGCGGCGCGGCACGACTGGACGGTCGTGACGCGACGCTGCATATCGCTATACTCATGACTGAATATAGGGGGGCCATTCCACTCGGCGGTGGATTGGTAGTGACTCCGGTCACTGGTAGTGGTTGCAGATCGTGAGCTCGGGATGAGTGGCAACACTTTTCTTGTCTTGCTGAGAAGCAAGGGCTTCGGTCAGAAGCCAGGCTAACGGTTGGAAAACGGTCATGAACTGTGGTGGCTAGCGAGGCGGGCCCGTGGACAAGACTCCCGCAGGTCCTACCTTCCCTTAAGTACGATCAAGTGCCGCTCTGGGCTTATAAACTCGCTCATTAACCAACCGGTAGTTCTTATTACCACCTACGTTGAGTTACTAACTTAATTTCCTATTTTTCTATAAGTATTTTCATTTATCTATCGCTTCCGCA
Source organism: Volvox reticuliferus (assembly GCA_019650235.1). NCBI lineage: Eukaryota > Viridiplantae > Chlorophyta > Chlorophyceae > Chlamydomonadales > Volvocaceae > Volvox > Volvox reticuliferus. Next base: position 463,671 of record BNCP01000013.1, on the reverse strand, counting down.
TAACCATAACACAACAAGCAGCAGGCGTGGAAGCGTAGTATTAGGCACAAATAAAACACCAATGGTGCATGCCTGCTGCATAGCGATGGCCATTTTCAAGATCTCACCAGCCGTCGGTGGTCGGGGTGGCCTAGGTAGCGGAGGTGGTGGACTGGGTGGCGATGGCGGAGGTGATGGCGGTCGGGGAGGTGGACTTGGCCGCGGAGGGCGAGGAGGGGGTGAAGGCGGCAGTGGGGAGGTGTCTGCAGCAAGCAACGAGCAAGAAATGTAAACTTGCACACATATAACAGGAATGCTTGTTGCCAGTGAGTGTGCATACTGGCTGTATGTCATGCCGTCAACCCAGGCAGTAGGACCTCACACAGGCTATGCTGTGCTATGAAGCAACTCACGTCTTAATATGTACCGGAAATAACTTAAGGATTGAACATCCCATGCACCGCTGCACGTGCTGGTGTATATAATGTTTTGTATGATGATGCAAAGTAGTATTATTAGGAACTACAATATTCAAGCAGCATGCATATTAATCGACGTTTGCAGGTCATTTACAGCACTCCATGCGTACAGCAGTTACCTGATATATGAACATATATGTTATTTATTTATTTATTTAAGGGGTGTTACACTGTGGGCAACTCGCCCTGTATATATGCATATATATATATATATATACATATACATATCTGCAGGAAGTAAAATGCTGCAGCAGCGATTCCAAAATAAATTATTATGACATGATATTAACAGCCACTTCTCCCAAGCGAGCAGCAAAGGCAGCATCTGGCAGATTTATTTAAAAGCCAAGAAATACGATGCTGGCATACTAATCCCAGCCACTCGCACATGAGTCGTCTTATAAGCCGTCTTGTGTACATCTCTGTGAACAGTTGTGCCTATGTAGGATCAGGAACCCTGCTGCCTAGCATGCGTCCAATTCGTCGTCCATACGATATCCAACACATAACATGATGATGGACGGTGTAGTAGTTGTAGTTGTACGGCAGACACTATCACAATATAATAAGGGGCAAGAAGCACCCTGCCAACATCTTGGCTCAAGAGGTCTTTTCGGTTTTCAACTACCACAGACGGACCCAAACCACTACTAGGAAATAAGTCGGATGTTTCTATCGAACGAGGTCATCAAACTTACTGGGGGTGCCGTAGACTTCGATCTCAGTGACAGAGAAGTATACATCTGCAGCAATTTGCGGTTATAGATTGCATCGAATAAAGGAAAAGTGTTAGCTAGCTAGCTAGCGAACTAGGCTCAGGACGCGCATGCATGATTAGATAGGTGTTTATGATGAAGAGGTAGTATATGCAGCTTTGAGCCGTTATAATCTATCCATTATATTTTGTACGAATCCTCCACACCATCACAGCCTCAAGCTTTATATTGCTTTGCATGTATTGAGGCGTGCTAAGTCCATAGGCATGCTGCTGAAAACGTATTCCTTGTTTCGACAATATAGCGCAAGGGCCTCGCTTAATGGCTGGCAAGTTTGATGGCTATTGACCAACATATATGGTGGTGGGACGAACCTGTGTGCACATATATGATTACTATATATATATATATATTTGTGTATGTCAATGTTTATATATGGAAATAAATTTAGATTTTTGAAAATACATTCAATTCTGCCTGAAGATGTATATTCATTCTGGCCCTGTACGTTTAGGTTTCCCTACACAGGCGGCAAAATGTGCCAGACCATGAAGTCACCTTTAAAGCTGCTGCACGCACGCACATGGCAGGGTTCATTCAAATACTAATAATATAAACGTGTACATGGACCAAGCAGCATAAATTCTTTTGATATCAGGCATGACAAAGAAAGGTTTGGATGTATTTGTATATAAATAGATTAGATTTTATATAGAAATAAAACATTATATATAATGTATTCACAACACAAACTGTGCAAGTAGGTAGCATCATTGCTTGCACACATGGTTGCAGGCAGACGTCATGAACGTCATAAACCCTAGCAACGTAATAGCAGACATTTACCGTGGGGTAGCTCAGATGCAGGATTTTAAAACAATCATGAAGATATTTTCATGTATTTCACATATTCACATGCATGCACGCTCGCACGTACACTGGGATGAAGGGAAATTCTGCACGGTGATCCAGCGGCCCTTGACAGGCGGCTGCACATAAATGACAAAGGGGTCTGATGGAGCGTCCGGGTTGCTGGGTGCGCTCCCGTTCTGTTTCCACACCAGCTGGTTATCTTGGATGGCCGGTGTGTCGTCCACTGAGCTGATGCTCCGCATGCCAACACGAACCTCTAGATTTTCATTGTCGGACCAGCAGCAGTACTGGTATGGCCAGACCAAGATACGGCTGATGTCCCATACTCCACCCAGGTCCACTGATATCCATTTGGCGGGGTCATCATATCCGCCAGTGAAGGCATTGGTTGACAAGCTGCCGTCTACTGCCTTGTTGGCGTAACTTGACCACTCTTCCACTGATACGTACGCCTGCTTTCCCGTTGCGAGATTGCCTGTGAATGATATACGTGTAAATAGCATGAGCGGCCACAAGTTACATTTACGTCATAACTGGTAACAGCATTAGGATGTGGTGCTCTATATGATGAGCCTCCTTTGGTCATCACTCGGTCGTTTCCTCGATACAGCCAATTGCATTCCTCAACCACTTCACCGTCTATCGCTTCGGTACAACCCAGGACCCTTTTCCACCTTGCTTAGGAGCTATTGACGAGAAAGGTAGGTAGGCAGGTGAGTAGATAGGTAGATAGGTAGGTAGGTATATGTATTCCACAGTGCTGTTTGTATTCAGGTGGTGTATTTGGACCCCACTCAGATTTTAAGATTTTTGCATTATTGCCGACCGTAATATATCTTATGTTTATCCTTCTTTCCCTTGTTTATATTTCCTTTTCCTTTTACAAACCCCCTCCACCCTCACGGCCTTCTCCGCCTCCACCTCCATCGATATCATCCTGTCGGCCACTGCCCACACTGCTGCTGCCACCAGCACTGCCACAACCCTATCCACCCGTACTGAATCCGATCACGCACCTACCACTACCCTGGCCATCACCCACACTCAATGCCCCAGCCCCAGCCCCGCTGCTCCCGTCTTTGCCAGGCCCACGCATGCATGCGTTTCTTTCTTTCATGGGCCAAATGTCATATGTTGTAAAGAATAATCATTAAATGAAAGGGCTTGTTCATTACGATGTAATTCAGGATGCCTTTATTTATTATCAATCCCAGTTTGTTTAGATACTTTATTTCTCTGCCAACATCTTACTTGAAATGATTATCATCTTTCCCTTGTTTAATTCCTTAGAAGGAAAACGACGACCTTGTGAACGGACTAACTAACTGACTGACGATAGACACATGTATACATGACTGCAGCCACCATCACTAGCAAGAACGGCACAGCAGTGTTGTATCTCGCTAGTTCCTGGGGTTGACCACGACTGGTCAAGGTTTGACCGTCCCCGGTCAACTGTCCCAACGACCCTCGTTGGGATCCCCAACGGTCTAGGGGATGGTGTGCGCGGCGCGGCACGACTGGACGGTCGTGACGCGACGCTGCATATCGCTATACTCATGACTGAATATAGGGGGGCCATTCCACTCGGCGGTGGATTGGTAGTGACTCCGGTCACTGGTAGTGGTTGCAGATCGTGAGCTCGGGATGAGTGGCAACACTTTTCTTGTCTTGCTGAGAAGCAAGGGCTTCGGTCAGAAGCCAGGCTAACGGTTGGAAAACGGTCATGAACTGTGGTGGCTAGCGAGGCGGGCCCGTGGACAAGACTCCCGCAGGTCCTACCTTCCCTTAAGTACGATCAAGTGCCGCTCTGGGCTTATAAACTCGCTCATTAACCAACCGGTAGTTCTTATTACCACCTACGTTGAGTTACTAACTTAATTTCCTATTTTTCTATAAGTATTTTCATTTATCTATCGCTTCCGCATAACCATAACACAACAAGCAGCAGGCGTGGAAGCGTAGTATTAGGCACAAATAAAACACCAATGGTGCATGCCTGCTGCATAGCGATGGCCATTTTCAAGATCTCACCAGCCGTCGGTGGTCGGGGTGGCCTAGGTAGCGGAGGTGGTGGACTGGGTAGCGATGGCGGAGGTGATGGCGGTTGGGGAGGTGGACTTGGCCGTGGAGGGCGAGGAGGGGGTGAAGGCGGCAGTGGGGAGGTGTCTGCAGCAAGCAACGAGCAAGAAATGTAAACTTGCACACATATAACAGGAATGCTTGTTGCCAGTGAGTGTGCATGCTGGCTGTATGTCATGCCGTCAACCCAGGCAGTAGGACCTCACACAGGCTATGCTGTGCTATGAAGCAACTCACGTCTTAATATGTACCGGAAATAACTTAAGGATTGAACATCCCATGCACCGCTGCACGTGCTGGTGTATATAATGTTTTGTATGATGATGCAAAGTAGTATTATTAGGAACTACAATATTCAAGCAGCATGCATATTAATCGACGTTTACAGGTCATTTACAGCACTCCATGCGTACAGCAGTTACCTGATATATGATTTATTTATTTATTTACTTAAGGGGTGTTACACTGTGGGCAACTCGCCCTGTATATATGCATATATACATATACATATACATATATATACATATATGCTGGAAACAAATGCTGCAGCAGCGATTCCAAAATAAATTATTATGACATGATATTAACAGCCACTTCTCCCAAGCGAGCAGCAAAGGCAGCATCTGGCAGATTTATTTAAAAGCCAAGAAATACGATGCTGGCATACTAATCCCAGCCACTCGCACATGAGTCGTCTTATAAGCCGTCTTGTGTACATCTCTGTGAACAGTTGTGCCTATGCAGGATCAGGAACCCTGCTGCCTAGCATGCGTCCAATTCGTCGTCCATACAATATCCAACACACTACTAGGAAATAAGTCGAATGTTTCTATCGAACGAGGTCATCAAACTTACTGGGGGTGCCGTAGACTTCGATCTCAGAGACATAGAAGTATACATCTGCAGCAATTTGCGGTTATAGATTGCATCGAATAAAGGAAAAGTGTTAGCTAGCTAGCTAGCGAACTAGGTTCAGGACGCGCATGCATGATTAGATAGGTGTTTATGATGAAGAGGTAGTATATGCAGCTTTGAGCCGTTATAATCTATCCATTATATTTTGTACGAATCCTCCACACCATCACAGCCTCAAGCTTTATATTGCTTTGCATGTATTGAGGCGTGCTAAGTCCATAGGCATGCTGCTGAAAACGTATTCCTTGTTTCGACAATATAGCGCAAGGGCCTCGCTTAATGGCTGGCAAGTTTGATGGCTATTGACCAACATATATGGTGGTGGGACGAACCTGTGTGCACATATATGATTACTATATATATATATATTTGTGTATGTCAATGTTTATATATGGAAATAAATTTAGATTTTTGAAAATACATTCAATTCTGCCTGAAGATGTATATTCATTCTGGCCCTGTACGTTTAGGTTTCCCTACACAGGCGGCAAAATGTGCCAGACCATGAAGTCACCTTTAAAGCTGCTGCACGCACGCACATGGCAGGGTTCATTCAAATACTAATAATATAAACGTGTACATGGACCATGCAACATAAATTCTTTTGATATCAGGCATGACAAAGAAAGGTTTGGATGTATTTGTATATAAATAGATTAGATTTTATATAGAAATAAAACATTATATATAATGTATTCACAACACAAACTGTGCAAGTAGGTAGCATCATTGCTTGCACACATGGTTGCAGGGAGACGTCATGAACGTCATAAACCCTAGCAACGTAATAGCAGACATTTACCGTGGGGTAGCTCAGATGCAGGATTTTAAAACAATCATGAAGATATTTTCATGTATTTCACATATTCACATGCATGCACGCTCGCACGTACACTGGTATGAAGGGAAATTCTGCACGGTGATCCAGCGGCCCTTGACAGGCGGCTGCACATAAATGACAAAGGGGTCTGATGGAGCGTCCGGGTTGCTGGGTGCGCTCCCGTTCTGTTTCCACACCAGCTGGTTATCTTGGATGGCCGGTGTGTCGTCCACTGAGCTGATGCTCCGCATGCCAACACGAACCTCTAGATTTTCATTGTCGGACCAGCAGCAGTACTGGTATGGCCAGACCAAGATACGGCTGATGTCCCATACTCCACCCAGGTCCACTGATATCCATTTGGCGGGGTCATCATATCCGCCAGTGAAGGCATTGGTTGACAAGCTGCCGTCTACTGCATTGTTGGCGTAACTTGACCACTCTTCCACTGATACGTACGCCTGCTTTCCCGTTGCGAGATTGCCTGTGAATGATATACGTGTAAATAGCATGAGCGGCCACAAGTTACATTTACGTCATAACTGGTAACAGCATTAGGATGTGGTGCTCTATATGATGAGCCTCCTTTGGTCATCACTCGGTCGTTTCCTCGATACAGCCAATTGCATTCCTCAACCACTTCACCTTCACCGTCTATCGCTTCGGTACAACCCAGGACCCTTTTCCACCTTGCTTAGGAGCTATTGACGAGAAAGGTAGGTAGGCAGGTGAGTAGATAGGTAGATAGGTAGGTAGGTATATGTATTCCACAGTGCTGTTTGTATTCAGGTGGTGTATTTGGACCCCACTCAGATTTTAAGATTTTTGCATTATTGCCGACCGTAATATATCTTATGTTTATCCTTCTTTCCCTTGTTTATATTTCCTTTTCCTTTTACAAACCCCCTCCACCCTCACGGCCTTCTCCGCCTCCACCTCCATCGATATCATCCTGTCGGCCACTGCCCACACTGCTGCTGCCACCAGCACTGCCACAACCCTATCCACCCGCACGGAATCCGATCACGCACCTACCACTACCCTGGCCATCACCCACACTCAATGCCCCAGCCCCAGCCCCGCTGCTCCCGTCTTTGCCAGGCCCACGCATGCATGCGTTTCTTTCTTTCATGGGCCAAATGTCATATGTTGTAAAGAATAATCATTAAATGAAAGGGCTTGTTCATTACGATGTAATTCAGGATGCCTTTATTTATTATCAATCCCAGTTTGTTTAGATACTTTATTTCTCTGCCAACATCTTACTTAAAAATGATGATCATCTTTCCCTTGTTTAATTCCTTAGAAGGAAAACGACGACCTTGTGAACGGACTAACTAACTGACTGACGATAGACACATGTATACATGACTGCAGCCACCATCACTAGCAAGAACGGCACAGCAGTGTTGTATCTCGCTAGTTCCTGGGGTTGACCACGACTGGTCAAGGTTTGACCGTCCCCGGTCAACTGTCCCAACGACCCTCGTTGGGATCCCCAACGGTCTAGGGGATGGTGTGCGCGGCGCGGCACGACTGGACGGTCGTGACGCGACGCTGCATATCGCTATACTCATGACTGAATATAGGGGGGCCATTCCACTCGGCGGTGGATTGGTAGTGACTCCGGTCACTGGTAGTGGTTGCAGATCGTGAGCTCGGGATGAGTGGCAACACTTTTCTTGTCTTGCTGAGAAGCAAGGGCTTCGGTCAGAAGCCAGGCTAACGGTTGGAAAACGGTCATGAACTGTGGTGGCTAGCGAGGCGGGCCCGTGGACAAGACTCCCGCAGGTCCTACCTTCCCTTAAGTACGATCAAGTGCCGCTCTGGGCTTATAAACTCGCTCATTAACCAACCGGTAGTTCTTATTACCACCTACGTTGAGTTACTAACTTAATTTCCTATTTTTCTATAAGTATTTTCATTTATCTATCGCTTCCGCATAACCATAACACAACAAGCAGCAGGCGTGGAAGCGTAGTATTAGGCACAAATAAAACACCAATGGTGCATGCCTGCTGCATAGCGATGGCCATTTTCAAGATCTCACCAGCCGTCGGTGGTCGGGGTGGCCTAGGTAGCGGAGGTGGTGGACTGGGTGGCGATGGCGGAGGTGATGGCGGTCGGGGAGGTGGACTTGGCCGCGGAGGGCGAGGAGGGGGTGAAGGCGGCAGTGGGGAGGTGTCTGCAGCAAGCAACGAGCAAGAAATGTAAACTTGCACACATATAACAGGAATGCTTGTTGCCAGTGAGTGTGCATGCTGGCTGTATGTCATGCCGTCAACCCAGGCAGTAGGACCTCACACAGGCTATGCTGTGCTATGAAGCAACTCACGTCTTAATATGTACCGGAAATAACTTAAGGATTGAACATCCCATGCACCGCTGCACGTGCTGGTGTATATAATGTTTTGTATGATGATGCAAAGTAGTATTATTAGGAACTACAATATTCAAGCAGCATGCATATTAATCGACGTTTGCAGGTCATTTACAGCACTCCATACGTACAGCAGTTACCTGATATATGAACATATATGTTATTTATTTATTTATTTAAGGGTTGTTACACTGTGGGCAACTCGCCCTGTATATATGCATATATATATATACATATACATATCTGCAGGAAATAAAATGCTGCAGCAGCGATTCCAAAATAAATTATTATGACATGATATTAACAGCCACTTCTCCCAAGCGAGCAGCAAAGGCAGCATCTGGCAGATTTATTTAAAAGCCAAGAAATACGATGCTGGCATACTAATCCCAGCCACTCGCACATGAGTCGTCTTATAAGCCGTCTTGTGTACATCTCTGTGAACAGTTGTGCCTATGCAGGATCAGGAACCCTGCTGCCTAGCATGCGTCCAATTCGTCGTCCATACGATATCCAACACATAACATGATGATGGACGGTGTAGTAGTTGTAGTTGTACGGCAGACACTATCACAATATAATAAGGGGCAAGAAGCACCCTGCCAACATCTTGGCTCAAGAGGTCTTTTCGGTTTTCAACTACCACAGACGGACCCAAACCACTACTAGGAAATAAGTCGGATGTTTCTATCTAACGAGGTCATCAAACTTACTGGGGGTGCCGTAGACTTCGATCTCAGTGACATAGAAGTATACATCTGCAGCAATTTGCGGTTATAGATTGCATCGAATAAAGGAAAAGTGTTAGCTAGCTAGCTAGCGAACTAGGCTCAGGACGCGCATGCATGATTAGATAGGTGTTTATGATGAAGAGGTAGTATATGCAGCTTTGAGCTGTTATTATCTATCCATTATATTTTAAAATGAATCCTCCACACCATCACAGCCTCAAGCTTTATATTGCTTTGCATGTATTGAGGCGTGCTTAGTCCATAGGCATGCTGCTGAAAACGTATTCCTTCTTTCGACAATATAGCGCAAGGGCCTCGCTTAATGGCTTGCAAGTTTGATGGCTATTGACCAACATATATGGTGGTGGGACGAACCTGTGTGCACATATATGATTACTATATATATATATTTGTGTATGTCAATGTTTATATATGGAAATAAATTTAGTTTCTTGAAAATACATTCAATTCTGCCTGAAGATGTATATTCATTCTGGCCCTGTACGTTTAGGTTTCCCTACACAGGCGGCAAAATGTGCCAGACCATGAAGTCACCTTTAAAGCTGCTGCACGCACGCACATGGCAGGGTTCATTCAAATACTAATAATATAAACGTGTACATGGACCAAGCAGCATAAATTCTTTTGATATCAGGCATGACAAAGAAAGGTTTGGATGTATTTGTATATAAATAGATTAGATTTTATATAGAAATAAAACATTATATATAATGTATTCACAACACAAACTGTGCAAGTAGGTAGCATCACTGCTTGCACACATGGTTGCAGGCAGACGTCATGAACGTCATAAACCCTAGCAACGTAATAGCAGACATTTACCGTGGGGTAGCTCAGATGCAGGATTTTAAAACAATCATGAAGATATTTTCATGTATTTCACATATTCACATGCATGCACGCTCGCACGTACACTGGTATGAAGGGAAATTCTGCACGGTGATCCAGCGGCCCTTGACAGGCGGCTGCACATAAATGACAAAGGGGTCTGATGGAGCGTCCGGGTTGCTGGGTGCGCTCCCGTTCTGTTTCCACACCAGCTGGTTATCTTGGATGGCCGGTGTGTCGTCCACTGAGCTGATGCTCCGCATGCCAACACGAACCTCTAGATTCGCATTGTTCTCCCAGCAGCAGTACTGGTATGGCCAGACCAAGATACGGCTGATGTCCCATACTCCACCCAGGTCCACTGATATCCACTTGGCAGGGTCATTGTACCCGCCTGCATAAGCATTGGTTGACAAGCTGCCATCTACTGCATAGCTGGCGTAACTTGACCACTCTTCCGCTGATACGTATGCCTGCTTTCCTGTTGCGAGATTGCCTGTGAATGATATACGTTAAAATAGCATGAGCGGCCACAAGTTACATTTACGTCATAACTGGTAACAGCATTAGGATGTGGTGCTCTATATGATGAGCCTCCTTTGGTCATCACTCGGTCGTTTCCTCGATACAGCCAATTGCATTCCTCAACCACTTCACCGTCTATCGCTTCGGTACAACCCAGGGCCCTTTTCCACCTTGCTTAGGAGCTATTGACGAGAAAGGTAGGTAGGCAGGTGAGTAGATAGGTAGATAGGTAGGTAGGTATATGTATTCCACAGTGCTGTTTGTATTCAGGTGGTGTATTTGGACCCCACTCAGATTTTAAGATTTTTGCATTATTGCCGACCGTAATATATCTTATGTTTATCCTTCTTTCCCTTGTTTATATTTCCTTTTCCTTTTACAAACCCCCTCCACCCTCACGGCCTTCTCCGCCTCCACCTCCATCGATATCATCCCGTCGGCCACTGCCCACACTGCTGCTGCCACCAGCACTGCCACAACCCTATCCACCCGCACGGAATCCAATCCCGTACCTACCACTACCCTGGCCATCACCCACACTCAATGCCCCAGCCCCAGCCCCGCTGCTCCCGTCTTTGCCAGGCCCACGCATGCATGCGTTTCTTTCTTTCATGGGCAATGTCATATGTTGTAAAGAATAATCATTAAATGAAAGGGCTTGTTCATTACGATGTAATTCAGGATGCCTTTATTTATTATCAATCCCAGTTTGTTTAGATGCTTTATTTCTCTGCCAACATCTTACTTGAAATGATGATCATCTTTCCCTTGTTTAATTCCTTAGAAGGAAAACGACGACCTTGTGAACGGACTAACTAACTGACTGACGATAGACACATGTATACATGACTGCAGCCACCATCACTAGCAAGAACGGCACAGCAGTGTTGTATCTCGCTAGTTCCTGGGGTTGACCACGACTGGTCAAGGTTTGACCGTCCCCGGTCAACTGTCCCAACGACCCTCGTTGGGATCCCCAACGGTCTAGGGGATGGTGTGCGCGGCGCGGCACGACTGGACGGTCGTGACGCGACGCTGCATATCGCTATACTCATGACTGAATATAGGGGGGCCATTCCACTCGGCGGTGGATTGGTAGTGACTCCGGTCACTGGTAGTGGTTGCAGATCGTGAGCTCGGGATGAGTGGCAACACTTTTCTTGTCTTGCTGAGAAGCAAGGGCTTCGGTCAGAAGCCAGGCTAACGGTTGGAAAACGGTCATGAACTGTGGTGGCTAGCGAGGCGGGCCCGTGGACAAGACTCCCGCAGGTCCTACCTTCCCTTAAGTACGATCAAGTGCCGCTCTGGGCTTATAAACTCGCTCATTAACCAACCGGTAGTTCTTATTACCACCTACGTTGAGTTACTAACTTAATTTCCTATTTTTCTATAAGTATTTTCATTTATCTATCGCTTCCGCATAACCATAACACAACAAGCAGCAGGCGTGGAAGCGTAGTATTAGGCACAAATAAAACACCAATGGTGCATGCCTGCTGCATAGCGATGGCCATTTTCAAGATCTCACCAGCCGTCGGTGGTCGGGGTGGCCTAGGTAGCGGAGGTGGTGGACTGGGTGGCGATGGCGGAGGTGATGGCGGTCGGGGAGGTGGACTTGGCCGCGGAGGGCGAGGAGGGGGTGAAGGCGGCAGTGGGGAGGTGTCTGCAGCAAGCAACGAGCAAGAAATGTAAACTTGCACACATATAACAGGAATGCTTGTTGCCAGTGAGTGTGCATACTGGCTGTATGTCATGCCGTCAACCCAGGCAGTAGGACCTCACACAGGCTATGCTGTGCTATGAAGCAACTCACGTCTTAATATGTACCGGAAATAACTTAAGGATTGAACATCCCATGCACCGCTGCACGTGCTGGTGTATATAATGTTTTGTATGATGATGCAAAGTAGTATTATTAGGAACTACAATATTCAAGCAGCATGCATATTAATCGACGTTTGCAGGTCATTTACAGCACTCCATGCGTACAGCAGTTACCTGATATATGAACATATATGTTATTTATTTATTTATTTAAGGGGTGTTACACTGTGGGCAACTCGCCCTGTATATATGCATATATATATATATATATACATATACATATCTGCAGGAAGTAAAATGCTGCAGCAGCGATTCCAAAATAAATTATTATGACATGATATTAACAGCCACTTCTCCCAAGCGAGCAGCAAAGGCAGCATCTGGCAGATTTATTTAAAAGCCAAGAAATACGATGCTGGCATACTAATCCCAGCCACTCGCACATGAGTCGTCTTATAAGCCGTCTTGTGTACATCTCTGTGAACAGTTGTGCCTATGTAGGATCAGGAACCCTGCTGCCTAGCATGCGTCCAATTCGTCGTCCATACGATATCCAACACATAACATGATGATGGACGGTGTAGTAGTTGTAGTTGTACGGCAGACACTATCACAATATAATAAGGGGCAAGAAGCACCCTGCCAACATCTTGGCTCAAGAGGTCTTTTCGGTTTTCAACTACCACAGACGGACCCAAACCACTACTAGGAAATAAGTCGGATGTTTCTATCGAACGAGGTCATCAAACTTACTGGGGGTGCCGTAGACTTCGATCTCAGTGACAGAGAAGTATACATCTGCAGCAATTTGCGGTTATAGATTGCATCGAATAAAGGAAAAGTGTTAGCTAGCTAGCTAGCGAACTAGGCTCAGGACGCGCATGCATGATTAGATAGGTGTTTATGATGAAGAGGTAGTATATGCAGCTTTGAGCCGTTATAATCTATCCATTATATTTTGTACGAATCCTCCACACCATCACAGCCTCAAGCTTTATATTGCTTTGCATGTATTGAGGCGTGCTAAGTCCATAGGCATGCTGCTGAAAACGTATTCCTTGTTTCGACAATATAGCGCAAGGGCCTCGCTTAATGGCTGGCAAGTTTGATGGCTATTGACCAACATATATGGTGGTGGGACGAACCTGTGTGCACATATATGATTACTATATATATATATATTTGTGTATGTCAATGTTTATATATGGAAATAAATTTAGATTTTTGAAAATACATTCAATTCTGCCTGAAGATGTATATTCATTCTGGCCCTGTACGTTTAGGTTTCCCTACACAGGCGGCAAAATGTGCCAGACCATGAAGTCACCTTTAAAGCTGCTGCACGCACGCACATGGCAGGGTTCATTCAAATACTAATAATATAAACGTGTACATGGACCAAGCAGCATAAATTCTTTTGATATCAGGCATGACAAAGAAAGGTTTGGATGTATTTGTATATAAATAGATTAGATTTTATATAGAAATAAAACATTATATATAATGTATTCACAACACAAACTGTGCAAGTAGGTAGCATCATTGCTTGCACACATGGTTGCAGGCAGACGTCATGAACGTCATAAACCCTAGCAACGTAATAGCAGACATTTACCGTGGGGTAGCTCAGATGCAGGATTTTAAAACAATCATGAAGATATTTTCATGTATTTCACATATTCACATGCATGCACGCTCGCACGTACACTGGTATGAAGGGAAATTCTGCACGGTGATCCAGCGGCCCTTGACAGGCGGCTGCACATAAATGACAAAGGGGTCTGATGGAGCGTCCGGGTTGCTGGGTGCGCTCCCGTTCTGTTTCCACACCAGCTGGTTATCTTGGATGGCCGGTGTGTCGTCCACTGAGCTGATGCTCCGCATGCCAACACGAACCTCTAGATTCGCATTGTTCTCCCAGCAGCAGTACTGGTATGGCCAGACCAAGATACGGCTGATGTCCCATACTCCACCCAGGTCCACTGATATCCACTTGGCAGGGTCATTGTACCCGCCTGCATAAGCATTGGTTGACAAGCTGCCATCTACTGCATAGCTGGCGTAACTTGACCACTCTTCCGCTGATACGTATGCCTGCTTTCCTGTTGCGAGATTGCCTGTGAATGATATACGTTAAAATAGCATGAGCGGCCACAAGTTACATTTACGTCATAACTGGTAACAGCATTAGGATGTGGTGCTCTATATGATGAGCCTCCTTTGGTCATCACTCGGTCGTTTCCTCGATACAGCCAATTGCATTCCTCAACCACTTCACCGTCTATCGCTTCGGTACAACCCAGGGCCCTTTTCCACCTTGCTTAGGAGCTATTGACGAGAAAGGTAGGTAGGCAGGTGAGTAGATAGGTAGATAGGTAGGTAGGTATATGTATTCCACAGTGCTGTTTGTATTCAGGTGGTGTATTTGGACCCCACTCAGATTTTAAGATTTTTGCATTATTGCCGACCGTAATATATCTTATGTTTATCCTTCTTTCCCTTGTTTATATTTCCTTTTCCTTTTACAAACCCCCTCCACCCTCACGGCCTTCTCCGCCTCCACCTCCATCGATATCATCCCGTCGGCCACTGCCCACACTGCTGCTGCCACCAGCACTGCCACAACCCTATCCACCCGCACGGAATCCAATCCCGTACCTACCACTACCCTGGCCATCACCCACACTCAATGCCCCAGCCCCAGCCCCGCTGCTCCCGTCTTTGCCAGGCCCACGCATGCATGCGTTTCTTTCTTTCATGGGCAATGTCATATGTTGTAAAGAATAATCATTAAATGAAAGGGCTTGTTCATTACGATGTAATTCAGGATGCCTTTATTTATTATCAATCCCAGTTTGTTTAGATGCTTTATTTCTCTGCCAACATCTTACTTGAAATGATGATCATCTTTCCCTTGTTTAATTCCTTAGAAGGAAAACGACGACCTTGTGAACGGACTAACTAACTGACTGACGATAGACACATGTATACATGACTGCAGCCACCATCACTAGCAAGAACGGCACAGCAGTGTTGTATCTCGCTAGTTCCTGGGGTTGACCACGACTGGTCAAGGTTTGACCGTCCCCGGTCAACTGTCCCAACGACCCTCGTTGGGATCCCCAACGGTCTAGGGGATGGTGTGCGCGGCGCGGCACGACTGGACGGTCGTGACGCGACGCTGCATATCGCTATACTCATGACTGAATATAGGGGGGCCATTCCACTCGGCGGTGGATTGGTAGTGACTCCGGTCACTGGTAGTGGTTGCAGATCGTGAGCTCGGGATGAGTGGCAACACTTTTCTTGTCTTGCTGAGAAGCAAGGGCTTCGGTCAGAAGCCAGGCTAACGGTTGGAAAACGGTCATGAACTGTGGTGGCTAGCGAGGCGGGCCCGTGGACAAGACTCCCGCAGGTCCTACCTTCCCTTAAGTACGATCAAGTGCCGCTCTGGGCTTATAAACTCGCTCATTAACCAACCGGTAGTTCTTATTACCACCTACGTTGAGTTACTAACTTAATTTCCTATTTTTCTATAAGTATTTTCATTTATCTATCGCTTCCGCATAACCATAACACAACAAGCAGCAGGCGTGGAAGCGTAGTATTAGGCACAAATAAAACACCAATGGTGCATGCCTGCTGCATAGCGATGGCCATTTTCAAGATCTCACCAGCCGTCGGTGGTCGGGGTGGCCTAGGTAGCGGAGGTGGTGGACTGGGTAGCGATGGCGGAGGTGATGGCGGTTGGGGAGGTGGACTTGGCCGTGGAGGGCGAGGAGGGGGTGAAGGCGGCAGTGGGGAGGTGTCTGCAGCAAGCAACGAGCAAGAAATGTAAACTTGCACACATATAACAGGAATGCTTGTTGCCAGTGAGTGTGCATGCTGGCTGTATGTCATGCCGTCAACCCAGGCAGTAGGACCTCACACAGGCTATGCTGTGCTATGAAGCAACTCACGTCTTAATATGTACCGGAAATAACTTAAGGATTGAACATCCCATGCACCGCTGCACGTGCTGGTGTATATAATGTTTTGTATGATGATGCAAAGTAGTATTATTAGGAACTACAATATTCAAGCAGCATGCATATTAATCGACGTTTACAGGTCATTTACAGCACTCCATGCGTACAGCAGTTACCTGATATATGATTTATTTATTTATTTACTTAAGGGGTGTTACACTGTGGGCAACTCGCCCTGTATATATGCATATATACATATACATATACATATATATATACATATATGCTGGAAACAAATGCTGCAGCAGCGATTCCAAAATAAATTATTATGACATGATATTAACAGCCACTTCTCCCAAGCGAGCAGCAAAGGCAGCATCTGGCAGATTTATTTAAAAGCCAAGAAATACGATGCTGGCATACTAATCCCAGCCACTCGCACATGAGTCGTCTTATAAGCCGTCTTGTGTACATCTCTGTGAACAGTTGTGCCTATGCAGGATCAGGAACCCTGCTGCCTAGCATGCGTCCAATTCGTCGTCCATACAATATCCAACACACTACTAGGAAATAAGTCGAATGTTTCTATCGAACGAGGTCATCAAACTTACTGGGGGTGCCGTAGACTTCGATCTCAGAGACATAGAAGTATACATCTGCAGCAATTTGCGGTTATAGATTGCATCGAATAAAGGAAAAGTGTTAGCTAGCTAGCTAGCGAACTAGGTTCAGGACGCGCATGCATGATTAGATAGGTGTTTATGATGAAGAGGTAGTATATGCAGCTTTGAGCCGTTATAATCTATCCATTATATTTTGTACGAATCCTCCACACCATCACAGCCTCAAGCTTTATATTGCTTTGCATGTATTGAGGCGTGCTAAGTCCATAGGCATGCTGCTGAAAACGTATTCCTTGTTTCGACAATATAGCGCAAGGGCCTCGCTTAATGGCTGGCAAGTTTGATGGCTATTGACCAACATATATGGTGGTGGGACGAACCTGTGTGCACATATATGATTACTATATATATATATATTTGTGTATGTCAATGTTTATATATGGAAATAAATTTAGATTTTTGAAAATACATTCAATTCTGCCTGAAGATGTATATTCATTCTGGCCCTGTACGTTTAGGTTTCCCTACACAGGCGGCAAAATGTGCCAGACCATGAAGTCACCTTTAAAGCTGCTGCACGCACGCACATGGCAGGGTTCATTCAAATACTAATAATATAAACGTGTACATGGACCATGCAACATAAATTCTTTTGATATCAGGCATGACAAAGAAAGGTTTGGATGTATTTGTATATAAATAGATTAGATTTTATATAGAAATAAAACATTATATATAATGTATTCACAACACAAACTGTGCAAGTAGGTAGCATCATTGCTTGCACACATGGTTGCAGGGAGACGTCATGAACGTCATAAACCCTAGCAACGTAATAGCAGACATTTACCGTGGGGTAGCTCAGATGCAGGATTTTAAAACAATCATGAAGATATTTTCATGTATTTCACATATTCACATGCATGCACGCTCGCACGTACACTGGTATGAAGGGAAATTCTGCACGGTGATCCAGCGGCCCTTGACAGGCGGCTGCACATAAATGACAAAGGGGTCTGATGGAGCGTCCGGGTTGCTGGGTGCGCTCCCGTTCTGTTTCCACACCAGCTGGTTATCTTGGATGGCCGGTGTGTCGTCCACTGAGCTGATGCTCCGCATGCCAACACGAACCTCTAGATTTTCATTGTCGGACCAGCAGCAGTACTGGTATGGCCAGACCAAGATACGGCTGATGTCCCATACTCCACCCAGGTCCACTGATATCCATTTGGCGGGGTCATCATATCCGCCAGTGAAGGCATTGGTTGACAAGCTGCCGTCTACTGCATTGTTGGCGTAACTTGACCACTCTTCCACTGATACGTACGCCTGCTTTCCCGTTGCGAGATTGCCTGTGAATGATATACGTGTAAATAGCATGAGCGGCCACAAGTTACATTTACGTCATAACTGGTAACAGCATTAGGATGTGGTGCTCTATATGATGAGCCTCCTTTGGTCATCACTCGGTCGTTTCCTCGATACAGCCAATTGCATTCCTCAACCACTTCACCTTCACCGTCTATCGCTTCGGTACAACCCAGGACCCTTTTCCACCTTGCTTAGGAGCTATTGACGAGAAAGGTAGGTAGGCAGGTGAGTAGATAGGTAGATAGGTAGGTAGGTATATGTATTCCACAGTGCTGTTTGTATTCAGGTGGTGTATTTGGACCCCACTCAGATTTTAAGATTTTTGCATTATTGCCGACCGTAATATATCTTATGTTTATCCTTCTTTCCCTTGTTTATATTTCCTTTTCCTTTTACAAACCCCCTCCACCCTCACGGCCTTCTCCGCCTCCACCTCCATCGATATCATCCTGTCGGCCACTGCCCACACTGCTGCTGCCACCAGCACTGCCACAACCCTATCCACCCGCACGGAATCCGATCACGCACCTACCACTACCCTGGCCATCACCCACACTCAATGCCCCAGCCCCAGCCCCGCTGCTCCCGTCTTTGCCAGGCCCACGCATGCATGCGTTTCTTTCTTTCATGGGCCAAATGTCATATGTTGTAAAGAATAATCATTAAATGAAAGGGCTTGTTCATTACGATGTAATTCAGGATGCCTTTATTTATTATCAATCCCAGTTTGTTTAGATACTTTATTTCTCTGCCAACATCTTACTTAAAAATGATGATCATCTTTCCCTTGTTTAATTCCTTAGAAGGAAAACGACGACCTTGTGAACGGACTAACTAACTGACTGACGATAGACACATGTATACATGACTGCAGCCACCATCACTAGCAAGAACGGCACAGCAGTGTTGTATCTCGCTAGTTCCTGGGGTTGACCACGACTGGTCAAGGTTTGACCGTCCCCGGTCAACTGTCCCAACGACCCTCGTTGGGATCCCCAACGGTCTAGGGGATGGTGTGCGCGGCGCGGCACGACTGGACGGTCGTGACGCGACGCTGCATATCGCTATACTCATGACTGAATATAGGGGGGCCATTCCACTCGGCGGTGGATTGGTAGTGACTCCGGTCACTGGTAGTGGTTGCAGATCGTGAGCTCGGGATGAGTGGCAACACTTTTCTTGTCTTGCTGAGAAGCAAGGGCTTCGGTCAGAAGCCAGGCTAACGGTTGGAAAACGGTCATGAACTGTGGTGGCTAGCGAGGCGGGCCCGTGGACAAGACTCCCGCAGGTCCTACCTTCCCTTAAGTACGATCAAGTGCCGCTCTGGGCTTATAAACTCGCTCATTAACCAACCGGTAGTTCTTATTACCACCTACGTTGAGTTACTAACTTAATTTCCTATTTTTCTATAAGTATTTTCATTTATCTATCGCTTCCGCATAACCATAACACAACAAGCAGCAGGCGTGGAAGCGTAGTATTAGGCACAAATAAAACACCAATGGTGCATGCCTGCTGCATAGCGATGGCCATTTTCAAGATCTCACCAGCCGTCGGTGGTCGGGGTGGCCTAGGTAGCGGAGGTGGTGGACTGGGTGGCGATGGCGGAGGTGATGGCGGTCGGGGAGGTGGACTTGGCCGCGGAGGGCGAGGAGGGGGTGAAGGCGGCAGTGGGGAGGTGTCTGCAGCAAGCAACGAGCAAGAAATGTAAACTTGCACACATATAACAGGAATGCTTGTTGCCAGTGAGTGTGCATACTGGCTGTATGTCATGCCGTCAACCCAGGCAGTAGGACCTCACACAGGCTATGCTGTGCTATGAAGCAACTCACGTCTTAATATGTACCGGAAATAACTTAAGGATTGAACATCCCATGCACCGCTGCACGTGCTGGTGTATATAATGTTTTGTATGATGATGCAAAGTAGTATTATTAGGAACTACAATATTCAAGCAGCATGCATATTAATCGACGTTTGCAGGTCATTTACAGCACTCCATACGTACAGCAGTTACCTGATATATGAACATATATGTTATTTATTTATTTATTTAAGGGTTGTTACACTGTGGGCAACTCGCCCTGTATATATGCATATATATATATACATATACATATCTGCAGGAAATAAAATGCTGCAGCAGCGATTCCAAAATAAATTATTATGACATGATATTAACAGCCACTTCTCCCAAGCGAGCAGCAAAGGCAGCATCTGGCAGATTTATTTAAAAGCCAAGAAATACGATGCTGGCATACTAATCCCAGCCACTCGCACATGAGTCGTCTTATAAGCCGTCTTGTGTACATCTCTGTGAACAGTTGTGCCTATGCAGGATCAGGAACCCTGCTGCCTAGCATGCGTCCAATTCGTCGTCCATACGATATCCAACACATAACATGATGATGGACGGTGTAGTAGTTGTAGTTGTACGGCAGACACTATCACAATATAATAAGGGGCAAGAAGCACCCTGCCAACATCTTGGCTCAAGAGGTCTTTTCGGTTTTCAACTACCACAGACGGACCCAAACCACTACTAGGAAATAAGTCGGATGTTTCTATCTAACGAGGTCATCAAACTTACTGGGGGTGCCGTAGACTTCGATCTCAGTGACATAGAAGTATACATCTGCAACAATTTGCGGTTATAGATTGCATCGAATAAAGGAAAAGTGTTAGCTAGCTAGCTAGCGAACTAGGCTCAGGACGCGCATGCATGATTAGATAGGTGTTTATGATGAAGAGGTAGTATATGCAGCTTTGAGCTGTTATTATCTATCCATTATATTTTAAAATGAATCCTCCACACCATCACAGCCTCAAGCTTTATATTGCTTTGCATGTATTGAGGCGTGCTTAGTCCATAGGCATGCTGCTGAAAACGTATTCCTTCTTTCGACAATATAGCGCAAGGGCCTCGCTTAATGGCTTGCAAGTTTGATGGCTATTGACCAACATATATGGTGGTGGGACGAACCTGTGTGCACATATATGATTACTATATATATATATATTTGTGTATGTCAATGTTTATATATGGAAATAAATTTAGTTTCTTGAAAATACATTCAATTCTGCCTGAAGATGTATATTCATTCTGGCCCTGTACGTTTAGGTTTCCCTACACAGGCGGCAAAATGTGCCAGACCATGAAGTCACCTTTAAAGCTGCTGCACGCACGCACATGGCAGGGTTCATTCAAATACTAATAATATAAACGTGTACATGGACCAAGCAGCATAAATTCTTTTGATATCAGGCATGACAAAGAAAGGTTTGGATGTATTTGTATATAAATAGATTAGATTTTATATAGAAATAAAACATTATATATAATGTATTCACAACACAAACTGTGCAAGTAGGTAGCATCACTGCTTGCACACATGGTTGCAGGCAGACGTCATGAACGTCATAAACCCTAGCAACGTAATAGCAGACATTTACCGTGGGGTAGCTCAGATGCAGGATTTTAAAACAATCATGAAGATATTTTCATGTATTTCACATATTCACATGCATGCACGCTCGCACGTACACTGGTATGAAGGGAAATTCTGCACGGTGATCCAGCGGCCCTTGACAGGCGGCTGCACATAAATGACAAAGGGGTCTGATGGAGCGTCCGGGTTGCTGGGTGCGCTCCCGTTCTGTTTCCACACCAGCTGGTTATCTTGGATGGCCGGTGTGTCGTCCACTGAGCTGATGCTCCGCATGCCAACACGAACCTCTAGATTCGCATTGTTCTCCCAGCAGCAGTACTGGTATGGCCAGACCAAGATACGGCTGATGTCCCATACTCCACCCAGGTCCACTGATATCCACTTGGCAGGGTCATTGTACCCGCCTGCATAAGCATTGGTTGACAAGCTGCCATCTACTGCATAGCTGGCGTAACCTGACCACTCTTCCGCTGATACGTATGCCTGCTTTCCTGTTGCGAGATTGCCTGTGAATGATATACGTGAAAATAGCATGAGCGGCCACAAGTTACATTTACGTCATAACTGGTAACAGCATTAGGATGTGGTGCTCTATATGATGAGCCTCCTTTGGTCATCACTCGGTCGTTTCCTCGATACAGCCAATTGCATTCCTCAACCACTTCACCGTCTATCGCTTCGGTACAACCCAGGACCCTTTTCCACCTTGCTTAGGAGCTATTGACGAGAAAGGTAGGTAGGCAGGTGAGTAGATAGGTAGATAGGTAGGTAGGTATATGTATTCCACAGTGCTGTTTGTATTCAGGTGGTGTATTTGGACCCCACTCAGATTTTAAGATTTTTGCATTATTGCCGACCGTAATTTATCTTATATTTATCCTTCTATCCCTTGTTTATATTTCCTTTTCCTTTTACAAACCCCCTCCACCCTCACGGCCTTCTCCGCCTCCACCTCCATCGATATCATCCCGTCGGCCACTGCCCACACTGCTGCTGCCACCAGCACTGCCACAACCCTATCCACCCGCACGGAATCCAATCCCGTACCTACCACTACCCTGGCCATCACCCACACTCAATGCCCCAGCCCCAGCCCCGCTGCTCCCGTCTTTGCCAGGCCCACGCATGCATGCGTTTCTTTCTTTCATGGGCAATGTCATATGTTGTAAAGAATAATCATTAAATGAAAGGGCTTGTTCATTACGATGTAATTCAGGATGCCTTTATTTATTATCAATCCCAGTTTGTTTAGATGCTTTATTTCTCTGCCAACATCTTACTTGAAATGATGATCATCTTTCCCTTGTTTAATTCCTTAGAAGGAAAACGACGACCTTGTGAACGGACTAACTAACTGACTGACGATAGACACATGTATACATGACTGCAGCCACCATCACTAGCAAGAACGGCACAGCAGTGTTGTATCTCGCTAGTTCCTGGGGTTGACCACGACTGGTCAAGGTTTGACCGTCCCCGGTCAACTGTCCCAACGACCCTCGTTGGGATCCCCAACGGTCTAGGGGATGGTGTGCGCGGCGCGGCACGACTGGACGGTCGTGACGCGACGCTGCATATCGCTATACTCATGACTGAATATAGGGGGGCCATTCCACTCGGCGGTGGATTGGTAGTGACTCCGGTCACTGGTAGTGGTTGCAGATCGTGAGCTCGGGATGAGTGGCAACACTTTTCTTGTCTTGCTGAGAAGCAAGGGCTTCGGTCAGAAGCCAGGCTAACGGTTGGAAAACGGTCATGAACTGTGGTGGCTAGCGAGGCGGGCCCGTGGACAAGACTCCCGCAGGTCCTA
Source organism: Volvox reticuliferus (assembly GCA_019650235.1). Classification (NCBI taxonomy): domain Eukaryota; kingdom Viridiplantae; phylum Chlorophyta; class Chlorophyceae; order Chlamydomonadales; family Volvocaceae; genus Volvox; species Volvox reticuliferus. The sequence goes on along the minus strand of BNCP01000013.1, from coordinate 440,277 downwards.
CCTTCCCTTAAGTACGATCAAGTGCCGCTCTGGGCTTATAAACTCGCTCATTAACCAACCGGTAGTTCTTATTACCACCTACGTTGAGTTACTAACTTAATTTCCTATTTTTCTATAAGTATTTTCATTTATCTATCGCTTCCGCATAACCATAACACAACAAGCAGCAGGCGTGGAAGCGTAGTATTAGGCACAAATAAAACACCAATGGTGCATGCCTGCTGCATAGCGATGGCCATTTTCAAGATCTCACCAGCCGTCGGTGGTCGGGGTGGCCTAGGTAGCGGAGGTGGTGGACTGGGTGGCGATGGCGGAGGTGATGGCGGTCGGGGAGGTGGACTTGGCCGCGGAGGGCGAGGAGGGGGTGAAGGCGGCAGTGGGGAGGTGTCTGCAGCAAGCAACGAGCAAGAAATGTAAACTTGCACACATATAACAGGAATGCTTGTTGCCAGTGAGTGTGCATACTGGCTGTATGTCATGCCGTCAACCCAGGCAGTAGGACCTCACACAGGCTATGCTGTGCTATGAAGCAACTCACGTCTTAATATGTACCGGAAATAACTTAAGGATTGAACATCCCATGCACCGCTGCACGTGCTGGTGTATATAATGTTTTGTATGATGATGCAAAGTAGTATTATTAGGAACTACAATATTCAAGCAGCATGCATATTAATCGACGTTTGCAGGTCATTTACAGCACTCCATGCGTACAGCAGTTACCTGATATATGATTTATTTATTTATTTACTTAAGGGGTGTTACACTGTGGGCAACTCGCCCTGTATATATGCATATATACATATACATATACATATATATATACATATATGCTGGAAACAAATGCTGCAGCAGCGATTCCAAAATAAATTATTATGACATGATATTAACAGCCACTTCTCCCAAGCGAGCAGCAAAGGCAGCATCTGGCAGATTTATTTAAAAGCCAAGAAATACGATGCTGGCATACTAATCCCAGCCACTCGCACATGAGTCGTCTTATAAGCCGTCTTGTGTACATCTATGTGAACAGTTGTGCCTATGCAGGATCAGGAACCCTGCTGCCTAGCATGCGTCCAATTCGTCGTCCATACAATATCCAACACACTACTAGGAAATAAGTCGAATGTTTCTATCGAACGAAGTCATCAAACTTACTGGGGGTGCCGTAGACTTCGATCTCAGAGACATAGAAGTATACATCTGCAACAATTTGCGGTTATAGATTGCATCGAATAAAGGAAAAGTGTTAGCTAGCTAGCTAGCGAACTAGGCTCAGGACGCGCATGCATGATTAGATAGGTGTTTATGATGAAGAGGTAGTATATGCAGCTTTGAGCCGTTATAATCTATCCATTATATTTTGTACGAATCCTCCACACCATCACAGCCTCAAGCTTTATATTGCTTTGCATGTATTGAGGCGTGCTAAGTCCATAGGCATGCTGCTGAAAACGTATTCCTTGTTTCGACAATATAGCGCAAGGGCCTCGCTCAATGGCTGGCAAGCTGATGGCTATTGACCAACATATATGGTGGTGGGACGAACCTGTGTGCACATATATGATTACTATATATATATATATATATTTGTGTATGTCAATGTTTAATATGGAAATAAATTTAGATTTTTGAAAATACATTCAATTCTGCCTGAAGATGTATATTCATTCTGGCCCTGTACGTTTAGGTTTCCCTACACAGGCGGCAAAATGTGCCAGACCATGAAGTCACCTTTAAAGCTGCTGCACGCACGCACATGGCAGGGTTCATTCAAATACTAATAATATAAACGTGTACATGGACCATGCAACATAAATTCTTTTGATATCAGGCATGACAAAGAAAGGTTTGGATGTATTTGTATATAAATAGATTAGATTTTATATAGAAATAAAACATTATATATAATGTATTCACAACACAAACTGTGCAAGTAGGTAGCATCATTGCTTGCACACATGGTTGCAGGGAGACGTCATGAACGTCATAAACCCTAGCAACGTAATAGCAGACATTTACCGTGGGGTAGCTCAGATGCAGGATTTTAAAACAATCATGAAGATATTTTCATGTATTTCACATATTCACATGCATGCACGCTCGCACGTACACTGGGATGAAGGGAAATTCTGCACGGTGATCCAGCGGCCCTTGACAGGCGGCTGCACATAAATGACAAAGGGGTCTGATGGAGCGTCCGGGTTGCTGGGTGCGCTCCCGTTCTGTTTCCACACCAGCTGGTTATCTTGGATGGCCGGTGTGTCGTCCACTGAGCTGATGCTCCGCATGCCAACACGAACCTCTAGATTTTCATTGTCGGACCAGCAGCAGTACTGGTATGGCCAGACCAAGATACGGCTGATGTCCCATACTCCACCCAGGTCCACTGATATCCATTTGGCGGGGTCATCATATCCGCCAGTGAAGGCATTGGTTGACAAGCTGCCGTCTACTGCATTGTTGGCGTAACTTGACCACTCTTCCACTGATACGTACGCCTGCTTTCCCGTTGCGAGATTGCCTGTGAATGATATACGTGAAAATAGCATGAGCGGCCACAAGTTACATTTACGTCATAACTGGTAACAGCATTAGGATGTGGTGCTCTATATGATGAGCCTCCTTTGGTCATCACTCGGTCGTTTCCTCGATACAGCCAATTGCATTCCTCAACCACTTCACCGTCTATCGCTTCGGTACAACCCAGGACCCTTTTCCACCTTGCTTAGGAGCTATTGACGAGAAAGGTAGGTAGGCAGGTGAGTAGATAGGTAGATAGGTAGGTAGGTATATGTATTCCACAGTGCTGTTTGTATTCAGGTGGTGTATTTGGACCCCACTCAGATTTTAAGATTTTTGCATTATTGCCGACCGTAATTTATCTTATGTTTATCCTTCTTTCCCTTGTTTATATTTCCTTTTCCTTTTACAAACCCCCTCCACCCTCACGGCCTTCTCCGCCTCCACCTCCATCGATATCATCCTGTCGGCCACTGCCCACACTGCTGCTGCCACCAGCACTGCCACAACCCTATCCACCCGTACTGAATCCGATCACGCACCTACCACTACCCTGGCCATCACCCACACTCAATGCCCCAGCCCCAGCCCCGCTGCTCCCGTCTTTGCCAGGCCCACGCATGCATGCGTTTCTTTCTTTCATGGGCCAAATGTCATATGTTGTAAATAATAATCATTAAATGAAAGGGCTTGTTCATTACGATGTAATTCAGGATGCCTTTATTTATTATCAATCCCAGTTTGTTTAGATACTTTATTTCTCTGCCGACATCTTACTTGAAATGATGATCATCTTTCCCTTGTTTAATTCCTTAGAAGGAAAACGACGACCTTGTGAACGGACTATCTAGCAACATGCATTCTTCGTACAATAGACACATGTATACATGACCGCAGCCTCATTCAGTAGGAAGAAGGTCACAGCATCAGGAGTGGAAGCGTCGTATGGGACACAAATGAAGCACCAATGGTGCATGCCTGCTGCATAGCGATGGCCATTTTCAAGGTCTCACCAGCCGTCGGTGGTCGGGGTGGCCTAGGTAGCGGAGGTGGTGGACTGGGTAGCGATGGCGGAGGTGATGGCGGTTGGGGAGGTGGACTTGGCCGTGGAGGGCGAGGAGGGGGTGAAGGCGGCAGTGGGGAGGTGTCTGCAGCAAGCAACAGCCAAGAAATGTAAACTTGCACACTTATAACAGGAATGGTTTTTGCCAGTGAGTGCGCATGCTGGCCGTATGTCATGCCGTCAACCCAGGCAGTAGGATCTCAAGCAGGCGATGCCGTCCCACTATGTATGGGTAAGAATAATGAATGAATATAGGGTTTCACATCCCATGCACCCCTCCACGTGCTGGTGTAAATAAGGCGTTGTATGATGATGCAACCGTAGTATTATTAGGAACTACAATAATCGAGCAGCATGCATATAAGTTGACGTTTGCAAGTCATTTATAAACCTACATACGTACAGCAGCTACCTGATAGATAGATATATAGAAGGGGTGTTACACTGTGGGCGACTCGCCATATATATTATATTATACATAAACACATATATATGTATATATGCGGGAAATAAAGTGCTGCAGCAGCGATTCCAAAATAAATTATTATGACATGATATTAACAGCAACTTCTCCCAAGCAAGCAGCAAATGCAGCATCAGGCAGACTTTTATAAAAGCCAAGAAATACGATGCTGGCATACTAATCCCAGCCACTCGCACATGAGTCGTCTTATAAGCCGTCTTGTGTACATCTCTGTGAACAGTTGTGCCTATGCAGGATCAGGAACCCTGCTGCCTAGCATGCGTCCATTTCGTCGTCCATACGATATCCGACACATAACATGATGATGGACGGTGTAGTAGTTGTTGTACGGCAGACACTATCACAATATAATAAGGGGCAAGAAGCACCCTGCCAACATCTTGGCTCAAGAGGTCTTTTCGGTTTTCAACTACCACAGACGGACCCAAACCACAATTAGGAAATAAGTCGAATGTTTCTAACGAGGTCATCAAACTTACTGGGGGTGCCGTAGACTTCGATCTCAGTGACGTATAAGTATGCATCTGCGACAATATGTGGTTATAGATTGCATCGAATAAAGGAAAAGTGTTAGCTAGCTAGCTAGCGAACTAGGCTCAGGACGCGCATGCATGATTAGATAGGTGTTTATGATGAAGAGGTAGTATATGCAGCTTTGAGCCGTTATAATCTATCCATTATATTTTGTACGAATCCTCCACACCATCACAGCCTCAAGCTTTATATTGCTTTGCATGTATTGAGGCGTGCTTAGTCCATAGGCATGCTGCTGAAAACGTATTCCTTCTTTCGACAATATAGTGCAAGGGCCTCGCTTAATGGCTTGCAAGTTTGATGGCTATTGACCAACATATATGGTGGTGGGACGAACCTGTGTGCACATATATGATTACTATATATATATATATATTTGTGTATGTCAATGTTTAATATGGAAATAAATTTAGATTTTTGAAAATACATTCAATTCTGCCTGAAGATGTATATTCATTCTGGCCCTGTACGTTTAGGTTTCCCTACACAGGCGGCAAAATGTGCCAGACCATGAAGTCACCTTTAAAGCTGCTGCACGCACGCACATGGCAGGGTTCATTCAAATACTAATAATATAAACGTGTACATGGACCAAGCAGCATAAATTATTTTGATATCGGGCATGACAAAGAAAGGTTTGGATGTATTTGTATGTAAATAGATTAGATTTTATATTTATACCTGAAAAGGGGTGGGCTAAAGAAATAAAACATTATATATAATGTATTCACAACACAAACTGTGCAAGTAGGTAGCATCATTGCTTGCACACATGATTGCAGGGAGACGTCATGAACGTCATAAACCCTAGCAACGTAATAGCAGACATTTACCGTGGGGTAGCTCAGATGCAGGATTTTAAAACAATCATGAAGATATTTTCATGTATTTCACATATTCACATGCATGCACGCTCGCACGTACACTGGTATGAAGGGAAATTCTGCACGGTGATCCAGCGGCCCTTGACAGGCGGCTGCACATAAATGACAAAGGGGTCTGATGGAGCGTCCGGGTTGCTGAGTGCGCTCCCGTTCTGTTTCCACACCAGCTGGTTATCTTGGATGGCCGGTGTGTCGTCCACTGAGCTGATGCTCCGCATGCCAACACGAACCTCTAGATTCGCATTGTTCTCCCAGCAGCAGTACTGGTATGGCCAGACCAAGATACGGCTGATGTCCCATACTCCACCTAGGTCCACTGATATCCACTGGGCACGGTCATTGTACCCGCCGGTGAGGGCATTGGTTGACAAGCTGCCATCTACTGCATTGTTGGCGTAACTTGACCACTCTTCCCCTGATACGTATGCCTGCTTTCCCGTTGCGAGATTGCCTGTGAATGATATACGTGTAAATAGCATGAGCGGCCACAAGTTACATTTACGTCATAACTGGTAACAGCATTAGGATGTGGTGCTCTATATGATGAGCCTCCTTTGGTCATCACTCGGTCGTTTCCTCGATACAGCCAATTGCATTCCTCAACCACTTCACCTTCACCGTCTATCGCTTCGGTACAACCCAGGACCCTTTTCCACCTTGCTTAGGAGCTATTGACGAGAAAGGTAGGTAGGCAGGTGAGTAGATAGGTAGATAGGTAGGTAGGTATATGTATTCCACAGTGCTGTTTGTATTCAGGTGGTGTATTTGGACCCCACTCAGATTTTAAGATTTTTGCATTATTGCCGACCGTAATTTATCTTATATTTATCCTTCTATCCCTTGTTTATATTTCCTTTTCCTTTTACAAACCCCCTCCACCCTCACGGCCTTCTCCGCCTCCACCTCCATCGATATCATCCCGTCGGCCACTGCCCACACTGCTGCTGCCACCAGCACTGCCACAACCCTATCCACCCGCACGGAATCCAATCCCGTACCTACCACTACCCTGGCCATCACCCACACTCAATGCTAATGCCCCAGCCCCGCTGCTCCCGTCTTTGTCAGGCCCACGCATGCATGCGTTTCTTTCTTTCGTGGGCCAGATGTCATATGTTGTAAAGAATAATCATTAAATGAAAGGGCTTGTTCATTACGATGTAATTCAGAATGCCTTTATTTATTGCTACCGCTTTTATTAGCTAGCCTAGTTATTTTTAGTTGCTTGTAGTTTTATTATGTCGTTTAGTCTTCGTTATTTTCGTTTTCGTGTCGTACATTCAGCCCCTGTAAGGAGTGCTAGTCATGTAAGGCCCCTAGGAATTTTTCAGTCGTCCGCCCCTGTAAGGAGTGCTAGTCATGTAAGGCCCTCGGGAATTTATGCACGCAGTCGCGAGGTAAATGCATTCATTTTTGTTAGCCAATTTCCTAGGCAGCAGCTGCACCACGCGGCAGCTGCACACCGCAGCTGCACCACGCCGCAGCTGCATCATGCGGCAGCTGCACCACGCCGCAGCTGCACCATGCGGGAGCTGCACCACATGGCTGCTGCACTGCACGGCAGCAGCACTGGCAGCTGCACCGCCTGATTCATTCAAAAATCACATTCCTAAATCGTGCGCATTCCGAAATTTTTGGTGACTGAGTCTGGCGAGTAATGCTTACTAGGATGGCAAAGGCGATGTTGAGAATCCTCTGTGAAGCTCCATAAAATTGCTGAAGATCCAAAGAAATATGTATCTATCGACATTGCAGGCTAGAAATAAAGCGGTAGCTATAACAGCAGAAAATCATTGCTGTACGATATATACAGATTAACAGTGAACTAAACATTGTAAAGAAAAACAAAATATATCACTAGAAAATATATTTCACTAGAAAATATTGTCTAGAGCAAAATAAAAGCTTTAGAGCATGAATCCTGCACGGCTGGCCAGCAGTGCCCTGCAGGATACATAGGTACTACATGAAATAAGAGACTAATAAAAGCTAGGTTAAGAAGTCAGAAAATGCTTGCAGCTGCCGCATGGTGCAGCTGCTGCGTGGTGCAGCTGCCGCGTGGTGCAGCTGCCGCGTGGTGCAGCTGCTGCACGCATGGTGCAGCTGCCTCATGGTGCTGCTGCTGTGCAGTTCCATTGGCATGCGGTACAGCTGCAGTGTGGTGCCACTGGCATGTGGTGCTGCTGGCATGTGGTGCCGCTGGCATGCAATGCTGCTGGCATGCAGTGCTGCTGGCATGCAGTGTTGCTGGGCTGGCGTGCGGTGCTGCTGGTATGTGGTGCCGATGGAATGCGGTGCTGTGTGTGAGCTGCCACTGCCGTGAAGTGCTGCTGGCATGTGGTGATGCTGGCATGTTTGACCAGATTACCAGAATACACCCTTTCAATTTATAAGGATAACATAAACTATACTGATAGGATGACAATAGCATATATCATACATAAAATATACATTCCTTGTTCCCAAGCCAGGTGCCCCTTGGCTAAGTCCGGTAAGGACCCCCAGTGCTCGTCTTTGCAAGACGAGTCACCCACAGTGTAACACCACTTAAATTCCTTGCTAGCTAGATGGGATGCTTGAGGTGACCAAAAATATTAACTACATACAGACCACCACAAATATCTAAGAGGAAAATCAGAGGCACACATAAGGGGAAATATCTAGTGGAAAATTAAAAATATGGACTATATACAAACTGCTCCCTCTTTACTAACAACATTGGATTTGAAGCCTTATAATGCAATAAATAATATACTATTCTGCCTTTACTTGTCTCAAAAAGAATCTACTTTGGACCCCAGAACACCAAGATGGTGGAAGTGCGGGGAACTGGGGCGGCAGGCCCCAGTCCCTGCACAACAACCGAACACTTCTGGGTGTTGACAGCATTGAAAGCGGTAGACAAATGCATATTTAAAAGCATGATTATCAATCAGTGTTTGTTTAGATTCTTTATTTCTCTGCCAACATCCTACTTGAAATGATGATCATCTTTCCCTTGTTTAATTCCTTAGAAGGAAAACGACGACCTTGTGAACGGACTATCTAGCAACATGCATTCTTCGTACAATAGACACATGTATACATGACCGCAGCCTCATTCAGTAGGAAGAAAGTCACAGCAGCAGGAGTGGAAGCGCGTATGGGACACAAATGAAGCACCAATGGTGCATGCCTGCTGCATAGCGATGGCCATTTTCAAGGTCTCACCAGCCGTCGGTGGTCGGGGTGACCTAGGTGACGGAGGTGGTGGACTGGGTAGCGATGGCGGAGGTGATGGCGGTTGGGGAGGTGGACTTGGCCGTGGAGGGCGAGGAGGGGGTGAAGGCGGCAGTGGGGAGGTGTCTGCAGCAAGCAACAGCCAAGAAATGTTAACTTGCACACTTATAACAGGAATGCTTGTTGCCAGTGAGTGTGCATGCTGGCTGTATGTCATGCCGTCAACCCAGGCAGTAGGATCTCAAGCAGGCGATGCCGTCCCACTATGTATGGGTAAGAATAATGAATGAATATAGCGTTTCACATCCCATGCACCCCTCCACGTGCTGGTATAAATAAGGCGTTGTATGATGATGCAACCGTAGTATTATTAGGAACTACAACAATTGAGCAGCATGCATATAAGTTGACGTTTGCAAGTCATTTATAAACCTACATACGTACAGCAGCTACCTGATATAAATATCTTTTATTCAAGGGGTGTTACACTGTGGGCGACTCGCCATATATAAATGAATAAATAAATAATATATTTTTTATGCGCTGGAAACAAGTGCTGCAGTGATTCCGACATAAGATATGGCATAATATTAGCAGCACCTTCTTTAGCCAGCAGCCAGGTAGCATCAGACAGATACAAGCCAAGAAATACGATGCTGTAATACTAATGGCGTCTTGTGTATATCTCTGTGAACAGTTGTGCCCATGCATGATGAGGCACCCTGCTGCCTAGCATGCGTCCATTTCGTCGTCCATACAATATCCAGCACATAACATGATGATGGACGGTGTAGTAGTTGTAATTGTACGATACACACTATCACATTATAATAAGGGGCAAGAAGCACCCTGTTAACATCTCGGCTCAAGAGGTCTTTTCGGTTTTCAACTACTACAGACGGACCCAAACCACTACTAGGAAATAAGTCGAATGTTTCTTACGAGGTCATCAAACTTACTGGGGGTGCCGTAGACTTCGATCTCAGTGACATAGAAGTATACATCTGCAGCAATTTGCGGTCATAGATTGCAGTGAATAAAGAATAAGTGTTAGATAGCTAGCTACCGAACTAGGTTCAGGACGTGCATGCATTAGTAAATAGGTGTCTATGAAGAGGTGGTATATGCATCCATTACATTTCGTGACGCATCCTCCACACCATCACAACCTCAAGCATTTCATTGCTTTGCATGGATTGAGGCGTGCTTAGTCCATAGGCAGGCTGCTAAAATTGGTATTCCTTGTTTGCGACTGAGTAAGTCAAGGGCCTCGCTCAATGGCTGGCAAGCTGCAAGGGGATCGATCAACATGTATATTGGTGGGACGAACCTGTGTGCAAATATTTTGTTTGTGTATGTCACTACATTTATTTTAACTTATATATTCAATTTCGCCTGATCATGTATATTCAGCCTGGCCTTGCTGTATGTTGAGGTTGCTCCGACATGCGGCGAAATTTGTCAAAACATCAAGAGACCTTCAAAGCTGCATGTACGCACGTGGCAGGGTTCATTCAAATATCAATAAAATGCACGCATACGATACATCAACCCTGCAGCATAAGTTCTTTGGCATCCATGACGAAGAAACGTTTGAATGAATTTGTATATATATGTGTCGTCTTTATGTTATATTTATATCTGTGAAGGGGTGGGCTGAATATATTCATGATGCAAACCTGTGCACGTAGGTACCATCATTGCTTGCACGCACGACTGCAGCGAGACGTCATGATTCCTACCAACGTAATAGCAGACATTTACCGTGGGGTAGCTCAGATGCAGGATTTTAAAACAATAATAAAGACATTCTGCATGCATTTCACATACATGCACGCTCGCACGTACACTGGGATGAAGGGAAATTCTGCACGGTGATCCAGCGGCCCTTGACAGGCGGCTGCACATAAATGACAAAGGGGTCTGATGGAGCGTCCGAGTTGCTGGGTGCGCTCCCGTTCTGTTTCCACACCAGCTGGTTGTCTTGGATGGCCGGTGTGTCGTCCACTGAGCTGATGCTCCGCATGCCAACACGAACCTCTATATTTTCATTTTGGTACCAGCAGCAGTACTGGTATGGCCAGACCAAGATACGGCTGATGTCCCATACTCCACCCAGGTCCACAGATATCCACTGGGCAGGGTCATTGTACCCGCCGGTGAGGGCATTGGATAACAAGCTGCCATCTACTGCATAGCTGGCGTAACCTGACCACTCTTCCGCTGATACGTATGCCTGCTTTCCCGTTGCGAGATTGCCTGTGAATAATATGCACACATGAATAGCATGAGCTTCCATAAGTTACAGCTACTTCATAAATGGTAACAGCAGTGGGGGGGCTATGAATGATGAGCTTCCTTTGGTCAAAACTCAGTTTTTCCTTGATACAGCCAATTCAATTGCTCAATCTATCTGTACACCATTGCCTCGGTACAACCCAGGACCCTTTTCCACCTTGCTTAGGAGCTATTGACGAGAAAGGTAGGTAGGCAGGTGAGTAGATAGGTAGATAGGTAGGTAGGTATATGTATTCCACAGTGCTGTTTGTATTCAGGTGGTGTATTTGGACCCCACTCAGATTTTAAGATTATTGCATTATTGCCGACCGTAATTTATCTTATATTTATCCTTCTATCCCTTGTTTATATTTCCTTTTCCTTTTACAAACCCCCTCCATCCTCACGGCCTTCTCTGACTCCACCTCCATCGATATCATCTCGTCAGCCACTGCCCACACTGCTGACGCCACCAGCACTTTACTGACACCACCATAGACACGCACCTGCACTGAATCCGATCCCGCACTTACCACTAACCTGGCCATCACCCTCACTCAATGCCAATGCCCCAGACCCGCTGCTCCCATCTTTGCCAGACATCACGGACTAGCAACATGCATTCTTCGTAGCAGGAGTGGAAGCATCCTATGGGACACAAATGAAAAAACAATGGTGCATGCCTACGTCCATTATCAAGGACTCACCATCCGTCGGTGTTCGGGGTGGCCTAGGTAGTGGAGGCGGTAGAATAGGCGGAAATGGTTCAGGTGAAGGCGGTCGAGGGGGTGGGCTTGGCCGTGGAGGGCGAGGAGGTGGTGAAGGCGGCAGTGGGGAGGTGTCTGCAGCAAGCAAGGAGCAAAAAAGATGAACTTGCATACATACAACAAAAACGATCTTTCCCAGTAGTGAGCGAGCCAATATGTTAGCTAGTCGATAATCACTGCTTAGTATGCGCCGTATCATTTTAGTAATGTATGAACAAACCGCCTTAGTGTTGAGGATGAGCGACACACGGTGATATACCAGGGAAAGGAGAAAGAAGAAATACGGCCGGGGGTCGGGCGCTTTTCTTTCTAGGGTTTTAGGGTTTAGGGTTTCTAGCACTTAGTACCTGTCAAATACTCGCTCGGCAACGTGCTTCATTAAAGTGAAAAACAAATGAAGGCTTTGTAGGGCGCGATTAACATTTCGAACTTTAATGACGGGTAAAATTATAGAAATCAAAGGTAATATTTCTGCGTGGGTGGAACTCATATGTAGTAGTTGCGTGCCGCAAAGGTCTCTCGAGATGTTGTGTGGGTGCTTCTTGTACCTTACGTATATTTACTACCGCTTTTATTAGCTAGCCTAGTAATTTTTAGTTGCTTTTAGTTTCAGTTGTTTTAGTTTTCATGTCGTATATTCAGTTTGTAAGGCCCCTGGGAATTTTTAAAGTCGGGAGTCCCTGTAAGGTCGTGTTCACATGTAGTCCAATTCGGTGTGATTCGACTGAATTGGACTTCGAATTGGGGTCAATTGGGTGCGAATTGGAATCAGGGTCAGGGGACCCCTCTTGGGGTGTGATTCACTGTAATTGGCCTTTTTCTTTTTCAAAAAGAGATTATCTCACAAACCGTTTTCATAATTGACATATGTATTTATGCTTTGTTTTATTTATGTACTTAATTCGCGAAAAGCCGGTACAATATATTTTGGCAGTCATTCCTGGTTATGTTTGTACAAGAGAGGTGATAAATTTTAGCAAACCTATTAAAACTATGTAGTATTTTTCCTAAACAACGCAACTTTGACCTAAGTGATCATGCACCGCGGTCATGGCACAACAATTTGGCGCGGCGGTGCCTCAAACGGCGGCTAGAAGCCCAGATCACAACAGCATAGTAATACAAATTAGCCAGCATTGATAGAACTGCCGGCTTACGGTCGGAGAGGCGGTCGAGCCGGTCAAGTTGGTAGTGGCCGTACGGGCGATCGGGCTGGGCGCGGCCCTCCTGCTTGCCTGTAACTTGGCCCTAACGTGGACATATTGTTGCACTCAATAGATTTAATTAACATATTGCGTGCAGATATGTTATCCAACAAAGATTACTTTCAGTTGCGTTATTCATGTTTCTGTCCGCCGAACCGCATGTGAATACGATCGGCACAGTCAACTTGAATCAGACTTGCGATTGGAGTCCGAATTGGACTACATGTGAACACATCCTAAGGAGTCCTAGTAGTGTAAGGCCCTCAGGAATTTATGCAGTCGCGAGGTAAATGCACTGAGTTCTGTTAGGCAATTTATAGGCTATTAAAAGCATATTCTGACCTCTTTAGCTAGGTTATTTTGGTCTTTTGTTTGCATGGTCTTTTCCTGCCCGCTAAAGGGAAGCACTGCGGCAAACATGTTCCAAGTCTACATGACGGCTTTCCTAATTGAATTTTGTTTCTTACAAGTAATTCAAATAATAATCCATAATTCCATAATTAAAGAATTCACTACCTATAATAGTGAATAGGTACTTCCACGGTTCTGCTGCCTTGTCGTCACATTACAATTATTGGCGCTACTCGCCAATTAGTTACAGTAAATCGATCATGCAATTTAATGATGCATTTCTAGGATGCTTGCGTGTGATTCTCAGCCGTGCAGTGCCTCAGGCATGCGGTGCCTCAGGCATGTGGTGCCACAGCCGCGCAGTGCCGCAGCCACGTGCTGGTGCAGCCGCACCGTGGCGCAGCCACATGCTGCCTCAGCCACGTGGTGCAGCAGCTGCATGCTGGTGCAGCCGCGTGCTGGTGCAGCCATGCGCTGGTGCAGCCGTGTGCTGGTGCAGCCACGCGCTGGTGCAGCCGAGTGCTGGTGCAGCCGAGCACTGGTGCAGCCAAGTGCTGGTGCAGCCATGCAGTGCCTCAGCCATGCGGTGCCGCAGCTATGTGGTGCAGCAGCCGCATGGTGCAGCAGCTGTGCATTGAAGCAGCCACATGGTGCAGCAGCCATGTAGTGCCGCATCCATGGGGTGCCTTACCCACACGCTGCCTCAGGTGAGCAGTGCCACAGCTGCATGTTACCTGAGCCAGGGTGCTGCAGCTGTGCACTGTTGCTGGTGTGTGCTGGCACAGCCACATGCCGGCGCAGCCATGTAGAGCCGCAGCTGTGCACTGGTGCAGCTGCTGCACGGTGCAGCTGCTTCACAGTGCTGCTGCTGCACGGTGCCGCTGGCATGTAGTGCCGCTGCCATGCAGTGCCGCTGGCATATTGAGCCCTCCATTACCGCATATGCACCCGGGAGCTCTTGGACTAGGTCACCTGCAGTGCCGCTGCCATGTGGTGCTGCTGCCATGTGGTGCCACTGCCATGAGGTGCCTTCGGCATGCAATGCTGCTGGCATGCAGTGCCACTGACATGAGGTGCTGCTGCTGTGTGATGTCACTGCCATGCGGTGGTGCTGGCATGCAGTGCTGCTGGCATGCGGTGCCACTGCTTCACGGTGTTGCTGCTGTGCAGATCTGCTGGCATATGGTGCAGCTGCAGTAGTGTAATGCGCCTGGCATGTGGTGCTGCTGGCATGCAATGCTGCTGCCATGTGGTGCCGATGCCATGTGGTGCCACTGGCATGCTGTGCTGCTGGCATGTGGTACCAGATTACCAGGATACACCCTTTCAATTAATTAGGATAACATAAACGATACTGATAGGATGACAATAGTACATATCATACATAACATACATTCATTGTGCCCAAAGCCACGTGCCCCTCTCCTGCACTGTGGCTTAGTCCGGTCAGGACCCCCGGTGCTCGTCTTTGCAGGGTGAGTCGCCCACAGTGTAACACCCCTTAAATTCCTTGCTAGCTAGCTGATGAATGGGATGCTTGATGAGGTGACCAAAAATATTAACTACGTACAGACCACCACAAGGAACATTAAAGGCACACATCGGGAGAAATATCTAGTCGGAAATTAATAATATGGACTATATTACAACTGCTCCCTCTTAACTTACAACATTGGATTTTAAGCCGTATAATGCAATAAATTTTATACTATTCTGCCTTTACTTGTCTCAACAAGAATCTACTTTGGACCCCAGAACTCCAAGACGGTGGAAGTGTGGGGAACTGGGGCAATGAATATACTTTGGACCCCAGTACACCAAGACGGTGGAAGTGCGGGGAACTGGGGTGGCAGGCCCCAGTCCCCGCACAAGCACCGTACACTTCTGGGTGTTAACAGCATTGAAAGCGGTAGTCAAATGCATATTTAAAAGCATGATGTAATATATAGGGTTTGTTGTATAAGTACGAGCGCTACATGATGTCAAATTGTCAATTCATGTGAATTAATGTATGTACCAAGAAAAAATGCAGGATGCATGACAGGTATTATGATCTTGTAAGCTTCCAACAAGCATTGTAAGTACCAATAAGAGAGTTAGGTACTAATGAATGAAATATTAGCAGGCGAGCAGGCCGCTGGCTCTTGTGACTTTAAAAACTTTACCACCTAATGGTGGCAGCTTTCACCATGTGGCAAGATGGACATTTGTGCGAAAGGATCTTGCAATCTTGAAACCACGGACAGTATGTAGTATGTAGTACGGATATGTATAAGGAAACTACTTACTTGGCGTGCCGTACACTTCGATCTCAGTGACGAAAAAGTATAAATCTGCAGCAATTTGCGGTTACAGATTGCATCAAATTAAGAAAACGTGTTAGATAGCTAGCTAGCGAACTAGGCTCAGGACGTGCATGCATTAGTAAATAGGTGTCTATGAAGAGGTAGTATATGCAGCTCAGAGCTGTTATCATCCATCCATAATATTTTGTTTCCGACTGAGTAAGTCAAGGGCCTCACTCAATCGCTGGCAAGCTGCAAGGGAATCGATCAACATGTATATTGGTGGGACGAACCTGTGTGCAAATATTATGTTTGTGTATGTCACTACATTTATTTTAACTTATATATTCAATTTCGCCTGATCATGTATATTCAGCCTGGCCTTGCTGTACGTTGAGGTTGCCCCAGACATGCGGCGAAATTTGTCAAAACATCAAGAGACCTTCAAAGCTGCATGTACGCACGTGGCAGGGTTCATTCAAATATCAATAATATGCACGCATACGATACATCGACCCTGCAGCATAAGTTCTTTGGCATCCATGACGAAGAAACGTTTGAATGAATTTGTATATATATGTGTCGTCTTTATGTTATATTTATATCTGTGAAGGGGTGGGCTGAATATATTCATGATGCAAACCTGTGCACGTAGGTACCATCATTGCTTGCACGCACGACTGCAGCGAGACGTCATGATTCCTACCAACGTTATAGCAGACATTTACCGTGGGGTAGCTCAGATGCAGGATTTTAAAACAATAATAAAGACATTCTGCATGCATTTCACATACATGCACGCATGCACGTACACTGGTCTATAGGGAAATTCTGCACGGTGACCCAGCGGCCCTTGACAGGCGGCTGCACATAAATGACAAAGGGGTCTGATGGAGCGTCCGGGTTGCTGGGTGTGCTCCCGTTCTGTTTCCACACCAGCTGGTTGTCTTGGATGGCCGGTGTGTCGTCCACTGAGCTGATGCTCCGCATGCCAACACGAACCTCTAGATTTTCATTTTCATTCCAGCAGCAGTACTGGAATGGCCAGACCAAGATACGGCTGATATCCCATACTCCACCCAGGTCCACAGATATCCACTGGGCAGGGTCATTGTACCCGCCAGCATAAGCAGTGGTTGACAAGCTGCCATCTACTGCATAACTGGCGTAACTGGACCCCTCTTCCGCTGATACGTACGCCTGCTTTCCCGTTGCAAGGTTGCCTGTGAATAATATGCGCGTAAATTGCATGAGCGGCCACAAGTTATGGTTACGTCATAAATGGTAACATGTGGTTATTGCTACCGATGTATATAGCTGATCTTGTAATCGTTATTAGTTAGGTAGTTTTTAATTTGTAGGTAGTTGTTTTAATTAATTGCTACAACTTTTATTAGCTAGCCTAGTCATTTTTAGTTGCTTGTAGTTTATTTCGTTAATTGCTACCGCTTTTATTAGCTAGCCTAGTCATGTTTAGTTGCTTGAAGTTTATTGCTACCGCTTTTATCAGCTAGTGTAGTAATTTTTAGTTATTTTTAGTTTGTTTATGCCGTCGCGAGGAAAATGCAATGATTTCTGTTGGGCAATTTCTAGGCTATGAAAATCATTTCTAAATGTTATTAGCTAGGTTTTTTCTGTCTTTTGTATCATGTCGTAGCAATGTATCCTGCAGGGCACTGGCCAGCCCTTCACGATTCATGCTCTAAAGTTTATATTAAATTTATTATGCTCTAGAATATTAAAAGGTTTTAGTGCGCAAGAACCCAAAGCAAAACCTGTTGAGAATGAGCGACACACGGTGATAAACCAGGAGAATGAGAAAGAAGTAATACGGCCGGGGGCCGGGCGCTTTTCTTTCTAACAAAACCACATGATTTCTCATGCACCGATCCTAGCTATTTCTTTAATAAGTCACATTATATTGCCTTTAAAACCTTACCATGCAACAAACAATATATTATGCCTCTACTTGTCTCAATGAGAATTTACCTTGAACCCCAGTACACCAAGATGGTGGAAGTGCGGGGAACTGGGGCGGCAGGCCCCAGTCCCCGCACAACCACCGTACACTTCTGGGCATAAACAGCATTCAAAGCTGTAGCCAAAAGATTATTTAAAAGCATGATATATATACCCCGGTGTTGTTTATATTCAGGTGGTGTATACGGACCCCACTCAGATTTTAAGATTATTGCATTATTGCCGACCGTTATATTTGTTTTATTTATCCTTCTCTCCCTTGTTTATCCATCTTTTTCATTTTACAAGCCCCCTCCATCCTCACGGCCTTCTCTGACTCCACCTCCATCGATATCATCTCGTCAGCCACTGCCCACACTGCTGACGCCACCAGCACTTTACTGACACCACCATAGACACGCACCTGCACTGAATCCGATCCCGCACTTACCACTAACCTGGCCATCACCCTCACTCAATGCCAATGCCCCAGACCCGCTGCTCCCATCTTTGCCAGACATCACGGACTAGCAACATGCATTCTTCGTAGCAGGAGTGGAAGCATCCTATGGGACACAAATGAAAAAACAATGGTGCATGCCTACGTCCATTACCAAGGACTCACCATCCGTCGGTGTTCGGGGTGGCCTAGGTAGTGGAGGCGGTAGAATAGGCGGAAATGGTTCAGGTGAAGGCGGTCGAGGGGGTGGGCTTGGCCGTGGAGGGCGAGGAGGTGGTGAAGGCGGCAGTGGGGAGGTGTCTGCAGCAAGCAAGGAGCAAAAAAGATGAACTTGCATACATACAACAAAAACGATCTTTCCCAGTAGTGAGCGAGCCAATATGTTAGCTAGTCGATAATCACTGCTTAGT
Organism: Volvox reticuliferus; assembly: GCA_019650235.1. Taxonomy (NCBI): domain Eukaryota; kingdom Viridiplantae; phylum Chlorophyta; class Chlorophyceae; order Chlamydomonadales; family Volvocaceae; genus Volvox; species Volvox reticuliferus. Next base: position 421,856 of record BNCP01000013.1, on the reverse strand, counting down.
ATGCGCCGTATCATTTTAGTAATGTATGAACAAACCGCCTTAGTGTTGAGGATGAGCGACACACGGTGATATACCAGGGAAAGGAGAAAGAAGAAATACGGCCGGGGGTCGGGCGCTTTTCTTTCTAGCACTTAGTACCTGTCAAATACTCGCTCGGCAACGTGCTTCATTAAAGTGAAAAACAAATGAAGGCTTTGTAGGGCGCGATTAACATTTCGAGCTTTAATGACGGGTAAAATTATAGAAAACAAAGGTAATATTTCTGCGTGGGTGGAACTCATATGTAGTAGTTGCGTGCCGCAAAGGTCTCTCGAGATGTTGTGAGGGTGCTTCTTGTACCTTACGTATATTGTAATATATAGGGTTTGTTGTATAAGTACGAGCGCTACATGATGTCAAATTGTCAATTCATGTGAATTAATGTATGTACCAAGAAAAAATGCAGGATGCATGACAGGTATTATGATCTTGTAAGCTTCCAACAAGCATTGTAAGTACCAATAAGAGAGTTAGGTACTAATGAATGAAATATTAGCAGGCGGGCAGGCCGCTGGCTCTTGTGACTTTAAAACCTTTACCACCTAATGGTGGCAGCTTTCACCATGTGGCAAGATGGACATTTGTGCGAAAGGATCTTGCAATCTTGAAACCACGGACAGTATGTAGTATGTAGTACGGATATGTATAAGGAAACTACTTACTTGGCGTGCCGTACACTTCGATCTCAGTGACGAAAAAGTATAAATCTGCAGCAATTTGCGGTTACAGATTGCATCAAATTAAGAAAACGTGTTAGATAGCTAGCTAGCGAACTAGGCTCAGGACGTGCATGCATTAGTAAATAGGTGTCTATGAAGAGGTAGTATATGCAGCTCAGAGCTGTTATCATCCATCCATAATATTTTGTTTCCGACTGAGTAAGTCAAGGGCCTCACTCAATCGCTGGCAAGCTGCAAGGGAATCGATCAACATGTATATTGGTGGGACGAACCTGTGTGCAAATATTATGTTTGTGTATGTCACTACATTTATTGCTACCGCTTTTATTAGCTAGTCTAGTATTTTTTAGTTATTTTTAGTTTAGTTATATAGTTTATTTCGTTTTAGTTGTTTTAGTTTTGGTCGTTTGTTTATGTAAGGCCCCTGAGAATTTTTCAGTCGTCCGCCCCTGTAAGGAGTCCTAGTAGTGTAAGGCCCCTGGGAATTTATACAGTCGTCCGCCCCTGTAAGGAGTCCTAGTAGTGTAAGGCCCTCGGGAATTTATACCATCGCGAGGTAAATGCACTGATTTCTGTTAGGCAATTTCTAGGCTTTTAAAAGCATTTTCTGACCTGTTTAGCTAGGTTTGCTCAGTCTTTTGTTTCATGCAGTCACCATGTTTCCTGCAGGGCACTGGCCAGCCCTGCAAGATTCATGCTCTAAAGGTTTTATTTTTGTTTAGGATATAAAATGTTTCTAGTCAATGGCCTGCTAATGGGTCTAGAAAGAAATATCCTTACAACATTCAGTTGACAGTGAATCTGTATCACACAGCAATTATTGTCCACTATTATAGCTACCGCTTCATCTATAGCCCGCAATTTGTATAGATATTAAACATTTTGGCTGCCAAACTTGGAGCTTCAGCAATTTGTTGGATCTTGCCAACATCACTTTTGCCATTCTGCTCGTGAAGGGTAAGCATTACTCGCTCAGGTAAGTCTCCAAATAATAATAATAATAATAATAATAATAATAATAATAATAATAATAATAATAATAATAATAATAATAATAATATAATTCTAAATGTGATTTCAGAATGCTGCTGCTGCCGCGTGTTGCACGGCAGCTGCCACATGTTGGCGCTGCCACATGTTGCCGGTACCGTGCACTGCCATTGCCGCTTGCTGCCACTGCCATGTGCTGCTGCTGCTGCACGGTGCTGCTGCCGCGTGCTGCCGCTGCTGCCGCATAGTGCAGTTGCCATGCACTGCTGCTGCCATGCAGTGCAGCTGCCATGCACTGCTGCTAGCTGCCGCTTGGTGCCACTGCTGCACACTGCCTCTGCCGCATGCTGCTGCTGCCATGCACTGTCATTGCCACCCACTGCCGCTGCCATGCGCTGCCATTGTCACATGTTGCCACTGCTGTGTGCTGCTGCTGCTGCTGCATGGTGCCGCTGCCACACACTGCCGCTGCTGCTGCATAGTGCAGTTGCCATGCAGTGCAGCTGCCATGCAGTGCTGCTGCCGTGTGGGGCCGCTGCCACCTGCTGCGGCTGCCACACTGTGCTGCTGCCGCGTGCTGCTGCTGCAGTGTGCTGCCATTGCCACATGGTGCAGTTGCCACTGCAGGGTGCTGCTGCCGTGCAGTGCAGCTGCCACGTGATATCCTAAATATAGTTTAGACCCAAGGGTTTGCTAGCCATGTGAGTACATTCAACAGCGGCACCAAGTTTAACTGCATTATCACTCTTGCAATCAACATTTTCTGTAGATATTTTGCTGCATCCATTTTGCATAAAATGCAAAAATATTAACTTAAAGAATATCAGTTGCATGATTATTTACATGATTTAGGCAGCTCATACTCATAAGATTGATCATTATTTAATTCCGATTCCAGATCTTTAAGGTTGGTTATTTCTGCATAAATTTCATGATTTTAATATTCATATGTGTGCATTAAATATGTACTTATATATATTAGGAATTTAAAGCAATCCAATAAATGGATGATTAACTTCAAAATAATATTGGCTCATGTATTTTATCGCTGATTCAGACAAAGTACTAGATTCCCATTACCTGCCAAGCTCTTTGGTATAATATCCACTGATTTTGAAAATTTATTTTGGAGCCCATGAATTCGTATTGTTATACCTCTATTTTTCATTCATTTTTAATTATGGATGGAATAATTAACAAAAACCTGTCTGATTCAGGAAAACCCTAAAGTAATATAAAGTTATGTAGTGGATATTAAGTCAGTTTGGATTAAATAATATATCTTATATATATTTAGCCTATATATTATTTATAGGCTAAATGGCCATTAAAAAAATAAAGAATCTTGGGATAAAGTGTAATCATGAAGAGAGTACAATATGCCGCTAATTTCATTTGATTAGCTGGAAGACGATAACGATTTTTTCATCCATCCATGATTTGCTGGATTTTGCAAGGGGTGCAGCTGCCATGTGCTGCCGCTGATGCATGGTGCAGCTGTTGTATCTCTGTCATATCCGCCTAAAGCAAAGGCTCGATCCAAGGATGCCAGTCAACTGGCCAACCTGGATATTAGCCATGAGATACCCCAGGATACTACATACAGCAGCTCCCACTGCAGGGTGCTGCTGCCACGCATCGTAATAAGTCGCATTTCCAAACTCATGGATGGCGCATCGAAGCTAAATAAATGTGCACATATGGACAGTGTGCGCCATGAATGCCAAATAAAGGAGGGATATGAGGAAGGAAGATGGAGGGCGGCCTGGATGCCCCCCCTGGACTACAACGTGGGAAAATGTTGAACCAAAATATAAGCTACATACACATCACCACAAACAACTAAGAGATAAATCAGAGGAATACCTAGGGTGAAACATCTATGGCAAGTGGAAGTGTGGGGAACTGGGGAGTGAATCTACTTTGGACCCCAGTACACCAAGACGGTGGAGGTGCGGGGAACTGGGGCGGCAGGCCCCAGTCCCCGCACAACCACCGTACACTTCTGGGAGTTACAGCATTGAAAGCGGTAGTCAAATGCATATTTAAAAGCATGATTTAAACTTATATATTCAATTTCGCCTGATCATGTATATTCAGCCTGGCCTTGCTGTACGTTGAGGTTGCGCCAGACATGCGGCGAAATTTGTCAAAACATCAAGAGACCTTCAAAGCTGCATGTACGCACGTGGCAGGGTTCATTCAAATATCAATAATATGCATGCATACGATACATCGACCCTGCAGCATAAGTTCTTTGGCATCCATGACGAAGAAACGTTTGAATGAATTTGTATATATATGTGTCGTCTTTATGTTATATTTATATCTGTGAAGGGGTGGGCTGAATATATTCATGATGCAAACCTGTGCACGTAGGTACCATCATTGCTTGCATGCACGACTGCAGGGAGACGTCATGAACATCATAAATCCTACCAACGTAATAGCAGACATTTACCGTGGGGTAGCTCAGATGCAGGATTTTAAAACAATAATAAAGACATTCTGCATGCATTTCACATACATACATGACAAAGCATGCACGACAAGTAAATGTTACATGCACGCATGCACGTACACTGGTCTATAGGGAAATTCTGCACGGTGACCCAGCGGCCCTTGACAGGCGGCTGCACATAAATGACAAAGGGGTCTGATGGAGCGTCCGGGTTGCTGGGTGTGCTCCCGTTCTGTTTCCACACCAGCTGGTTGTCTTGGATGGCCGGTGTGTCGTCAGCTGAGCTGATGCTCCACATGCCAACACGAACCTCTACATTCGCATTGTTCTCCCAGCAGCAGTACTGGTATGGCCAGACCAAGATACGGCTGATGTCCCATACTCCACCCAGGTCCACAGATATCCACTGGGCAGGGTCATTGTACCCGCCGGTGAGGGCATTGGATGACAAGCTGCCATCTACTGCATAGCTGGCGTAACTTGACCACTCTTCCCCTGATACGTATGCCTGCTTTCCCGTTGCGAGATTGCCTGTGAATGATATACGTGTAAATAGCATGAGCGGCCACAAGTTACATTTACGTCATAACTGGTAACAGCATTAGGATGTGGTGCTCTATATGATGAGCCTCCTTTGGTCATCACTCGGTCGTTTCCTCGATACAGCCAATTGCATTCCTCAACCACTTCACCGTCTATCGCTTTGGTACAACCCAGGACCCTTTTCCACCTTGCTTAGGAGTTATTTGCTACCGCTTTTACTTACGAGCCTAGTCATTTTTAGTTGTTTTGTTTATTTCGTTTTTTAACTTAAGTTGCTTTTAGTTTTTTATGTAGTTTAGTTTTCATTGCTACCGCTTTTATTAGCTAGTCTAGTAATTTTTAGTTGCTTTTAGTTTTTTTATTTAGTTTATTTCGTTTTTGTTATTATAGTTTTTTGTCGGTTATGTAATCGTTTATGTAAGGCCCCTGGGAATTTGTTTAGTCGTCCGCCCCTGTAAGGAGTCCTAGTAGTGTAAGGCCCCTGGGAATTTATACAGTCGTCCGCCCCTGTAAGGAGACCTAGTAGTGTAAGGCCCTCGGGAATTTATGCCATCGCGACGAAAATGAAATGATTTCTGTTGGGCAATTTTAAAGCTATTTAAAGCATTTCCTGACCTCTTTAGCTAGGTGTTTTCAGTCTTTTGTTGCATGTAGTAGCTATGTATCCTGCAGGGCACTGGCCAGCCCTGCAAGATTCATGCTCTAAAGGTTTTATTTTTGTTTAGGATATAAAATGTTTCTAGTCAATGGCCTGCTAATGGGTCTAGAAAGAAATATCCTTACAACATTCAGTTGACAGTTAATCTGTATCGCACAGCAATTATTGTCCGCTATAATAGCTACTGCTTCATCTATAGCCCGCAATTTGTATAGATACTACGCATTTTGGCTGCCAAACTTGTTGGATCTTGCCAACATCACCTTTGCCATTCTGCTTGCGAAGGGTAAGCATTACTTGCTCAGGTAAGTCTCCAAATAATAATAATAATAATAATATAATTCTGTGATTTCAGAACGCTGCTGCTGCCGTGTGTTGCAGCTGCCACATGTTAGCGCTGCCACATGTTGCCGGTACTGTGCACTGCCATTGCCGTGTGCTGCCACTGCCATGTGCTGCTGCTGCTGCACGGTGCTGCTGCCGCGTGCTGCCGCTGCTGCCGCATAGTGCAGTTGCCATGCACTGCTGCTGCCATGCAGTGCAGCTGCCATGCACTGCTGCTAGGTGCCGCTTGGTGCCACTGCTGCACACTGCCTATGCCGCATGCTGCTGCTGCCGTGCACTGCCATTGCCACTCACTGCCGCTGCCATGCACTGCCACTGTCACATGTTGCCACTGCTGCGTGCTGCTGCTGCTGCACGGTGCCACTGCCACACACTGCCGCTGCTGCTGCATAGTGCAGTTGCCATGCACTGCTGCTGCTGTGTGGGGCCACTGCCACGTGCTGTGGCTGCCACACTGTGCTGCTGCCGCCTGCTGCTGCTGAAGTGTGCTGCCACTGCCACATGGTGCAGTTGCCACTGCAGGGTGCTGCTGCCGTGCAGTGCAGCTGCCACGTAATTTCCTAAATTTAATTTAGACCCAAGGTTTTGCTAGCCATATGAGTACATTCAACAGCGGCACCAGGTTTAACTGCATTATCACTCTTGCAAGCAAACTTTTTTGTAGATATTTTGCCGCATCCATTTTGCATAAAATGCAAAAAATATTAACTTTAAGAATTTCAGTTGCCATTATTATTTACATGATATTAAGGCAGCTCATACTAATAAGATTGATCATTATTTAATTCCGATTTGATATTTTTAAGGTTGGTTATTTTTGCATAGATTTTATGATTTTAATATTCATATGTGTACATTAAATCTGTATTATATATTAGGCATTTTAAGCAAATCCAATAAATGGATGAATGACTTCAAAATAACATTGGCTCATGTAATTTATCGCTGATTCGGACAAAGTACTAGATTCCCATTACCTGCTAAGCTCTTTATAATATCCACTAATTTTGAAAGTTTATTTTGGAGCCCATGAATTCATATTATTATACCTCTATTTTTTATTCATTTTTAATTAAGGATGGAATAATTAACGAAAAGCTGTCTGATTCAGGAAAACAGTAAAGTAATATTAAGTTACTTAGTGGATATTAAGTCAGTTTGGATTCTATAGGCTAAATGGACATCATGCTTTTAAATATCCATTTCACTACCGCTTTCATGTACGGTGGTTGTGCGGGGACTGGGACCTGCCGCCCCAGTTCCCCGCACTTCCAGCGTCTTGGTATACTGGGGTCCAAAGTAGATTCTTATTGCTGCGGTGTGGTGCAGCTGCCACGTGGCACCGGTGCCGCTGACACACGGTGCAGCTGCCACGTGGCACTGCTGCTCTAGAAGTTGATTGCCGCAAAGGCCTCCCGAGATGTTCACAGGGTGCTTCTGGCACCTTGTATTGTGATAGTATGTTGCCTACATCTACAATTACTACACTCTCCCCCTTTGGGAGGGCACGTCTCTCACAAGTGCTTGCCATCTCCATCCCTGGCCATGGGGGTTTTGTGTCCGCCCAAGTAACATCATGCCCCATGCTAGCATGCGTTATAGCACTCACAGGTTTTTCAAGCATCAAACCTCTTTCGATATATCAACTACAATTCATACCATTGTAGGGTATGTGATTGTGTCACCTTATCAATTCGACGGGATTGAACTTAGGACCTTATGGTCCATCAGCGGTATCTAGACTCACTACCAAATGTAGTAGTTGATTGCCGCAAAGGCCTCTCGAGATAATGATAGGCTGCACCTTCCGCATTATATTGTGATAATGTGTTGCCGTACGTCTACGACTACTACAGCTGCCGTGTGGTGCCACTGCCACACAGTGCAGCTGCCGCATGGTGCCGCTGCCGTGCTGTACAGCTGCTGTGCTGTGCAGCTGCTGCATGGTACTGTGTACCGTGGTACACCCATGTACCATATGTATTTATTATGGGGTAATACTATTTCTAATGATACCACTTCATTCAGTTACTCTTTTAATCACAACTATAATAATTGCTACCGCCTTTATTGCTACCGCTTTTATTAGCTAGCCTAGTAATTTTTAGTTGCGTTTAGTTCTCAGTTGTTTTAGTTTTCATGTCGTATATTCAGTTTGTAAGGCCCCTGGGAATTTTTAAAGTCGGGAGTCCCTGTAAGGAGTCCTAGTAGTGTAAGGCCCTCAGGAATTTATGCAGTCGCGAGGTAAATGCACTGATTTCTGTTAGGCAATTCCTAGGCTATTAAAAGCATATTCTGACCTCTTTAGCTAGGTTATCTTGGTCTTTTGTTTGGTCTTTTCCTGCCCGCTAAAGGGAAGCACTGCGGCAAACATGTTCCAAGTCCACATGACGGCTTTCCTAATTGAATTTTGTTCTTTACAAGTAATTGAATTAATATTCAATCATTCAACAATTCAATAATTCACTACCTGTAATAGTGAATAGGTACTTCCACGGTTCTGCCTTCTTGTCACATTACAATTACTGGCGCTACTCGCCATTTAGTTACAGTAAACTGATCATGCAATATGATGATGCATTTCTAGGATGCTTGCGCGTGATTCTCAGCCGTGCAGTGCCTCAGGCATGCGGTGCCTCATCAGGCATGTGGTGCCACAGCCGCGCAGTGCCGCAGCCACGTGCTGGTGCAGCCACACCGTGGCGCAGCCACATGCTGCCTCAGCCGCGTGGTGCAGCAGCTGCATGTTGCCACAGCCACGTGGTGCCGCAGCTGCATGCTGGTGCAGCCACGTGCTGGTGCAGTCGTGTGCTGGTGCAGCCACAAGCTGGTGCAGCCGAGCACTGGTGCAGCCAAGTGCTGGTGCAGCCACGCAGTGCCTCAGCCATGCGGTGCCGCAGCTATGTGGTGCAGCAGCTGTATGGTGCAGCAGCTGTGCATTGAAGCAGCCACATGGTGCAGCAGCCATGCAGTGCCGCATCCATGGGGTGCCTTACCCACGTGCTGCCTCAGGTGAGCGGTGCCACAGCCGTGGGGTGCCACAGCCACATGTTATCTGAGCCAGGGTGCTGCAGCTGTGCACTGTTGCTGGTGTGCGCTGGCACAGCCACATGCTGGCGCAGCCATGTGGAGCCGCAGCTGTGCGCTGGTGCAGCTGCTGCACAGTGCCGCTGCTGCACAGCGCCGCTGCTTCACAGTGCTGCTGCTGCACGGTGCTGGCTTGTAGTGCCGCTGCCATGCAGTGCCGCCGGCATATTGAGCCCTCCATTACCACTGCCATGTGCTGCTGCCATGTGGTGCCAATGCCATGCGGTGGTGCTGGCATGCAGTGCTGCTGGCATGCAGTGCAACTGGTATGAGGTGCTGCTGCTGTATGATGCCACTGCCATGCGGTGGTGCTGGCATGCAGTGCTGCTGGTATGCGGTGCCACTGCTTCACGGTGTTGCTGCTGTGCAGATCTGCTGGCATATGGTGCAGCTGCAGTAGTGTGATGCCGCTGGCATGCAATGGTGCTGCCATGTGGTGCCTGTAGTATCCTGGGGTATCTCATGGCTAATATCCGGGTAGGCCAGTTGTCTGGCATCCTTCGACCGAGCCTTTGCTTTAGGCGGATATGACAGAGATACAACAGTGCTGCTGCCATGCGGTGCCACTGGCATGCCGTGCTGCTGGCATGTGGTACCAGATTACCAGGATACACCCTTTCAATTTATTAGGATAACATAAATGATACTGATAGGATGACAATAATACATATCATACATAACATACATTCATTGTGCCCAAAGCCACGTGCCCCTCTCCTGCACTGTGGCTTGGTCCGGTCAGGACCCCCGGTGCTCGTCTTTGCAGGGTGAGTCACCCACAGTGTAACACCCCTTAGACTCCTTGCTAGCTAGCTGATGAATGAGATGCTTGAGGTGACCAAAAATATTAACTATGTACAGACCACCACAAATATCTAAGAGGAACATTAAAGGCACACATCGGGAGAAATATCTAGTCGGAAATTAATAATGTGGACTATATTATTACAACTGCTCCCTCTTAACTTACAACATTGGATTTTAAGCCTTATAATGCAATAAGACATCTCAACAAGAATCTACTTTGGACCCCAGAACTCCAAGACGGTGGAAGTGTGGGGAACTGGGGCGGCAGGCCCCAGTCCCCGCACAACCACAGTACACTTCGGGGTCTTAACAGCATTGAAAGCGGTAGTCAAATGCATATTTAAAAGCATGATTAGCTAGTCTAATACTTTTAGTTGCTTTTAGTTTTTTTATTTAATTTATTTTCTTTTAGTTCTTATAGTTTTTGTCATTTTAATCAATATCTTTTGGTTGCTCTTTGAGTATTTTATTATTATTATTATTTGCTATTATTATTATTTGCTATTATTATTATTATTTGCTATTATTATTATTGCTACCGCTTTTATTAGCTAGCCTAGTCATTTTTAGTAGCTTTTAGTTTATTTCGTTAACTTTTAATTTTAGTTGCTTTTAGTTTTTATGTTGTTTAGTTTTCGTTATCTTAGTTTTCATGTCGTACATTCAGCCCCTGTAAGGAGTGCAAGTCATGTAAGGACCCTGGGAATTTATACAGTCGTCCGCCCCTGTAAGGAGTGCTAGTCATGTAAGGCCCTCGGGAATTTATGCAGTCGCGAGGTAAATGCATTTTTTTGTTGGGCAATTTCTAGGCTATTAAAAGCATTTTCTTACCTCTTTACCTAGGTTTTCTTTGTCTCTTGTTTCATAAAGTACCAATGTATCCTGCAGGGCACTGGCCAGCCCTGCAGGATTCATGCTCTAAGGCTCTATTATGCTCTCTCTCTATATATATATATATACATATATACACATATATCTATATATATGTATATATAGATATTGCTAGCATATCCAACAATAAAAATCTTTACAATGTTTAGATAACTGTTAATCTATCTGTATCGTACAGCAATGATTTTCTGCTGTTATTGCTACCGCTTTATTTCTAGCCTGCAATTTCTATAGATATGTACTTCTTTGGATCTTCAGCAATTTTATGGAGCTTCACAGAGGATTCTCAACATCGCCTATCCTGGTAAGGATTACTAGCTAAAGAAAGTCACCAAGTAATTTCATAATGCAATTTAAATGTAATCTTTGAAGGAATCATGCGGTGCAGCTGCCGTGCAGTGCAGCTGCAGTGTAGTGCAGCTGCCGTGTGGTGCAGCTGCCGCGTGGTGCAGCTGCCACGTGGTGCAGCTGCCGCGTGGTGCAGCTGCCGCGTGGTGCAGCTGCTGCGCTCTGCCACTGCCTCAAAGTGCTGCTGTTGCTTGGTGCCACTGCCATGTGGTTCCATTTGCATGCAGTGCCACAGGCATGCGGTGCAGCTGCTGCATGCATGGTGCAGCTACCTCATGGTGCTGCTGCTGTGCAGTTCCATTGGCATGCGTGCAGCTGCAGTGTGGTGCCGCTGCTGGCATGCGGTGCCGCTGGCATGTGGTGCTGCTGGCATGCAGTGCTGCTGGCATGTGGTGCCACTGGCATGCGGTGCTGTGTGTGATATCACTACTGGCATGTGGTGCTGCTGGCATATGATGCCACTGCAGTGTGGTGCTCCTGGCATGTGGTACCAGGTTACCAGGATACACCCTTTCTATGTATTAGGATAACATAAACAATACTGATAGGATGACAATAGTACATATCATACAGAACATACACTCCTTGTGCCCAAGGCTACGTGCCCCTCGGCTCCGTCCGGTCAGGACCCCCGGTGCTCATCTTCGCAGGGTGAGTCACCCACAGTGTAACACCCCTTAAATTCCTTCCTAGCTAGCTGATGAATGGGATGCTTGAGGTGACCTAAAATATTAACTACAAACAGACCACCACAAATATCAGAGGCGCACATAGGAGGAAATATCTAGTGGGAAATTAATAATATGGACTATATTACAATTGCTCCCTCTTTACGTACAACATTGGATTTAAAGCCTTATAGTTAATTTCTTATCGAATGGTATTGGATCGAAAATATATTTGAAATATTAACATACTGTAAAAGCACCCGCACTAGCCGGAGTTTTTTCAAGCCTATTATATTTTGGCACGGGAAGCTATTGCCAGTCGGCTAAAATAACTGTGAAATCAGAGTAACCGTTACATATAATGGTTAATGATCCAGATTCATCATTAAATATTATTTAAGATAAGCAGCATAGCTTTCAAGAGCTGGATAATGCAATAAATAATATACCATTCTGCCTTTACTTGTCTCAAAAAGAATATACATTGGACCCCAGAATACCAAGACGGTGGAAGTGTGGGGAACTGGGGCAATAAAGATACTTTGGACCCCAGTACACCAAGACGGTGGAAGTGCGGGGAACTGGGGCGGCAGGCCCCAGTCCCCGCACAACCACTGAACACTTCTGGGTATAAACAGCATTGAAAGCGGTCGTCAAATGCATATTTACAAGCATGATTATTATATTGACATGTTATAGAGCCAGGTGAGCCAGGTGAGCCACTGCCATGCGGTGCCACTGGCATGGAGTGCCACTGCAGTGCAGTGCTGCTGGCTTGCAGTGCTGGATTATCAGGATACACCCTTTTAAAGTATTTGGAAAACATGCTATACTGATAGGAAGACAATCATACACGCGATTCATAAAATATATCATGCTTTTAAATATGCATTTGACTACCGCTTTCAATGCTGTAACTCCCAGAAGTGTACGGTGGTTGTGCGGGGACTGGGGCCTGCTGCCCCAGTTCCCCGCACTTCCACCGTCTTGGTGTCATGGGATCCAAAGTAGATTTACTGCCCCAGTTCCCCGCAGTTCCACCATCTTGGTGTTCTGGGGTCCAAAGTAGATTCTTGTTGAGACAAGTAAAGGCAGAATAGTATATTATTTATTGCATTATAAGGCTTCAAATCCAATGTTGTAAGTAAAGAGGGAGCAGTTGTAATATAGTTCATATTATTAATTTTCCACTAGATATTTTCCCCCTATGTGTGCCTCTGATTTTCCTCTTAGATATTTGTGGTGGTCTGTATGTAGTTAATATTTTTGGTCACCTCAAGCATCCCATTCATCAGCTAGCTAGCAAGGAATTTAAGTGGTGTTACACTGTGGGTGACTTGCCTTGCAAAGATGAGCACCGGGGGTCCTGACCGGACTGAGCCGAGGGGCACTTGGCTTGGGCACAAGGTATGTATATGTTATGTATGATATATACTATTGTCATCCTATCAGTATAGTTTATGTTATCCTTATAATTAGAAAGGGTGTATCCTGGTAATCTGGTACCACATGCCAGCAGCACTGCTGCACGGCAGTGGCAGCTCACACACAGCACTGCATGCCAGCGGCACCACATGCCAGCAGCACCGCATGCCAGCCCAGCGGCACTGCATGCCAGCGGTACCACATGCCAGCAGCAACGCATGCAAGTGGCACCGCATGCCAGCGGCACCACACTGCTCACCGCATGCCAGCGGCACCACACTGCAGCTGCACCCAGCAGCTGCACCGCATGCCTGCTGCACTGCATGCAAATGGAACCACATGGCAGCAGCACTGTGAGGCAGTGGCAGAGTGCAGCAGCTGCACCACGCCGCAGCTGCACCACGCTGCAGCTGCACCACGCCGCAGCTGCACCATGCTGCAGCTGCACCACGCCGCAGCTGCACCATGCGGCAGCTGCACCACGCCGCAGCTGCACCATGCGGCAGCTACACCACGCCGCAGCTGCCCTAAGGCACCAGAAGGGGGGTAACCCCCCCGTAAATGTTACACAGGCCGGTAAGGGAGAGGGTAGCAGTTACTGACCCCCCCTCGTTACAAGGGGGGGTCAGTAACCGTACCCCGGGGTAGGGGTAACCTTAACTGGGGTGGGTAACTGGAGGGGTAACCCTGACATTAGAGGGGGGGGTCAATAACCTTACCCTGGGGTAGGGGTAATGTTATACAGGGGGGTAACTGGAGGGGTAACCCTGACATTAGAGGGGGGGTCAATTGCAGGCTAGAAATAAAGCGGCAGCTATAACAGCAGAAAATCATTGCTGTACGATACAGATTAACAGTCAACTAAACATTGTGAAGATTTTTTTGTTTGATATGTTAGCAATCCTTTTTCTAGAAAATATTATCCAGAGCATAATAAAAGCTTTAGAGCATGAATCCTGCAGGGCGGGCACTGGCCAACCCTGCAGGATACATAGGTACTACATGAAATAAGAGACTAAAAAAAACTAGGTAAAGAAGTCAGAAAATGCTTTTAATAGCCTAGGAAATTGGCTAACAAAACTCAATGCATTTACCTCGCGACTGCATAAATTCCCGAGGGCCTTACATGACTAGCACTCCTTACAGGGGCGAACGACTGTAAAAATTCCTAGGGGCCTTACATGACTAGCACTCCTTACAGGGGCTGAATGTACGACACGAAAACGAAAACAACGAAAACTAAACGACATAATAAAACTACAAGCAACTAAAAATGACTAGGCTAGCTAATAAAAGCGGTAGCAATCATTTGCTAGCTAGCTGATGAACAAGATGGTTGAGGTGACCACAAATACAGACCACCACAAATATCTAAGAGAAAAATCAGGGGAATACCTTAGGGGAAATACCTAGACAGAAATTAATAATAAGAAATATATTAGGATTGCCCCCACTTGACTTACAACATTGAATTGTAAAACTTATAATGCAACAAATAATACAATTTTGCCTTTACTTGTCTAAACGAGAATCTACTTTGGACCCCAGTAAACCGAGACGGTGGAAGTGCGGGGAACTGGGGCAGCAGGCCCCAGTCCCCGCACAACCACCGAACACTTCTGGGTGTTAACAGCATTGCAAGCGGTATGCATATATAAAAGCATGGTAGCATTATTGCCGACCGTAATATTTCTGTTATTTTTTCCTTCTTTCCCTTGTTTATATATCCTTTTCCTTTTACAAACCCCCTCCACCCTCACGGCCTTCTCCGCCTCCACCTCCATCGATATCATCCCGTCGGCCACTGCCCACACTGCTGCTGCCACCAGCACTGCCACAACCCTAACCACCTGCACTGAATCCGATCCCGCACCTACCACTACCCTGGCCATCACCCACACTCAATGCCAATGCCCCAGCCCCGCTGCTCCCGTCTTTGCCAGGCCCGCGCATGTATGCATTTCTTTCTTTCGTGGGCCAGATGTCATATGTTGTAAAGAATAATCATTAAATGAAAGGGCTTGTTCATTACGAAGTAAGTTAGGATGCCCTTATTTATTATCAATCGCAGTTTGTTTAGATTCTTTATTTCTCTGCCAACATCCTACTTGAAATGATGATCATCTATCCCTTGCTTAATTCCTTAGAAGGAAAATGACGACCTTGTGAACGGAATATCTAGCTACATGCATTCTTCGTACGATAGACACATGTATACATGACCTCAGCCTCCATCAGTAGGAAGAACGTCACAGCAGCAGGAGTGGAAGCGTAGTATAAGACACAAACGAAAACATAATGGTGCATGCCAGCTGCATAGAAATGGCCATTTTCAAGGACTCACCATCCGTCGGTGATCGGGGTGGCCTGGGTACTGGTGGTGGTGCATTGGGTGGCGATGGCGGAGGTGATGGCATGGGGGGGGATGGACTTGGCCGTGGAGGGCGAGGAGGTGGTGAAGGCGGCAGTGGGGAGGTGTCTGCAGCAAGCAACGAGCAAGATATGTGAACTTGCACACATATAACAAGAATGTTTGTTGCCAATCAGTGTGCATGGGGGCTGTATGTCCCTCATGCCGTCAACCCAGGCAGTAGGATCTCACGCAGGCGATGCTGTGCTATGTAGCAACTCATGTCTTAATATGTACCGGTAATAATTTAAGGACTGAACAAAGGATTTCACATCCCATGCACCGCTCCACGTGCTGGTGTATATAATGGTTTGTATGATGATGCAAAGAAGTATTATTAGGAACTACAATGATCGAGCAGCATGCTGCTCGATCGTCAACTTATATGAATACAGCATTAGGGTTAACAGCATTTACAGCACTACATTTACAGCACTACGTACGTACAGCATGCAGTTCCCTGATATATATATATATATATATATTATATACGGGAAATAAAATGCTGCAGCAGCGATTCCAAAATAAGATATGACATGATTTTAACAGCGACCTCTCCCAAGCCAGCAGCCAGGCAGCATCAACCAGATTTATTTATTTATTTACAACAAAGAAGCACATCATCAGCCAGATTTATATAAAAGCCAAGAAATACGAAGCTGTATTACTAATCCCAGCCACTCACACATGAGTCGTCTAAGCCATCGTGTGTATGTATATATCTGTGAACAGTTGTGCCCATGCATGAGGAGGCACCCTGCCTAGCATGCGTCCAGTTCGTCGTCCTTACATTATCCACAGTTTCCCACACAGAACGTGATGATGGACGGTGTAGTAGTCATAGTTGAACAGCACACACTATCACACTATAATAAGGGGCAAAAAGAACCCTGTCAACATCTCCAGAATGCTTCTCGGCACTCAACTACTACAGACGGACCCAAACCACTACTAGGAAAAAAGTCAAATGTTTGTTACGAAGTCATCAAACTTACCGGGGGTGCCATAGACTTGGATCTCTGCGATGTATATGAATACATCTGCAGCAATTTGCGGTTACAGATTGCATCAAATTAAGGAAACGTGTTAGATAGCTAGCTAGCAAACTAGGTTCAGGACGTGCATGCATTAGTAAATAGGTGTCTATGAAGAGGTGGTGGCAGCTCAGAGCTGTTATCATCCATCCATCCATCCATTATATTTTGTAACGAGTCCTCCACACCATCACAACCTCAACCTTTATATTGGTTTGCATGAATTGAGACGTACTTAGTCCATAGGCAGGCTGCTGAAAACGTATTCCTTGTTTCCGACTGAGTAAGTCAAGGGCCTCGCTCAATCGCTGGCAAGATCGATCAACATGTATATTGGTGGGACGAACCTGTGTATAAATATTATGTTCGTATATGTCACTACATTTGTTTAAACTTATATATTCAATTTCGCCTGAACACGTATATTCAGCCTGGCCTTGCTGTATGTTGAGGTTGCCCCAGACATGCGGCGAAATTTGTCAAAACATCAAGAGACCTTCAAAGCTGCATGTACGCACATGGCAGGGCTCACTGAAATATCAATAATATGCACGCATACGATACATCGACCCTGCAGCATAATGGCATTCGTCATTGGCATCAATGACGAAGAAACGTTTGAATGTATTTGTATATATATGTGTCGTCTTTATTTTATATTTATATCTGTGAAGGGGTGGGCTGAATATATTCATGATGCAAACCTGTGCACGTAGGTACCATCATTGCTTGCACGCACGACTGCAGGGAGACGTCATGAACGCCATAAATCCTAGCAGCGTAATAGCAGACATTTACCGTGGGGTAGCTCAAATGCAGGATTTTAAAACAAATAATATTTTTTCATGCATTTCACATACACGCACACACGCACGTACACTGGTCTGTACGGAAATTCTGCACGGTGACCCAGCGGCCCTTGACAGGCGGCTGCACATAAATGACAAACGGGTCTGATGGAGTGTCCGGGTTGCTGGGTGTGCTCCCGTTCTGTTTCCACACCAGCTGGTTGTCTTGGATGGCCGGTGTGTCGTCCACTGAGCTGATGCTCCGCATGCCAACACGAACCTCTAGATTTTCAATGTTGTCCCAGCAGCAGTACTGGTATGGCCAGACCAAGATACGGCTGATGTCCCATACTCCACCCAGGTCCACAGATATCCACTGGGCAGGGTCATCATATCCGCCGGTGTAGGCAACAGTGGACAAGCTGCCGTCTACTGCATTGCTGGCATAACTTGACCAATTGTCTGCTGATACGTACGCCTGCTTTGCCGATGCGAGATTGCCTGTGAATAATATATGCGTAAATAGCATGAGCGGCCATTACTTTCATTTAATTCATAAATGGTAGCAGCAGTAGAATGTGGTGCCTCCTTTGGTCATCACTCAGTCGTTTCCTTGATACAGCCAATTGCATTGCTCAATCACTCCACCATTGCTTCGGTACAACCCAGGACCATTTTCCATACCTATGCATAAATAGCATATATGGATACCAAACAATGTGCAGCATATACCTTTTATACTGTCTTCAGGATGTAAACAGCTACAGGTTATAAGGCTACTTCAGAAAAGTTTTGAAAAGTGCTTTGACGAATGATATAGATATAAGTTCATCTTCAATAAAAATCCTTATTGACCCTGTTACGAATGAGGACACACTGTGATATACAAGGGAAATGATAAGCAAAGTGGGAAGGGGCCAGTTGCTCATCTTTTAACATGGGATCGAGACCGATGGTAACACGCCGGGCGCGGTTGGTCTGAGGTCAGGGGTTCGAGCAAGTCTCACGGATCGGGAGAGATGATTTCTCATTGGCTGCTGTCTGGGGTAGGGATGCCCAAGTGGGGTCCTCCGAGTGCCAGCGAGGTAGAGTCCTCGCATTAACGTCAGACCGCAGAGCATGTATCGCTCACGGGGGTGTGTTGCAAATGAGCGACATGGTGATATACCAGGGGAATGACAAAGACGTAACACGGACGGGGGCCAGGTGCTTTTCTTTCTAACAAACTCCTGTGTGCAAGATCATTGCTACCGCTTTTATTAGCTAGTCTAGTATTTTTTAGTTGTTTTTAGTTTAGTTATATAGTTTATTTTGTTTTAGTTATTTTAGTTTTGGTCGTTTATTTATGTAAGGCCCCTGGGAATTTTTTCAGTCGTCCGCCCCTGTAAGGAGTCCTAGTAGTGTAAGGCCCTCGGGAATTTATACCATCGCGAGGTAAATGCACTGATTTCTGTTAGGCAACTTCTAGGCTTTTAAAAGTATTTTCTGACCTCTTTAGCTAGGTTTGCTCAGTCTTTTATTTCATGCAGTCACCATGTTTCCTTCAGGGCACTGGCCAGCCCTGCAGGATTCATGCTTAAAGGATATATAATGGTATAGAATATGAAAAATTTTAGGCAAACGCTTCCAGCCTGGTCAATCAAGAATTATCCTCACAATGCTCGTTGACAGTTAATCTTAGTCGTACAGCATTAATCTGCTATTGTAGCCTGCAAATTGTATAGTCAGCTACTTTTTTGGCTAGTACATATTGAAGCTGAACCATTGCTGGACCTTTCTGGAAGATGATTACCAAGCCACCGCCGCCAAGCAATCTTGCTAAAGGTAAGCATCATGGCCAACGTTTTAAGCATAATAAAGATTTAGTTATATAGGAAATGATTCGTTCGGTTTGGTACTCGCACAGTAGTGGTACTCGTGCACTGAACCGCGCGCGTTTTCCCGCGCGCGTTGTCGCGCATCGTCGCGTGTCGTCGCACGCGTTGCCTGACCGCCCAAAAGGAAAATTTAGTCCGTGCAGGTAGCGGGATTTGAACCCACACAGTCCGCATTCATAGCTACCGCAGTAGAACTCTATATCTTGAGAGTTGACTATTTAACAATTATATAACCTTACTCCCATTTGAATGGGGGTGGCACATATGGAGCACGTGCTAGGCTATCTATCAACTCTGCTGGAGTTATGGTGCACAGCAATAAAACACCCCATTCAGGTAGTGTTCACCGCATCTTGGCATGTTGCTTTATCATTACCACTGCAAAGGCAATCAAATGGCATAGGCTTAACTACGCTTGTGTCATTTAATTGCTTCCCTTTGCAGATAGAGCAAGAATGGTATGTAATGGCTGGCCACCTCACACCATCAATAATCACATTTTGCTCTGGTAATGTCTTGTTATTTGCTACTGCTTTTATTAGCTAGCCTAGTTGCTACCGCTTTTATTAGCTAGCCTAGTCATTTTTAGTTGCTTTTAGTTTATTTTTTCGTTGTTATTAATTTATTTAGTTAATTGTTGTACATTCAGCCGTCCCTGTAAGGAGTGCCAGCCATGTACGGCCCTCGGGAATTTTTGCCATCGCGAGGGAAATGCACTGACTTTTGTTAGGCAAATTCTAGGCTATTAAAAGCATTTTTGAACTCTTTAGCTAGGTTTTTTCAGTGTTTCGTTTCATGTAGTAGCAATGTATCCTGCAGGGCATTGGCCAGCCCTGCAGGATTCATAATCCAAAGGTATTATTGCTACCGCTTTTATTAGCCAGTCTAGTATTTTTTAGTTATTTTTAGTTTGTTTATTTAGTTTATTTATTTTTGGTTATGTTAGTTTTTGTTGGTTACGTAAAGCCCTTGGGAATTTTTACAGTTGTCCGCCCCTGTAAGGAGTCCTAGTAGTGTAAGGCCCTCAGGAATTTATGCCGTCACGACAAAAATGCAATCATTTCTGTTGGGCAATTTCTAGGCTATTAAATCCATTTCCTGACCTCTTTAGCTAGGTGTTTTCAGTCTTTTGTAGCATGTAGTAGCTATGTATCCTGCAGGGCACTGGCCAGCCCTGCAAGATTCATGCTCTAAAGGTTTTATTTTTGTTTAAAACATATATAAAAAGTTCCTAGTCAATGGCCTGTTAATGGGTCTAGCAAGAAATATCCTTACAACATTCAGTTTACAGTTAATCTGTATCGAACAGCAATGATTGTCCGCTATTATAGCTACCGTTTCATCTATAGCCGGCAATTTGTATAGATATTAAGCATTTTGGCTGCCAAACTGATTTGTTGGATCTTGCCAATGTCGCCTTTGCCATTCTGCTCGCGAAGGGTAAGCATTACTCGCTCAGGTAAGTCTCCAAATAATAACAATAATAATAATATAATTCTAAATGTGATTTCAGAACGCTGCTGCTGCCACGTGTTGCAGCTGCCACATGTTGGCGCTGCCACATGCATGTTACCGGTGCCATGCACTGCCATTGCCGCGTGCTGCCACTGCCATGTGCTGCTGCTGCTGCTGCACGGTGCCGCTGCCGTGCACTGCCACTGCTGCAGCATAGTGCAGCTGCCGTGTGCTGCCGCTGCTGCCGCATAGTGCAGCTGCCATGCACTGCTGCTAGCTGCCGCTTGGTGTCACTACTGCGCACTGCCACCTCTGCCGCATGCTGCTGCTGCCGTGCCCTGCCATTGCCACTCACTGCCGCTGCCATGCACTGCCACTGTCACATATTGCCACGCACTGCTGCGTCCTGCTGCTGCTGCACAGTGCCGCTGCCACACACTGTCGCTGCTGCTGCATAGTGCAGTTGCCATGCACTGCTGCTGCCATGCAGTGCAGCTGCCATGCAGTGCAGCTGCCATGCAGTGCAGCTGCCATGCAGTGCAGCTGCCATGCAGTGCTGCTGCTGCTGTGTGCGGCCACTGCCACGTGCTGTGGCTGCCGCACTGTGCTGCTGCCGCATGCTGCTGCTGCAGTGTGCTGCCACGGCCACATCTGTATTGTACAGCAATGATTTTCAGCTGTTATAGCTACCGCTTTATTTCTAACCTGTAATATCTATAGATACATACTTCTTTGCATCTTCAGCAATTTTATGGAGCTTCACAGAGGATTTAGTCGCCAACAGTGTAACACCCCTTAAATTCCTTGCTAGCTAGCTGATGAATGGGACCAAAACATGTTAACTACATAGAGACCACCACAAATATCTAAGAGGAAAATCAGAGGCGCACATAGGGGGAAATATCTAGTGGTTAATTAATAGTATGGACTATATTACAACTGCCTGTCTTTACTTAGGGATTTTAAGCCTTATAATGTAATAAATAATATACTATTCTGCCTTTACTTGTCTCAACAAGAATCTATTTTGGACCCCAGAATACCAAGACGGTGGAAGTGTGGGGAACTGGGGCAATGAATATACTTGGGACCCCAGTACACCAAGACGGTGGAGGTGCGGGGAACTGGGGCGGCAGGCCCCAGTCCCCGCACAACCACCGTACACTTCTGGGTGTTAGCAGCTTTGAAAGCGGTATTGAAATGCATATTTAAATGCATGATTTATATATTAGAAGACTGGAAATAATAATAGATGGCATAATAAAAGACACCACGGACTAATTTATTTAGGTATCAACTATGGGCAGTACAGTGTATTTAGCTTACACCACATGAAAACACAAAATATGAAGTACCAAAGGCACGTTTTCAGCATCTCGATATGACTGTTGCCAGAAAACAGCATCTAAAACCTCCCTTGATTCACCTTTTCATTCGTATCCCATGCACGCCCAAACAGCTCATTCGTCCTTCCTACTTTCCTAACCCTCTGCCTAGATAGAGCGGGCCAGGCTACATCCTTACCGTCCATTGGAGGACTCGGATGCTCTGGCGGCTCCAACAGGTAAAGCATTGGCAGTGTTCCATCTGCGTGCATGTGGAAAGGCACATTATTCGGAATGTGGAGTGAGACTTGTGCAAATAGGCTTTGGAGCAGACCTTCATGGTACAACTGTGCAACGGTTGATAGTTGAGGGATTGATGGCCGGTCCCAAATAGCAGGTGAATCACCAGGCAAATGCATCTGTGCGATTGCATGCAGCATGCATGGTGGCATCACGTTCGTTTTAGTTGATCGAACATTTAGATTGGCTCAGGGTGGCAGGGAATCTATTATATCTCTGTGTGTGTGTGTGTGTGTGAGTGTGTGAGTGTGTGTGTGTGTATGTGTGCGCCAGAGAGATGTTCATGCTGTGCAATGCAAAGCGCTTGATTGTGTGCACGCACACACACACACACACACACACACACACACACACACACACACACACACACACACACACACACACACACACACACACACCATGTCGGGGTGTAAAAGCTATAAATCCCTCAATGGCTAGATGGATAAGGCCAGGAAAGCAAGTAAGCAATACAAATAAGATTTGAACCAAGTGAGCAATGCTGAAGCGAGCCATGATGAGCAGATGTCTTATCATTTATGTGTAAAATGGCACTGTTGTACTCAGCAGACACAGCCTACTAAATTCCTTTGTCACACAGCTGGTGGAATGTCAATGACCGACCTCCTGTAATCCACACATGCCAATGAAAACACAATGACGTTTGGTGTGCAAGGTGGATGGCCAGTTGTGTAGCATTTTTATGCGGCACGATTTTGACTGAGAATGGAATTCTGATGCGGCATTTAGCTTAATTAGCTCCGAAGCACCCTGGTGCATTAATAATGTCATTTGTGATCATTCACAAATAAGGGCAAGGGGCTTTTGGGCGAGATCGGTTTTGTAGTAGTTGATTGCCGAAAAGGCCTCTCGAGATGTTGACAGGGTGCTTATTGCACCTTATATTGTGATTGTGTGTGCCGTACAACTACGACTGCTACAACTACTGTGTTTTCTCCATCCGTGCGTGGGTTCTTGGGGATGATTTTGCTTGAGGGGGCTACTACTTCTACTACTATGTAGAAATGAATATATTATGCATTACATTCCTCTTATCCTCCATATATGTATAGTTTCTCTGGATGCGGCACACAGATAAATCATACGTACTAGATGTGTATGTCTGGTCATTCATTCACGCAGCGGGATAAAAGCGAAATCGTGTATTGTGCACACCAACTTTACTTCATGGCACGCATACATCAGCCATACTTGAAGTGATTCCGCAGATAGATAGATGGCAACATGCGGGTCGTCAAGCTCGTGTGGTTCAAGCTCACAAATAAATACACGTGCATTATGGGGGGTGTTCACTGCATGCAGACTAATAAGATGACATCAGCTATCGATTGATGAGGTGCTTTTCCTCACAATGATGATCCGCAGGAACATTATGCATAGCTAGATAGCCTTTCATACATGCATGTATTTATTATTTATGTATGGACAGCAGCCAGATTTGGATTTCTGGCATGGCTGAAGAGCGGACGGACAGTATCCCCCAGCCAAGCATCTATCGTCACGCACGATATTATTCTTGATAGGCGGGCACCGACATACATACATGCATCGATCCCCTGGTAGGTCCACTCGCACAAACCTTTCGCCTTAAAACAAATATCTTCTAGGAATATGTAGTCCAGTAATAGTCATCGATCCGTGCTTTATGGTTTCGGGGCATATAAAATCCAATATGGCTGTATCCGAATGTCAAGAAAACGCATCTAGATACTAAAGACTCCCCCTCTTCGCCGTATCTAAATATCTCGTGAGTCGCATCTATCTAGATATCCAAACCCCCCTTTTGCCGCGTCTAGGTACGAAAAAATGCTATCTAGATACCGATATGGGCCCCCATTTAACATATATAGATGCGAGTAAATAAAATGATATCCACAGCCAGGTGGTGGCTTTAGGCATCTGAGGCCCGTTGATACCCTCCGCGTCCTCGAACTCCATCCCGGAAACCAACCACACGCAGCTGACGATCGTCACACAATCAAACGTGTATCATCATCGATACCAATATGAAACCGTATGTCCAGCACCCGTTAATTGCTTCTCCAAACGCGCAATAATGGAATTACACGGCCCACTACCATGTATGTACGTGCGTCAAGTAAAAAGTGCGGCCGCGGGCGGCAAGTTGCCTACCTGAGGCTACTAGTCGTAAAAGTAACACTGTAAGGAGCACCGACAACAAAGTTGCCAGTGGCGAGGCGAGAGAAGCCTTCATAAAAAGGGATGGGCACATGCTGTCGTCGTCCGCGAGCAGGGCGGATGAAAAGTAAGCCGGCGAGAAGCCACGCACGCACTCGCGCGGCGTTGCGATAACGATCCACCAGCAGGTTTTATAGCTGTTGTAAATACTTATTCATATTCACGGAACAAATGCACTCTGTTGGTTACCAGTATATACTCTGTACGTCAGCGAGGCGGGTGATACCCGCCATGCCACAAAAGAACGAACGGCTATTTGGATCATTATGTTCGATATTAATGTCTTTGTTTATACAGGGCCGTGAACATGAGGGCCTTATACGTATGTTCGCGGTTTCGGAAGGCGGAAGGTGGACGGAAGATTGCCATTTTCCTAAAATTAATATGCAGTTGTAACGTGAGCTTTAAGTAAGGATTTGACATGTCCCTGTTGCGCACGTAATGCATCAAAGTACCAAGCAAGTAAGGCTTGCTGGCAGTTGGTGACGAATGAAGTAAGTCCCCGCCGTCGTCCCCTGCTGCTGGTTAGTTCGTTGCCTTCTTATAAGTATCATCGCATTTACTCTTTCTACTTTCGATTTCGATCGGTCGTGCAGGCTGTGGTTGGGCTAGCTTGCTTGACCGCTGGGCCATTGACGACATTATTATTTGCGAGTACTAGATAGTTGATATTTTCCGTGCACTATGGAAACGTCCAAATCTGCTTTTGCGTTTCTTACAGAATTTTTGCGTCGTGTACTCTTTAAGCTGACCACTACTATGTCTCTGGATTCTGTTTCCGTATTAGCTCCAAAGATGCAATTTTCGTAGTGGCCAGTATCGATTTCGCCTCCATAATTGCAACAATGGTTAACGAAAAATCACCGACACCTACAGGGATTGTCATCTTCTGAAACAGGCCTCGTTTGCGAGGGGTGCATCACCAAATTCATCGAACGGGGGTGCACAACAGTACGATGAATAGCACGCAATTTATATCTACCGAAATCGACTACACATTGAATGCTACATGTATTAGTGACTCGCGCTGTTTGAGTACAGCAGAAGGTGAACGAGCAGTCGTCACTTAATATGCATACATGCAGCAATCACAGCTAAGCCTAACTCTGTCTCTTTAATCTTTCATACCATTTGTTGATTCTATGCTAACTTTCAAATAAATATAAATATTACTCTTTTTACTTTTGTACGTCATCATATTTTTGCTTCTTTAGTGTATTCGTTCCCGCTGGCGGGAACGAACGAGTCACGCGCAAACCGTCGTTACATCGTTGGCCACCTTACCACTGATCTCTTTGTCCCTGTCCGCCTAAATACCTTACAATAACATATATAACATATGTATATGTTTGTTAATCGGTCGTCCGTTAGTCTTGCTTGTTTTTATTATTATTTATCCCTCTTGTGGCAGCTCACAGTGTCTTTTAAGTTCTGACAAGCAATTACAATTTTGTAGGAGTATTAATGTTGCCATTATTTCTTACCTGCTTATATATGCCGCATGCATTATGTTCACCCACTGAATAATATGGAAAAGTTAGTTACTGCTGCTCTCGGAACAAAAGCCATTGCCATTTCTGTTACAAATGCACTGCGCTAAAAGGGGCCTAGCGAGAACATTATTCCATCCACAAGAAGCAAAAATAAAATAGTCATTGACAGTTACATAAAGAATATCATACATATAAAACCCTAAATAGAACAATATTGGTTACTGGCTGGTTACTAGTTAGCATTTAGCATGGATTTTGTAATCATGCTTTTAAATATGCATTTGTCTACCGCTTTCAATGCTGTTAAGACCCCGAAGTGTACGGTGGTTGTGCGGGGACTGGGGCCTGCCGCCCCAGTTCCCCGCACTTCCACCGTCTTGGTGTACTGGGGTCCAAACTATATTCATTGCCCCAGCAGTTCCCCACACTTCCACTTGCCATAGATGTTTCACCCTAGGTATTCGTCTGATTTTTCTCTTAGTTGTTTGTGGTGGTGTGTATGTAGCTAATACTTTGGTTCAACATTTTCCCACGTTGTAGTCCAGGGGGGGCATCCAGGCCGCCCTCCACCTTCATCATATCCCTCCTTTATTTGGCATTCATGGCTCACACTGTCCATATGTGTACATTTATTTAGCTTCGATGCGCCATCCATGAGTTTTGAAATGCTACTTATTAAAGAAATAAGTGGGAGCTGCACTGCGTGGCAGCAGCACCCTGCAGTGGGAGCTGCAGTCGTATCCTGGGGTATCTCATGGCTAATATCCAGGTTGGCCAGTTGACTGGCATCCTTGGATCGAGCCTTTGCTTTAGGCGGATATGACAGAGATACAACAGCTGCACCATGCATCAGCGGCAGCACATGGCAGCTGCACCCCTTGCAAAATCCAGCAAATCATCGATGGATGAAAAAATCGTTATCGTCGTCTACCTAATCAAATGAAATTAGCAGCATATTGTACTCTCTTCATGATTAACTTTATCCCAAATTTCTTTATTTTTGGCCATTTAGCCTATAAATAATATGTAGGCTAAATATATATTAAATATATTACATAATCCAAACTGACTTAATATCGACTACATAACTTTATATTACTTTAGGGTTTTCCTGAATCAGACAGGTTTTCGTTAATTATTCCATCCATAATTAAAAATGAATGAAAAATAGAGGAATAACAATACGAATTCATGGGCTCCAAATTAAACTTTCAAAATTGTTGAGAAGTCGACTATCGAACATAATAGAGCTTGGCGATATTATGAGATAGATCACGTTACATTGTATTCGATAGTCAAAAGGAATGGAAAGAACGGCCCGAAATGGGCATAAGTAGACTCGCAATAGTAATGCGAGTCTGACCGGCTCGGGTTCGCAGAAGTCACGGAAAGTTAGCCCAGCGAACCCACAACTTAAGCTACCACTCAACGATATGGCTAGACAGATAAAACACCGTTAACTAATTAGCCGAAAGGTGCGCGCACTAGCATGCTTGGATGTTGGTTCGTCCGCGGTACTGCATGGATGTACCGTATGCCTGCTCGTCGTCCCGATAACTGCTAGGACGACTCGCCCAAGTTACTAATTCCCAACACGCCCCCTCGAGACGTACCTAGCACAAAACGTTCGCAAGATAAATGGCCATGCCTGAAAACATGAACGCCCTCTGGCACCTCCAAAAATAATGAGTGCCCCCTAGCGCACTGCAAAAGCACAAGCAACCTAGGGATGGGCAAAACCCGCAGATTTATTCTGCCAATCCCATCGCCTCTCTGCACCTCTTAAATTTAATCTCCCCCAGCGCCTTCGTCAAAACATCCGCCACCATTTCCTCCGTTGAGCAGTAGGATAGCACGACTTCACCCCTAGAAACCCGCTCTCGAACTAGGTGGTGCTGCACATCTATGTGCTTGGAACGGACCGACGTAATCGGGTTGTTCCCGAGACTAAGCGCCCCCTGAGAATCCGTCCAGATCCCAATAGCTCCGGTTCCTAGGTCCAGATCTCCCGCTAGCTTCCGAAGCCAGAGTGCCTCCCGCACGGCTGCCGACGTGGCCTGGTATTCCGCCTCAACAGACGAAGCTGCCACCGTACGTTGCAGCTGACTGTTCCAGCTGATTGCTGCCCCTCCTAGCTTGAACACATAGCCTGTTGTAGATCTCCTGGTAGCTGGGTCGCCTGCCCAGTCAGAATCACTGTACCCTTCCAGCGCAAACTCTCCAGCTCCGCCAAAGCATAATCCAAGCTCCCGTGTGCCTGCCAGGTACCTCAGAACGCCCAGAGCCAGCCCCATGTGACTTTTAGAGGGCTTTCCCATGAAGCGCGCCAAAACGCTCAGCGCCTGTGCAATGTCTGGCCTAGTGCTCGTCGCCAGGTAGTTGAGCTCACCCACTAACGTCCTGTAATCCGAGCTGTCCTTTAGCTCCATGTCCCCTTCTTCTGCTGGTAGCACTTTAGAGCCCGGAGGTAGTGGAGTTGATCGCGGTTTTGCATCTACGAGTTGGTGTCGCTGCAGGAGTTCCTCGATGTAGCGGCGCTGTGATAGCTTTACTTCGCCGTTCTCTCCTCGGCTGATCTCCATCCCCAAAAATACTTTTGCTTCGCCAAGGTCTCGAATTTTGAAGACTTTCCCGACTGCCTCCTTGACCTTGCGAATAAGCTCTTCGTCGTCGGACGTGGTGATAATGTCGTCGACGTGAACTAGCAGGTAGACGATGCCGTTTTCGTCCTTTTTGATGAACAAAGCTGGATCTGCTTGCGACGGCTTAAATCCTAGCTTGTCCAGCGCCGCCACCAGTTTGACGTACCAGCAGCGCGGCGCCTGCTTCAGCCCGTAGATAGACTTCTTTAGCCTGCACGCCTGGGTAGGATCTGCTGACTCGTAACCTGGCGGCTGCTGCATCCAGAGCTCCTCCTCCAGCTCCCCATTAAGAAAGGCTGTAGATACGTCCAGCTGGTGGATCGGCATCCCCTTAGTCGCTGCCACCGCCAACAGAGCACGAAGCGAAGCTGAGCGAGTTGTCGGAGCAAACAGTTCTCCGTAATCTATCCCCGCCCGCTGTTCGTAGCCCTTTGCCACTAAACGTGCTTTAAACCGTTCGATCCCTCCGTCTGCCCCACGCTTGACCTTGTAAACCCACCGACAGGGTAGTAGACGCGTGCCTTCCGGTGGTTTTGCCAGCTCCCAGGTCCCGTTGGATAGCTGCGCCGCGATTTCTTCGTCCATAGCGCGCTTCCATTCTTCTGAGTTTGGCCCATTTATAGCCTCCGCATAAGTAGATGGCTCCGGCACATCTCCAGAAATGGCTGCATTGATCCGCCCATACGATACTCTACCGTTGGGGTGCTGCCGCCACTCGATCAGTCGCTTCCGTTCACGTAGTGGGTAGCGACGATCCTGCATCTCCACATCCGCATAGCCTCCTCCAATGTTGTTGTCAGCTGACGGCGCCATATTGCCACCACTTGTTGAAGCTTGTCCGCCTCCGCCACCGCCTCCACCACCTCCGCCACCACGCGGCTGTTCCGCGTTGTGCGTCCTTGGAAACTGGGCCGGCGGCATATTTCCTTGTCCTCTTGACGGCGTGCTTGTTGATGGGCCACTATTGTTGTCCGTCATCTCAAAGTCCATGTCGGAGCTGTTTGGTGTGCCACCGTCAGCCCCTGACGGTGGTACTGTACCAGCACCATTGGCGGCCTCCTCCTGGTCGTCCGCTGACTCGTCCTCCTCATCACCCGAAGCTACGCTGCCACCTCCTACCGTGGACTCATCAAACTTCACGGCTGAGTGGCTGGCTACAGTCTCCTCGTCAAAAAGGATGCGGTACTGCCCACCCTGGTCGTACCCGACCAGTTTGCCCTTCCGACTTATGGGTTGGAGCTTGTTCCGCTTCTCCTTTGGTATGTGCACGTAGGCGGTGCATCCGAAGATCCTGAGATGGCTGACGTCAGGCTTGACCTTCATGAACGCCTCATATGGCGTTACCTTGGCGCCAGCGACTGACGAGATGTTGCGCACGTGATTCGCCGTCGCCCAGGCTTCTGCCCATAGCTTCTCCGATAGGCCTGATTCTGCCAGCATTGCCCGTGTTTTCTCCAGCAGGGTTCTGTTGAGGCGCTCCGCCGCCCCATTCTGCTCAGGGGTGTAGCCAACGGTTGTCCCGTGGATGATCCCCTTGTTGCTGAAATAATCGCCCATTGTCTTGTTGACGAACTCTCGTCCACGATCCGTGCGCACCTCCTTGACGCGGCGGCCAGACATGTTTTCCAGCGCCTCAATCATGGTGCGAACTTTCTTCCCGATGGCTTCCTTGGTCTCCGTGAACGCCACCGTAGATAGCCCAGTGCAGTCATCCAGTACTGTCGTCACGTACCGGGATCCTCCAAGCGACGTCTCGGGCATGGGGCCGCAGACGTCCATGTGAATAAGCCCCAGTGGCTTCGCCGCCTTGTGTCCTGTAGACGGGAAGGGTCCACGCGACTGTTTTGCGTAGATACAGGGCTCACAGATCTGCGAGCTGGCTGCCTCCAGGCTCGCACGATCAATCTCCATGCCGGTTACCATTTTCTCCCGGCACATTTTCTCCAGGTTGGAATATCCCAGGTGGCCCAAGCGCCGATGCCACAGCACTGCCGCTGAGTCTCCAGACCCGGTCACCGCACATGCGCGGTTTCCACCAGCTGAGTATCCCGAGCCATAGCTGATGACGTAGGTTCGTCCCACCTTCTTGCCTCGAAGTATAGTCTCCCCCTTGAACCGAACCTCTGCTTTGCCGTCTCCAAACTCAAAAACGACACCACGCTCATCTAAGGTGCCTGCTGAGATTAGCTTTACCATGGCGTTCGGCACCACGTAGACGTTGTCTAGCTCAATTTCCAAATTGTCGTCCACGTTGCTCTTCAGCGTGTACCGTCCCACATGTGTTGGCTGTTGTTTGGAGCCGTCATAGCCAGTGACGCTGAAGATCTCCTCCGGTCTGACCGTGCGTACGTTCTGGAGCTCAGAGGCATCGTAGGTAATATGCCACTCAGACCCCGTGTCGATGTGCCAGTCCTTCAGCCGCGACTTGTCCATTAGCGCAAACGCCAGTTTCCTTGGTGTGGCTGGCGCCCGCTCACTGCGTTGGTTGCCCTCAGCTCCACGCTCATTGCCTCCATGCGATTGTTCAGCTAGACGCTTTCTGCAGTCCCTCATGTAGTGCCCAGGCTTCCCACAGTAATGGCATGTGACGTTGGACTTGCCGCCACCGAACCTGCTTCCTGAGCTGCGTCCTGATGTACCTCCACCTCCATGTGCACTAAATGCAGACGACTCCTTTATATCGTCCATCGTAGCTTCATAGGACGTGAGCCGCGCCACAACCTGATGAAAGTCCAGCTCTCCTTCTCGCATCGCAAGTGATGTCTTAGCCACGTGGTATTTGGGCGGTAAACCTTTTAAGATAATTGTCGTCAGTTCTGGGTCCGTGACTGCCACTCCAACGTCCAGCAAATCTGATTGAAGTTGTCAGGCTCTGTTGATGTAGACTGGTAACTCCTCTGTGTTGACCCACTTGAAGTTGCTCAGCTCCTCTAGAAGTGCGATCTTTCTCGTATTACAGGTGGACGCAAATGTTGTCGCCAAAGCATCCCAGGCGGCCTTCGCATTAGCTGCCCGAACGATGGTTTGGAGGTGATGGTTCTTGACGTTCTTCGCCATCACGCTCTTGACCTTGTCGGACATGACCACATCTGCCTCCGCAATTGGTGCAGTAAGTAGGGCGTGGCTGTATCCGAGCTCCGCGCACAGCAACTGGAATCGCAGTCTCCAAGTTGAGTAGTTATGCAGGTCAAGCGGCTCGTCCAGTTTATCCTTCCCCATTGTGAAGACCTATAAACGCGAAGATCAACACTAGAATGAGCGAAAGATGCCAAGCTCCGCGGCTCACGTTAGCCGGGGCTCATAACCTGTTGAGAAGTCGACTATCGAACATAATAGAGCTTGGCGATATTATGAGATAGATCACGTTACATTGTATTCGATAGTCAAAAGGAATGGAAAGAACGGCCCGAAATGGGCATAAGTAGACTCGCAATAGTAACGTGAGTCTGACCGGCTCGGGTTCGCAGAAGTCACGGAAAGTTAGCCCAGCGAACCCACAACTTAAGCTACCACTCAACGATATGGCTAGACAGATAAAACACCGTTAACTAATTAGCCGAAAGGTGCGCGCACTAGCATGCTTGGATGTTGGTTCGTCCGCGGTACTGCATGGATGTACCGTATGCCTGCTCGTCGTCCCGATAACTGCTAGGACGACTCGCCCAAGTTACTAATTCCCAACAAAAATCAGTGGATATTATACCAAAGAGCTTGGCAGGTAATAAATAATGATCAATCTCATGAGTATGAGCTGCCTAAATATCATGTAAATAATCATGCAACTGATATTCTTAAAGTTAATATTTTTGAATTTATGCAAAATGGATGCGGCAAAACATCTACAAAAAATGTTGATTGCAAGAGTGATAATGCAGTTAAACTTGGTGCCGCTGTTGAATGTACTCATATGGCTAGCAAACCCTTGGGTCTAAATTAAATTTAGGATGTCACGTGGCAGCTGCACTGCACGGCAGCAGCACCCTGCAGTGGCAACTGCACCATGTGGCAATGGCAGCACACTGCAGCAGCAGCACGCGGCAGCAGCACAGTGCGGCAGCCGCAGCAGGTGGCAGCGGCCCCACACAGCAGCAGCACTGCATGGCAGCTGCACTGCATGGCAGCAGCAGTGCATGGCAACTGCACTATGCAGCAGCGGCGGCAGTGTGTAGCAGCGGCACCGTGCAGCAGCAGCAGCACACAGCAGTGGCAACATATGACAATGGCAGCGCATGGCAGCGGCAGTGAGTGGCAATGGCAGCGCATGGCAGCGGCAGTGACTGGCAATGGCAGTGCACGGCAGCAAAAGCATGTGGTAGAGGCAGTGCACAGCAGTGGCACCAAGTGGCAGCTAGCAGCAGTGCATGGCAACTGCACTATGCGGCAGCAGCGGCAGCACGCGGCAGCAGCACCGTGCAGCAGCAGCAGCACATGGCAGTGGCAGCATGCGGCAATGGCAGTGCAGGGTACCGGCAACATGTGGCAGCGCCAACATGTGGCAGCTGCGACACGCGGCAGCAGCAGCGTTCTGAAATCACATTTAGAATTATATTATTATTATTATTATTATTATTATTATTATTATTATTATTATTATTATTATTTATTTGGAGACTTATCTGAGCGAGTAATGCTTACCCTTCACGAGCAGAATGGCAACGGCAATGTTGGCAAGATCCAACGAATTGCTGAAGCTCCAAGTTTGGCAGCCAAAATGCTTAATATCTATACAAATTGCGGGCTAAAGATGAAGCGGTAGCTATAACAGCGGACAATAATTGCTGTGCGATACAGATCAACTGTCAACTGAATGTTGTAAGGATACTTCTTTCTAGACCCATTAGCAGGCCATTGACTAGAAACATTTTATATCCTAAACAAAAATAAATTAAACCTTTAGATCATGAATCTTGCAGGGCTGGCCAGTGCCCTGCAGGATACATAGCTACTACATGCAACAAACGACTGAAAACACCTAGCTAAAGAGGTCAGGAAATGCTTTAAATAGCTTTAAAATTGCCCAACAGAAATCATTTCATTTTCGTCGCGACGGCATAAATTCCAGAGGGCCTTACACTACTAGGTCTCCTTACAGGGGCGGACGACTGTATAAATTCCCAGGGGCCTTACATAAACGATTACATAACCGACAAAAAACTATAATAACAAAAACGAAATAAACTAAATAAAAAAACTAAAAGCAACTAAAAATTACTAGACTAGCTAATAAAAGCGGTAGCAATAAGGAAAGGTACGACATACAGATTAAAAAGCATGGAAAAATGATGGAGCTTACCTGTGCCTGCTGCTGGTTGCGTACGTGCTAACATTGGTCATCGCTGCAGACCAAAGGTCACTGTAATGGCTAACCAACCGATCGACGGGCACACTTGCTTCATTGTACACATAATGCGCAATCAAGCGCACGAGGCATTACTCAATCAAGTCAGGAATGCTTGCGCCTGTCAATGTGCATGCAGCGAGCATATATGTGCAGGACAGACAGACATAGCCACACCCTGCGCTGTGGCTCGGTCCGGTCAGGCCCCCCGGTGCTCGTCTTTGTAGGGCGAGTCACCCACAGCGCAGTGTAACACCCCATGTACAATGCAACATACATATTCATCCATAAAATGCGGGTTATTCAGGACTGGTGCTTGAAAGACAGGTGAGCTGACACAAGAGGGATATATAATAACAAGCAAGTTTGCTTACAACTAACGGACGACCAAATAACAAATATATAAGTCTCAAATGTTATATATGTCATTGTGAGGTATTTCGGCGGACATACAGGGATGAAGAGATGCCCTGAGATACGTGGTAAGGTGGCAGGGAAAACACGAAAGAAGCATAAATAACATGTAAAAATAGAAGGAATAATATCATGCTTTTAAATATGCATTTGACTACCGCTTTCAATGCTGTAACTCCCAGAAGTGTACGGTGGTTGTGCGGGGACTGGGGCCTGCCGCCCCAGTTCCCCGCACCTCCACCGTCTTGGTGTACTGGGGTCCAAAGTAGATTCACTGCCCCAGTTCCCCACACTTCCACTTGCCATAGATGTTTCACCCTAGGTATTCCTCTGATTTTTCTCTTAGTTGTTTGTGGTGATGTGTATGTAGCTAATATTTTGGTTCAACATTTTCCCACGTTGTAGTCCAGGGGGGGCATCCAGGCCGCCCTCCACCTTCCTTCCTCATATCCCTCCTATATTTGGCATTCATGGCTCGCACTGTCCATATGTGCACATTTATTTAGCTTCGATGCGCCATCCATGAGTTTGGAAATGCGACTTATTACGATGCGTGGCAGCACCACCCTGCAGTGGGAGCTGCTGTATGTAGTATCCTGGGGTATCTCATGGCTAATATCCAGGTTGGCCAGTTGACTGGCATCCTTGGATCGAGCCTTTGCTTTAGGCGGATATGACAGAGATACAACAGCTGCACCATGCATCAGCGGCAGCACATGGCAGCTGCGCCCCTTGCAAAATCCAGCAAATCATGGATGGATGAAAAAATCGTTATCGTCTTCTAGCTAATCAAATGAAATTAGCAGCATATTGTACTCTCTTCATGATTACACTTTATCCCAAGGTTCATTATTTTTTTAATGGCCATTTAGTCTATAAATAATATATAGGCTATATATATAAGATATATTAATTAATCCAAACTGACTTAATATCGACTACATAACTTTATACTACTTTAGGGTTTTCCTGAATCAGACAGGTTTTTGTTAATTATTTTCCATCCATAATTAAAAATGAGTGAAAAGTAGAGGTATAACAATACGAATTCATGGGCTCCAAAATAAACTTTCAAAATCAGTGGATATTATACCAAAGAGCTTGGCAGGTAATGGGAATCTAGTACTTTGTCCGAATCAGTGATAAATTTCATGAGCCAATATTATTTTGAAGTTATTCATCCATTTATTGGATTGCTTTAAATGCCTAATATATATAAGTACATATTTAATGCACACATATGAATATTAAAATCATGAAATTTATGCAGAAATAACCAACCTTAAAGATCTGGAATCGGAATTAAATAATGATCAATCTTATGAGTATGAGCTGCCTAAATATCATGTAAATAATCATGCAACTGATATTCTTAAAGTTAATATTTTTTGCATTTTATGCAAATTGGATGCAGCAAAATATCTACAGAAAATGTTGATTGCAAGAGTGATAATGCAGTTAAACTTGGTGCCGCTGTTGAATGTACTCATATGGCTAGCAAACCCTTGGGTCTAAACTAAATTTAGGATATCACGTGGCAGCTGCACTGCACGGCAGCAGCACCCTGCAGTGGCAACTGCACCATGTGGCAATGGCAGCACACTGCAGCAGCAGCACGCGGCAGCAGCACTGCATGGCAGCTGCACTGCATGGCAGCAGCAGTGCATGGCAACTGCACTATGCAGCAGCAGCGGCAGTGTGTGGCAGCGGCACCATGCAGCAGCAGCAGCACACAGCAGTGGCAACATGTGACAATGGCAGCGCATGGCAGCGGCAGTGGGTGGCAACGACAGTGCACGGCAGCAGCAGCATGCGGCAGAGGCAGTGCACAGCAGTGGCACCAAGCGGCAGCTAGCAGCAGTGCATGGCAGCTGCACTGCATAGCAGCAGCAGTGCATGGCAACTGCACTATGCGGCAGC
Organism: Volvox reticuliferus; assembly: GCA_019650235.1. Classification (NCBI taxonomy): domain Eukaryota; kingdom Viridiplantae; phylum Chlorophyta; class Chlorophyceae; order Chlamydomonadales; family Volvocaceae; genus Volvox; species Volvox reticuliferus. Next base: position 385,701 of record BNCP01000013.1, on the reverse strand, counting down.
AGCGGCAGCACGCGGCAGCAGCACCGTGCAGCAGCAGCAGCACATGGCAGTGGCAGCAAGCGGCAATGGCAGTGCACGGTACCGGCAACATGTGGTAGCGCCAACATGTGGCAGCTGCAACACGCGGCAGCAGCAGCATCCTGAAATCACATTTAGAATTATATTCTTCTTATTATTATTATTTGGAGACTTACCTGAGCGAGTAATGCTTACCCTTCACGAGCAGAATGGCAAAAGTGATGTTGGCAAGATCCAACAAATTGCTGAAGCTCCAAGTTTGGCAGCCAAAATGCTTAATATCTATACAAATTGCGGGCTATAGATGAAGCGGTAGCTATAACAGCGGACAATAATTGCTGTGCGATACAGATTCACTGTCAACTGAATGTTGTAAGGATATTTCTTTCTAGACCCATTAGCAGGCCATTGAGTATAAACATTTTATATCTAAACAAAAATAAAACCTTTAGAGCATGAATCTTGCAGGGCTGGCCAGTGCCCTGCAGGATACATAGCTACTACATGCAACAAAAGACTGAAAACACCTAGCTAAAGAGGTCAGGAAATGCTTTAAATAGCTTAAAAATTTCCCAACAGAAATCATTTCATTTTGTCACGACGGCATAAATTCCCGAGGGCCTTACACTACTAGGTCTCCTTACAGGGGCGGACAACTGTATAAATTTCCAGGGGCCTTACATAAATGATTACATAACCGACAAAAAACTGTAAGAACAAAAACGAAATAAACTAATTAAAAAACTAAAAGCAACTAAAAATTACTAGACTAGCTAATAAAAGCGGTAGCAATAAATAAACTAAAAATAACTGAAAGATACTAGGCTAGCTAATAAAAGCAGTAGCAGATAACAAGACATTACCAGAGCAAAATGTGATTGGTGGTGTGAGGTGGCCAGCCATTACATACCATTCTTGCTATGCAAAGGGCGGGAAGCAATTAAATGACACAAGGGTAGTTAAGCCTATGCCATTTCATTGCCTTTGCAGTGGTAATGATGCAACATGCCAAGATGCAGTGAACACTACCTGAATGGGGTGTTTTATTGCTTTGCACCATAACTCCAGCAGAGGTGATAGCACTAGCACGTGCTCCATATGTGCCACCCCAATTCATATGGGGAGAAGTAGATAAATAAGATATTATTATTAATCATTTCAGCAGCTGTGACATAGAGTTCTACTGCGGTGGCCATGAATGTGGACTGCATGGGGTCAAATCCAGCTACATGCATGTAATGATGAAGAATATCTCACGCAGAGATCATTTTGAGCGGTCAGGCAACGCGTGCGACGACGCGCTACGATGAGTGACAACGCGCACGGGAAAACGCGCGCAGTTTCGTGCACGAGCACCACTACTGCGTGAGTACCGAACCAAACAAATCATTTCCTATATAACTAAATTTTTATTATGCTTAAGAAGTTGGCCATGATGCTTACCTTTAGCAAGATTGCTTGGCGGCGGTGGTTTGATAATCATCTTCCAGAAAGGTCCAGCAATAGTTCAGCTCCAATATGTACTAGCCATAAAAGTAGCTGACTAAACAATTTGCAGGCTACAATAGCAGATTAATGCTGTACGACTAAGATTAACTGTCAACTAGCATTGTGAGGATAATTCTTCTTTGACCAGGCTGGAAGTGTTTGACTAAAACTTTTCATATTCCATACCATATTATATCCTTAAAGCATGAATCCTGCAGGGCTGGCCAGTGCCGTGCAGGAAACATGGTGACTGCATGAAACAAAAGACTGAGCAAACCTAGCTAAGCAGGTCAGAAAATGCTTTTAAAAGCCTAGAAACTGCCTAACAGAAATCAGTGCATTTACCTCGCGATGGTATAAATTCCCGAGGGCCTTACACTACTAGGACTCCTTACAGGGGCGGACGACTGAAAAAATTCTCAGGGGCCTTACATAAACAAATGACCAAAACTAAAACAACTAAAACGAAATAAACTATATAACTAAACTAAAGATAACTAAAAAATACTAGACTAGCTAATAAAAGCGGTAGCAATTATTGGAATATAGCATATCATTGAAAGATTAAAGAGCAAGAGCAAAGCTAACCTGTTACTGCTGCAAATTCAGTGACCGCTAGTTCACCTTCTGCATGCCGTACACAATGAGCGCAAGTCATTCATGCATGCAGCCGTCGATGTGTAGCCGACTTCCGTACATATAATTGCGTGTTAACTGTAACATTTTAACATTTTAATTAACTGTAACATTTTTTGTTACATGGCTGTGAACACGACAACTCCAAAGGTGGTGTGGTCACATCGACGAATGAGAAGAGAAAAAGCTGACCACGAAAGGAAAACGCGGGCTACTATCACCCAATAAAAACTGGGAGGGACGGGAGGGCCGTTGTTCCGCAAGGAACAACAAAAACAAGATAACTTAACTAAACAAAGCGCGAAGCTAAATACAGTCCTGAGAACTCGGACTGAGTGGCGAAATGCCGTACCGCAATTTCCACCACGAAAACTAAACCCTCAGTTAACCAGCCTTAGCACACTAAGCCCGCAATATTAATTGTACTGTTTTGCAACCTGTGCGATGAATTTGGTGATGCACCCCTCGCAAACGAGGCCTGTTACGGAAGCCGACAATCCCTGTAGGCTTCAGTGATTTTTCTTAAACCATTGATGCAATTTTGAGGCAAAAACGGTACAGAGCTCAACGAAAATCGAATCTTTGGAGCTAATACGGAAACTGAATCCACGTTTACAATGACACAGTGGTCAGCTTAAAAACCAATGAGAGCTATCATATCTATGTTTGCTGCTGTGGTGCATGTTGTACCACGCTTCACTTTGCCGAAGCTCTGCTAGGGTTGCACCCACCATCGCTACATAGCGGTACGACACTGATGACGTCACCTGTCGTACGTGGGCGCGCGGAGTGGTACGACACTGATGACGTCACCTGTCGTACGTGGGCGCGCGGAGCGGTACAGCACTGATGACGTCACCCCTGTCGTACGTGGATGCTTGGAGTGGTACGGCACTGATGACGTCACCTGTCGTACGTGGGCACGCGGAGCAGTACGACACTGATGACGTCACCTGTTGTATGTGGGCGCGCTGAGTGGTACGACACTGATGACGTCACCTGTCGTACGTGGGCGCGTGGAGCGGTACGGCACCGATGACGTCACCCCTGTCGTACGTGGACGCTTGGAGCAGTACAGCAGCGGGCGTGACGCGACACGGGTGACGGGCACATCACATCGCACGCGTTAGGCGGATTGGCTAAGGGCACAAGCAACCCACGAACAGCATAACGCCTAATGCATTGTGCACAACGCTGCAAGCATACATCGCGTGATCGGTATCGCGATAAGTGCGCACGGTCCAGCGACTTGGTCGCGGACGATCCAGAATGCATAATGCATCGCACATCAATGCGCACTAATGATAATACGTGCACTATGCATACGAGCACGCTCGAGCACGATAATGCGAGCGTATCTTGAGGTCGCGAGGCAATGGCTCGAGCGATGCGGCGCGTCGAATGCAACACTGCGCGTGATGGTGTAGTCGGCACCTTTACGCAAGTAAAGAACATTGCATTATTGCTATGACGGCTTATATAGCAATATCCGCACGCGGGATCACGGTAGTACACTTACTACTTGCAGATCTCTTGTACCGCGAGCCGTTGCTGCGAGTATATCTGCTATTGACGGCCTAAGCATGAAATATGAATGAATTGATACGCAATCATAACGATTGACGCTAAGACAAGCTAACTGTGCTTTGGTTGAGCTTACACCTTATATATCGCTTCTGGTCGTATTTCTTGGATAAGCCCGAGCACCGATCTGCATCAGTTAGATGATGATTTCCTCGGCTAGGCACTGATAGCCTATCACGTCATCTACGCCTGTCTTGGAATACACGTTGTAACTCCTTGCATCAAAGACTTCCGCTGCCTCGATTGGTACGTTCTGATATAATTGAGCATGATGCACTAAGCCTGGTTCTCCGCAGAATCAATGGGCGATTGGTGTTGTATCCCTCCTTCCAATCGCCCATTTATTCTGCGGAGAACCAGGCTTAGTGCATCATGCTCGATTATATCAGAACGTACCAATCGAGGCAGCGGAAGTCTTTGATGCGAGGAGTTACAACGTATATTCCAAGACAGGCGTAGATGACGTGATAGGCTATCAGTGCCTAGCCGAGGCAATCATCATCTAACCGATGCAAATCGGTGCTCGGGCTTATCCAAGATATACGACCAGAAGCGATATATAAGGTGTAAGCTCAACCAAAGCGCGGTTAGCTTGTCTCAACGTCAATCGTTATGATTGCGTGTAAATTCATACTTAGGCCATCAATGAGCATAGCAGATACGGCGCAGCAGCGACGGCTTGCGGTACAAAAGATCTGCAAGTAGTAAGTGTACTACCGTGATCCCGCGTGCGGATATTGCTATATAAGCCGTCATAGCAATAATGCAATGTTCTTTACTTGCGTAAAGGTGCCGACTATGCCATCGCGTGTAGTGTTGCATTCGACGCGCCGCATTGCTCGAGCCATTGCCTTTGCGACCTCGGAGTACGCTCACATTATCGTGCTCGAGCGCGTGTGTATGCATAGTGCACGTGTTATCATTAGTGCGCATTGATATGTGATGCATTATGCATTCTGGGCCGTCCGCGACCAAGTCGCTGGACCATGCGCACTTATCGTGATACCTATCACACGATGTATGCTTGCAGTGTTGTGCACAATGCATTAGGCGTTATGCTGTTCGTGGGTTGCTTGTGCCCTTAGCCAATGCGCCTAACACGTGCGATGCGATGTGCTGCGTGGTGTGCGTGTGGTCGCATCGCGCCCGCTGCCGTACTACTCCAAGCGTCCACGTACGACAGAGGTGATGTCATCAGTGTCGTACCGCTCCGCACATCCACGTACGACAGGTGACGTCATCAGTGCCGTACCGCTCCGCGCATCCACGTACGACAGGTGACGTCATCAGTGTCGTACCGCTCCACGCATCCACGTACGACAGGTGACGTGGTGCCGTGCGCGACAGAGTGATGGTGGGTGCAATCCTAGCAGAGCTTCGGCAAAGTGAAGCGTGGTACAACAATTATCCCCCCCCCCCCATAGGCAGCGTCCTCGCTGCCGCACAAGTGATGAAGGCTACTGAGATTGCGTGGCACGCAATCTAGCCTCTTCAAGGATGGGCGCCATCTCCGGGGAGAAATTACGCGCAGGTTCCCATGAGTTGTGCTCACTTGAGTAGTCCGTCCACTTGACCAAGTACTCGTGCACAGTGCGCTTGCGTCGGTGTCTACCCACACGTCGGGTGTGGTAGTCCAAGATACGCTCCACATTGTATACCTTCTGCTTTCCTGCGACCCAAGTCTCAGGACCTGGTTCGACTGCTGCAGGGGTGTCAGTGGTAACAGGCGCGGGCTCCGTGCCACGATACGGACGAACAAGTGACACATGGAACGTTGGGTGGATGTTCATGTTAGAGGGCAACGCAAGCTCGACAGCTGCGTTCCCTACCATGCGCACAATGGGGTACGGGCCAATCCAGCGGGGCAAAAGCTTACGGGATCCTTCGGCAAAGGAACGCAGGTTCTTAGTGCTCAGCAGAACCATCTGTCCTTCCGAAAAGACCACGTCCCGCTTGGACTTGTTGTAGTACTCCGTTGCTCGTTGCTGCGCCGCGTCCAAACACGACTTCGTGTCTGTCATTTGGGATAAGAACATCTTGGCAAAGGTCTTAGCCGCAGGGACATACACCTCCAGCTCACGCCACACAGGTAGCGCCGGGTGGAACCTGTTGTACCACGCTTCACTTTGCCAAAGCTCTGCAAGGGTTGCACCCACCATCACTATATCGCACACCACGTCATCACGCGACACTGATGATGTCACCTGTCGTACGTGGGCGCGTGGAGCGGTACGACACTGATGACGTCACCTGTCGTACGTGGGCGCCCGGAGCGGTACGACACTGATGACGTCACCTGTCGTACATGGGCGTGTGGAGCGGTACGACACTGATGACGTCACCCCTGTCATACGTGGACGCGCGGAGCAGTACGACACTGATGACGTCACCTGTCGTACGTGGGCGCGTGGAGCGGTACGACACCGATGACGTCACCCCTGTCGTACGTGGGCGCGTGGAGCGGTACGACACTGATGACGTCACCTGTCGTACGTGGGCGCCCGGAGCGGTACGACACTGATGACGTCACCTGTCGTACATGGGCGTGTGGAGCGGTACGACACTGATGACGTCACCCCTGTCATACGTGGACGCGCGGAGCAGTACGACACTGAGGACGTCACCTGTCGTACGTGGGCGCGTGGAGCGGTACGACACCGATGACGTCACCCCTGTCGTACGTGGGCGCCCGGAGCGGTACGACACTGATGACGTCACCTGTCGTACATGGGCGTGTGGAGCGGTACGACACTGATGACGTCACCCCTGTCATACGTGGACGCGCGGAGCAGTACGACACTGATGACGTCACCTGTCGTACGTGGGCGCGTGGAGCGGTACGACACCGATGACGTCACCCCTGTCGTACGTGGGCGCGTGGAGCGGTACGACACTGATGACGTCACCTGTCGTACGTGGGCGCCCGGAGCGGTACGACACTGATGACGTCACCTGTCGTACATGGGCGTGTGGAGCGGTACGACACTGATGACGTCACCCCTGTCATACGTGGACGCGCGGAGCAGTACGACACTGATGACGTCACCTGTCGTACGTGGGCGCGTGGAGCGGTACGACACCGATGACGTCACCCCTGTCGTACGTGGACGCTTGGAGTAGTACGGCAGCGGGCGTGACGTGACACGACACGCACACCACGCAGCACGTCGCATCGCACGCGTTAGGCGCATCGGCTAAGGGAACAAGCAACCCGCGAACAGCACATCGCCTAATGCATTGTGCACAACGCTGCAAGCATACATCGCGTGATCGGTATAGCGATAAGTGCGCATGGTCTGGCGACTTGGTCGCGAACTATCTAGAATGCATAATGCATCGCATATCAATGCGCACTAACGATAACACGTGCACCATGCATACGCACACGCTCGAGCACGATAATGTGAACGTACTCTGAGGTCGTGAGGCAATGGCTCGAGCGATGTGGCGTGTTGAATGCAACACTACGCGCGATGGCGTAGTCGGCACCTTTACGCGAGTAAAGAACATTGCATTATTGCTATGACGGCTTATATAGCAATATCCGCACGCGGGATCACGGTAGTACACTTACTACTTGCAGATGTCTTGTACCGCGAGCCGTCGCTGCGAGTATATCTGCTATGCTCATTGACGGCCTAAGCATGAAATATGAATGAATTGATACGCAATCATAACGATTGACGCTAAGACAAACTAACCGCGCTTTGGTTGAGCTTACACCTTATATATCGCTTCTGGTCGTATTTCTTGGATAAGCCCGAGCACCGATTTGCATCAGTTAGATGATGATTGCCTCGGCTAGGCACTGATAGCCTATCACGTCATCTACGCCTGCTTTGAAATATACATTGTAACTCCTTGCATCGAAGACTTCCGCTGCCTCGATTGGTACGTTCTGATATAATCGAGCATGATGCACTAAGCCTGGTTCTCCGCAGAATCAATGGGCGATTGGAAGGAGGGATACAACAAATTTGGTATCGAGACGTAAGGTTGTTGTCTCACCCTGATCTTTTGCGTAAGTAGGTTACTTACATGGCTGGAGTCGGCGATGGCAATCCTAGTCCTTTGGATACATTCGCGGAGGAGCTTGGCCGAGCTGTGATGGCCGTGGCCGCCTCTGGTCTGTAATTGCCTTGCTGCTCTTGCATTGCCATTCGTTTTGCCTGTTCGAAGTACGTGCTTCTGAGCCGCAGGTGAATCGAATCGAGTCTCGCTTGCTGCGGCATCGACTGATTCGAACTTGAGTCCGGATCGGTTGCGAGCGCTTGTCGCGCGTACGCGTGAAGTGCGAGACTTCTTGGACGGATACTTGCTGTATCTGCAGGGAGCGCTTTCCGTCGGTAGGCTTAAAAACCGTCTGACTGTCGCTCGACCGATACCTGTGTGAGAGTGCCTTTATCGCACGAGGTTGTGACCTGTCAGTCGCCGATTTACCATGGCATCTGGTAGCGGTGATGTAGGGCTAGTAGTGGGGGACGGTCGTGCCGACACGTCCGTCGTTCCTGAGACATCTCGGAGGGGCCCATACACGCATGTTGTTGACGGTGTCCGAGATCCCCCTGCGCTACTAGACCCACGGACTCCTATCCATCCGACTGTTCCTGTCACGGCGGCCGAAGCAGGCCCCGTTGGACGCGAGGAGCAGAGGGGTCCGTCTGCTGCACCGCCTCGTCAAGGTCGATTCGACGACGATGGAGAGGTGATGAAACTGTCGATTCCTGTCCCGAAATTAGACATCCCGCATGACGCGAAACATAAGAATGCTGAGCGCAGCATTGCTGACGCAACTCGTGCATACCTGCGTGATGTTCGCATGTACTTGCAACTGGTCCGTGGTGGTGATCGTGACCCTGTGAAGTGTCTGTTCGTCGGGAACACCCTCGTGGGTGTGGCGAAGACATGGTACGATCAGTGGACAATGGTAAGGCGGACATACACGTTTGAAGAGTTGTCTGATGCTCTGCTTGCACGCTTTGCTCCTGAGGTTCAACCGCTTAGTGCGGAGGCCCGTAATACGTTGGCCTCTGGCTCATATTGAATGCGCCACGATGAGACTGTACCAGCGTACCAGTCGCACTTCGAGGCCCTGATCACACCATTGGTAACCTGACGGAGGACGATCGCATCTTTTGGTTTCAGTGTGGATTGTCTGAGGTCCTGGTGACGCAATGTGCCACGGACTTGGTGGGGAAGGACTTTGGGTCCTATGGGGACTTGGTGCGCTTTGCGTGTGGGGTCGAGAAGCGTCTCTTGGCTGGTCAGCGTGCTGCTAAACCTGTTCCTTGTGTTAATGCCATGCGAGTGCAGGATCCGACGTTCGACGCTGCTGCCATGGACCAGGGGGCCGAAACGGAGCATCGAACGCCAACGGTAGCAGTGACCACCGTTCGTACGGATCACGGTCACGGCGTTCACGGTGCTTCCGGATCGGGTAACTGCAAAGGGTCAACCGGCGCAGGTCAACGCGCGGATCCAGCCAAGGGCAAGAGGAAGGGAGGTTCGCCGTCTGCTGCGGCTGTGCACGATGCCAAGAATGAGATGAAGCGGCAACGCACCAATGACGGTTGGCTGGATAAATGGGGTTGCACGCATTCCGAGCTCAAGCATCGGAAGAGCATGAAGGTTTGCCTGAGATGCGCGTCTGCGGAACATCCTACGAAGGATTGCCCGATGCTACCACCTTTGGCTCAGCGGCCGAAGTAGGGGATTGCCCAGGATGGTTCGGAGGGGACTCCACCTGGGAAGTCAGAACTAGAGGGTGGGCGGTTGTCATCAGTGCGGCAAGCCGTGAGGGCACCGTTGCCTTCGGTCCTTCAACAAATCGAGCGCGCGATTGGACGTCAATTGTCGCTCGACAGTCCCTCAGGACGTGTAGGTTTTGACTCGCTGTGTAATCTGTTTGCACCGAGCAAGCCGCTGGCGTCTGTCGATTTGTTGGGTCACACCGTCTTGTTCCTCCCCTCATCTCTGCGTGAGCTGCAAGCGCAGCTAGCCTTCTATAGGAGATGTAGGCGTCAACGTCCAGAAACTGCCGCATGTGTCCTTCTACCTGCTTATAGTCAGGGAAAAGCCTCGACCTTGCTAGCGGGTATGCGGAAAGTCTGCCGGTTCGAGCCAGGCACCGTTCTGTATAACGGTGTTGATTTAGCAGGTGCACCTGTTCCGCTGTCGGTCCAGGCCTACACCATTGACGGTTGGTACGAATCTCCTGCACCTCATTCTGAGGGTTCTGCCGAACGTTTCGAACCCGCCCTGAGCATCTTGCTTTCGTCCGCAGAGTCGGTACCGGCAGACAATCGGGTTCCCTTGATTCAGGTCGATCTTGCTGGTCGCACCCTGAAGGCGCTCGTCGATACTGGCGCCAGTGACGACTTCATCTCATCGGCAGAGGTGAATGCATTGAGTCTGTGCCCACAGTCGTCGGAATGGTCGCAGGTTACCCTCGCGGATGGGGGTAAGCAACCCATATTGGGCAGGGTCATCCTTCGCCTGTGTATAGGTCCTCTGCGTATTACGACCCAACCTTATGTGTTGCGTGAGCTGACTGATGCTGCGACATATATACTGGGGTCCTCAACATTACGGCAGTATGGGGCTGGCATCGACTTAGAGTCTGGAACCCTTCGCCTACGTAAGGGGACTCTGTCGTGCAAAATACCCTTCATGCCGTTTGCAAGTGTTGAGCCAGAGGGGGATAAGACTGAAGTGGAGCCTGTGGTTAACTACGCTGTGAAAGCCATGGGGCAGCATTCTGAACCCAAGCCAGTCGGGTGTAAAGAGGCCATCCGGATGATCCGGAAGGGTGCCCACGGACTGCTTGTGAGGCCTAGGTTGCATTTGAATGCGACCACCGCTCAGACTTCTTTGGATCCTGAGGTTGAAGCCTTGCTCACAGGGTACGCAGACGTTTTTCGTGACGTACCTGGGCTTCCTCCTTTGCGTCCCGTGGACCATACCATCCCACTCATTCCCGGCGCTCAGCCTGTTTCACGACCTATGTACAGGTTAAGTCCTCTGGAGTTGGACGAGGTGAGGCGCCAGGTAACTGATCTGCTCGCAAAGGGTATGATTCGCCCCAGCACATCTCCGTACTCCACGCCGATTCTGTTTGTCGGTAAGAAGGATGGGAGCTTGCGCATGTGCATTGACTACCGGGGGTTGAATGCGACGATGGTCAAGAACCGTTACCCTTTGCCGTGCGTGGACGACCTGCTCGATAAGCTAAAGGACTCGGCTTATTTCAGCTCGATTGACTTGCAACAGGGATACAATCAGATCCGCATCGCTGCGTCTGATGTGCCGAAAACTGCTTTTCGGATGCCCTTTGGTCACTTCGAGTACACGGTCTTGTCGTTCGGGTTGACTAACGCCCCTGCGACGTTTCAGGCGGTCATGGATTGCATGTTTAGACCGTACATCAACAGGTTCGTCGTTTGCTACTTGGACGACATCCTGGTCTACTCCAAGACGCGCGAGGAGCACCTGGAGCATCTTAAGCTTGTGCTTAAGGTGTTGAGGCGGGAGCAACTGTTTGCTAAGCGTGCCAAGTGTTTTTGGGCGCAGCCTCAGGTGGAGTACTTGGGCCACATTGTGTCGGCCACTGGTGTCAAGATGGACCCACGGAAGGTAGCTGTGGTTCGTGATTGGCCAGCGCCTCAGAACCTTCAGGAGCTTCGTAGCTTCCTCAGCTTGACCAACTATTTCCGTAAGTTCATCAAACAGTACTCTGTCCTTGCGGCCCCGCTCACTGATTTAACGCGTAAGGGAGCTTTCGATTCGCCTAGTGCCTGGACGCCCGAGTGTCAGCTGGCGTTCGAAGAGCTGAAACGTGTCGTTGCCGACAACGTTACCCTTGCATTCCCCGACTACTCGTTGCCGTTTCGTGTCGAAGTGTTTTCGGATGCTTCGTTGTGTTGTACCACGCGTCACTTTGCCTAAGCTCTGCGAAGGTTGCACCCACCATTGCCATATCGCGCGCGGCCCCACGGCACTGTCGTACGTGGACGCGCGGAGTGATACGGCACTGTCGTACGTGGATGCGCGGAGCTGTACGGCATTGTCGTACGTGGACGCGCGGAGCGGTACGGCATTGTCGTACGTGGACGCGCGGAGCGATACGGCACTATCGTACGGTACGGCAGCACGGTACGGTGGTACGGCACTATCGTACGGTACGGCAGCACGGTACGGCGGACGGCACTGTCGTACGGTACGGCGGTACGGCACTATCGTACGGTACGATAACACAGTACGACAGTACGGCACTGTCGTATGCGGATGCACGGAGTGGTACAGCACTGTCGTATGCGGACGCGCGGAGTGATATGGCACTATCGTACACGGAACCGTCGTATGTGGGCGCGCGGAGCGATACAGCACCGATGATGTCACCCATGTCGTACGTGGACGCTTGGAGCAGTACGGCAACGGGCGCGACGTGGCCGCACGCATGGCAGCACATCGCATCGCACGCGTTAGGCGCACTGGCTAAGGGCACAAGCAACCCGCGAACAGCATATCGCCTAATGCATCATGCACAACGCTGCAAGCATACATCGCGTGGTCGGCATCACGATAAGTGCGCATGGTCCAACGACTTGGTCGCGGATGATCTAGAATGCGCAATGCATTGCATATCGATGCGCACTAATGTCAACACGTGCAATATGCATACGCGCGCACTCGAGCATGATAACGCGAGCATACCTTGAGGTCGCGAGGCAATGGCTCGAGCGATGCGGCGCGACGAATGCAACACTACGTGTGATGGCGTAGTCGGCACCTTTACGCAAGTAAAGAACATTGCATTATTGCTATGACGGCTTATATAGCAATATCCGCAGGCGGGATCACGGTAGTACACTTACTACTTGCAGATCTCTTGTACCGCGAGCCGTCGCTGCGAGTATATCTGCTATGCTCATTGACGGCCTAAGTATGAATTTACACGCAATCATAACGATTGACGTTGAGACAAGCTAACCGTGCTTTGGTTGAGCTCACGCCCTATATCCCGCTTATGGTCGTATTTCTTGGATAAGCCCGAGCACCGATTTGCATCGGTTAGATGATGATTGCCTCGGCTAGGCACTGATAGCCTATCACGTCATCTACGCCTGTCTTGGAATATACGTTGTAACTCCTTGCATCGAAGACTTCCGCTGCCTCGATTGGTATGTTCTGATATAATCGAGCATGATGCACTAAGCCTGGTTCTCCGCAGAATCAATGGGCGTTTATGAGGAGTGATACAACACGTTGCATGGGAGCGGCGCTGTACTGTTGCAGGAAGGGCGACCGATCGCCTTCACGAGTAAGAAGTTTACGGGCGCAGAGACCCGTTACACCACAGGGGAACAGGAGCTGCTAGCTGTCTTGCACGCGGTTAAGGAGTGGCGCTGTTACCTCGAGGGACGACCCTTTACCCTTAAGACTGACCACAAGCCCCTGACGTTTTTGCAAAGCGTCCCCATGTTGAACCGACAACAAGCGAGGTGGATGGAGTACCTCGCGCGGTTTGACTGCACCTGGGAGCACGTTGCTTGGCCGGATTAACATCGCCGATGCTCTCAGTCGACATCCGTCGCTACATGCTGCAATTTTGGCGGCGCCTGTCCAACGTCCACAGACCCCGGACGTGCCTTTGTCCTCAGACCTTGCGGCTCGCTTGAAGGCTGCCTATGCTGGCGACTCCTGGTTCGCTTCGCCTAGCAATGTGGGGCACCTACACAAGCAGAATGGTCTTTGGCTACGGACTGAAGGATCGACGACTCAGATTGTCGTACCCAACGATGATTCCCTTCGTCGCGATATCCTTTCCCGTTTCCATGAGGACCTGTTGGCAGGACACCCAGGTAGCACACGGCTGGTCGAGTTGGTGCGACGCTCATTCTGGTGGTCTCGTCTGGCGAGAGATGCCGAGAACTTCGTGCAGACATGCAGTTTGTGCCAGCGCAACAAGGCTTTGTCCGGTAGGGGTCACGGGTTGTTGCAACCATTGCCTGTCCCTGACGCGTCTTGGGAAAGTGTTTCCATGGACTTAGTGGTCGTGCTGCCCAAAACTGAGGGAGGATATGACTCGGTGCTCGTCATGGTTGACCGTTTGACTAAGATGGTTCACCTTGCACCTACTATGTCGACCTGCACTGCTGAGCAGACTGCACGCCTGTTTTTCAATAACGTGGTTCGGTTGCACGGCGTCCCTAAGAACGTGGTCTCGGACCGTGGCGGTCAGTTCATGTCTAAGTTTTGGGAAGCGCTCTGCAAGCTTGTGGGCATGCGGGTTAACCTGCTAAAGGCACTCTACACACAGGTATCAGTCGAGCACAGATCAGACGGTTTCAATCCTACCGACAGATAGTGCTCCCTGCAGATACAGCAAGTATCCGTCCAAGAAGTCCCGCACTTCAAGCGTACGTGCAACAAGCACCCGCAACTGATCCGGACCCAGGTTCGAACCAGCTGACGCTGTAGCAAGCGAGAGACTATTCGATTCACCTGCAGCTGAGAAGCACAAACTTCGAACAGGCAAAATGAACAGCAATGCAAGAGCAGCAAGGCAATTACAGACCGGAAGCAGCAGCAGCCAAAACAGCTCAGCCTAGATCTTCCGTGAATGTCTCCAAAGGACTAAGATTGCCTTCATTAGCTCCAGCCATGTAAGTAACCTACTTACACAAAGATCAGGGTGAGACAGCAGGCCGTGAACGAACCTTACGTCTCGATACCAAACTTGTTGTACCCCTCCTGCCTTTCAAGCATGTTTCTGCACGCGTTGGCGTTAAGTGCTAAGGGACAAGCACAGCAAGCCAAGCGTACCATGATGAGAGTCAGGGACAGCGGAAGTCTTCAGAGGCCAGGAGTTACAACGTACGATCCAGATTGCAGAATACCAATGTAGGCTATCAGAGTCGAAGATGGTCCTTCATCATCTAGCCGCTCCTAGCAATACTCAGGCTTAGCTCAGGCCAGGTAGAGCGCATCCAGGCTCAGAATATCAATGTTGAGGATAGTCCGATCAAAGGAGATCGAAGGCAAGTTGTATTCGATACAAACAAGCACGTCTTATACTCGCGACGTCGGTCTGCGGTACACATCACACAGATCTCTGATCCGCATGTGTGACGTGTTCGTGGTTGTGGCACAGATGATATCTTATCATACTTAAGCCCTCACAGTATTAAAGCAGTGCATTTGCGGCAATTGGCATTGTTCGTTATGCTGCCTAACCGCCATGTGAGTCGATGCAGATATCACTCACTCAGTCGCGTTCCGCACGCGCACTGATAGTGGACATTGCATTATAAATCAGTATATGCTAATGCACGCTCTTGGATAATTATTCTAGTGCGCGGGCGCGGACCTGCTCTGGTCGCGGCGTCGCGTGCTCCGGGCCGCATTCTCACATATGTGAGCTGCGCAGTCGAGCCATTTGTGTAATAACAATAGGAATATTAGTATTTATTATATTATGCAAATAGAATGCTAAATCCCTCATGTGCTCGCGTCGCTCACACAATGTTGGTTGTCGCATTGTCGGTCACATTGCCAGAACGCATGCGTAAGACCGATCTATTGATATATGAATATAGAACGTGATGCCATCATGACAATGCACTTAATTGCGGGTTGCCTGGTGCCTTACCGGGTCATATGGTCCGGTGCATGGGCGTGAGGCGAACCGTGATACAACATACGGCATACCACCCGCAGTCTGACGGCCAGACCGAACGCACAAATCGCACACTGGGGGATATGTTGCGCAACTTTGCTGGTCGCACGCCTCTCGTTTGGGATACTTACCTGACTGCGGCAGAGTTTGCGATTAACAATGCCTTTAATCGGTCGACAGGTCAAAGCCCGTTCTTCCTGACTTATGGGTTTCACCCGGTGCTACCCGTGTGGTGTGAGCTGGAGGTGTATGTCCCTGCGGCTAAGACCTTTGCCAAGACATTCTTATCCCAAATGACAGACGCGAAGTCGTGTTTGGACGCGGCGCAGCAACGAGCAACGGAGTACTACAACAAGTCCAAGCGGGACGTGGTCTTTTCGGAAGGACAAATGGTTCTGCTGAGCACTAAGAACTTGCATTTCTTTGCCGAAGGATCTCCTAAGCTTTTGCCCCGTTGGATTGGCCCGTACCCCGTTGTGCGCATGGTAGGGAATGCAGCCGTCGAACTCGCGTTGCCCTCTCACCCTACGTTCCATGTGTCACTTGTTCGTCCGTATCATGGCATGGAGCCCGCGCCTGTCACCACTGATACCCCTGCAGCAGTCGAACCAGGTCCTGAGACTTGGGTCGCAGGAAAGCAGAAGGTATACGATGTGGAGCGTATCTTGGACTACCGCACCCGACATGTGGGTAGACACCGACGCAAGCGCACCGTGCACGAGTACTTGGTCAAATGGACGGGCTACTCGAGCGAGCACAACTCGTGGGAACCTGCGCGAAATTTCTCCCCGGAGATGGCACCCATCCTCGAAGAGGCTAGGTTCCGTGCCACGCAATCTCAGTAGCCTTTGCCACTAATGCTAGGGGCGGCAGCGAGGACACTGCCTATGGGGGGGAATAATTGTTGTACCACGCTTCACTTTGCCGAAGCTCTGCTAGGGTTGCACCCACCATCGCTACATAGCGGTACGACACTGATGACGTCACCTGTTGTACGTGGACGCTTGGAGCGGTACGGCACTGATGACGTCACCCCTGTCATACGTGGGCACGCGGAGCAGTACGACACTGATGACGTCACCTGTCGTACGTGGGCATGCGGAGCGGTACGACACTATGACGTCACCTGTCGTACGTGGGCGCGCGGAGCGGTACAGCACCGATGACGTCACCCCTGTCGTACGTGGACGCTTGGAGCAGTACGGCAGCGGGCGTGACGCGACCGCACGCACACCACGCAGCACGTCGCATCGCACGCGTTAGGCGGATTGGCTAAGGGCACAAGCAACCCACGAACAGCATAACGCCTAATGCATTGTGCACAACGCTGCAAGCATGCATCGCGTGATCGGTATCGCGATAAGTGCGCACGGTCCGGCGACTTGGTCGCGGACGATCCAGAATGCATAATGCATCGCACATCAATGCGCACTAATGATAATACGTGCACTATGCATACGCGCACGCTTGAGCACGATAATGTGAGCGTATCTTGAGGTCGCGAGGCAATGGCTCGAGTGATGCGGCACGTCGAATGCAACACTGCGCGTGATGGTGTAGTCGGCACCTTTACGCAAGTAAAGAACATTGCATTATTGCTATGACGGCTTATATAGCAATATCCGCAGGCGGGATCACGGTAGTACACTTACTACTTGCAGATCTCTTGTACCGCGAGCCGTCGCTGCGAGTATATCTGCTATGCTCATTGACGGCCTAAGCATGAAATATGAATGAGTTGATACGCAATCATAACGATTGACGCTAAGACAAGCTAACCGTGCTTTGGTTGAGCTTACACCTTATATATCGCTTCTGGTCGTATTTCTTGGATAAGCCCGAGCACCGATCTGCATCGGTTAGATGATGATTGCCTCGGCTCGGCACTGATAGCCTATCACGTCATCTACGCCTGTCTTGGAATACATGTTGTAACTCCTTGCATCAAAGACTTCCGCTGCCTCGATTGGTACATTCTGATATAATCGAGCATGATGCACTAAGCCTGGTTCTCCACAGAATCAATGGGTGATTGGAAGGAGGGATACAACAGTGCAGGCATGCGGGCATGATGTGCGTGACTTGGGAACACATACATACAGATAATACTCTTGGCCAGAGCAGTGATGGCAAGCACATCGATGCTGACATGCAGGCAGTCAGGCAGGGCCAATCCTCATTAGAGAGCCCGAGGCGTGAAGTCTGAAGATGGAGGGGGGAAGTGGAGCAGTATATAGTACACATCTTCAGTATACAAGCCGCGCAGACCGGGCCCAATCACCCGGACCGGCTGCGCCTGGTCTGCGCGCACGCACCCGGCTTCAAGCAAGTGTGCTCTTGCTTTCGGTTCCTCTTTCGCCTCAGCACATTCCTATCATGTTAAGGCTGTCCGGTCCTTCTCGCGTCAAGCGTGAGACTGAAGTCCACCACGCATCTAACTTCCCACACCCCCACTCGTTAATCCTCGTATCTTGTTTCAATATGTAATTCTTTGTTTGAATTCTAAGGTTTTGCATTGTGAGGCAAAGGCTCATGTAAAGCTCAGTACGTTGTGGAAATGTGCCGAAACCGAAACATGCTCCGGAGATGCATTCTCTGATCCTCACTAGTAATGTAAGGATCGAAATACGAAATTATTGTGAAATGTTTCAGCAAAACAATGTGTCGGTGAACCCAGCAGCATGGTAGGGTCTATTACCGTGGCCAACACTATTTTGAAAGTCTAAAATCACAAATTTCCCAAAAGAAATATAGAAATCACAAAATGCACGGTCAATTGTCGTCGACCGCCACTTGCATGTTGCCATAAGCATGAAAGATACCTGTACGGCCGGTCCGCCTGACATATGATACTTCTTCAGTACGGCACACACAAGCGCAATATAATGTGGTGCAAAAAGCACCACCTCGCTCAGCATATCATCACGAGGCTTTTTCAGCACTTAAAACTCAACTACTACTACCACAGTTATTACTGTTGGCTCCGGAGTGGCACATTATGAAATTTGCACCCGACATTTAGTTGGCTTCACTGGATGGTGCAAAGTAGCACTATACAGGTGCGCACCAGAAAAAGCATCTTTAGCAAGCTCAGACAAAAGGAGACGGTAGGTCAACCGCTAGCAAGCACCTGGCTGGTAGCGGTTGACAATATAACAAGAACATGATCGTCGTTAGCTTATTAAACCGGAGCCGCCTCTTACGTATTAACAGAAGGCAGGGTAATATGTCTTCATGGTGCTACTGGTGGCTGGCTCACGTGCTTCTCCCTTTTTTTCGTACCCCTAGTTGCTACCGCTTTTATTAGCTAGCCTAGTCATTTTTAGTTGCTTGTAGTTTATTTAGTTTATTAGTTGCTTGTAGTTTATTTTTCGTTGCTGTTAGTTAATCTTTTAGTTAATTGTTGTACATTCAGCCGCCCCTGTAAGGAGTGCTAGTCATATAAGGTTTTTAGAGTCGTCCGCCCCTGTAAGGAGTGCTAGTCATGTAAGGCCCTCGGGAATTTTTGCCGTCGCGAGGGAAATGCACTGACTTTTCTTAGGCAAATTCTAGGCTGTTAAAAGCATTTTCTGAGCTCTTTAGCTAGGTTCCGTCTTTTGTTTCATGTAGTAGCTATGTATCCTGCAGGGCATTGGCCAGCCCTGCAGGATTCATACAACGTATTTATTGTGATTTGTAATATTAAAAGTCCCTAGTCCTGCCTGTTAATAGGTCTAGCAAGGAATATCCGGACAACATTACCTGACAGTTGATCTCAATCGTACAGCAATGATCAGCTTTTACGTATGGCCTGCAAAATCGATGGATACTTGCTACTCCGATTGTTAATCATTGGAGGTATCTATTTGTTCATTATTGGAGCTATCTGTTGTTGGTTTCTTAAGGATGAGGATTGTCAAGAGCGCCGCCTTGGGCCATCTTCGGTGTGACTATTGCTGGAGCTACTCGGCAAGGTAAGCCGTAAAGTAGTTATGAAAATTTTGTTTGCATTTCTGGGATACATTTAGGTAGATTTCTGGGATATATTTAGGTAGTGCTTTGCCATTGCTGCCCGGTGCAGCTGCTGCACGATAGCGACACCACGTAACTATACCGTGCGATAGTGATACCATATAATAGCTATCTCATGGTATCACTATGGCGCAGTGTTACTATCGCGCGATGTTGCTATTGTGCGGCAGCCGCACTGGGTAGCATATCGTGGTTCCATGCTTTTCCTATAAGGTAAGTTTGCTATATTGCGTAATATAAATAAGCTTTTTGACTGTGATAATTTACTTGTGTCGCATGACTGTGGTATTGCACTCAGTTCCGCGACGCGCCCATTACCCTGACGCGCCTGTTTCCCTGACACGCCCTGTTTGGCATCGCGCCCGGTTACATGTCGTGTGCGATTCCCACACATTACCATTAGTGGGATTTGATATCTAGCAGGCACTTGAACTGCTCCTCAATGATATTGTGACGTACCGTAGATAGCAATCTGTCTGGACATTACCCATATGCAATATAAATAAATAAATATAATACTCCAAATTATTTTTTTAATGCTCTGAAATGTGCATGCATGTTTGCTTCTGCTGCTTCTGCTGCTGCTTTCATGTGCTCAGGTTGCAACAACAAGCGCTCACTGAATGCCGTGGACCGGCAATGGTGTGATTCAGAGCAAGATCTTGAAATCGGCAGTGAAGATGAACCAGACGATGGACACCTGTCACCTCCAGCCCTTGCAAATAATAATCACCCTATCCAGCAAGTTCCACCACCACCTACATGACCACCTACAACGTCACTACTGCCTATAGCCACTCCAACACTCTCATGCTCTGCCACTGTTATGCGCTGCCACTGATGCATGCTGCCATAGCTGCGTGCTGCTGCTGCTGTGCCCTGTTGCTGTTGCATGCTGCCACTGCCGTATGTTGCCGCTGCTGTGTGTTGCCGCTGTCATGCCCTGCCATTGCCGTGTACTGCCACTGCCGCACAGTGCCACTGCTGCATGCTGCTGCTGCCATGTGGTGCAGTTGCCGTGCAGTGTTACCTTGTCCATTTTCAGTCTTGAAGGTTTATGACCTCCCTGGAGTGAATAATATGACCTGACCTCGGGTAATGCTTATTAAGTAATTAGAAGTAATGAGGAATGATTAGCTTGTGATTCAGTAATGCTTATTAGGTAACTGGAAGTAATAAGGACGGATAAGCTTCTTATCCAGTAAGTGATTATCTGACCTAGGGTAATGCTTATCAAGTAACTGCACTGCTGCTGCCGTGTGGTGCAGCTGCTGTGCAGTGCTGCTGCTGTGTGGGGCTGCTGCCGTGTGGTGCCGCTGCTGTTGTATTACGGTACCGGCCTTAGCTCCTTGCTAAGTAAGTAGCCCCGTGGCTACACCCTCTATATGCTTATATGTAGAGGCTAAGGGTTGCATGCCCTAGTGCAACTGTGACACTGTCACTGGTAGACTCAGTTGAGTTCGGTTTCACTGGTTGATCCTATGTATTTCCTTAATACATAGCTCTGTTTTCTCTTCCTTAGGGATTACAGTTCTTTATGGAGGCTTGCCGTACTAAGCTCAGAGTACCTATGCTCTGCTCTTCCTATCAACCGGTAGTTATCACTACCACTAGTTGGGGGTGATACAACAAAACTGGTAGCGAGACGGTCTTTCTGGACACTTCTTTCTGTGCTTTTCGCTAATCATGGATATGGACGTTAGTCTGAACCTGGAAGCGATTAAAGCTGCACTTTACTCTGGTAAATAGAGTATTTCATAATATATTTATTGCTGTAAAATTTAGGCTAAGTCGTGCTTCTTGCAGACGACGGCGAGATTTCGCCTGCTTCTTCGTGTGAAGAGCAAGCACCTTTGTTGCACAATATCAGACGCTCCAGTGGAGTGGATATTGCAACGCAAACGTTCTTTACGTTTGAGAAGGGTACGTTTCTGGGTCCTTCCTAGAAAGTAACCTACAATGGCATCTCTCTTTGCCTTGGCTGGAGGACGTAATCGTGTGAATACCTATTCCGGATTACCTAATCCTCGTCCTATTGCTGTTGCAATGGCTTCTGGTTCTCAGGCTCGGCAAGCTGTGCCAGCTGTTGGTGCATTGCCTGATGCTGTTGACCAACACACGGGTCGCCTTGACGCCGTAGCCAATAGTGGCAATGAAACCACTTTAAATCGTATTCCTTCTATGGGAGTTGCTAATGAACCTGTGAACGTTCTTGCTGCTGCGCCGCCTGTGCCAGCCACGCAAACGCCCAGCAGGCGCACGCGCGACGGGCAACCTATTTTGCCTATTGCGGAACAGAGTCCGTCTACGACTCACTCGGCTGCAGAGCTTCCGCGGGTCAGTTTGCCAACTCCGGCGTTGATGCTGGATGACAAACTAGATGCTAAGAAGGCTTCCGCCCGGGTTCGTGCTTTCATTCGGGATGTTAACCTATTCTTTGGAATCATTCCGTGGGGTCGGGACCAGCGTTCTTGCTGTCTGTTCCTGTCTCAGGCATTGCGTGGCAATGCTAAGGTCTGGTATGACGAGTGGTCTCTCTCCCAGACTCAGCTCACCGTGGAATCTATCCTAGAGAATTTGCGCATTCGTTTTGCCCCACAAATTCTGTCGGTTGAGCAGGAGGCTCGTCAGAAGCTTGCTGACAAGTTGTTGTATTAGAAACCAATTGATGGTGGCATCGAAAGATACCGGTTGTTGGGCCAGAGCCCGATTATTTAGCATCACAGAGCCGGAGATCCAAGTCGTACTTGGGTGATGTCGTAGAGTCTCGAATCAGACGTGACGGCCAGAGGTCACTCCAACAACCGGAAAATCAGTGAACCAGGAACCAGGCGTTCCACTATTTACCATTCAGTCGGTAAATAGCCCAATCCAGACAGGTTCTGGACTTCTGTCAAGTACGGACACTTGGAAGGGTTGGTTAGTAAATGGCGGGCGGCGGTTAACTAATCCGTAATCCTGGTTACGAATTGGTTACCGTCAGTTAGTAAGTTAGTTAGTTAAACAGGTATTAACAACGGTTAACAGAGTGCTAAATATCTCTTAAGCATGCACGGAAATGCTTAAGGATACAACAACTGTTCCCCCTCTAGATGCAGCGTCCCCGATGCATAAGACAGAAGCCACAGGCAGGTAGTATAGGGCAATGGATCAGAGAAAGCCCTGCTTAGCTTGTGCCCGTTGCTTAGCTTCGTCCAGCATGGGTTTCATGTCAGAGGTGAAGTTGCGTGCAGGTTCCCAGCTATTATGCTCAGAGGAATACCCAGACCACTTGACTAGGTACTCATGCATGATGCGCTTGCGTCTACCCTTGCCAACACGGCGTGCCCTGTGGTCTAATATGCGTTCCACAGCATACAGGGTTTGCTTGCCCGACAGCCACGTAGTGGGGCTGGCCTCCGTGACAGGGGGAGTGCTTTTTTCAGTTTCAGGCAGGGTACCCCGGTATGGGCGTATGAGGGAGACATGGAACGTGGGGTGAATGCACAGATCAGATGGCAGTTGCAGCTCTACGGCTACTGAGCCTACCATGCGCACTACAGGGTATGGCCCCACGAAGCGTGGTAACAGCTTACGGGAACCATCAGCCAGGGAGCGTAAGTTCTTAGTGCTCAACATGACCAATTGACCCTTGGTGAAGATGACGTCCTTCTTGGACTTGTTGTAATAGTCCGCAGCCCGTTGCTGTGCAGCTTCCAGGCAAGCCTTAGCATCAGTTAGTCGGGACACAAAGGACTTGGCAAAGGTCTTTGCAGCGGGTACATTAACATCCAGCTCCCGCCAGACAGGTAAGGCAGGGTTATACCCGTAGTTCAGGAAGAACGGACTGTTGCCAACTGAACGGTTGGTGGCATTGTTAATGGCAAACTCAGCAGCGGTAAGGTATGTATCCCATGCAGTGGGTGTACGGCCAGTAAAGTTACGCAGCATATCACCCAGGACACGGTTTACCCGCTCTGTCTGCCCATCGGACTGGGGGTGGTAGGCGGTGGACAGGTTCACCCGCATTCCTACCAGTGTTCCCAGGGCGCCCCAAAACTTACTTGCAAACTGAGTACCGCGATCAGACACCACGGACTTGGGGACCCCATGCAAACGTACCACGTTATCAAAGAACAGACGGGCCGTTTGCTCAGCTGTGCAGGATGATGTCGTGGGGGCCAGGTGGACCATCTTTGTGAAGCGGTCGACAAGGACCAACACGGCGTCGTATCCTCCCTCAGTTTTGGGCAGCGCAACTACAAAGTCCATGGAAACACTCTCCCAGGGGGCGTTAGGAATAGGTAAAGGTTGAAGGTGCCCGTGAGGTTTCCCAGATTGGGCCTTATTGCGCTGGCACAGGTCACAGGAGAGGACATAATTCTCAGCGTCCTTAGCCATGCGAGGCCACCAGAATTGGCGACGCAAAAGCTCCAGAAGTCGCGTGCAGCCAGGGTGCCCAGCCAGAGGACCATCATGCAAACGTGACAACAGCTCACGGCGCAGGGAGTCGTCATTAGGAATGACAATTTGGCGGTTGGAACCTTCCTGTCGGATCCATAACCCATGCTCGTTTACCAAGTGCCCCGTGTTACTAGGATCAGAGAACGACGGGTCAGATGCATAAGCAGTTTTTAAGCGCTTGGCAAAGTCAGAGGGCACAACAGACTGTGGCACCTGAGACTTACTGCGTGTGGTTACCGCCAGGATGGCTGCATGCAACGAAGGGTGCCTGCTGAGAGCATCGGCGATGTTCAGTGAGCCGCTCAGGTACTCCCAGTCAAAGTTGAACCGGGCCAAGTACTCCATCCAGCGGGTCTGGCGACGGTTAAGGGATGGCACACCTTGCAGAAAGGTAAGGGGTTTGTGATCAGTCTTAAGGGCGAATGGACGACCCTCAAGATAACACCGCCATTCCTTCAAGGCATGTAAGACCGCCAACAACTCCTGCTCCCCTGTAGTATAACGGGTTTCTGCTCCCGAGAACTTCTTACTCGTGAATGCAATGGGGCGTCCCTGTTGCAGCAGTACAGCCCCCGTGCCGTGTAGAGATGCATCAGTTATGACCTCAACACGAAACGGCAATGAGTAATCAGGGAAGTGCAGGATGATGTCATCAGAGACAGCATGCTTCAGGGCATTGAATGCTTCTTGGCATGCAGGGGTCCAGGCCTCAGGTGAAGAGAATGCTCCCTTACGTGTCAGATTTGTCAGAGGTGCGGCTATGACTGAGTAGCGCTCTATGAACTTACGGAAGTAGTTGGTCAGGCCCAAAAACTTACGAAGTTCCTGCAGGTTGGAGGGCACAGGCCAATCCCGTACAACCGAAGTCTTCCGGGGGTCCATCCGAACGCCATCCTGAGACACTATATGCCCCAGGTACTCCACCTGTGGTTGTGCCCAGTGGCACTTAGTGCGCTTAGCATACAGCTGCTCACGCCGCAAAATCTCAAAGACCTGGCGAAGGTGCTGCAGATGCTCCTCGCGGGTCTTTGAAAACACCAGGATGTCATCCAGATAACAGATGATGAACTTGTCGATGTATGGCCTGAAGATACGGTCCATGACAGCTTGGAACGTTGCCGGAGCATTAGTTAGTCCGAAGCTCAGGACGGTATACTCATAATGGCCAAACGGCGTACGGAAAGCCGTTTTAGGGATATCAGACTCAGATATCCGGATCTGATTATACCCCTGCTGGAGATCAATGGAGCTAAAGTACGCAGAACCCTTCAGCTTATCCAGCAAATCATCGACACGTGGAAGGGGGTAACGGTTTTTGACCGTAGCAGCATTCAGCCCCCTATAGTCAATGCACATTCTCAGGGTCCCATCCTTCTTACCCACGAACAGAATAGGGGCGGAGTATGGGGATGTGCTCGGCCGTATCATACCTTTCTTCATCAGATCAGTGACCTGTCGCTTAACCTCATCCAGCTCCAAGGGGCTTAGCCGGTACATGGGCCGGGAGATGGGGTGCGAGCCAGGTGCAAGAGGTATGGTGTGATCCACAGGCCGCATTGGAGGTTTGCCAGGGACCTCCTGGAATATATCTGCATATTCCTGTAACAGGGCCTCAAGCTCAGGGTCAGTAGTATCAGATGGGATGGAAGTTGCATTCAGGTGCAACTTGGGCCGTACTAATAAGGCATGGGCCCCCTTGCGAATCATGCGTACCGCAGCCTTTCGGCCAATAGCTTCAGGTTCAGCATGTTGGCAGATAGCAGTGGCAGCATAATTAAAGCAAGGCTCAGGTTTCATCTGCTCTGATGGCTGTCCGGCAGTAGTAAAGGGAACCTTGTAAACCAGAGTCCCCTTACGCAGGCGCAAGGTCTTAGACTCATAGTCCAGGGCAGCCCCATACTGCGCTAGGGTGGATGATCCCAGGATATACGTGGCAGCATCTGTGAGCTCAGGCAACACGTATGGACGGACATTTAACCTCAAAGGACCTGCAGAAAGACGGAGATTGACCTGCCCCAATATACTTTGCTTACCCCCATCGGCGAGAGTAACTTGTGACCAGGAGCATGGGCTTGGCTTGAGTCCGAGCTGCGAGACCACTGATACTGATATGAAGTCATCGCTGGCTCCAGAATCAGCGAGGGCGGTGAATGTGCGACCAGCCGTACTTACGGGGATCAAAGGTACACCAGCGCCTATCAGGGCAGCAGCTTCAGGACATAGGAGGGCTGAAATACAGGGTTCAGCCTCAGGTATCCCCTCCTTAGCCATTCCAGGGGCAGCAAACCAGACGTCAACAGAGTATGGGCTCCCAGGAATCTGGACGGCCTCACCTGCCATATCTATGCTATGGAAGAGAGCCGTACCTGGGGAAAACCTTAGAACCCGTTGCATCCCAGCCAAGAAGGAAGGGGTACGTCGGGACACATACTCAGGCAATAGGAGACAACCTGAAGTCTCAGGGCGTTGACGTTTGCATGCCCTAAAGTGAGCCAACTGCTTCTGAAGCTCACACAGTGAAGAGGGGGTGAACAAGACAGTATGCCCGCCCAAATTAACAGCAGAGAGGGGACGACCTTGAGGCTCAAACAGGTTACACAGGGCATCAAAGCCAGTACGGACCGTTCGAGCGTCAAAAGAAAAACGTCGCCCTATTGCTTGCTCAATCTGACTCAGGACGGCAGGTAGTAGTGCCCGTACTGCACGGCACTTAGCAACTGTCTTGCACACGACAGAGATCCCAGGTGGTGACCCCTCTATCCCAGCCTGGGCAAGGTCCTAGTGACCCTTGCCCTTCGGGTCCTCTGCCAACATAATGGGGCAAGTATCTACCCGATGCTGGTCGGACCCACAGCGGAGACAGATCCCCTTCTGCTTGCGGTGCAAGAACTCCCGACGAGTGCACTTAAAGGTGCCGAGGAACTCCATGGGGTCCTTTCCCTTATGGCCCTTCTGCACTTGGCCTTCCTTGGGGGCCAAGTTCTTCCCCTTCTGCCCTCCACGCTTAGACTTACCGGCGTCCTTGCCCTCACGCGGCTGCCCTTCCTGCCCGTTGGTATCTGTTCGAGCGGATGCAGTCCGCGGCCTCTTGGGTGGGGGCGCCGGGGTCTCATCCAAGGGATCCTCATCAGCTCCCATATCCTGAATGGACAAAGCGTTAAGTTTGGGGCGGGCCTGCTTTTCAGCAATCCTACGAGCAGTAAACCTGGTTTCAGCTCCCAGGGCGAACCGAACCAAGTCCTTGTAGGACTCAAAGGTGCTACCCGTCAGATCCGTGGCACATTCCCCACTAAGGTCAGCAGAAAGACCTTGCTGGAACCAAAACACACGCTCACTATCAGACAGTCCTGCAATGGGGGTGACAAGGGCCTCAAAGCGGCTCTGATAGGAGGAGACAGATTCCCCAGGGCGCATGCGGTATTTGCCAGCAGACAGTTTGTGGCGTGCCTCTGTAGCACGTGACTGGATCTGGGGTGCAAAACGGGCAAGCAGCGCTTCCAGCAGTTCCTCAGATGTATAGGTATCCCTCGCATTAGTCCACTGATCATGCCATGTCTTCGCCGCACCCTCAAGGGCATTGGCCAGGAAAAGACAGCGCATAGAGTCCTGGTGACCCCCACGGACTAAGGTGAAGTACTTCCTAACATCACGGACAAAGGACCTGGTGCGCGGTGCAGTCACTCGCCCTAAATCAGATAGCTTAACATCTGCAGCAATATTAAGCTTAGGCACCGGAATCGTCATTTTCATCACCTCATCCTCATGTCCAGTATGAGGGGGCGCAGATGGCCCAGCAGAGGTGCCCGCAGCAGCAGCATCAGTGGTAGCAGCAGCAGCGGCCATCCCAGCAGCTTCAGTGGCATTAGGCACCAGGTAATTTTGCACTACAGGGCCACGAGCATAAAAAGGGGATGGGACATAAGCTGGGGACGTTGGTGCCTCAGGGGTTGCTATGCCGCCTGATGCCAAAGGTGGTGGGGCTCTAGCCTGCAGAGTTGGACAGCCTGCCACAGGAGCACTTGATGGCTGTGTCAACCAGGAGAGACGTTCCCACCTATTAGCCTGGCTAACATTTGTAGCAACCCGGCCAACATACTGAAATGCGTTGGCGACAGCAGCAGATACAGCATTTGCAAAGTTCGCGGCTTGCATAATCTATGCCTGAAAGCCTAACAGAGCGAACAGCAAACGTCTGCTAAAGTTGAAGGCAAAGGCTAGGGCCAGGGCCTACCCAAAACTTCGATGCCTTCAACGAAACTCAAATATTCAGCAGTCCGCGAGCGGAGCTTGCTGAGAAGAGTTCGGAGCGACGGTGCAGAAATGTCGCTCTGGCTGGCCGAACCTGCGAACGCACTTGCAGCAAGCGAAACAGGCGCGATACCTTTCAAGAAAATAAGAGGTATAATTACTGCAAAAACGCGAGGTAAATCTGCGAGAGCAGTTCTTATTCCAGTCAGGCACGATTGTACTGTCGAAGCTGCGACCTCACAGAATTGCAAAGCGAACTGCCAAACAGGTTCTAAATATAAACCTATACTGCAGGCAATTAATTCGGGACAGTAAAAACAAGACGTCGGCAAAGCGAGTTCCGGTCGTCGCACCAACTAATAAGTGCGACCTAGCAAAAGCAAAGCCGAAATCACAGAAAGCAGATTCTAATTATCGCCTATTGATTGCCAAATTTACAGACCAGTATTGGCAGCGGCAGCAAGGATAGCGGCTCCCAATTCGTCGTCCATTTCCATAGCGAGTTCGGGAGGGGGGAGGTCTTGGTCGACGTCCATTGCTTGAGAGCTTTACTGGGCTAAATCCGACGGATAATTGTAGGTGATCAGGGAGACTGGAGCGGAAGACTTGAACGGAAGGCTTTCGAGACGTCCCAGGGAGGAACGGTCTCGATACCAGCTTGTTGTATTAGAAACCAATTGATGGTGGCATCGAAAGATACCGGTTGTTGGGCCAGAGCCCGATTATTTAGCATCACAGAGCCGGAGATCCAAGTCGTACTTGGGTGATGTCGTAGAGTCTCGAATCAGACGTGACGGCCAGAGGTCACTCCAACAACCGGAAAATCAGTGAACCAGGAACCAGGCGTTCCACTATTTACCATTCAGTCGGTAAATAGCCCAATCCAGACAGGTTCTGGACTTCTGTCAAGTACGGACACTTGGAAGGGTTGGTTAGTAAATGGCGGGCGGCGGTTAACTAATCCGTAATCCTGGTTACGAATTGGTTACCGTCAGTTAGTAAGTTAGTTAGTTAAACAGGTATTAACAACGGTTAACAGAGTGCTAAATATCTCTTAAGCATGCACGGAAATGCTTAAGGATACAACACAAGTCCTTCTATATGAGGACTGGTGAAAATGTCCCTGCATATCATGCCCGCCTTGAGGCATTATTCCAGGATATCCCTGATATCCACCCTCGTGAGAAACTGTTTTGGTTTCAGCAAGGGTTGTCTGGTGTCCTGCAGCCTAAGTGTGCAGCTGACGAAAAGGGTAGACCCTTCACCAGCTACGATGACCTTGTGCGTCATGCCTCTGGCGAAGAGGCCCGCATCCTCGCTGAGCGCCGGTTCCGTTCTGGTGTTCGCTCTAATGCCATCGCTATGCAGGATGTGGATGGAGACGACGCTATGGAGGCCTCTGATGGAGAGCCCCCAGCTAAGCGTGTGCGCGCTCACGCACCGCAGGCTGCCGCTGCTGCCGTAGGCGCCGGCCCTTCCTCAGCGTCTCGTCCCCGTCAGCGTGGCAAGCGTCCTAGTTTGGGAGGCAGGGGGAATGCGCGTGGGGACCGCCGTGGTCACCAGCAGGGTCGTGGTGGTGGTGGTGTCAACCCGCAGTCCTTGACGGCCGATCAGGAGCGTGAGCTCACCCGGTACTATAACCGGTACGGTCGCCAGCTCACCCGTGGTGACTTGAGGGATTTGCGTAAGGAGGCAGGGGGCAACGTTTGTTTTTGCTGCCGGGCTGCTGGCCACTCATATGATGAGTGCACGTTGCGTCCCCCTGAGGCTCGTGCCGCCGCGGCACAAGGCAATGGCCACTAGGGCCTTGCCCAGGCTGGTGCTGAGGAGAGCTTGCCTGGGTTTTCTAAGTCCGGACAGATAGGTTCGGGTGTGCGTAGCTTTGTGCGCGCCTTGCGCCCAGAGGTCCTTGCTGACCTTGAGACCGCTGTTGGTCGCCGGTTTTCGTTTGACGCCTTGGCTGTCAAGGCTGGGTTTGACTCCACGTGTAACCTCTTGGCACCTCGTGGACGTCCCCTCTCATCGGCTGACCTTGGTGGGCACACCGTCCTTCTGATCCCCTCCTCACTTCATCATTTTCGGGCCTTGCTCAGTCATTATCGCACCTGCAAGCAGCGTCGACCTGATACAGCAGCTGGTATTCTTTTGCCACAGCATGTAGCTCGTCTGGCCTCTGCTGAGCTTGCAGGTATGCGCAAGGTTCGGTCCTTTCCAACAGGTACGGGTCTTTTTAATGGTCTTGACCTTTCAGGCCAGCAGGTTGCTTTACCTGGCACCCCGTATCCTGCAGAGGTATGGTTTGATGCGCCGCAGCCATACACACCTGTGTCACCTGATCCTTTCACTTCTGCCCTTTTGGTAGCTGCGTCGGGTGCTATGACTGCAGGTTCATCTCTTCCTCTTATCTCTCTGGCAACGGCTGGACTCAGTTTCACCGCCTTGGTGGACTCGGGTGCTACCCACGACTTTATCAGTGAGTCACTGGTTCAGCGCTTGCGTTTGCCTGTTCGCTCTTGCCCGTGGTCTTCGGTTTCCTTAGCCGACGGGGGCAAGCAAGCCATCTTGGGGCAGGTGTCTCTGCGGGTGTCTGCAGGCTCTTTTCGTGCTTGCTTGCAGCCCTATGTGCTGCCGACCCTCACAGATGCCGCATCTTTCATTCTAGGCTCTGCCTCACTCCAGAAGCATGCTGCCGCGTTTGACTATGAGGAACGCACCCTTCGCCTGTCTAAGGGTTCAGCAACTTGCGTGCTTCGATGGCTGCCTACAGCCGCAGAGGAAGCTGTTCCTGATGACGCTCCTCAGGTCAATCACGTTATCACTGCCATGCGTGAAACCAAGAATACCCCAGAGTCTGTTAGCCGTAAAGCAGCTGTCCGTATGCTGCGTAAGGGTGCTCATGGCATTCTAGTGCGCCCCTCTCTTCGGCTCAACTCTGTTGGTGCTCAGACTTCCACGCAGGACCCTGAAGTCTCTGCGTTGCTCACGGAGTATGCAGATGTGTTCCGCGACCTTCCAGGGATCCCGCCGGAACGACCGGTGGATCACACCATTCCTTTGGTGCCTGGCGCGCAACCCGTCTCACGCCCCATGTACCGTCTCAGCCCTTTGGAGCTTGATGAGGTAAAGCGGCAGGTTACTGACTTGCTTGCTAAGGGCTTGATCCGTCCGAGCACTTCCCCTTACTCCGCGCCTATCTTGTTCGTGGGTAAGAAGGATGGCACACTGCGCATGTGCATTGACTACCGTGGCCTTAATGCCGTTACGGTCAAAAACCGGTATCCTTTACCCCGGATCGATGACCTGCTTGATAAGCTGCGTGGCTCTGCTTACTTCAGCTCTATCGACCTGCAGCAGGGCTATAATCAGATCCGTATCTTGGAATCTGACATTCCTAAGACGGCTTTCCGTACCCCCTTTGGTCATTTCGAGTTTACGGTCCTGAGCTTTGGTTTGGCTAACGCCCCTGCGACCTTCCAAGCTGTCATTGACCGTATGTTCAGGCCCTACATTGACAAGTTTGTCGTGTGTTACCTGGACGATATCCTGATCTACTCGAAGACTAAGGAGGAACACCTTAAGCATCTCCGTCAGGTGCTGGAGGTCTTACGGCGTGAGCAGCTGTATGCCAAGCAGTCCAAGTGCTACTGGGCTCTTTCCCAGGTGGAGTACTTGGGGCATGTGGTGTCTGCCGATGGCATCCGCATGGACCCCCGTAAGACTGCTGCCGTAAAGGACTGGCCGACTCCGACCTCTTTGCCGGAGCTGCGCAAGTTTTTGGGCCTTACCAATTACTTCCGTAAGTTTATCTCTGGGTACTCTTCCCTTGCTGCACCTCTCACGTCGCTCACTCGCAAAGACGCTTTTCAGTCTCCTGAGGCTTGGACTCCTGATTGCCAAGCTGCGTTTGATGCGATCAAGCACGCTGTTGCTAATGACGTGGTGCTGCACTTTCCTGATTACTCCTTGCCCTTTCGTGTCGAGCTCATCTCTGATGCCTCGCTGCAAGGATCAGGCGCTGTTCTGGTGCAGAATGGGCGTCCCATTGCGTTCACCAGTAAGAAGTTCTCTCCGGCGGAGCGGGGCTATACTACCGGTGAGCAAGAGCTTCTGGCTATCATTCATGCCTTGCGTGAATGGCGCTGCTACCTGGAGGGTCGTCCCTTCGTGGTAAAGACAGACCATAAGCCCTTGACCTTCCTTCAGGGCGTTCCTACCCTTAACCGCCGCCAGGCGCGTTGGTTGGAATACATGGCACGTTTCAACTTCACCTGGGAGCATCTCTCCGGATCCCTCAATGTTGCCGATGCATTGAGTCGCCATCCATCCCTGCATGCCGTGATCCTTTCGGTGGTCACTCGGCGTCAATCTGCTGCCTCTGAGGTCACTACCTCTGGCTTTGCACAGCGCATTGTGCAGGGATATGCCTCTGACTCCTGGTTTAAGGATGCCCGCAATCTTGAGCCCTATAAGCAGGAGCGCGGCCTATGGATCCGCACTGATGGTGAACGTCGCCAGATTGTCGTGCCTAACGACGACCTTCTTCGCCGGGATATCCTTGCGCGCTTGCATCAGGACCCCCTGGCTGGACATGTGGGTGTTACCCGCTTGGTGGAGCTAGCACGTCGCAATTTCTGGTGGTCCTCCTTGGCCCAGGATGCTGCTCGCTTTGTGCAGCAGTGCGACGATTGCCAACGCTCTAAGCCTCTTTCCGGTAAACAAGCAGGGTTGCTTCAACCCTTGCCGATTCCGGTGGCTCCCTGGGAAAGTGTTTCCCTTGATTTTGTTGTTGGTCTTCCTCCGTCTGAGGGGGGGAACGATGCCGTGCTCGTCATGGTTGATCGTTTGACCAAGATGGTGCACCTTGCGCCTACCACCACCTCGGTGACTGCAGAGCAGACGGCTCGTCTGTTCTTTGATAATGTCGTGCGTTTGCATGGCATACCCAAGTCGGTCATTTCTGACCGTGGGCCCCAGTTCGGTGGCAAGTTCTGGGCGTCCCTGGGTGACCTTGTCAATGTTCGTGTGAACCTTTCCACTGCCTACCATCCCCAAACGGACGGGCAGACGGAACGCATGAACCGCACCTTTGGTGACATGCTGCGTACTTACGCTGGCAGCAATCCTCGCGCGTGGGATACTTTCCTCTCTGCTGCTGAGTTTGCCATGAACAATGCTGTTAACCGGTCTACGGGACAGTCTCCGTTCTTCTTGAACTATGGCTTCCACCCCGCAATTCCACTTGCTCGGGAGTTGGATGTGCCTGCCCCAGCTGCCAAAGCTTTCGTGAGGTCGTATAATGACCGCATGGATGAAGCTAAGCACCTCCTTGAGGCTGCACAGCAGCGTACCATCGAGTACTACAACCGTGGTAAGAAGGACACCACCTTCAAGCCTGGTGATTCCGTACTCCTCAGTACTAAAAACCTACGGCAACTTGCCACAGGTCCGCGCAAACTTTTGCCGCGATGGGTGGGACCTTACCCTGTGAAACGCATGGTTGGTCAGGCAGCGGCCGAGCTTGTCCTTCCCTCGAATATGCGTATTCACCCCACCTTCCACGTGTCTCTGCTGCGTCCTTACAGGGCAGCACCAGATACGTCGGTTACCAATGGATCCAATATTTCCTCTGGAAACCCCGGGACCAGTCCTGATGGACCGCCACCAGTAGATTGGTTGAACAACGAACCTCTCTACTCGGTTGAGCGCATTCTTGACTACCGTGCTCGCCGTATCGGGAAGAAACGAAAACGGCTGGTGCACGAGTACCTTGTCAAGTGGAAGGGTTATTCTTCCGACCAAAACAGCTGGGAACCTGCGCAGAACTTTACCCCTGACCTGATCCCTGATCTTGAAGCAGCTCGAGCCCGTGCACGAGGGCGCTGCGAGGACGCCGCGTCCTAAAGGGGGAATAGTTGTTGTATTACGGTACCGGCCTTAGCTCCTTGCTAAGTAAGTAGCCCCGTGGCTACACCCTCTATATGCTTATATGTAGAGGCTAAGGGTTGCATGCCCTAGTGCAACTGTGACACTGTCACTGGTAGACTCAGTTGAGTTCGGTTTCACTGGTTGATCCTATGTATTTCCTTAATACATAGCTCTGTTTTCTCTTCCTTAGGGATTACAGTTCTTTATGGAGGCTTGCCGTACTAAGCTCAGAGTACCTATGCTCTGCTCTTCCTATCAACCGGTAGTTATCACTACCACTAGTTGGGGGTGATACAACAGCTGCTGCATGCTGCTGCTGCTGTGCACTGCCATTGCCGCTCACCGCGGCTGCCGTGCACTGCCACTGTCACATGTTGCCGCTGCTGCTGCATGGTGCAGTTGCCATGCACTGTTGCTGCCATGCAGTGCTGCTGCTGTGTGGAGGCCGCAGCCAAGTGGTGCAATGTGGAGTAGAGCAATACACATTACACATTATATATATTACTTCCTAAGCGATTCATCAATACCAGAGGAGACCTATCTTTTTACCTTTCCGGCCACCATACATGTCTAACAGGGAAACAGGGATATGCTGAAACACATATTAATAACATGAATTAGGTTCTAAGTGCTGCCTCTCTACTTACAACATTCACTTTTAAACCTTATAATGCAACAAAGAATGTACTTTTAACAGCCTACCTGGCACCTTAGGAAGAGACGACTAGACTGAATATTATAAGTACTGATGTGGTCTGTTACAGTACTTTTCTGCTTTTATTTGTCTCAATGAGAATCTATCTTGAACCCCAGTACATCAAGATGGTGGAAGTGTGGGGGACTAGGGCCGTAAATCTACTTTGGATCCCAGTAAACTAAGACGGTGGAGGTGCGGGGAACTGGGGCGGCAGGCCCCAGTCCCCGCACAACCACCGTACACTTAAGAGAGTCAACAGCAATGAAAGCGGTAGTAAAATGAAGATTTAAAAGCATGATTATCCTTGTATAGGTAGCGCTATATCGGCTGTGACAAACTAAATCAATAAATACTACTGGAAATATTTCTGCTGACCCGAATAACATATATATTTATATATATAACCAAGTTGTTATCCTGCTGTTGTAGTGTAGCTCTATATTAACCGGATAGATGATTTAATAGCGATATGGCGGAAACATTGATCGATCAGAATGAACTCAGATAGAAATGTGTGAAGCAGCATTTCCTAATGGAAGTTCCCAATCAACTGAAACATACAGTTATTGTGGTTAGAAGTCCGCGACGATTTTAGACAAAATAACAACTTTAGAATCGCGCGTCGAGTGTACCAGTGAATATACCGGAACCATACTATCCAACCCTAAGTCATAATAAAGTTTTAAGTAATAGTAATGTACACATTAATTATAGTTCCCTTTTGCCACGGCTTTGTTCACCTGGTCTTAAGTCATAAAAAACGTTCAAATAATAGTAATGTACACATTATAGTTCCCTTTTGCATTACACACATCCAGCTTGCTTTTCAGTTTCTTCCCTTTTTGTTTTCAGATGATACGTTTATGCAGTATATTCACTTGAACTGTGATTGCTACCGCTTTTATTAGCTAGTCTAGTATTTTTTACTTATTTTTAGTTTAGTTAGATAGTTTATTTTGTGTTAGTTATTTTAGTTTTGGTCGTTTATTTATGTAAGGCCCCTGAGAAGTTTTTCAGTCGTCCGCCCCTGTAGGGAGTCCTAGTAGTGTAAGGCCCCTAGGAATTTATGCCATCGCGAGGTAAATGCACTGATTTCTGTTAGGCAATTTCTAGGCTTTTATAGCATTTTCTGACCTCTTTAGCTAGGTTTGCTCAGTGTTTTGTTTCATACAGTCACCATGTTTCCTGCAGGGCACTGGCCAGCCCTGCAGGATTCATGCTTTAAGGATATATAATTATTTTAGTCAAACGCTTCCAGCCTGGTCAAACAAGAATTATCCTCACAGTGCTAGCACTCTGGGAAAAGCCATCCTCCATATTTTTTGTTGGATCCATAAAGTCCATACGGACTTCCATAAAGTTACGTATGGAAGGCAACAATACCCAAATATAGCCATGAAATTTTTTTAATTATATACGTCCTATTAAGACAGATTGTGGAAAAATGCTTTTCTGTGACTTGGGGTAGTTAGGCTCCTGGTAGTCCAATACCTTCCATAATCCATTGTCCCCATTCCATAAAGTAAACTGCCTAGTGAAGCACACACATCCATGCACAAATTTGCCCATACCACTCGCAGCATGCATTTTGTTTTAAGCCATATGCCCCTCATAGTGACTTTACTACGATGTGATGTAGTACGACAGTACCTACCCCTGTTACTAAATTGTGACGTCGTACGGCAGTACCTACTGTTATTTCTGTTTGATTCTGGCCCACCTTGCCTTTGCACCTCCAGGAAACCCAAAGCTTACTTTGCATATTTTTCATCAATATCTTTGCTCTCAATGAAGGCCGCAACCCTGCCCAGCTGCTCAAGCTCCTGAACCACATCCTGCTGCACCCTCCATAGGAACATGATGCGTGCACTGGGCAGTCAGGAACCATGGCAACGTGTGGGTGGCCACATTAGTTACATTACAGTAGGATGTCCCAGTCCTCCTCCCCATTACCATCCTCGTGCCAAAACGATAAGGATGTTTACATCCCCGTCCCTAAACCCCCTGCCTGTCCCCATCAATATCCCCATCCCCGTCCGACTTCCGACTGACAGGCCACAATCCCTCCCCTCCATCCTCCCCTGTATGGAGTCGTTATCCCCTTATCTCCCCTTTTCCCATGTTTTAATGGTTTAGTTGGAAATATCGAACCAATTTAAATACCAGGCTGCAGTCCCGATCCCCATCCCTGCCTCCTCCCTATCCCCATCCTTGTCCCCATCTGAGCTTTAGCGTTTGTGCCAACCCTAGCCACAAACATGTATCCGTTGTCAATGAGCACGTCCGAAATGCAGCTGCGAAAATGCTGCAAGCTCCAATCCTGTGCTTGTGATTCAAACAGGTCCTGAGCTTCGAGATGAAGAACTTGGCTAAGCCCATAGAGCACCATGATGTGGTCTGTATCACAGCCACCGTTTTGCTCCTTAGCCTGCAGGGCATGCCGAAAAAACATTGAGGGATATCAGTAGCCATCGTTTTCCTTGTTCTTCTCCCCCGTTGTTTTCCTCCATCATTTCCCCCCTCCTTATTCCCGTCCGTATTCCCTTGTCATCCCCCCAATTATTCCCGTCAGTATCCCCCATTGTTTCCCCGTCGTTATTCCCGTCCTTATTCCATGTTTCTCCCCCATCATTTCCCCCGTCGGTATTCCTGTCCTTATTCCCGTCTTTATTCCCTTGTCGTTTTCCCCCATCATTTTTCCGCCATTATCCCCGTCGTTATACCCCATCGTTATTCTCGTTTTCCCCCGTCGTTATTCGTATTGTTACTCCCATCCTTATTCCCTTGTCATCCGCCCCAATTATTCCCCGTCATTTCCCCCCGTCGTTATACCCCCCTCGTTATACCCATCGTTATTCCCTTGAGATACCCTAGATACCCTATCTACACATCATTCATAGTAATGGTAGGTTCGATAGGTGATGACTAATAATATGATAGGACATGACGCTAATGACAGGCCATGCATGAAGCTGAATAATCGCCGTATTTATTTGGAATGCGAAATGGTCGCTTCCGTTTGTACCCTCCATGCCAGCCATTGTAACTTTCCATAAAATGCCGTTTCCATTCCATAAAATGCCTTCCATAAAATACCTTCCATAACCTGGTGGCAGGCTTATGGATTCCATACCAAAATAATATGGAGGCCATTTTATGGAAAAGGACGATAAATTTTATGGAAGCCGGGACCCCCCATTTTCCCAGAGTGTAGTTGACAGTTAATCTTAGTCGTACAGCATTAATCTGCTATTGTAGCCTGCAAATTGTATAGTCAGCTACTTTTTTGGCTAGTACATATTGGAGCTGAACTATTGCTGGACCTTTCTGGAAGATGATGATCAAGCCACCGCCACCAAGCAATCTTGCTGAAGGTAAGCATCGTGACCAACTTCTTAAGCATAATAAAAATTTAGTTATATAGGAAATGATTTGTTTGGTTTGGTACTCGCGCAATAGTGGTACTCGTGTATGTACTGAACCACGCGCGTTTTCCCGCGCACGTTGTCGCTCATCGTCGCGCATCGTTGCCTGACCGCTGAAAAGGACTTTGACATGCGATATTCTTCATCATTACATGCGGGGAGCGGAATTTGACCCCACACAGTCCACATTCATGGCTACCGCAGTATAACTCTATGTCGTTGAACTTGAAAAGCTCCCTATAACATCATAACAATGTTATCTTCCCCCCATATGAATGGGGGTGGCACATATGGAGCACGTGGTAATGCTATCACCTCTGCTGGAGTTATGGTGCAAAGCAATAAAACACCCCATTCAGGTAGTGTTCACCGCATCTTGGCATGTTGCATCATTACCACCGCAAAGGCAATGAAATGGCATAGGCTTAACTACCCTTGTGTCATTTCATTGTTTCCCTTTGCCACTACAGGGTGCTGCTGCCATGCAGTGCAGCTGCCACGTGATATCCTAAATTTAATTTAGACCCAAGGGTTTGCTAGCCATATGAGTACATTCAACAGCGGCACCAAGTTTAACTGCATTATCACTCTTGCAATCAACATTTTTGGTAGATATTTTGCCGCATCCATTTTGCATAAATTCGAAAAATATTAACTTTAAGAATTATTTTTTATTTCAGATCTTTACGGTTGGTTATATCTGCATAGATTTTTTTAATATTCATATGTGTACATTAAATATGTACTTATACATATTAGGCATTTAAAGCAATCCAATAAATGGATGAATAACTTCAAAATAATATTGGCTCATGTAATTTATCACTGATTCGGACAAAGTACTAGATTCCCATTACCTGCCAAGCTCTTTGGTATAATATCCACTGATTTTGAAAGTTTATTTTGGAGCCCATGAATTCGTATTGTTATACCTCTAATTTTCCTTCATTTTTAATTATGGATGGAATAATTAACGAAAACCTGCCTGTCTGATTCAGGAAAACCCTAAAGTAATATAAAATTACGTAGTGGATATTAAGTCAGTTTAGATTCTATAGGCTAAATGGCCATTAAAAAAAAGAAACTTGGGATAAAGTTAAGTTAGTCATGAAGAGAGTACAATATGCTGCTAATTTCATTTGAATAGCTAGAAGACAATAACGATTTTTTCATCCATCGATTTGCTTGATTTTGCAAGGGGTGCAGCTGCCATGTGCTGCCACTGATGCATGATGCAGCTACCGCTGCAGGGTGCTGCTGCCACGCAGTGCAGCTCCCACTTATTTCTTTAATAAGTTGCATTTCCAAACTCATGGATGGCGCATCGAAGCTAAATAAATGTACACATATGGACAGTGCGAGCCATGAATGCCAAATAATGGAGGGATATGATGAAGGAAGGGGGAGGGCGGCCTGGATGCTGTTGTATCTCTGTTATATCCGCCTAAAGCAAAGGCTCGATCGAAGGATGCCAGACAACTGGCCAACCTGGATATTAGCCATGAGATACCCCAGGATACTACAGATGCCCCCCTGGACTACAACGTGGGAAAATGTTGAACCAAAATATTAGCTACATACACACCACCACAAACAAATAAGAGAAAAATCAGAGGAATACCTAGGGTGAAACATCTATGGCAAGTGGAAGTGTGGGGAACTGGGGCAGTGAATCTACTTTGGACCCCAGTACACCAAGATGATGGAAGTGTGGGGAACTGGGGCGGCAGGCCCCAGTCCCCGCACAACCACCGTACACTTCTGGGAGTTACAGCATTGAAAGCGGTAGTCAAATGCATATTTAAAAGCATCATCAATTCTAGTTATGTACTAAGGCCCTTGACATGTTCTTAAACTAATACTTTCGTAATAGGCTTGGTTGTGTTAACTGACCTTGTGGGTTTTCTACACGCATTATATAGAGGTGAGTCACAGTCGGTGCAAACACAGTGCTTATTGCTACCTTCTTCGTCCTACTGTTGTACACCATGACTGCTAGGAACTGAGCATGCTTCCTTGGCGCAGACCATGGGACCATGACCCTACAGGATTTTTATGATGCTGGGATGGCTGTGCCAATTTCAGGCCCAGGCACTTCATCTCCATCTTGGACACGTTCAGATCCTCATGGCACACGTTCAAAGGGTCAAGAGAACTACCTGAATGACCTTGGCATCCTTCCGAGTCAGTGGCCACAAACTTAAGCAGAATCAAGCTCGATGACCAACGACCATAAGATGGTTCAAGAGCTGGTAAGAAGAATTCAGTTAGACTTCAGATTGCATTGATCATATTATGTCTTTATCATATTCTTACCTTGCTTGTGGCATGTGCTTGTGTGCAGTTGAAGGCCACTCATGACGGCAAGAAACCTGCTACTGGTCGTCAGAAGGAAGCCCTAATGTCCAGGTCCATCGAGTTTGACGATGACTTGACCAAGGAAGCTGCAACGTCTATCTTGGACAGTGCTCTACAGGCTTCTGATGAACCTATTACAGAATCTCAGGCGAAATGGCTCAGCAAGCACAATGTAAGCTTTTTCCCATCATCTTTGCATTTTCTTATAATTGTTCTCTGTGCTGTATGTTTAATCTTTCTTTGCTGCTGCTATCTTTTCCTAATTAAGTTGTTGCTTGGAATGCTATTATTTAATATTTGTATTATTATCTCTTCATCATGTTATTACTCTAGTTATTGTAATTGTTATTGCTACCGCTTGTATTAGGTAGTCTAGTAATTTTTAGTTATTTTTAGTTCGTTATTTTTAGTTATTTCTTTAGTTAATCCTTTAGTTATTTTTAATTTGTTTATAGAGTTTATTTATTTTTGGTTATGTTAGTTTTTGTCGGTTATGTAAGGCCCCTGGGAATTCTTACAGTCGTCCGCCCCTGTAAGGAGACCTAGTAGTATAAGGCCCTCGGGAATTTATGCAGTCGCGAGCAAAATGCAATCATTTCTGTTGGGCAATTTTTAGGCTACTTAAAGCATTTTTGACCTCTTTAGCTAGGTGTTTTCTGTAGTATCCTGGGGTTCTCATGGCTAATATCCAGGTTGGCCAGTTGTCTGGATCCTTTGATCGAGCCTTTGCTTTAGGCGGATATGACAGAGATACAACAATTGATATCTAGCGGGTAGTGACTGACCCGAGTTCAAATCCCCCATTCCATCAGTGTGGATGTGTGGATGGCTGCACTGATGTGTGCGTGGGAGATGTGACCACAATCAGGGATGAGAATGCCATTGAGTTACGATTGCCCCTGTGGGAGTGAGGACACACCCATTGGAAGGGGGGATAATTGTAGTATCCTGGGGTATCTCATGGCTAATATCCAGGTTGGCCAGTTGTCTGGCATCCTTCGATCGAGCCTTTGCTTTAGGCGGATATGACAGAGATACAACAAATACCTAGGGTGAAACATCTACGGCAAGTGGAAGTGTGGGGAACTGGGGCAGTGAATCTACTTTGGACCCCAGTACACCAAGATGGTGGAAGTGCAGGGAACTGGGGTGGCAGGCCCCAGTCCCCGCACAACCACCATACACGTTTGGGAGTTACAGCATTGAAAGCAGTAGTCAAATGCATATTTAAAAGCATGATTTTTGTATTCATTATTAACCCTAAGTAACCTACATGTCTTGCTGCATTAGAAATATTATACCTACCATTGCATGACTCAAACCCAAACATGTGCATACTGTTGTATCCCTCCTTCCAATCGCCCATTGATTCTGCGGAGAACCAGGCTTAGTGCATCGTGCTCGATTATATCAGAACGTACCAATCGAGGCAGCGGAAGTCTTTGATGCAAGGAGTTACAACGTATATTTCAAAGCAGGCGTAGATGACGTGATAGGCTATCAGTGCCTAGCCGAGGCAATCATCATCTAACCGATGCAAATCGGTGCTCGGGCTTATCCAAGAAATACGACCAGAAGCAATATATAAGGCGTAAGCTCAACCAAGGCGCGGTTAGCTTGTCTTAGCGTCAATCGTTATGATTGCGTATCAATTCATCCTTAGGCCGTCAATGAGCATAGCAGATATACTCGCAGCGACGGCTCACGGTACAAGAGATCTGCAAGTAGTAGGTGTACTACCGTGATCCCGCGTGCGGATATTGCTATATAAGCCGTCATAGCAATAATGCAATGTTCTTTACTTGCGTAAAGGTGCCGACTACGCCATCGCGCGTAGTGATGCATTCGGCGCGCTGCATCGCTCGAGCCATTGCCTCGCGACCTCAAGATACGCTCGCATTATCGTGCTTGAGTGTGCGCATATGCATAGTGCACGTGTTATCATAAGTGCGCATCGATGCATTATGCATTCTAGGTCGTCCGCGACCAAGTCGCCGGGCCATGCGCACTTATCGCGACACCGATCACATGATGCATGCTTGCAGCGTTGTGCACAATGCATTAGGCGATATGCTGTTCGCGGGTTGCTTGTTCCCTTAGCCGATGCACCTAACGCGTGCGGTGCGACGTGCTGCGTGGTGTGCGTGCGATCACGTCACGCCCGCTGCCGTACTGCTCCAGGGGTGACGTCATCAGTGCCGTACCGCTCCGCGCATCCACGTACGACAATCCCGTATCACTCCACGCATCCACGTACGACAGTGACGTCATCAGTGCCGTACCGCTCCGCGCATCCACGTACGACAATCCCGTATCACTCCACGCATCCACGTACGACAGTGACGTCATCAGTGCCGTATCGCTCCGCGCATCCACGTACGACAGTGCCGTACCGCTCCGCGCATCCACGTACGACAATGCCGTACCGCTCCGCGCATTCATGTACGACAGTGCTGTAACGCTCCGCGCATCCACATACGACAGGTGACGTGGTGCCGTGCGCAACAGAGCGATGGTGGGTGCAACCCTAGCAGAGCTTCGGCAAAGTGACGTGTGGTACAACACATACTCATATAAATATTCATCCATTTTCTTTGTTATATGCAGATTGCGGACAATGACATGCCAAAAACGAAAGCGGAGGCCATCATCTTCATTGGCAACACCCTCACGCAGATCAGCATGGCTACTGACCAGCAGAAAACTTATCTTAAAAATCTTAATCCCAGTATTAATGCAGAAGTATCAACCGCATGACTAAGTACCAAGCTGGAATAATGATACAAACCTACTTGAAGAATAAACACAAGAGTGGGCCTTCATCATGCAGGAGCCCTGCCCAAGCAAGTAATGAGCCGGGTGACAATGAAGATAGAGGCGGGGGATCCCGCGGAACATCTTCACCACATCATGATGGGGTGGTGCATATGGAGGACGTGCTAGTAATGCTATTACCTCTGCTTATGTTTTGATGCAAACCGCCAGAACAACTTGTTCAGGTGGTGTTCGTCGCATGTTTGTTGCTCATTACCACTGCAAAGGCAATCAAATGGCATAGGCTTAACAACCCTTATGTCAATTGAATGCATCTCTTTGCAGAGCTTGAATGGTATGTGATGGCTGGCCACCTCACAGCACCAATCACGCTTTGCTGTGGTAATTGCTTTTTTCCCTTTACATATATTGCTGACACAGTAGAAATAATGGCGTCTGTTGTGGCATCATGAACTATTGCATGGGGCTGTGTGCCATAACTCTCAGACCTGCCTGCCTGATTAAACACATGCATATGACTTATGTATTGCACGATAATGGATGCCTGAATGAGCTGACGCTACTTCAGAACCATGCATGTATATATGTAAGTAATACTTCTCTGGGTACACCTTTCCAATATTTAACAGTAACATTTTA
The DNA here is from genome assembly GCA_019650235.1 of Volvox reticuliferus. Classification (NCBI taxonomy): domain Eukaryota; kingdom Viridiplantae; phylum Chlorophyta; class Chlorophyceae; order Chlamydomonadales; family Volvocaceae; genus Volvox; species Volvox reticuliferus. The sequence continues at coordinate 341,777 of BNCP01000013.1, read as the reverse complement.
TTCTGATAGGATAGCAATAGACATTACATATTATATACAATACTTCAATACTACATTACTTCTTATTCATCAATGCCAGAGGAGACCTATAATTTTTACCTTTCCGGGCACCATACATGTCTAACAGGGAAACCAGGGATATGCTGAAACACATATTAATAATATGAATTAGGTTCTAAGTGCTGCCTCTCTACTTACAACATTCACTTTTAAACCTTATAATGCAACAAAGAATGTACTTTTAACAGCCTACCTGGCACCTTAGGAAGAGACGACTAGACTGAATATTATAAGTACTGATGTGGTCTGTTACAGTACTTTTCTGCTTTTATTTGTCTCAATGAGAATCTCTTTTGAACCCCAGTACATCAAGATGTTGGAAGTGTTGGGGACTAGGGCCGTAAATCTACTTTGGATCTCAGTACACCAAGACGGTGGAAGTGCGGGGAACTGGAGCGGCAGGTCCCAGTCCCCGCACAACCACCGTACACTTAAGAGAGTCAACAGCAATCAAAGCGGTAATAAAATGAATATTTACAAGTACGAGTTCAGTTGCCAGACCTGCCGCCCCAGTTCCCCGCACTTCCACCGTCTTGGTGTACTGAGATCCAAAGTAGATTTACGGCCCTAGTCCCCCACACTTCCAACATCTTGATGTACTGGGGTTCAAAAGAGATTCTCATTGAGACAAATAAAAGCAGAAAAGTACTGTAACAGACCACATCAGTACTTATAATATTCAGTCTAGTCGTCTCTTCTCTCGTCCCAGGTAGGCTGTTAAAAGTACATTCTTTGTTGCATGATAAGGTTTAAAAGTGAATGTTGTAAGTAGAGAGGCAGCACTTAGAACCTAATTCATATTATTAATATGTGTTTCAGCATATCCCTGGTTTCCCTGTTAGACATGTATGGTGCCCGGAAAGGTAAAAATTATAGGTCTTCTCTGGCATTGATGAATAAGAAGTAATGTAGTATTGAAGTAATGTATGTAATGTGTAATGTCTATTGCTATCCTATCAGAATAAAATGTTACTGTTAAATATTGAAAAGGTGTACCCAGAGAAGTATTACTTAAATACATACATGCATGGTTCTGAAGTAGTGTCAGCTCAGGCATCCATCATAGTGCAATACATAAGTCATATTCATGTGTTTAATCATGTAGGCAGGTCTGAGAGTTATGACACACAGCCCCATGCAATAGTTCATGATGCCACAACAGACGCCATTATTTCTACTGTGTCAGCAATATATGTAAAGGGAAAAAAGCAATTACCACAGCAAAGCGTGATTGGTGCTGTGAGGTGGCCAGCCATCACATACCATTCAAGCTCTGCAAAGAGATGCATTCAATTGACATAAGGGTTGTTAAGCCTATGCCATTTGATTGCCTTTGCAGTGGTAATGAGCAACAAACATGCAACGAACACCACCTGAACAAGTTGTTCTGGCTGTTTGCATCAAAACATAAGCAGAGGTAATAGCATTACTAGCACGTCCTCCATATGCACCACCCCCATTATGATGTGGTGAAGATGTTCCGCGGGATCCCCCGCCTCTATCTTCATTGTCACCCGGCTCATTACTTGCTTGGGCAGGGCTCCTGCATGATGAAGGCCCACACTTGTGTTTATTCTTCAAGTAGGTTTGTATCATTATTCTAGCTTGGTACTTAGTCATGCGGTTGATACTTCTGCATTAATACTGGGATTAAGATTTTTAAGATAAGTTTTCTGCTGGTCAGTAGCCATGCTGATCTGCGTGAGGGTGTTGCCAATGAAGATGATGGCCTCCGCTTTCGTTTTTGGCATGTCATTGTCCGCGATCTGCATATAACAAAGAAGATGGATGAATATTTATATGAGTATGCACATGTTTGGGTTTGAGTCATGCAATGGTAGGTATAATATTTCTAATGCAACAAGACATGTAGGTTACTTAGGGTTAATAATGAATACAAAAATAACAATCACAATAACTAGAGTAAAAACATGATGAAGAGATAACAATACAAATATTAAATAATAGCATTCCAAGCAACAACTTAATTAGGAAAAGATAGCAGCAGCAAAGAAAGATTAAACTTACAGAGAACAATTATAAGAAAATGCAAAGATGATGGGAAAAAGCTTACATTGTGCTTGCTGAGCCATTTCGCCTGAGATTCTGTAATAGGTTCATGAGAAGCATGAAGAGCACTGTCCAAGATAGATGTTGCAGCTTCCTTGGTCAAGTCATCGTCAAACTCAATGGACCTGGACATAAGGGCTTCCTTCTGACGACCAGTAGCAGGTTTTTTGCCATCATGAGTGGCCTTGAACTGCACACAAGCACATGCCACAAGCAAGGTAAGAATATGATTGCTACCGCTTTTATTAGCTAGTCTAGTATTTTTTAGTTATTTTTAGTTTAGTTATATAGTTTATTTTGTTTTAGTTATTTTAGTTTTGGTCGTTTATTTATGTAAGGCCCCTGAGAATTTTTTCAGTCGTCCGCCCCTGTAAGGAGTCCTAGTAGTGTAAGGCCCCTGGGAATTTATACAGTCGTCCGCCCCTGTAAGGAGTCCTAGTAGTGTAAGGCCCTTGGGAATTTATACCATCGCGAGGTAAATGCACTGATTTCTGTTCGGCAATTCCTAGGCTTTTATAGCATTTCTGACCTCTATAGCTAGGTTTATTTGCTCAGTCTTTTGTTTCATGCAGTCACCATGTTTCCTGCAGGGCACTGGCCAGCCCTGCAGGATTCATGCTTTAAGGATATATAATGGTATAGAATATGAAAAGTTTTAGTCAAACGCTTCCAGCCTGGTCAAACAAGAATTATCCTCACAATGCTAGTTGACAGTTAATCTTAGTCGTACAGCATTAATCTGCTATTGTAGCCTGCAAATTGTATAGTCAGCTACTTTTATGGCTAGTACATATTGGAGCTGAACTATTGCTGGACCTTTCTGGAAGATGATTATCAAGCCACCGCCGCCAAGCAATCTTGCTAAAGGTAAGCATCATGGCCAACTTTTTAAGCATAATAAAAATTTAGTTATATAGGAAATGATTTGTTTGGTTTGGTACTCGCGCAATAGTGGTACTCGTGCACTGAACCGCGCGCGTTGTCGCTCATCGTCGCGCGCATCGTCGCACGCGTTGCCTGACCGCTCAAAAGGATTTTGACATGCGATATTCTTCATCATTACATGCGGGGAGCGGAATTTGCCCTACACAGTCCACATTCATGGCTACCGCAGTATAACTCTATGTCATAAATCTTGAAAAGCTCTCTATAACATTGTAATAATATTGTTTTTATATATAGTATCTTGCCCCCATATGAATTGGGGTGGCACCTCTGCTGTAGTTATGGGTGGTATCACCTCTGCTGTAGTTATGGTGCAAAGCAATAAAACACCCCATTCAGGTAGTGTTCACTGCATCTTGGCATGTTGCATCATTACCACTGCAAAGGCAAGGAAATGGCATAGGCTTAACTACCCTTGTGTCATTTAATTGCTTCCCTTTGCAGAGCAAGAATGGTATGTAATGGCTGGCCACCTCACACCACCAATCACATTTTGCTCTGGTAATGTCTTGTTATTTGCTACTGCTTTTATTAGCTAGCCTAGTATTTTTCAGTTATTTCTAGTTTATTTATTATTTAATTTTAGTTATTTTAATTTTCACCGTTTATATAAAGCCCCTGGGAATTTTTTCAATCGTCCGGCCCTATAAGGAGTCCTAGTAGTGTAAGGCCCCTGGGAATTAATTGCCACCGCTTTATTTAGCTAGCCTAGTAATTTTTAGTTGCTCTTAGTTTTAATTATTTTAGTTTCTGTTAGGGGGCCGCAGCTGCACTGTGCCGCTGGCATGTGGTGCCACTGCTGTGCAGTGCCTGCTGGCATGTGGTGCCACTGCCATGCAGTGCCACCAACGTGTGATGCTGCTGCTGCGCAATCCCGCTGGCATGTGGTGCAGCTGCAGTGTGGTGCCACTGGCATGCAGGGCCGCTGCAGTGTGGTGCCACTGGCATGCAGGGCCGCTGCAGTGTGGTGCCGCTGGCATGTGGTGCCGCTGGCATGCAGTGCCGCTGGCATGTGGTGCAGCTGGCATGCAGTGCTGCTGGCATGCAGTGCTGCTGCCATGCGGTGCAGCTGGCATGTGGTGCAGCTGGCATGTGGTGCAGCTGGCATGTGGTGCAGCTGGTATGCAGTGCTGCTGGCATGTGGTTTTTACTCCCTTTTCATTGGGTGCTAGAGTTCATCCAACTTCCCGCTACCCAGTGATGTACATGGTCACTACATGTCTAATCCATACATAGAAATTTCCTAATTTCACTGTAAGTGGTAATGAAACTAAGAAATTCACTTGCTCATTTCAAAATGCAACGAGGAGGAACATTAGCTAGATATTGGAGTAAGGACTTGAAAACCTCTTCCTCCAAATAACTTTGTGTTCTGTATAATTTATATAAAACATACTGTTGCCACATCATAGCGGTAACGTGCGATATCGAAACCCGCATAGTACGGCTGACAGCACGATATTGATACGCGCGGGTAGCGGTACTATGCTAGTACGCAGCGGTTCCCCGCATTGTGGCACCTCATGAATCAACATAAATTATTATACATAAATTTTATTATGCAAAAAAACAAACTTTTTATTTCATAAGCACGGTACCACGCGGTTGCGATACTGCGCAACAGCAACACCGCGGGATAGCAATACCGCGCCATAGTGATACCACAAGATAACAATACCGCACGGTACGTACCACGCAGTATTGCTATTACATGGTTTCACTATGGCATGGTATCGCGTGGTGTCGCTATCGTGCAGCAGCGGCACTGCGCAGCAATGGCAAAGCACTACACAAACGTATCCTGGAAATGCATGCAAAAAATGATGATAAATTTTACATAACAAATTTACGGTTTACCTTAGCGAGTAGCGCCAACTTCCTCAAGCAGAAGAAGGTGACTAGAACCGAGAACCATGATGCCCAAGACAAACTTGGGCTGGTATGGCAGCTTAGGCGAAACCTTAAAAGTACTTTTTCGTCCATTGCAATCAATTAGGAAATCAGTTATGCAAACTTGCACTATGTTGGCCGCAATGCTTACCTTCAGTGAGCAGGTTGGCGGCATTGTTAACAATCCTGCTTCTTAAAGATGCAAGAATAAATGAGCTTCAATGATTGACAACCAGAGAAATGCGTGCTCAAATAATTTGCTGGCCATGAAAGCTGATCATCATTGCTGTATGATTGAGATCAACTGTCAACTAATGTTGTAAGGATATTCCTTGCTAGACCTATTAACAGGCAGTTGACTAGGAGCTTTTGATACTACGAAACACAATAAAAACCTTAGAGTATGAATCCAGCAGGGCATTGGCCAGCCCTGCAGGATACATAGCTGCTACATGAAACAAAACACTGAAAATACCTAGGTAAAGAGGTCAGAAAATGCTTTTAATAGCCTAGAATTTGCCTAACAAAAGTCAGTGCATTTCCCTTGCGACTGCAAAAATTCCCGAGGGCCTTACATGACTAGCACTCCTTATAGGGGCGGATGAATCTAAAAATTCTCAGGGGCCTTACATGACTAGCACTCCTTACAGGGGCGGCTGAATGTACGATAATGGATGTATGATAATTAACTAAATAAACTAAAAGCAACGAAAAATAAAAGCAACGAAAAAATAAACTACAAGCAACGAAAAATGGCTAGGCTAGCTAATAAAAGCGGTAGCAATCAAACAATAAAAATCTTTACAACGTTTAGTTGACTATTCATCTGTATTGTACAGCAATCATTTTCTGCTGTTATAGCTACCGCTTTATTTTTAGCCTGCTATTTCTATAGATACATACTTCCTTGGAGCTTCAGCAATTTTATGGAGCTTCACAGAGCATTCTCAACAACGCCTTTACCATCCTGGTAAGCATTACTCAACAAAGCTGCCATGCAGTGCCGCTGCTGTGTGGTGCAGCTGCTGATGCTGCTGCTGTGTGGTGCAGCTGCCATGCATTGCTGCTGGCATGCAGTGCCGCTGGCATGCTGTGCTGCTGGCAAATGTGGCGCCGCTGGCATGCGGTGCTGCTGGCAAATGTGGCTCCGTTGGCATGTGGTGCTGTGTGTGATACCACTGGCATGCCGTGCTGCTGGCATGTGGTGCAGCTGCAGTGTGGTGCTGCCGGCATGTGGTACCAGATTACCAGGATATACCCTTTCTATTTATTAGGATAACATAAACTATACTGATAGGATGACAATAGTACATACACTCCAATAGTACATAACATACACTCCTTGTGCCCAAAGCCATTTGCCCCTCAGCTCAGTCTGGTAAGGACCCCTGATGCTCGTCTTTGCAGGGCAAGTCACCCACAGTGTCACACCCCTTAAACTCCTTGCTAGCTAGCTCATGAATGGGATGCTCGAGGTGATCAAAAATATTAACTACATACAGACCACCACAAATATCTAAGAGGAAAATCAGAGGCGCACATAGCAGGAAATATCTAGTGGGAATTTAATAATATGGACTATATTGCAGCTGCTCCCTCTTTACTTACAACATTGGATTTTAAGCCTTATAATGCAATAAATATTACATTAATAATCTGCCTTTAATTGTCTCAACAAGAATCTACTTTAGACCCCAGAACACCAAGACGGTGGAAGTGTGGGGAACTGGGGCGGCAGGCCCCAGTCCCCGCACAACCACCGTACACTTCTGGATGTTAACAGCATTGAAAGCGGTAGTCAAATGCATATTTAAAAGCATGACTTATATACGCATACGATACATCGACCATTCAGCATAAGTTCTTTAGCATCAATGACGAAAAACGTTTGAATGTATTTGTATATGTAGTCTTTAATTTACATTTATATCTGTGAAGGGGTGCGTGGGCTGAATATATTCATGATGCAAACCTGCGCACGTAGGTAGCATCATTGCTTGCACGCACGACTGCAGGGAGACGTCATGAACGTCATAAATCCTAGCAACGTAATAGCAGACATTTACCGTGGGGTAGCTCAAATGCAGGATTTTAAAATAATAATAAAGACATTCTGCATGCATTTCACATACACACACGCCCATACGTACGCTGGGATGAAGGGAAATTCTGCACGGTGACCCAGCGGCCCTTGACAGGCGGCTGCACATAAATGACAAACGGGTCTGATGGAGGGTCTGGGTTGCTGGGCTTGCTTCCGTTCTGTTTCCACATCAGCTCGTTGTCTTGGATGGCCGGTGTGTCGTCCACTGAGCTGATGCTCCGCATGCCAACACGAACCTCTAGATTTTCAATGTTGTCCCAGCAGCAGTACTGGAATGTCCAGACCAAGATACAGCTGATGTCCCATACTCCACCCAGGTCCACTGATATCCACTTGGCAGGGTCATCATATCCGCCGGTGTAGGCAACAGTGGACAAGCTGCCGTCTACTGCATTCCTGGCGTAAGTGGACCACTTGTCTGCTGATACGTACGCCTGCTTTGCCGATGCGAGATTGCCTGTGAATAATATATGCGTAAATAGCATGAGCGGCCACAACTTACACTCTGGGAAAACGGGGGGGCTCGGCTTCCATAAAATCCATCGTCCTTTTCCATAAAATGGCCTCCATATTATTTCGGTATGGAATCCATAAGCCTGCCACCAGGATATGGAAGCACTTTATGGAACTGAGACTGGATTTTATGGAAGGGAGAACCTGGGCATCGTGCTGAGCCTAGCTAAGTCCGGACTTAGCGATATAACTGAGAAGCAAGCAACCTGGACTTAGGCATCTATGTCCGGACTTAGCTAGGCTTAGCACAATCCGAACTTAATTAGCAAGGCACATGTTTTGTAGTCCGGATTGCACAAATTAAAATGTTCTTTCTTGTTTATATTTCAGTCAGACCTGGCTGAGGTTCCTGCATACAGTAAAAGAGTCGCGAACTTAGCATTGGGGCAACGAAGAAGTTTCTGTGGTCAGCAGACACGCACATTCTCATCCCTATTTTCATAGCTATTAGAAATGTGACTTACAGGTACTTTCGGGGCTCCTGCTGCAGCAATCTGCGGTGTTGACCTCCAAGTGCGGCGGCAGCGGCTGGTCAACAATACTCCCTACAGTTACCTAATTATTCTTATTTTCTTATCTTATCGCAATTTGTTGTATTAAGAACATTCGGGCCCTTGAAGCTCAAGATTGCTCCGTCCTCACAACTTTATTTTGCTCCGTCCTACCAGGAAAGCATGTGCATAGAATAATGTAATTCGTTATGAGTATTACGATTAAATATAATAACTGAAACCTGTAGTTCATAGCTTGCCCAAAGGAAGTATTTTCTGGTGCAGCGGTACAGCACCATAGGGCGACCTATGCATCGTACAGGATTCAACTTGGAAACTGTATGCATTAGGCTGACTTTCTATACAGGTAATTTTCTGTCGTTATTTTCTATTTATTGTCTACTTTTGAGTTCTTGTAGCGATGGTTTATGGAAGTTAACGGGCAACTAACAGGACAAAAGCGAACTGATGTGACAGACACACATGTTTTCACTCTCTGTAATGAAAAGCTTAATATCTAACGAGTATTTGCAGGACTTTACATCTGCACTCTTGCCTTCCATATTGATTTTATGGAACTCCATATCGATTTTATGGAACTCCATATCCATTTTATGGATCCAACAGAAAATATGGAGGATGGCTTTTCCCCGAGTGTTACAGTTACTCACACGCACTCGCGCGGCGTTGCGATAACGATCCACCAGCAGGTTTTATAACTGTTGTAAATACTTATTCATATTCACGGAACAAATGCACTCTGTTGGTTACCAGTATATACTCTGTACGTGAGCGAGGCGGGTGATGTTAGTTAATAAACCGCCATGCCACAAAAGAACGAACGGCTATTTGGTTCATTATGTTCGATATTGATTTCTTTGCTTATACAGAGTATGTGAGGCCGTGAACATGAGGGCCTTATACGTATGTTCGCGGTTTCGGAAGGCGGAAGGTGGACGGAAGATTGCTATTTTCCTAAACTTAATATGCAGTTGTAATGTGAGCTTTAATTACCCTAAAATTTTACATGTCCCTGTTGCGCACGTAATGCATCAAAGTACCAAGCAAGTAAGGATTGCTGGCAGTTGGTGACGAATGAAGTAAGTCCCCGCCGTCGTCCCCTGCTGCTGGTTAGTTCGTTGCCTTCTTATAAGTATCATCGCATTTACTCTTTCTACTTTCGATTTCGATCGGTCGTGCAGGCTGTGGTTGGGCTAGCTTACTTGACCGGGCCATTGACGACATAATTATTTGCGAGTACTAGATAGTTGATATTTTCCGTGCACCATGGAAACGTCCAAATATGCTTTTCAGTTTCTTAAAGAATTTTTGCGTCATGTACTCTTTAAGCTGACCACTATGTCTCTGGATTCTGTTTCCGTACGTATTAGCTCCAAAGATGCAATTTTCGTAGTGCCCTGTATCGATTTTGCCTCCATAATTGAAACAATGGTTAAAGAAAAATCACCGACACCTACAGGGATTGTCGTCTTCTGAAACAGGCCTCGTTTGCTAGGGGTGCATCACCAGATTCATCGCATGGGGTTGCACAACGGTACAATGAATAGCACGCAATTATATCTACCGAAATCGGCTACACATTGAATGCTACATGTTTTAGTGACTCGCGCTGTTTGTGTACAGCAGAAGGAGCGAGCAGTCGTCACTTAATATGCATGCAGCAATCACAGCTAAGCCTTGCTCTTTAATCTTTCGTACCAATTGTTGGTTCTATGCTAACTTTCAAATAAATATAAACATGGTGGTCTAGTGAAGCAGCTGACCGCGAAGTTGAGTAATAATGTACATGCGCAATGATAGAGGGTGAGGTTTAAATGATGAAATGATTATGTATGGCAGGCACTAGTTGCAACAAGGGCGGCTTACATTCAGGAGGCCCTAGTAATAATGAGGCGCAGTGGAAAGTACAGTTTGTTCAAATGAAGATATGAATACATGTACGCGAGCACGGCAGTGGCTGCACAAAACGGCAGAGGCGCGCGTTTCTAAGCATATATAAGGAAGCATATATAAAAAAGAAAAAGAAATAAAACAATAGGCCCCAATGCGTATGCCGGTGGGACCTGTAAGCAGTCAGGTGATAGGGCTTTGAACCCCCAGCCAGTGTCTGCTGTGATAGTTGCGGGACAGCAAGCTGAGAGGAGAACCCTGCAATAGAGCATAGAGCAGGATAAAAATCCCTCCGCTGGTCGAGGGTGGATGTGCCCCCACAAAGATGGACGATGACAGTCCCCGATTATAGTGACCTGCGAGCTAACCAGAAATGGAGTTGATGCCGCCGTTGATCCGGTAGATTCCATTGGATGCTGGTGGTGGGTGCTGAACCCGGGAAAATCACTGATTTCGGAGAAGTCCGCGTGGGTGAAAGGATCAGGGTGCCCCGAAATACTGGGGAAGGTAGGGACTGCCAGGTAGTGGCCACGGGTGAAGCACAACCCCCCTGTCCTGCACACAATTCATTGCTGAGAACGCCAAGCTGTTTGAGGGCCGCATCACCACACGTACGTACCAATCCTTACCAATATACAATAACCATGTAATATACATATACATATACATGCTCTAGCTGGTCCGAGTGAGAGGGGGAGCACATGGCAGGACAGACAGACAAAGCCACGTGCCCCTCCCCTGCGCTGTGGCTCGGTCCGGTCAGGCCCCTTGGTGCTCGCCCTTGTAGGGCGAGTTGCCCACAGTGTAACACCCCAAAATACACATATATTTGGATGCATATATCACCTATACAATTGTTAATTTCGCATAATAAATATTTGTCCTTTGATTACATTCTTCCGCCATTGCATGTACTGCTGCGTACGTTGGTTGCTTGTCGTCACTCGCTCCATGCTGCCCGCGATATGTTTCCTGGATGCTGTTGTGATCACTTGCAGCAGCGAAGGCGCTGCGTAGCAGCAGTCGTACGTATATGCCTGCTGCATCGATGTCGAGCGCACAGCTAGATACGTTAATCGTTTTCGCGAATAGTCACAAACCACTAAATACCAATATATAGATAGATATGCCTGTCTGTCTGCCTGCCTGCCTGTCTGCCTACCTATCAAACATTCATGGATGGGGCAGTATGGTTATGTCTTACCCGTAGACACCCATAGCAGGATACGATGCTATTATCAATAAAGGCAGTAACTATCACAGCGCTTCTTGAGGGAAGATAAGAACAGCTCGTGGTCGTAGTGTAGTAGTGGAACAGATTCCTGCTTGCCTGCTTAGGGCACTCAGGTGATAGGCAGGTGTTCGTCAGGCACTAGGTTTGGGCGTAGCGCGTGAGAGTATTTTCCCCACGTCATATGTCGAGGCGCGTGTCAACAACAAAGGTTTTGGCAGTTTTGCGTTTGGGGGAGTTGAGAGGTCGGCGCTTTAGAGTTCGCTGGGCCATCCAGCCTAATAATGCTCCTCATGACTCTGTCTCGGATAATTGTCAACCAGGGGTGAAGATGCGCCGCTACGTACCTTCATCGGATGGGTGGTCCGTGCCACTTGAATGAAGGGGTACATCCCCCTCGGCGGTGAAGCACCACACCGATGCACTTAGCGTGAGTTGTGCTGTGTTGGTTGCTTCTTGCTTGTTGAGCTATCGAGCAAGGCGACCTGTCCGAATGGTAGGGAAGGCTCGGACTGGAAACACGCTATCTTTAAACCTGGTGAAGTCGAAGATGAGGAACATGTGATGATGGAACGTCCGCCGTACAATAGTGTACGACAGGAGTTATCGAGTGACGTGACGCTCGGCGCCTGAAAGGGATATGCTACATACATACGTAGCTACTGTAAATGGGCCTGGAAGATGAACAGATGCGCATATTGACCAAAGCGCATTTTGAACATGACATGCGCAAACTCTTACGTAGGAAGCAGACTGACCCGTGTACCATGAATGTAGGTGGGTCACACGCACGACCGCAAATGGGTTTTTTAGGGGGGGTATTGTATCGACACCCGTCCTGTCGTGACGATCTGAACCGTAGCGGCGCCAATAATGTCAGCTGGGGCGGTTATGATGGCGCTGGAATCGGGGCCGGTACCTGATCTCCTCAGCGTACAGCGAAATCCCGGCGCACATGAGAGCGAGGCCTCAGCCACCGCCAACTATAGCTAGCTGCAACGTTGTCGAGAGTCACCACGCACCTGGGTGTATATATGTATGTATGCATGTATAGAGTCGGGCCGCTATGTATACCTGGACAGCCCCGCTACGGGCCCGCGGCCAAATAAGATGGGCCAACTTAACATTATGCCGCTTCGGCAGCAGTACTGACATGACCTCGCATGCGTCCGATTTTGCTACGGCTATTTCGCAACCACGTTAACCAACTTACCACCCACCGGTATCCTCACGCACGTATGCAGCTTGATAGCTGCTGGAAAGCTTTGGCAGTGAGCTTCAAATACACGATATACAACGGTGGCTATGTTTAAAATAACATATTATTTGATTTTAATCAGATACGTATTCATGCGAGGTCCTGTGCGCGACCCATCACCGGTATGCATCTGTCGCTTGCTCCTGATCGTGCTTGCATGCAACCGCTTGCAGCCACCGTGCGCACTCGCAATATGTACCTATATGCTTTAAATACTTCCCTATAAAGTACGGGGAACATGTCGCGGCAACTGCAACTGACAATTAGGTATGGAGGCATCACCAACCGCTTCGAAAAGAGGTACATGTTGCCGCTGCGAGTACTCCCCTTCACACCATTTATAAACCTTATAAAGAAAAATTTGAAGCTTGTCATCTGGTCTTCTAAAATGTGTGGTATGGAGTTCACTTCACAAAGAGACGCCCGTCAACCTCGTCCACTTGGTTGACCGTGGAACCAATTAATAAGACAGTTTGGCAGTATAAAATTGAAGGTGACAGTTGAGAACATCTAAACTTGAAACTATAATTACATCTCATAGAGTTCTTGGATGCGCATGCTTGCTTCCTGCTGTTAGGAGAGTTACACAGTTACACATCGCCAAGCGGTGTACAATTTCGACGAGATGAGCATCGAAAATCGTTAACATTAGTATTACTATTAAGTGTTTACGTTAATTACTCAGTGACTGATGTGCAAACTTGGATTCCAGGCGGCCACTCATCCGTAAAAAAAGCGACAAGGAAATACCTCGCCTGTTGTGCACAGTTGATTTAATTGACTGCAAACTCAGATTATTTAATTATCCATCAGTGATTTACTTAAGCGTGTTGACGCAAGCTTGCAAGTTTGCGGCTTTTTACGACCCCAGACACCTGCTCGCCAACCTGCCAATCAAACATTTAGGCTGTCAAATCAGTCTTCAAATCCAATGTGGTATATCACCGTCCTACTTATTTGCCTTTGGCACGTGCGCGGCGGTTCAGGGGAGAAGCCACCTCCGTTGGCGAGGACACGTACGCCTTCACCCCCGTCTGTTTTGCCTGATCCAGGTAGTAAAATATGTATATGATTTTATTTTTAAATTGTGATTGTAGATACCCTACGCTTGTGCATTTCCACACCTAAACCATCGGCGTACTGGTGTGTAATGCCTGTTTTGCAGTTCCCGCGAACACGCTATGGTCAACATTTGCGCGGGACTGCAAAGATCTTAATGGACAGAGCCAAAGGCTTGGTGCTGCGCGGAACGCCGTCGGCTCGCCGAGCCGCGCTGCCATGCTGCGTATAGCCCGTAGCATTTGCTCTGACGCACCCAATGTCACGTGGGTGTCAGACTCGCCGGTGGGTGCACAAGACACCGTTGTACATATAGGCTATATTATCTTAGCACTAAATGTTACTGTTGCACCAAGTCGCCGTGACAGAGTCGGTCGCGAGCTGCTGACGGGCGGGTGAGAATTCGGGAAGGTTCGGGAGGATGCAGCAAGCCATCGAATGGACAGATTTTCAGCAGCCTATGGACGTTTAATCTGGAACTGATGCCGTAGGGGCGCCTATGGCTGCAACGAATGCCGTACACGCATTGTGAGATGCGTGCTCGTGGTTCATAGTTCCCCCTCGCTTCCCTTCGCTCCATATTCTCGGCTGCATGTTAAGCACACACCTCCCCTTCGCAGCGTTTGTGCTATCTGGACGCCTTCTTTGGCACGGATACCAGCCCCGGAAGCAGCGGCCTCGTACGGGTCGCAGATGCAGCCAACATCACGATCCTCGTACTGAGTCGCGGCACTGTACGACCCATAATTGACGCGGTCGATTTAATCCTCATCCCACCTCCCAGCAATGCCACAAGCGACCTCCCCGGCGTCAACCCGGACCCGGGGACCCCCACCAGTCCCATCTACTCGTCCGGGCCAAGCGCCCCCACAAGCCCTCTGAACCCTAGCACCGCCGTCACCAACCCCACCGCGCCAATCAATACCAGCAGCAAGGAACAGCTCCTGTCTGCCGCCGTTACATGGAGCATGGAATTTCGTTCGGGCGATGGGAAGACTGTAAGCTTGCTGCCGCCGTCGGTAGCGGACGCGCTTGCGGAGGCTGGGATCGATGCCAGTGACAGCCGTACGCCTGTGTTGATGCCCGTGTTTCGTTCAAGCACCGCCACGATGGCCCAGCTGTCGGTCCAGTGCCCCGGCTGGAATGCATGGCCCATGGCACTTCACAGGAGTGCGCCGGTGGTGTCCTGGTTTCCCGAGGCGCTGGTGCTGGGGGTCAGGGTGACGGTGAGGGGTGCGGGAGCGGCGCTGCAAAACAACATCATCATGCCGGGCTTGGGGGCGGTGGGCCTGGGGCTGAAGGCGCCGCCGCCGCCGCCCCCCTCGCTGGCACTTTTTCCCCCACCGCCAGCAAAGACATCTCGCCCAAGCAGGGGCTGAGCGCCTAAACGGTTGCATGGTCCGAATCTTGGATAAAGCTGGTCAAGAACGGAGGAGAAGGAAGAGAGATTTGAGACAGGTGGCGAAAGGGTGACAAAAAGCAAGGGACAGACGTTTGAGCGCATGATTCACGGTAGTGACACATGCCTGCATGAAGAGCCTGTGAACGTGGGCGAAAGGGAACACGTGCAGTTTTTGTATCGGCAAGTTCCTATATCTTTGGTCGACATGACCATGCAACTACGACTTGAAAAAACGATAGCGGTGTCCCTTTTAACGCTTTTTCCTTTTGGTGAGGGAGGAGGGGGGAGGACGCGTGTGTATGCGCATGTGTGAGTGTGCGCGTATGTATTTTGGCAACCGCCGTCAACGCGATGACTGGGCCCTGCCCAATGTTAAGTGTGTTTGGTGTTTGGTGGGGGCCGGGAGGAGGCCCCAGGAACTGGTGGACAGAAGCAGCTTTCCCGCAGTGCTTCTCAGTTCGTTAAGTATCTCGCCGGGGGGAGGGGAATGTTATCATCATTCAGTCCGCAGCGCGGACTGAAATAGAACTAAATAGAAACATAAACTGGCCCGTTAGAAGCCGGATCCACGCGTCTTCGTACATATCCTGAATCTATAGGATCAATGGTTTTGGGAAGTTTTCGCCGTAATACACTGCACGCATCGCGCACGGCAGGCATGTGGACCGGTAGGATGACGTCACCGCACGCATGTTGGCTTCACAGGCGCATCATCACCGCATTCGGAACACGGTCCAGCGCGGCCCCCTCGCTTCC
This sequence comes from Volvox reticuliferus, assembly GCA_019650235.1. Lineage (NCBI taxonomy): Eukaryota > Viridiplantae > Chlorophyta > Chlorophyceae > Chlamydomonadales > Volvocaceae > Volvox > Volvox reticuliferus. The sequence continues at coordinate 326,087 of BNCP01000013.1, read as the reverse complement.
GTCCAGATCGCATAACTCGAAGGATGTTTCGGTTATGCTGCGGATGCGGCGTAATGCTATTTAAGTATATGTACGAATTTGCGGATTGCGATGTTTTGTGTCTTGTGCGGGAGGAAGGCCCCCGCGTGGGGAAAGGGCCGAGCGGCAGCACCTCCCCGATTGAGTTCGAGCGCTCTTTATAAGCCGTAATATGTAGCCTTGTTGGTTGTCGTATCATCTGTCGTGCTGTCTGCCACCCCTGCGCTTCACATTGTGGCAGAAGAGTGAGCTGGGACTGGCGCGTGGATTATGCGGCGCAGCGATGGGTGTCGGCTCGAGTGGCCGTCCGCCCTTCCTGGCCCTTCCTTCCCTGGCTATTCATTACAAATGTAATTTGTGCTGCAGCACATCAGCATAATGAGCAAACCCGGGCTTTTTCTCTTACGCGGCCGCGTGATGTCATGTACGGGACTCGTTCATGGATTTCGCCCCGCTAGGCGACTTGGGTCGGCTAGCTTTATGATTACATAAGAGAACTGACCGCACAGCCCATACTCGCGAAACACGCAAAACAACCCCTGCTGAGCCCTTTTCCCCCGCTTCCAAACCGGCGTACAACCTGCTGCTGCCTGTCGCCCTTCGAAAGTGCCGTACCATACCCATTGATGACATAGTATTCACCTCGCGCAAAACAGGTATGCGTATCCCCGAAGCAGGCAGCCAGACAACCCCCCATAAGCCCCACAAGCCCGCGCTCCTCCGCCGCAGTTGCGCACTGACTCCGAAAACCACCCCGACCACCTCGAAAGAAAGGGATACGGCACCTGGCCCTCCGCGGGGTTACGGACAATGGTGCTCTTGACACGGCGATGTGCCGTACCATCGCGGCCTGCACACAGCGACAAACCGTGGAACGCGTCTTCCCCGTCCCCACCTGTGGGCTTCTCCCTGACCACTACCATGACCTCTACCATGAGCATGGCCCCTCACCGATCCCAGTATTGAAACCTCACGCCGGGGAGGGGATATCCGATCTCCCGCGGGGTTCGGGCGACCTACTCCTCCATCCGCGCGAGGGAGTAGGTTACCACGCGCCGTATTCCCAACGGCAGCAAGACCCACCACCTTCTGGACACGTACCGTACAAGGTACCGGGCCCCATCCGTCGACTCCCGTCGCGGGGTACCCTCTGCTCTGCCACTGCCAGGCGTGCGCCTCCCCGAGCTAGCTCCTCCGCAACATATGGTTGAAACCGATCGACGTTCTGATGACGCTGACGCAGTGCCGCAACCACCGCTGCTGCTGCCGCAGCCGCCACCGTCGCCACCGCGGTCGCCACTATCACCTCCCCTGTCCCTGTCCCTGTCCCTGGGGTTGCCACCGGCAAACGTGCTTTCCTTCGTGTAGCAGGAGCGACCCCCGTCTCCTCTCGTTGAAGGCGGAGAAAGGGAGGTCTCACTCGCACCAGATGCGCCACACGCACCCTCACTTGGAGGATCTCGGAGCCGCCGCCACTCACACTGGCATGCGAGTCCCCCCCCCTGCACTGGAACCCGCACTCCCATGCCCCACATAACGAAAAGGTCCCACTTAAAAAGCAGTGTCCCGCTATTCCTGCATCCTGAAGAAGTACGATCACATCACGCCACATCACAAGGGCTTATTATAGGCACCGACACACGGATGTACTGCACGTCCGTACAGCCGCCCCACGTCGCGCAAGCAGCGCAGGCAGATCCAGATCCAGATCCAGATCCCCACCAGACGGTACTGGCTCCCCCTTGAGGGCACACCCTCCAGCATTCGCAGAGGAGCTGGCCCCGTGCGGGTTGCGGACACATTCGTGTTCGTTCCTTCCAGCAAAGAACACAAAACATAAAGCCACATGTGGCCATGGCACATGGCCAAATGTCGTACCATGTGGCTTTATGGCAATCCCAATGGTAGTGACCTGAGCACCGATCGACCGATCGGTGGATGGACAGCTGTTCCTGGGTAACAACGCTAACGACTCCCCAGACGCATTTTAGCCCCGTCCCATGGGTCCTGGTGGGTTGCCTAATTAGTTCGCTGCTTCTTTGCCAGCTTGAGCTTCTTGAGCTTCTCCCGCCGGTGCCGCTCCTCCTCCTCCTCGGCCATCTCATCCTCAAGGCGGCCTGACAAGGACGGTTCGGTGGGGTGGGGGGTTAGAAAATATATTTTTTCAAGGGTGAGGGCGACACAATTTGATCTGCCGCCTTGTCGCCTGAAAATGTTGCCTCCTCCATCCTCCCCCTTTCGGGTGGCGGTGGCGGTCTCAAGATACCTCCACCTGTCCGGATGGAGCTGTATTCCGACGACAAAAAGTATTTGTGGCTCCCTGGAGTACATATGAGACCGCGAGCTCCATGAGCTATTAGCGCCTTGTCCTCTACATTGCCATCCGCAGGAGAAACCCACCCCCATCTTCGTCCCCGCCAACCTCTCCTCCGCCACCCTGACACATGCAACCTTGTCCCCGGCTCAGGTCCATGTCGGCCCTCCCAGCGGCATCGCCATCGCCCCGGCACACACGCCCTGACCTTCCCTCACAACAGCCGTACCCCCCATGTGGACCCGGAGGTTCGCTCAAACGCGGTTCATTCCGGAGAACAGCCGTCATGCACCGCCGCCAGAGTTGCGGCATCCCAACTATCGTACACACGGATGTGTGTATCAGACCCCTAAATTTCCACAAGCGGCCCCTCCCCTCCCCATCATCACGTTTCTCCCGATCTGTGCGCCCGCCTCCGAATGCGAGAACCCGCGGTGTACGACCGCCCCCTCAAACCTCTTCTCCTCAGGAGGTGCCTCATCAGGATACCCCATGCCAGCTCCTCCAGTGCTCAACAACAGCACCGAACGGGCACCGAACGTTGCCATGCCGCCAGTCGCACGCAGCACACTTGAGGCGCCACCACTCGGCGACCCACACCCGCAACCCTCCATGGCTCCCAACGCACCCTCGCAAACGGACCCCGCGCGTCCATCCATTCTCACTCACCCATCCGCTCACTGCGCTTCTCCTCCGCCACCACCTGCCGCCAGGAGGCCTCCATCATTCGGTCGTCGAAGGGATCATCACGATACCGACTCGGGTCGTAGCTGTGTGTCGGAGGGGGGGAGGAGACACGGAAGTCCCAGGATAGGCGCGGCGCGGAGTCCTGATGGCATGCTTCTGATGGAATGATGGAATACTGCTGATGCTATACCAGCGCAATATTGTGCAAAGTATACGTACGGCAATGGCCGTGGCGCCGTACCAAGACCGCACAATATTAGGTTTTAATTCATTTACCTTTGCTACTGGTCCTGATTTGTTAATGGCGGACGTCATGGAAGAGATTGAACACACATCCCCATCCCAAACCCCTAGGCGTTGTACTTCATTTATTCGAAGCGTCATCCAACGCTGCTGCCAATTAAACATAAGCATTTTCACATGAGGAGGTGAGTGGGGGCTGGATGGATGAGGCGAAGGATGAGGTCATCCCTCGTAGCACAGCAGGGAGAGGCAGTGCTCCGCCCCGGTAATTAGTTGGTGGTTGTTCGTTAGTCGTTAGTGGGCCGCTTATCTGGTGAAGGACGTTAACTAACCCACCGCCACCCGGTAATACTGGCTGGCGGGAAAAGGTGCGACCTCTCCTGGTCGCCATTTGGGCCTCCTCCCTTTTGCGGGCCGCTGCTTATAATGGGCGCTGCCTGGTGCCTTCACGGACATGAGTTTTCAGTTTGGTTCCTTTTCTCCTTCCGCCGCCCTCCCCCCGCACCCCCGCCGCCAGGACCGACCAACCCCCCTTCCCTCCTCCTGGTCCTGGTCCTCGTCCTGGTCTTGTTCCCTGCACATAAGCCTCACGTCAAAATTCGCTTACCCTGTTGTGCGGCGCAAGAACTTGCGCCAGTCCTGCCCCTCCTCCTCGTCGTGAACAACGAAGTCGTCGTCGTACTCGTCCTCATCACGCGGCCGACGCGGTGCCGGCTTCCGCATGATCCCACCGCCGCCGCCGCCGCCGCCCCTGTCGCCGCCGCCGTCACGTCGCAGCCCACCCAGTCCGCCAGCAGTGCTCCCGGGGGTTCCTCCGGGCCGTTTCAAGGCGGCAGGTCCGACACCACCCCCCCCCGGCCCTGACGCCGGGCCAGCGCGAGCCGCACCGCTTCCCGCCATTCCCTTCGCAGCCGAGGAGGTATTGTTGGCCGCTGCACCAGGTCGGGTCGAGGCCCCCCCGATACCACCGGCTGGTCGGCCGGAGGTGGACATCCCCGCGCCGGGCACACCATTGCGACCACCGGCAGGTTGATGCTGAATCGGACGCCCGGATGCGGCACCGCCACTGTTAGGCTTACCGCCGGCAGTGGCTGCGGCGCCTTGTCGTTGATGGTTGGTGGGGGCGACACGGCTGCTAGTGCCGTTGGTGACGGCTGCAGGAGCGCCAGGCCGGGCCTTCGCGCCCGCCGCAGACCCCACCGCAGTCCCGATTGCACGCTGCCCTGCCTGTTGGCCTCCTGGCTTAACGCCGCTGCTGCTGCTGCCGGGGGCCTTGCCGCGCATTTGCGTGCTGGGAACACCGGCCCCGGCGGCCTTGCCCCTGCCACCAGCTGCTGCCGTGGATGCGAGCTTCGATGCGCCGCTCAGACGAGCTGAACTGGGACCGGGACCTGCCGCCTGCGGCAGATCTTGGTCTATGGGCTTGGGCTTGGACTTAGGCAGCTTCGTTGGGCCGTCGGTCGCGAGGTCCTCAAAAAGGTCAAGATCTGCCTGAATCTGCTTTTTCCGGAGTACCTTGGGATCGATGGGCTTGGGCCTCGGGGCCACCGTGGCACCTGCCGCTCCCTTACTTCCGGCAGCTGAACCATGGCCATTCCCATTTGAGTGCTTATCGCGGTGCTTGAGCGCTGCCGGAGGTGGGTCCGGCTCATCCTTAGGAACAACCACGGCGCAAATTGCACGGGTTGACACGGGCCCACCAAAAATAGACCGTAATACTCTGCATTGATGATAGCGGAGCAAAAATTTGGCGTCTGCTGATGAATTCGGCGGGTAGAACACAGACGCAACGCAGATACGGTAAAAGCAAGCTATGCCGGCGCTGCGGCAACGCAAGGTAAAATTCTGCTGTTGAAATTGCGAAGTCACAATCGCAATCCTGACCTCACGCTTCAAGCGCCGACGCATAAACTCGCAAAGCGTACCGAGCGTTCAGTGACTTACTCGCCACCTGCCATGTTGCCAATTACTCCCATGCGCTGTTATTGAGCATGGCAATATCTCAAGCGCGCACAACAATCGGTTGCGCAGTCCGCAAGCAATTGCTTTGCAATATAGAGAAAGGGCCCACTAGGCCTGACGTTCTATCCTACGATTTAGACCAAAGCTAGCGATATACGCTTCATGGAGTCGATGATGCAGAAGCGTTGAAAGTTATCAGTTGCTGCGCTGCTAGCAGTCACTGCCGCAGCCATGTATGCAGCTCTAAACAACCTCCAAACATAAATCCGAAACGATTATTTACATCCGTCACATATGTGTAGTAATAAGCTAGGTGCTGGACGCTTGTCAGGTACGGCATCGGAACAGCTGACGTTCCCCAAAAAAGTCGGGGGCAAGAAACAACACCGTCGTAAATGTACGAAATATACACAAAACAGCGTTGATATGTTCTGACGTAAGGTTTGTGTTAGGTTGTTTTCCCAGACCCTTCTTAGGGACTCAAACGTGTGTGCTCGGGTAGAACTCTCGATATCCACGTCCTGAAATTTTATCGAAGTCTTTCTCACGTCGAACAGGCTGGAGTGTCGCAGCGTGGAAAATGTCTCTCCACGGCACCAAAGCCTCCTTCGACCCGCTTTCAACTACTGGCGACGCGTCGGATGATGTGAGCAGAGGCATGTGAAAATCATTATTAAGGAATTGCCTGAATATGGCAAAGCCCTGGGCGTTTGAGTTGCTTGCGGAAAGCTGCACATGGCCATCGCAGCTCCAAAGCTATTGGCCAGACGAAATGCATCCCTTTGCCCTGCCCAGTATTGAACTATTCACATATATAATGACTTGGAGGTGCTCTGGGAAACGCACGACGGGTTGTTCCTAAC